>JARQOC010000007.1:107332602-107932602 GCA_033576535.1 Allobates femoralis | reverse complement strand
GGAGAGATCTGAGTCACATATAACCCCAAGACAGCGGGCGGCTGCTGAGGAGTAATGGTAGAACCACACAGAGAAATGGCAATATTAGGTTTCGGAAGATTAGGAGAGGAAACACGAGAAGTTCAGTTTTTAACAAATTCAATTTAAGGTAGAGAGAAGACATAATGTTAGAGACAGCAGACAGACAATCAGTGGTATTGTGTAATAATGTGGGGGTGATGTCAGGAGAAGAGGTGTATAACTGGGTGTCGTCAGCATAGAGATGGTACTGAAAAACAAATCTACTAATGGTTTGTCCAATGGGGGCAGTGTATAGAGAGAAGAGGACTGAACCCTGAGGAACCCCAACTGTAGGAGGAGGAGACCTAGGACTGAACCCTGAGGAACCCCGACCGTAAGAGAAGGGGACCTAGGACTGAACCCTGAGGAGCCCCAACCGTAAGAGAAGGGGACCTAGGACTGAACCCTGAGGAACCTCGACAATAAGAGGAGGAGACCTAGGACTGAACCCTGAGGAACCTCGACAATAAGAGGAGGAGACCTAGGACTGAACCCTGAGGATCCCGGACAGTAAGAGGAGGAGACCTAGGACTGAACCCTGAGGAACCTCGACAATAAGAGGAGGAGACCTAGGACTGAACCCTGAGGATCCCGGACAGTAAGAGGAGGAGACCTAGGACTGAACCCTGAGGAACCCCGACAGTAAGAGGAGGAGACCTAGGACTAAACCCTGAGGAACCCCAACTGTAAGAGAAGAGGACCTAGGACTGAGCCCTGAGGAACCCCAACTGTAAAAGGAGGAGACCTAGGACTGAACTCTGAGGAACCCTGACAGTGAGAGGAGACCTAGGACTGAATCCTGAGGAACCCCAACCGTGGGGGGAAGAGGACCTAGGACTGAACCCTGAGGAACCCCAACCGTAAGAGAAGGGGACCTAGGACTGAACTGAATCTACATATATTCCATCTTCATTCCACACCTAAAATGCTCAGGTAACATAATATACACCTGGTTATATGAGATATGTGTTCATTCTTCTATTATCTACAGATATTTCATCTTCATTCCCCACCTATAATACTCAGGTAACATAATATACACCTCGTTATATGGGATATGTGTTCATTCTTCTATTATCTGCAGATATTTCATCTTCATTCCACACCTATAATGCTCAGGTAACATAATATACACCTGGTTATATGGGATATGTGTTCATTCTCCTATTATCTACAGATATTTCATGTTCATTCCACACCTATAATGCTCAGGTAACATAATATACACCTGTTTAAATGGGATATGTGTTCATTCTCCTATTATCTACATAGATTTCATCTTCATTCCCCACCTATAATGCTCAGGTAACATAAAATACACCTGGTTATATGGGATATGTGTTCATTCTCCTATTATCTACTGATATTTCATCTTCATTCCACACCTATAATGCTCAGGTAACATAATATACACCTGGTTATATGGGATATGTGTTCATTCTCCTATTATCTACAGATATTTCATCTTCATTCCACACCTATAATGCTCAGGTAACATAATATACACCTGGTTATATGGGATATGTGTTCATTCTCTATTATCTACTGATATTTCATTTCATTCCACACCTATAATGCTCAGGTAACATAATATACACCTGGTTTATATGGGATATGTGTTCATTCCTCTATTATCTACATGATATTTCATCTTCATTCCCCACCTATAATGCTCAGGTAACATAATATACACCTGGTTATATGGGATATGTGTTCATTCTCTATTATCTACATATATTTCATCTCATTCCACACCTATAATGCTCAGGTAACATAATATACACCTGGTTATATGGGATATGTGTTCATTCTCTATTATCTACAGATATTTCATCTTCATTCCCACCTAAATGCTCAGGTAACATAATATACACCTGGTTATATGGGATATGTGTTCATTCCTCTATTATCTACGATATTTCATCTTCATTCCCACACCTAAAATGCTCAGGTAACATAATATACACCTGGTTATATGGATATGTGTTCATTCTCTATTATCTACAATATTTCATGTTCATTCCACACCTATAATGCTCAGGTAACATAATAACACCTGGTTATATGGATATGTGTTCATTCTCTATTATCTACGATATTTCATCTTCATTCCACACCTAATAATGCTCAGGTAACATAATATACACCTGGTTATATGGGATATGTGTTCATTCTCTATTATCTACAGATATTTCATTTCATTTCCACACCTATAATGCTCAGGTAACATAATATACACCTGGTTATATGGGATATGTGTTCATTCCTCTATTATCTACATGATATTTCATCTTCATTCCACACCTATAAATGCTCAGGTAACATAATATACACCTGGTTATATGGGATATGTGTTCATTCTCTATTATCTACAATATTTCATGTTCATTCCACACCTAAAATGCTCAGGTAACATAATATACACCTGGTTATATGGGATATGTGTTCATTCTTCTATTATCTACAGATATTTCATGTTCATTCCACACCTAAATGCTCAGGTAACATAATATACACCTGGTTATATGGGATATGTGTTCATTCTCCTATTATCTACAGATATTTCATTTCATTCCACACCTATAATGCTCAGGTAACATAATATACACCTGGTTATATGGGATATGTGTTCATTCTCCTATTATCTACAGATATTTCATCTTCATTCCACACCTATAATGCTCAGGTAACATAATATACACCTGGTTATATGGGATATGTGTTCATTCTCCTATTATCTACAGATATTTCATCTTCATTCCACACCTATAATGCTCAGGTAACATAATATACACCTGGTTATATGGGATATGTGTTCATTCTCCTATTATCTACAGATATTCATGTTCATTCCACACCTATAATGCTCAGGTAACATAATATACACCTGGTTATATGGATATGTGTTCATTCCTCTATTATCTACAGATATTTCATTTCATTCCACACCTATAATGCTCAGGTAACATAATATACACTGGTTATATGGGATATGTGTTCATTCTCTATTATCTACAGATATTTCATTTCATTCCCACCTATAATGCTCAGGTAACATAATATACACCTGGTTATATGGGATATGTGTTCATTCCTCTATTATCTACAGATATTTCATCTTCATTCCACACCTATAATGCTCAGGTAACATAATATACACCTGGTTATATGGGATATGTGTTCATTCTCCTATTATCTACAGATATTTCATTTCATTCCACACCTATAATGCTCAGGTAACATAATATACACCTGGTTATATGGGATATGTGTTCATTCTCCTATTATCTACAGATATTTCATCTTCATTCCACACCTATAATGCTCAGGTAACATAATATACACCTGGTTATATGGGATATTGTGTTCATCTCTCTATTATCTACATATATTTCATGTTCATTCCACACCTATAATGCTCAGGTAACATAATATACACCTGGTTATATGGATATGTGTTCATTCTCTCTATTATCTACATGATATTTCATCTTCATTCCACACCTAAATGCTCAGGTACATAATATACACCTGGTTATATGGGATATGTGTTCATTCCTCTATTATCTACAGATATTTCATCTTCATTCCACACCTATAATGCTCAGGTAACATAATATACACCTGGTTATATGGATATGTGTTCATTCTCCTATTATCTACATGATATTTCATCTTCATTCCACACCTATAATGCTCAGGTAACATAATATACACCTGGTTATATGGGATATGTGTTCATTCTCCTATTATCTACAGATATTTCATCTTCATTCCACACCTATAATAGCTCAGGTAACATAATATACACCTGGTTATATGGGATATGTGTTCATTCTCCTATTATCTACAGATATTTCATCTTCATTCCACACCTAAAATGCTCAGGTAACATAATATACACCTGGTTATATGGGTATATGTGTTCATTCTCCTATTATCTACAGATATTCATCTTCATTCCACACCTATAAATGCTCAGGTAACATAATACACACTGGTTATATGGGATATGTGTTCATTCTCTATTTATCTACATGATATTTCATCTTCATTCCACACCTATAATGCTCAGGTAACATAATATACACCTGGTTATATGGGATATGTGTTCATTCTCCTATTATCTACGATATTTCATCTTCATTCCACACCTAAAATGCTCAGGTAACATAATATACACCTGGTTATATGGGATATGTGTTCATTCTCCCATTATCTACTAGATATTTCATCTTCATTCCACACCTATAAATGCTCAGGTAACATAATATACACCTGGTTATATGGGATATGTGTTCATTCTCTCTATTATCTACTGATATTCCATCTTCATTCCACACCTAAAATGCTCAGGTAACATAATATACACCTGGTTATATGGGATATGTGTTCATTCTTCTATTATCTACAATATTCCATCTTCATTCCACACCTAAAATGCTCAGGTAACATAATATACACCTGGTTATATGGGATATGTGTTCATTTCTCCTATTATCTACGATATTTCATCTTCATTCCACACCTAAAATGCTCAGGTAACATAATATACACCTGGTTATATGGGATATGTGTTCATTTCTCCTATTATCTACTGATATTTCATCTTCATTCCACACCTAAATGCTCAGGTAACATAAATACACCTGGTTATATGGGATATGTGTTCATTCTTCTATTATCTACTGATATTTCATCTTCATTCCACACCTAAAATGCTCAGGTAACATAATATACACCTGGTTATATGGGATATGTGTTCATCTTCCTATTATCTACTGATATTTCATCTTCATTCCACACCTAAAATGCTCAGGTAACATAATATACACTGGTTATATGGGATATGTGTTCATTCTTCTATTATCTACATGATATTCATCTTCATTCCACACCTAAAATGCTCAGGTAACATAATATACACCTGGTTATATGGGATATGTGTTCATTCTCCTATTATCTACATATATTTCATTTCATTCCACACCTAAAATGCTCAGGTAACATAATATACACCTGGTTATGGGCATATGTGTTCATTTCTTATTATCTACTGTATTCCATCTTCATTCCACACCTAAAATGCTCAGGTAACATAATATACACCTGGTTATATGGCATATGTGTTCATTTCCTATTATCTCACTGATATTTCCATCTTCATTCCACACCTAAAATGCTCAGGTAACATAATATACACCTGGTTATGGGCATATGTGTTCATTTTCCTATTATCTACTGATATTCCATCTTCATTCCACACCTAAAATGCTCAGGTAACATAATATACACCTGGTTAATGGGATTTGTGTTCATTTCTCTATTATCTACTGATATTCCATCTTCATTCCACACCTAAAATGCTCAGGTAACATAATATACACCTGGTTATATGGGATATGTGTTCATTCTCCTATTATCTACGATATTTCATCTTCATTCCACACCTAAAATGCTCAGGTAACATAATATACACTGGTTATATGGGATATGTGTTCATTTCCTATTATCTACTGATATTTCATCTTCATTCCACACCTATAATGCTCAGGTAACATAATATACACCTGGTTATATGGGATATGTGTTCATTCTTCTATTATCTACTGATATTTCATCTTCATTCCACCTAAAATGCTCAGGTAACATAATATACACCTGGTTATATGGGATATGTGTTCATTCTCCTATTATCTACTGATATTTCATCTTCATTCCACACCTAAAATGCTCAGGTAACATAATATACACTGGTTATATGGGATATGTGTTCATTCTTCTAGTATCTACAGATATTTCATCTTCATTCCACACCTAAAATGCTCAGGTAACATAATATACACCTGGTTATATGGGCTATGTGTTCATTCTCCTATTATCTACATATATTTCATGTTCATTCCACACCTATAATGCTCAGGTAACTCAGGTAACATAATATACACCTGGTTATATGGGCATATGTGTTCATTTCCTCTATTATCTACTGATATTCCATCTTCATTCCACACCTAAAATGCTCAGGTAACATAATATACACCTGGTTATATGGATATGTGTTCATTTTCCTATTATCTACTGATATTTCCATCTTCATTCCACACCTAAAATGCTCAGGTAACATAATATACACCTGGTTATATGGGCATATGTGTTCATTTTCCTATTATCTACTGATATTTCCATCTTCATTCCACACCTAAAATGCTCAGGTAACATAATATACACCTGGTTATATGGGATTTGTGTTCATTCTCTATTATCTACATATATTCATCTTCATTCACACCTAAAATGCTCAGGTAACATAATATACACCTGGTTATATGGGATATGTGTTCATTCTCCTATTATCTACAGATATTTCATCTTCATTCCACACCTAAAATGCTCAGGTAACATAATATACACCTGGTTATATGGGATATGTGTTCATTCTCCTATTATCTACTGATATTCCATCTTCATTCCACACCTAAAATGCTCAGGTAACATAATATACACCTGGTTATATGGGATATGTGTTCATTCTTCTATTATCTACTATATTTCATGTTCATTCCACACCTATAATGCTCAGGTAACATAATATACACCTGGTTTATGGGGCATATGTGTTCATTTTCCTATTATCTACTGATATTCCATCTTCATTCCACACCTAAATGCTCAGGTAACATAATATACACCTGGTTATGGGGCATGTGTGTTCATTTTCCTATTATCTACTGATATTCCATCTTCATTCCACACCTAAAATGCTCAGGTAACATAATATACACCTGGTTATAGGGATATGTGTTCATTTTCCTATTATCTACTAATATTTCACGTTCATTCCACACCTAAAATGCTCAGGTAACATAATATACACCTGGTTATATGGGATATGTGTCATTCTTATATTATCTACAGATATTCATCTTCATTCCACACCTATAATGCTCAGGTAACATAATATACACCTGGTTATATGGGATATGTGTTCATTTTCCTATTATCTACAGATATTTCATCTTCATTCCACACCTATAATGCTCAGGTAACATAATATACACCTGGTTATATGGGATATATGTCCATTCTCCTATTATCTACTGATATTTCATCTTCATTCCACACCTAAAATGCTCAGGTAACATAAAATACACCTGGTTATATGGGATATGTGTTCATTTCCTATTATCTACTGATATTTCATCTTCATTCCACACCTCTAAATGCTCAGGTAACATAAATACACCTGGTTATATGGGATATGTGTTCATTCTCCTATTATCTACAGATATTTCATGTTCATTCCACACCTCTAATGCTCAGGTAACATAATATACACCTGGTTATATGGGATATGTGTTCATTTTCCTATTATCTACATATATTCCATCTTCATTCCACACCTATAACGCTCAGGTAACATAATATACACCTGGTTATATGGGATATGTGTTCATTCTCCTATTATCTACTGATATTTCATCTTCATTCCACACCTATAATGCTCAGGTAACATAATATACACCTGGTTATATGGGATATGTGTTCATTCTCCTATTATCTACATATATTTCATGTTCATTCCACACCTCTAATGCTCAGGTAACATAATATACACCTGGTTATATGGGATATATGTCCATTCTCCTATTATCTACTGATATTTCATCTTCATTCCACACCTATAATACTGTATATATATCCAGTCTGTGTTCGCTCCTCGCCTCCTGTGTTCTCCGTCATCTTATGAACTTGTCAATAAAGTTTGTTGAATTCTGGGCTCGCGACGTAAACAAACATGGCGGCTCCATTCCCCGGAGCCAGCGCCTGACAGGGATCGTCCTCCTCCTGCACCGGACAACCATGGAGGACGTGGCCGGGTTCCCGGAGGACGGAGCCGGGCGGCCCGAGGTGAAGATCAGCGGCTCCGAGCTGGTGGAGAGTTACACGGTGAGCGGCGGCCACTGCGGAGAAACTACAACTCCCAGCAGCCCCCCCACACGCCGCGCCGCCGGGGCATCATGGGAGATGTAGTCTTTCATCAGCTGAGCTGTAAACCCTGCAGTGAAGGTCTGGGGGGGGAAAGGGGGGGATTTGGGTTTGTTATGGAGCAGAGACTCCTGATCTGTGATCTGCTTTCCTATAACATCCTGAGGGGAAACCTGAGCCTGATAGCAGAAAACTGAGGACCGCCACCCCAAAAATGTCACCTCAGAAACCGTGACTGAGGACTGCACCCCAGAAACGTCACCTCAGAGACCGTGACTGAGGACTGCACCCCAGAAACGTCACCTCAGAGACCGTGACTGAGGACTGCACCCCAAAAATGTCACCTCAGAGACCGTGACTGAGGACCGCACCCCAAAAACGTCACCTCAGAGAACCGTGACTGAGGACTGGACCCCAAAAATGTCACCTCAGAGACCGTGACTGAGGACTGGACCCCAAAAATGTCACCTCAGAGACCGTGACTGAGGACTGGACCTCAAAAATGTCACCTCAGAGACCGTGACTGAGGACTGGACCCCAAGAACGTCACCTCAGAGACCGTGACTGAGGACTGGGCCGGAGCACCCGAGACTGAGACGTGGACCCAAAAATCCGTCGACTTGAGGACTGGACCCCAAAAACGTCACCACATAGACCGTGACTGAGGACTGGACCCCGAGAACGTCACCTCAGAGACCGTGACTGAGGACTGGGCCCCGAGAACGTCACCTCAGAGACCGTGACTGAGGACTGGACCCCGAGAACGTCACCTCAGAGACCGTGACTGAGGACTGGACCCCGAGAACATCACCTCAGAGACCGTGACTGAGGACTGGACCCCGAGAACGTCACCTCAGAGACCGTGACTGAGGACTGGGCCCCGAGAACGTCACCTCAGAGACCGTGACTGAGGACTGGACCCCGAGAACGTCACCTCAGAGACCGTGACTGAGGACTGGACCCCAAGAACGTCACCTCAGAGACTGTGACTGAGGACTGGACCCCAAAAATGTCACCTCAGAGACCGTGACTGAGGGCTGGACCCCGAGAACGTCACCTCAGAGACTGTGACCGAAGACCGGACCCCGAGAACGTCACCTCAGAGACCGTGACTGAGGACTGGATCCCAAAAACGTCACCTCAGAGACCGTGACTGAGGGCTGGACCCCAAAAATGTCACCTCAGAGACCGTGTAGACTGAGGTGACGGACCCCCGAGAACGTCACCTCAGAGACTGTGACGAAGACGGGATCCCAAAACGTCACCTCAGAGACCGTGACTGAGGACTGGATCCCAAGAACGTCACCTCAGAGACCATGACTAGGACTGGACCCCAAGAACGTCACCTCAGAACCTGACTAGGACTGGACCCCAAGAACGTCACCTCATTGACCGTGACTGAGGACTGGACCCCAAGAACGTCACCTCAAGACCTGACTAAGGACTGGACCCCAAGAACGTCACCTCATGGACCGTGACTGAGGACTGGACCCCAAGAACGTCACCTCAGAGACCATGACTAAGGACTGGACCCCAAGAACGTCACCTCAGAGACCGTGACTGAGGACTGGACCCCAAGAACGTCACCTCAGAGACCGTGACTGAGGACTGGACCCAAGAACGTCACCTCAGAGACCGTGACTGAGGACTGGACCCCAAAAATGTCACCTCAGAGACCGTGACTGAGGACTGGACCCCAAAAACATCACCTCAGAGACCGTGACTGAGGACTGGACCCCAAAAATGTCACCTCAGAGACTGTGAATGAGGACCGCACCTGAAAACGCCACCTCAGAGACTGTGACTGAGGACTGCACCCTGAAAACGTTGATTGCTTTACAGCTCCCTTCGTGGTGGTGGCGGCGGCTCCCATTCTTCCCTGCTGGTCATGGCGGCGATGGTTCACTTCCTTTCCCAAGGGTGGCAGCTGCTCACTCCCTTTCCTGGTTGTGGTGGCGGCTCTTTCTTACCCCTCGTGGTGGTAGCGGCTCCCTTCTTCCCCCTTGGTGGCGGCGGCTCCCTTCCTTCCCCGTGGCGACTCCTTCCCTTTTCCAGTGGCGGCAGGGGTTCCTTCCTTTTCCCGGTGGCGGTTCCTTCCTTTTCCCGGTGGCGGTTCCTTCCTTTTCCCGGTGGCGGTTCCTTCCTTTTCCCGGTGGCGGCTCCTTCCTTTTCCCAATGGCGGTTCCTTCCTTTTCCCAATGGCGGTTCCTTCCTTTTCCCGGTGGCGGTTCCTTCCTTTTCCCGGTGGCGGCTCCTTCCTTTTTACAGTGGCAGCTCCTTCCTTTTCCCCGTGGCAGTGGCAGCTCCTTCTCTTTCCCGGTGGCGGCGGTGGCCCCTTCCCTTCCCCACTCTGCAGTTTCTCCGCGGTCTGTGGACTCTTTTGCAGGGAGTGATTGTTCTGTCTCCTCACATAGTGATTAGTGGTTTGGGGCGGCTGATGATGCAGAGAGATTTTCTTACCTCTGTATACAGATGAGGAGCAGAAGGGATCTGCGTGGAGTCGACTGTCCACAGCGTCAGTTCACCTCTAGACTTGGTTTATTATAGTCCGGGCACAGGACGATGCTTGTTGGTGATTAAATACTGTGACTTTCTCTGAAGCTGACGATGTCGTTGCTTCTGGTCAGACATTGATGCCTTCAGGAGCTCCATCTATGTGATCCTGGACTCACAGCAACACGATGCAGAATGGCTGCTGGAGCAACGACCCGCCCACTGCCAAGTGATGACGCGTCGTTTGAACCAACTTAGGCCCCTTTCACACTAGCGTTTTTACAAATTGCAGCAGATTGTCGCATAACGGCCACACTTGCGGCAAGCCTCATGCATTGTCTATGGGGCTTGCAGCAAGTGCGGTATAGCTGCGGTTCCGGCAGTTGCGGCCGCGAAAACACAACCGCTGACTGCGTTTTTTTTGCAGCTGGAAGTGCCTGAACCGGGCTATACCGCACTTGCTGCAAGCCCCATAGACAATGCATGAGCCTTGCCGCAAGTGCGGGCGTTATGCAACAGATGCGATAAATCTGCCGCAATTTGTAAAAACCGCCAGTGTGAAAGGGGCCTTAAATGGACAAAAGTAAGCGGCATTCAAATACTGCAGACAGCACACAACAAACAAATGCAAACTATTTCCTATTATATACAAATATACAGCACAGCACAGTGATGGAGCTTCATCCTGACTGTGATCATCGAGTCCTGCACATTCTGGAAACACTCAGTCATGGAATACAAGAAGGGCAGGTTTGCCAAGCCATTAGGATGTTAGGTTTGCTCCAGCCCTGAGTTAAACTGGAAAGTAATACAATGTTGTGACCTATTTTTTGTTCTTGATCTCTTTAGGTTTATATAATTGAGGTTTACACTGGTGTCTATAACTGGACTGTGAAGCATCGATACAGCGACTTCTATGATCTTCATGAGAAGGTGAGGATAGCAGATCCAGAATTTACAAGTGCATCTCAATGAATGAGAAGATCATCAAAAAGTTCCTATATTTCAGTAATTCAATCCATAAAGTGACCACATCTATTTTATAGAGTCATTACACACAGAGGGATCTATGTCATGTGTTTACTTCTGTTAATGTTGATGATTATGCCTTACAGCCAATGAAAATCAAAGGTCATTATCTCAGAAAATTAAAGTAGGGAGGATGAAGGGTAAAAACCGCGCTGCCGTATTCCACCAGACTTCAAAGGGTGAATATAATATTGATTTATTAGTCAATTTGTTTCAGTGCACCCTGGTCCCTTCCTCAGAACAATATCATATTGCCATGTTTCAGGGAGGCCTGGCTAATAAATCAATATTATATTCACCCTTTGATGTCTAGTAGAATATGGCAGCGTTGTGTTTAACCCCTCATCCTTCTGAGATAATGACCTTTGGGTTTCCATTAATCATCAACATTAACATAAATGAACACAAATAGATCCTCTGTGTGTAATGGACTCTATATAATATGTGTTTCACGTTTTGTATTGAATATCGAAATAAAGTCACTTATTATTTATTTATATAGCGCCATTCTCTGCCTCTGCTGAAAAAAAGCCTCCCCACAGCAGGATGCTGCCTCCACCTTGTGTGACGGTGGGGATGGGGTTTTCCCTGTTAGGGTTTTTGATGATCTTCTAATTCATTGAGATGCAGCTGTACATATGAGTCCTCGAGCTCAGATCTTAGATTGTCTTTTTACAATATAATTTTTGCATTAATATTTATCTGATTTTGTGTTGCAGCTGACAGCAGAGAACAAAATAGAGCGGAATTTACTGCCTCCGAAAAAGATTATCGGAAAGAACTCCAGAAGCTTGGTGGAAAAGCGGCAGAAGGATCTGGAGGTTTATCTACAAGCCCTGCTCACAAAGTTTCCGGACAGCTTCCCTAAAGCTTTATCCCAGTTCCTGCACTTTCACTTATATGTAAGTGATTCTAATACTGAGATCTGTTACCTTAATCATCTGGCCAGGCACTAATGTTCCGTCATTGTTTAGGCTGCCTTCAGACTTGCAGATGCCTCCGCAGCGTTTTGCAGAGGCATCTGCAAGTATCTGCATGCAGACCGCGGCCCCTATGTTTATAATGGAGCGCACGGCGGTCTGCAGATGCTTGCAGACCGCCGTGCGCTCTCATTGCCCGCCATTAGTGATCTGTGCGCAGGCGGATGCCTACGCACAAATCACACACTCTCGCCCGCACCAGGGACGCAACATCTCGCGTCCCTGGTGCAGACGAGAGTGTGTGATCTGTACGCAGGCATCCGCCTGCGCACAGATCACTAATGGCGGGCAATGAGAGCGCACGGCGGTCTGCAAGCATCTGCAGACCGCCGTGCGCTCCATTATAAACATAGGGGCCGCGGTCTGCATGCAGATACTTGCAGATGCCTCTGCAAAACGCTGCGGAGGTTTCTGCAAGTCTGAAGGCAGCCTTAGACCTGGCTTCTTCCCCCTGGACATGGACAGATTAGTTTTATTTTCAGCATTTTCTTTTCTGCTTTGGTGGTCGTACACAATAGATATAGGTAGCTTGATGTTTGCACAATCATTAAAGGGATCCTGTCACCTCCAAAACGCCTCCTAATCTATCAAAGCATGTCCCTGCAGCATCCTATCACTAATCTCACACTTCTTTTGTCTTCTAAAAGCATCCTGTGAAAGTGCATAAAACGTTTTAATACTCACTCATTAGTGATTATAATTAGCAGTGACTATATTCATAGTCAGCAAGGCGGGCTGTTATGTAGCTCCAGGATCCACCCTGTCTCTGTGTGTTCTGCTGTGATGTGCAGGCATTGCCCTCCCCTCTCTCTATCACTCACAGAATGCAAATCATTAGTCCTGCCTTCAGTTTCAGTTTCATTTAAGCACAGACAGAGAGAGGGCTGGATCCTGGAGCTGCAAAACAACACGCCCTGGTGACTAAAGAATATAGTCACTGCTAATTATAATCACTAATGAGTAAGTATTAAAACGTTTTTCTCCACTTTCACAGGATGCTTTTAGGAGTCAAAAGGAGTGTGAGATTAGTGATAGGATGCTGCAGGGACGTGTTTTGATAGCTTAGGAGGCGTTTTGGAGGTGACAGGATCCCTTTAAGGCCGGCTTCAGACTTGCGGACCCTCCGCATCGTCCTGCGGAGGAGATCTGCAAGCTGAATGCAGCCCCTATGTTTATAATGAGAACGCACGGTGCTGCACAGGTCTGCGCATGAACGTGCACTCTCATTCACTGCAATGTGATTTGTACGCAGGCGGCTGCCAGCGCACAAATCACACACAATCACACACTCTCGTCCGCACCAGGAACACGACCATGTCGCGTTCCTAGTGCGGACGAGATCGTGTGATTTGTGCGCAGGCATCCGCCTGCGTACAAATCACATATTGCAGTGAATGGGAGCGCACGGTCATGCGCAGACCTGCGCATGACCGTGCGTTCCCATTATAAAGAAAGGGGCTGGCGGTGGCTGCAGACAGCTTGCGGATCCCCTCCACGCTGCGGAGGGGTCCACAAGTGTGAAGGCAGCCTTAGCGAGCAGTCACCTGGTGAACAAGCGTCACTCCATCACAGCCGCACACGATCATCCACCTGGCCATACGTACACCAACACCAGGCCACGAGCCAAGGTCTGGGAATAGGTTTCAATGAAAGATTAAATTAAATCAAACCCTTTATTATTGTAGCCCGGGCAATGCCAGGTTCTACAGCTCGTTATACATAGTCCTAAAATATTTTACAATTTGTTTCTTTACAATACAGATATCAAATGGGTCATTTAGATTTTATCATTCCTTTTTATTCGATGTATTTAATGGATCTATAGATTCACTTGTATCTCAGAGATGACCTTCCCGACTGTAGCATTGATGTCAGACCGTCTGATTATCATGTGCTCGGTCTGTCATAATGGGTCCTTTGTTTTTTTTTTAGGAAATCCATGGGATCGCAGCGGTTCTGGCTGAGGAGCTTTTTCATAACGGTAATTTTACACTTCTTTAGCTGATGAGACGATGATCTTGTCAGATGTGTAATGGAGTAAATGTGACACAGAGAGCATTAGACTGAGATTGGAATGTCCATGACCCTATAATCCAATTGTTATCAGTCATAATCATAGTCTCCACTGGCCTTATAATCATTTCTATCTACATTCTCAAAGGGTAAATACCTGTTCAATAAAGTGAACCTGATAGGTTCTCCAGGCCCCTCAAACCGGCATCATGTACAGTGCCTTGAAAAAGTATTCATACCCTGTGACCTGTGTCCCCCATAAGCCATGTAGAGGACACAGCGAGCAGTGGAAGGAGCTCGGGTCAGATGAGACCCAAATAGATCTTTTTGTGCTAAATGAAAAGCGCTATATGTGGTGAACTCTAACAGGGAAAACCCCATACCCACCGTCACACAAGGTGGAGGCAGCATCCTGCTGTGGGGAGGCTTTTCTTCAGCAGAGGCAGAGAAGCTGGTCAGAGGTGATGGAAGATGGCTGGAGTTAAAACACCATCCTCACTATCACACATGGTGGAGGCAGCAACCTGCTGTGGGGAAGCTTTTCTCCAGCAGGGGCAGCGAAGCCTGTCAGAGGTGATGGAAGATGGATGGAGCTAAATACAGGACAATCCTAGAGGAAAACCTGATAGAGGCGGCAGAAGACCTGAGACTGGGGCGTAGGTTCACCTTCCAGCAGGACAATAACCCTCAACATCTTTCAGATGTACAACGGAGGGCTTTGGTCAGAGCATATACATGTGTGTGAACGGCCCAGTCACTGTCCAGACCAAAATCCACCCAAAATCCGTGACAACACAGATAAAGAAAGGTGGTCCTATGAACCACTGACTATGGGGCTGAAAACTAATGCAGGACAGTGAAAGGTGGACCTACAAAGTACTGACTCCGGGTGCTGAATACTCATACAAGACACAATTGTTAAATTTATATTTGACATGACAATGCTGGCAGAGGAGAGCTGCAGCTTCTGAGTAGTGTTTTATCATATACAAGGATCAGGATCTATCCCTGACATCGGGAGTAATGTAATGACATGACAGTGCTGGCAGAGGAGAGCTGCAGCTACTGAGTAGTGTTTTATCATATACAAGGCTCAGCATCTATCCCTGACATCGGGGAGTAATGTAATGACATGACAGTGCTGGCAGAGGAGAGCTGCAGCTACTGAGTAGTGTTTTATCATATACAAGGCTCAGCATCTATCCCTGACATCGGGGAGTAATGTAATGACATGACAATGCTGGCAGAGGAGAGCTGCAGCTTCTGAGAAGTGTTTGTCACATACAAGGCTCAGGAGGTATCCCTGACATCGGGGAGTAATGTAATGACATTACAGTGCTGGCAGAGGAGAGCTGCAGCTTCTGAGAAGTGTTTTATCATATACAAGGCTCAGGAGCTATCCCTGACATCGGGGAGTAATGTAATGACATGACAGTGCTGGCAGAGGAGAGCTGCAGCTTCTAAGTAGTGTTTTATCATATACAAGGCTCAGGAGCTATCCCTGACATCGGGGAGTAATGTAATGACATGACAGTGCTGGCAGAGGAGAGCTGCAGCTTCTGAGAAGTGTTTGTCACATACAAGGCTCAGGATCTATCCCTGACATCGGGGAGTAATGTAATGACCTGACAATGCTGGCAGAGGAGAGCTGCAGCTTCTGAGTAGTGTTTGTCACATACAAGGCTCAGGATCTATCCCTGACATCGGGGAGTAATGTAATGACAGGACAGTGCTGGCAGAGGAGAGCTGCAGCTTCTGAGTAGTGTTTTATCATATACAAGGCTCAGCATCTATCCCTGACATCGGGGAGTAATGTAATGACATGACAGTGCTGGCAGAGGAGAGCTGCAGCTTCTGAATAGTGCTTGTCACATACAAGGCTCCTGACCTGAATTAATTCTCATGCTGCAGATTTTAAGATAACAGTAGCTCATAAGACACAGATAAAAAATTCCAGGTGTATGAATAAGATTTTGAAATCTCATTTACTTTTCTGGTTCTGTAAAACCAGGTACGGCAGCGTCTGTTCTACATAAGAAAAACCCAGGGGGAAAAACGCTGCAATAATGACAGATGTGAACATCTGTTAAGATTATAATAATAAGAAGTCACAACATTTTGTAAACCTGGCAGGAGCGCTGGTGCAGGAGCTGTGGTGAAGGGGCGCTGGTGCAGGAGATGTGGTGGAGGAGCGCTGGTGCAGGAGCTGTGGTGAAGGGGTGCTGGTGCAGGAGATGTGGTGAAGGGGTGCTGGTGCAGGAGATGTGGTGGAGGGGTGCTGGTGCAGGAGGTGTGGTGAAGGGGTGCTGGTGCAGGAGCCGTGGTGAATGGGTGCTGGTGCAGGAGCTGTGGTGAAGGGGTGCTGGTGCAGGAGCTGTGGTGGAGGGACGATGGTGCAGGAGCTGTGGTGGAGAGCTTTGGTGAAGGGGCGCTGGTGCAGGAGCTGTGGTGAAGGGGTGCTGGTGCAGGAGCTGTGGTGGAGGGACGATGGTGCAGGAGCTGTGGTGGAGGGACGATGGTGCAGGAGCTGTGGTGGAGGGGCGCTGGTGCAGGAGCTGAGGTGGAGGGGCGCTGGTGCAGGAGATGTGGGAAGGGTGCTGGTGCAGGAGATGTGGTGAAGGGTGCTGGTGCAGGAGATGTGGTGAAGGGGTGCTGGTGCAGGAGATGTGGTGGAGGGGTGCTGGTGCAGGAGATGTGGTGAAGGGGTGCTGGTGCAGGAGATGTGGTGGAGGGGCACTGGTGCAGGAGCTGTGGTGAAGGGTGCTGGTGCAGGAGGTGTGGTGAAGGGGTGCTGGTGCAGGAGCCGTGGTGAATGGGTGCTGGTGCAGGAGCTGTGGTGAAGGGGTGCTGGTGCAGGAGCTGTGGTGGAGGGACGATGGTGCAGGAGCTGTGGTGGAGGAGCTTTGGTGAAGGGGCGCTGGTGCAGGAGCTGTGGTGAAGGGGTGCTGGTGCAGGAGCTGTGGTGGAGGGACGATGGTGCAGGAGCTGTGGTGGAGGGACGATGGTGCAGGAGCTGTGGTGGAGGGGCGCTGGTGCAGGAGCTGAGGTGGAGGGCGCTGGTCCAGGAGCTGTGGTGGAGGGACGATGGTGCAGGAGCTGTGGTGGAGGGAGGTGTGGTGGAGGGACGCTGGTGCAGGAGCTGTGGTGGAGGGACGCTGGTGCAGGAGCTGTGGTGGAGGGGCGCTGGTCCAGGAGCTGTGGTGGCGTGGGATTGGTGGTGGGGCGCTGGTGCAGGAGCTGTGGTGGAGAGGCGTGGTGGAGGGGCACTGGTGGAGTGGCTGTGGTGGTGGGGCGCTGGTGGAGGGGCGCTGGTGCAGGAGCTGTGGTGGAGTGGCTGTGGTCGAGAGGCGCTGGTGCAGGAGCTGTGGTGCAGCGGTGCTGGTGCAGGAGCTGTGGTGCTGGTGCAGGAGCTGTGGTGAAGAGGCTCTGGTGCAGGAGCTGTGGTGGAGGGGTTTTGGTGCAGGAGCTTTGGTGGAGGGACGCTGGTGCAGGAGCTGTGGTGGAGGGGCGCTGGACCAGGAGCTGTGGTGGAGTGGGTTTGGTGGTGAGGCGCTGGTGCAGGAGCTGTGGTGGTGGGGCGCTGGTGGAAGGGCACTGGTGCAGGAGCTGTGGTGGAGTGGCTGTGATGTAGAGGCACTGGTGCAGGAGCTGTGGTGGAGCGGTGCCGGAGCAGGAGCTGTGGTGGAGGCACGCTGGTGCAGGAGCTGTGGTGGAGGGGCGCTGGTCCAGGAGCTGTGGTGGAGAGGCGCTGGTGCAGGAGCTGTGGTGGAGGGGCACTGGTGGAGTGGCTGTGGTGGTGGGGCGCTGGTGCAGGAGATGTGGTGGAGGGGTGGCGGTTCAGGAGCTGTGGTGGAGGGGCACTGGTGGAGTGGCTGTTGTGGTGGGGCGCTGGTGGAGGGGCACTGGTGCAGGAGCTGTGGTGGAGGGTGGCGGTGCAGGAGCTGTGGTGGAGGGGCACTGGTGGAGTGGCTGTGGTGGTGGGCGCTGGTGGAGGGGCGCCGGTGCAGGAGCTGTGGTGGAGGGGTGGCGGTGCAGGAGATGTGGAGGAGGGGCGCCGAAGCAGGAGCTGTGGTGGAGGGGCGCCAGTGCAGAAGCTGTGGTGGAGGGGCGCCGCTGCAGGAGCTTGGTGGAGGGGCACTGGTGGAGTGGCTGTGGTGGTGGGGCGCTGGTGCAGGAGATGTGGTGGAGGGGTGGCGGTTCAGGAGCTGTGGTGGAGGGGCACTGGTGGAGTGGCTGTTGTGGTGGGGCGCTAGTGGAGGGGCACTGGTGCAGGAGCTGTGGTGGAGGGGTGGCGGTGCAGGAGCTGTGGTGGAGGGGCACTGGTGGAGTGGCTGTGGTGGTGGGGCGCTGGTGGAGGGGCGCCGGTGCAGGAGCTGTGGTGGAGGGGTGGCGGTGCAGGAGATGTGGAGGAGGGGCGCCGAAGCAGGAGCTGTGGTGGAGGGGCGCCAGTGCAGAAGCTGTGGTGGAGGGGCGCCGCTGCAGGAGCTGTGGTGGAGGGGCACTGTGTGGAGTGGCTGTGGTGGTGGGGGCGCTGGTGCAGGAGATGTGGTGGAGGGGTGGCGGTTCAGGAGCTGTGGTGGAGGGGCACTGGTGGAGTGGCTGTTGTGGTGGGGCGCTGGTGGAGGGGCACTGGTGCAGGAGCTGTGGTGGAGGGGTGGCGGTGCAGGAGCTGTGGTGGAGGGGCACTGGTGGAGTGGCTGTGGTGGTGGGGCGCTGGTGGAGGGGCGCCGGTGCAGGAGCTGTGGTGGAGGGGTGGCGGTGCAGGAGATGTGGAGGAGGGGCGCCGAAGCAGGAGCTGTGGTGGAGGGGCGCCAGTGCAGAAGCTGTGGTGGAGGGGCGCCGCTGCAGGAGCTGTGGTGGAGGGGCACTGGTGGAGTGGCTGTGGTGGTGGGGCGCTGGTGCAGGAGATGTGGTGGAGGGGTGGCGGTTCAGGAGCTGTGGTGGAGGGGCACTGGTGGAGTGGCTGTTGTGGTGGGGCGCTGGTGGAGGGGCACTGGTGCAGGAGCTGTGGTGGAGGGTGGCGGTGCAGGAGCTGTGGTGGAGGGCACTGGTGGAGTGGCTGTGGTGGTGGGGCGCTGGTGGAGGGGCGCCGGTGCAGGAGCTGTGGTGGAGGGGTGGCGGTGCAGGAGATGTGGAGGAGGGGCGCCGAAGCAGGAGCTGTGGTGGAGGGGCGCCAGTGCAGAAGCTGTGGTGGAGGGGCGCCGCTGCAGGAGCTGTGGTGCAGGAGCTGTGGTGGAGGAGTGCCGGTGGGAGGACCTCTGGCAGATGGAGGGAGGGGTTCTGGTGGGAGAGCACTGGTGGAATTGTGTGGAAGATAATTAGTGATTGATTACTTGTAATTTGTTTCCTTGTACAATTATATTACCGTATATTTTTCCTTTCTTCCAGGGAGCAGTTACTTGTAGCAGGGGAAGTGTTTCACATGAGACCCCTCCAGTTATACGCAATAACTCAGCTGCTGCGGCACGCCAAGCCAACGTGCATCAATGGAGATGCCAAGACCGATCTGGGACACATCCTGGACTTCACCTGTAGACTCAAGTATCTGAAGGTGAGCGGGTGAAGGATGATTTTCTTAATATTAATTGCTTTCCGTATTAGTAACCGGTTATTTTGTCCTGTCTTTCCTCAGATCAGCGGTACCCGAGGTCCAATAGGAACAAGTAACCTCCAAGAACACTTACTGCCATATGACCTCTCTGTATTTAAGTCCCTTTGTCAGGTAGAGGTATGTAATGCTCTGCCGAATAAAAGCGATTGCCGGATACATGTTGTGTTTCAGAACTTGCAATTTTATTAAAGGGAATCTTTCAGCAGGTTTTTGCCACCTCATCTAACAGACAGCAACATAATGTAGACAAAGAAACCCTGAATCCAGCAATGTGTCACATAGATTACTGGCTGCAGCCATTCTGTCACCCCCGTTCACATTAGGGTCTTTAAAGAGATGGTGAAATCACTGTGAATTGTCAATCACATCAGGGGGCGTGTCATACTGCTGTGTGTGTGACATTGTAGTCCAGTAATAATAATCACTAGGTGATAAAGCCTTTAGTTTAAGTGAACAATAGCACAAAGACTGATAAGAGAGGCAAAGTTGAGTTTTATCTTTTAACCCCTGCATCATGCTGTCCTCAGCTTACACAGCAAAAACCTGCTGACAGGTTTCCTTTAAAGGGGTCTATGTGACTGTAGACTAGTGATTGTTCACAGCGCATACAAGTCGCTATGTCGTGTTTCTCTACATCTGGGAGCGGGCGGGCATGTGACTCCCCCAAGCACTCTGTTTGCTTACAAGCGGTCATGTGCCGACTAGACGAGCGCAGCCTCACTCAATACAAGTGACTTGTGCATTGTGAGAATTCATAGAGAGGCTGCAGACGTCTGGACAACCCCTTTAATAAAAACTGAAGCAAACTCGCCCCTCTGGACCCAGCACAAGCCGCCCTGGTGATCTGCGCTGATGCCAGAATATAATATATTGGCTTCCGTGGTATTATGGGATGATTCCTCCGCTCTTGGAGATCATTCACACTGTACCTCAGTTTATTATTAAGCCATCGGTGCGGACATGCAGTATTACGACCAGACAACCCCTTTAATGTCCAGCTTTGTGATCACTACTTCTTCATGATGAACCTCCACTGCTGTACAGCGATGACCAGTGACTCCAGCTAAGCTGCATTATCTGTTGGGGTCTGTGGTGGTCTGAAATGTATCCATCCCCCATGATATGACTGGATCAGGCTCCTTCTCTTTCTAAGGACAGACCCTCAATATCAGACCTGCAGGGTCCGGTGATGAGCAGTTGTTTGCGGCTCCCATGGCGGCCATGTTTACACACATACAGCACCATACAATGTGTAGTCGTTCCCAGGTACTGCAGCTTATCCATCTATTATACTCTGCACATCAGGCCGCCACAGGAGCCACAAACTGCTGATTGCTGGGGGCCCCGGGTGTCTAACCTCGTCCTGTCTCATAATGATGACCTATCCTGAGAATTCATATCTAAAGGTGCATTGAGAGGCGTCTTTGTAAATTGGCTTGAGCATGAACCGCACAGACTGTTAGTCTGCTGACCCGAGCGTCACAGGCTCTTGCATTTGGAGGCTATGACGCTCAAGTCAGGAGAGTTACAGCCAGTCTGGTAAGATTTGTAGCAAGGCACACCCCAATTTTCCGAAGTGTGCCCCTCTTATTGACTCCTGCTCGCCCCCTCATCAAGATTATTCAGAAAGTCACCGGTCTTGATGAATTGGGACATAGTCTTTTCCTATGACTAGAAGAGGGCTCCTAAGGCTGCCTTCAGATTTGCAGATGCCTCCGCAGCGTTTTGCGGAGGCATCTGCAAGCATCTGCATGCAGACGGCAGCCCCTATGTTTATAATGGAACGCACGGCAGTCTGCAGATGCTTGCAAACCGCCGTGCGCACCCATTCACTCTTATATGTGATCACACACTTTCGCCCGCACCAGGGACGCAACGTCACGTCCCTGGTGCGGACGAGAGTGTGTGATCCGCCTGCGCACAGATCACATATAGGAGTGAATGGGTGCGCACGGCGGTCTGCAAGCATCTGCAGACCGCCGTGCGTTCCATTATAAATATAGGGGCTGCCGTCTGCATGCAGATGCTTGCAGATGCCTCCGCAAAACGCTGCGGAGGCATCTGCAAATCTGAAGGCAGCCTAACAGAAGATCATTTTCTTACTCTTCCATCCCCATTTCAATGAATGGAGTTGGCATCTTCTGATCACATGTCCAGTTCATTTTAGTTAGATCTGAGCAGTAGCAGATGATCTCTACCATCCATAAACTGTGTTTAACCTTCCTGGCAATATTTCCCTTGTCTTAGGAATGGTCAGATATTGTTTTTCCCTTTCTTCAGACAGTTGTGATTGCCGGTGATAACATTCCAGTTTCGGCTCGTCCATCACGTGGAGCGGCTGACGGTCACCAGACTTCCCTGCGGCTGCCTTCATTTCTCTGCAGTCAGCACAGATAATTAATATCCTCTTCAGGAAGGTCCTGGCCCGGCCCTGCTGTTCCCAATCACTTATCACCAGGATTGTGTTTTTCAGATCTGCCATTCTGATGCCAGACTAATCCAGGGCTTCACCTCCTGCAAGAAAACATTGGCCACCATGACTGTGCAGCATTCAACATCATCATTGAAGGTGCTAAATTCAGTAAATGGCGAATTTCATCAACATATTCTATTTTTATTGCTTTATCTGTTGCAGTCATTGTTGGTGGAGCACAAAGCTCTGAGCTCCGATAAGCGGCTGCAAAGAAATTCCCATTCTGCAGATTTTTGCACTAAAGTTAATAAGCACAAAAAGGGGAAAATTCACAAGGACCGATGCTTCATGTATGAGCCCACTGGAATCAAATGCTCCAAATCCATTAGGGGCCTGCACCTATAAGGCTACATTCAGTCTGTGCATTTTTTTGTTTTTGTTTTTTGCAGTTCACTGCAACAAAACAGATCAAACGACGCACAGTCTGAATGTAGCCTTAATCAAATATGTAGGAGTGCACCATCTAAATATATCAATGAGGATAAGGCAAAGGGTGCCACATCATCTATAGTAACTGATATACAGTACACGAAAAAAGCAAAGACAATGCATATACAATGTGCACACCTAAATAGAATTAAACTTTATATTATTATTCAAGCAAAAAAAAACCCATAAAGACAGACCAAATGCCATAGACCTGGTAGCGGCGACATAAATCAAAGGTAATAATCTACTTTATAAAAGCCCTATCCTCTCTGTCTGTTTTTGTCTGAAAGTTTGTCCTGAAAACAGCACCACCTGTAGGACATCATGGAAAATCACTGTTAAAAGGGCTGTTTGGGCTTTTTTATAACATCTGTGTGTATATCTAGGCTGCAAAATGCTGACACTTTGTAATTTACACCCTGTCAGCATTTTGCATTGTTCGGCATATGGAGGAACAGTTCAGCCCCTATTTAGAGGCGTGTTGTTTTGGAGCTTGGCTGTAACATCACAGCTGGTCGTTTACACCCAGACTCCTACAAGCACGCCCCGGTCCCCAGCAGGCCTGCTTCCCCCCCAACCCCCCCCCCCCCCGAGACTCCTACAACCTCTCCCCAGTCCCCTGCAGGCCCATCCCCCAGTCTCCAGCATGCCTGTCCCCAACAAGCTCTTTCCATTCCCAAATTTGACCACCTACCCACATTCGCTGGGGTAAACTCTGATTAAACTGCATTTCACTAAGTGGTCATCTCCTTCTCTGCAACACTGTGCCAAATGTACAGCTCTGTAAAGGTACCGTCACACGCGGCAATTTTGCAAGCAATTTCACTGGCAATTTGATGGTTGCAGTGAAATCATGGATACATTGTTCTGTTTTGTTGCCGTGTAGAAATGGAACAATGTGTCCATGATTTCACTGCAACCAGCAAATTGCTAGTGAAATTGCTTGCAATATTGCCGCGTGTGACGGTACCTTAAAGGAGGTGACCACTCTTTGCAATGCGGCGGTGTGTGTGTGCGCGTTTACCTCCTCCGCCTGTGCCCGTTCTGACTCTAATGGAATCCTTACAGCCGCCCGCTCTGTGCAGTGCTGGGGTTCATTCTGCTTCACAGGGGTGGTGGGACGGCTGTGAGGATCCCCTCAGTGACAGGACAGGCACAGGGGAAAGTGAGCGCTGTCCCCAATATGACCACCCACCCCCATAAGTAGACTGGGGAAGGCTTGTTGGAGACTTTGGGGGGTGTGCCTGCTGGAGACTGGGGCATGCCTGCTGGGGACTGGGGGGTGCTTGTAGGAGTTTGGGTGTAAACGTCCAGTTGTGACATTACAGCCAGACTTCAAAACAAACACTTCTCTGGTCGGGGCTGAGCTGCTCCTCCAGATGCTGAATGCTGATATCTAGGTAACCCTGTAAAATGCTGACAGGGTGTAAATTACAAACTGTCAGCATTTTTCAGCATATATACACACAGATTTTATAAAAAGCCCAAACAGCCCCTTTAAACTGGAATGTGAAGAAGCCCATAAGTTTGGTTGATCAGTCTAACAGCGCCACCTATAGGACATTTGTGATTGGGGGGTCCACACGCCATTTAGGCAGCAGTTGATTATCGCCTGAACCTGGGTCCCCTCCGTCATACCCTTGGTTCAGACATATCCTGCTGCTGCACTTCCTCACATTTGTGTTCCACTCTGGAACCCAGGCTGGTGCTGCGGCTCCACAGTGTAGAGAGGGAAAGAGACATCATACAGGGGGGACAGAGAGTGCATGGGAGGGGACAGAGAGCGCACAACGGGGATACAGAGAGTGCCCCTCCCTCTTTTTGCCCCTCCCTCTTTTTGCTCCTCCCTCTTTTTCCCCTCCTTTTTTGCCCCTCCCTCTTTTTGCCCCTCCCTCTTTTTGCCCCTCCCTCTTTTTTTGCCCCTCCTCTTTTTTTGCCTCTCATTGTGGTCTTTATGGTATCTTACCGCCCTGGTTTTGCCCTTTTCAGGACATGTTGGTGCCAGAAGCTCTGGAGTTTGACACCTGGGTGGCGGAGGGCACGTCTCCAGATTGTGCCATCACCGCCGTGGTCCCACAGTGGAGCTCGCTGACCACCGTGGACATGAGCCACAATCAGATCACAACTATAGATGACTCTGTGGTAAGCCATCCCCGGCGTGTAAGGAGTCTTAAAAATATATACATTTAGTTTTACGTGTTTAATTATTCACTCTCTTTGCAGAAACTGACTCCACAAGTAGAGTTTCTGGCTTTGAGTCATAACTACATAAGCTCCATAGAGAATCTACAGGTGAGCGGCCTCGTACTATATCTATATCTATATATCTATATCTACATATCCAGCATCAATCAAAGCTGAATTGTCATAAAAAATCTGTGTTTACAAACCCCATTGGTGACCTCCTCCTGTGCCAGCGATATACTGAATGTACGGAGAACACACCGGGCGGCGGTGCGTATATTCACCTGGAGATGCAGAGCAAAGTGCTAAATATGTCTAGCAGGTTATTAAAGGGTTAAGAAACTAAGGGCATGATGGGAATTTTGCATGAATTGTTTTGGGCTATTCGAGGCAGTACTCGGGTGTCTGTTTGTCTTCGTCTAGCACTTACCACTTATCCACTTATTCAATTTAATACAAAAGCATCTTCAAAACTAAGAAAATAAGATGTTTTGGCATCCAGTATTGGGATGTCTGATCATTTGTTGATTGCGCGGGGACTGACCGCGGGGACTGACCGCGGGGACTGACCGCGGGGACTGACCGGGATGACCGCGGGACTGACCGCGAGACCTGACCGCTGGGACCTCCAGCAAATAGGAGATTTGGGCTTTAATACTCCAAGAATGAGGTTTTCCTCTATGTCCTAAATGGAGCAGAGGTGCATAGCCTCAATTTCCCCCCCCGTTCATTGTCTGTGGGACTGTCGAGCTCACTGCATATCTTCAGCCTCCGCTCCATTCATTATCTATGGGACTGTCTAGCGCAGTGCACAACCTCAGTCTCTGCTCCATCTATTGTCTATGGGACTTTCAGGCACAGTACAGTCTCCGCTCCATTCATTCTCTATGGGACTATCAAGCACAGAGCACTGCCTCAGTCTCTGCTCCATCCATTGTCTATGGGACTGTCATGCACAGTACAGTCTCCGCTCCGTTCATTCTCTATGGGACTATCAAGCACAGTGCACTGCCTCAGTCTCTGCTCCATCCATTGTCTATGGAACTATCAAGCACAGTGCACAGCCTCAGTCTCTGCTCAATTTATTGTCTATGGCACTGTCACGCACAGTGCATAGTCTCTGCTCCATTAATTATTTATGGGACTCTCAAGCTCAGTGTATATCCTCAGCCTCTGCTCCATTTATTGTCTATAGGTCTTTCAGGCACAGTTCACAGTCTCCGCTCCATTCATTGTCTATGGAACTGTCAGGCACAGTGCATAGGCTCTGCTCCATTTATTATCTATGGGCCTGTCAAGCACAGTGTATATCCTCAGCCTCTGCTCCATTCATTGCTATGGGACTGTCAAGCACAGTGTATATCCTCAGCCTCTGCTCCATTCATTGTCTATGGGATTGTCAAGCACAGTGTATATCCTCAGCCTCTGCTCCATTCATTGTCTATGGGACTGTCAAGCACCGATTTCCTTTGTATATGATAGATTGTACAGCAGCGCAGTTGGATTCCACATATTTCCTCTATTTTTTCTACTATTCAGGGCGGGGCTGGGCGCAATCTCTGAATTGTATGAGGTCCCAGCAGTCATTCCTCCATATCTTATGCATCGGGGATAGTATTTCTTTTAGGGTGTAAGCTATTAACATGCAAAGAACAGAAGGGAATGTTTGTCACTAGAATTGAATGTCTTACTACTTTTTTCCTCCTTATTTAGCACTTGTACAACCTGGTTCACCTGGATCTTTCCTTTAACAAGCTGTCTGTGCTGGACGGCGTTCATTCAAAGATCGGCAACATCAAGACCCTCAACCTTTCAGGAAACCTCCTCGAGAGCCTCCGAGGACTCAATAAGTTGTATTCTCTGGTCAATTTAGATCTTGGCAACAACAAAATCTCGCAGGTATCTAAATACTGAAATTCATTGTGTAGTAATGTTTTGTTTGTTTTTTCATTCCTTTTTTGTGTTCAGGAAATGGATATGACATGGAGGAAAGGTAAAGCAGCAGCGGTCAGGCAAACACATTTGGTGCAAGTCTCAAGGTCACCATATACTGTATTTTCTGGACTATAAGACACCTTCTTTTTTTCCAAAAATACTTGGATGAAATGGGGGTGCGTCCTATGGTCTAGATGTAGCTTACTGTGGAGCAGGGGTCACCGATGCAGGAAGCCGGCAGCACCAGTGGGGCGATACTGCAGACCCTGGGCTAGGAGAAGGGGGGGTGTCCTTCCGGTGTGAGGCAGGAGCCATTGATCTCCTGGCAATGAATGCAAAGGACTACAGAAAAAGTGGCACCGGAGGCGGCTCATGTGCTGATTGAGATCTCGGAGAGACCAGAGCACATTTTGAGCATGTGTTGCCTCCGGCGCCACTTTCCTGAAGTCTGTTGTGCCGGAGGTGGTGCCACAGGCTTCCTGTAGTGGTGACCCTGCCTACTGCAGCTCCGTCCCCACGGTAAGCTACATTCGGACTATAATACTACTAGACAACCTGACATTTTATCTTTCATATCAATGATATGAATGTGCTCTGATGAAATAGCGGACCGCTACGAAACACATTGGCTGATTAAAATCTTTGAAACTTGGATTATTTCATTCATTGGCAGCGCAGATTGGAACCCCCAATTCTCCTTGATTTCATCCTCTTATGGCCCGGTGCATCTTATTGTCCAAAAAATGCGGCAGTTGCTCTAAAAATATGCAGGACTTCAGTCCAAATTTGGTGAAGAAAATATATTTTTAAATCCGTCAGGTCCAAGTGGTTCAATATTATATCAGGGAATATCGCCAATATCATGTGAAAAAGAATCGATTGATATCAATAGCATTATTGTGACCGAAGTGCAGACTCGTGGCCCAACGTATAATACAATGATGCCCCATATATTCAAATGTGCAAATTAAACAACGTTCCTGATAGAGACAGACCCCAAAAGAGATGCAGCAGTAATCGCAGCAAAAGGTGATTCTACAAAGTAAAGGAGGGAGAAGGAAAGGGGAAAATCTGCCACTCCAACCGGCCCCATAGGCTGCTATGGGGCCAAAACCAGTCCGAGGCTGTCTGGTTTACACCGGACAGCCCTGGATCAAAAAAATCTGTGGTGTGAAGCCAGCCTTAGTGTGAGTAAGAAGAGGAGTGGAGCTGCGCTGGAAACTGGGGAAGACCACAATCATTTATTATAACAATGAACGTAGTGTGAGTAAGAAGAGGAGTGGAGCTGCGCTGGAAACTGGAGAAGAACACAATCATTTAGCATAACAATGAACGTAGTGTGAGTAAGAAGAGGAGCGGAGCTGTGCTGGAAACTGGGGAAGACAGCAATTGTTTATTATATTTATGTACCTACATTATGCACATATTTTGAAGGGTTTAAGAATTAAACTTTTTTTTTCAGGAGTGCTTCTTAAAGAAACTAGTACCAGATATGTATAATATATATATACTCCCCTGATAAATTGTGATTCTTGCTAACAGCATTGATTTACTGAGTGAAAGTACATACTGGAAAGTTAGCTTTGCTGAGATCTCTTCCCCTATGGAGTGATCATTGTTCAGAGTCACCCAGACATCATAGAAAATCCCTAGTCCTGCCTCCCTCCATATCTCCTGGAAAAGTCACATCTGGGCATCTCCGGAACCATCTTTGTATTACACGTCATACAAATAAACAGAAATCTGCTCTACTATCTTATTATGGAGACCAGAAACTACTACTTTCTTTCTTTTTTTTTTTTTTTTAATAATTAAGCCATGTTTTTTTTTCAGGTTGATGAAATAAAACATCTAGGCAGCCTTCCGTGCTTAGAGACCGTCAATCTGACCGACAACCCTGTGACCATCATCCCTGATTACAGAACCAAAGTTCTTGCACAGTTTGGTGATCGCGCTGCTGAGGTAAGATCATAGACCGAGGTGTTGAGATAGGAACATTTTACATATGTGCACTCGACTTTTAGAACTTTTTATCGCATATTTTTGCAGGAGGGGGGAACACACTTAAAGGGGGTTTTCATGAGCTGTCCCCTATCCAGGCAGGATAACCTTCTGGTTGCTTGTGGTCCCACCACTGGGACCTCCAGTAATACCAAAAACTGATCTCGGTAGAGTCCTGTCTTTAATGGAACGACGTTGCGCTTTCTCAGCCTCTGCTTCATTCATTGTCTGCGGGAATGCTGAAAAAAGCGCCGTCCACCTGTTCCATATAGAGTGTATGGAGCGGAGGCCAAGTGTGCGCCCCTCTACTCAGGATTAGTTTTTTTTAAAGGGGAGAATCCCCTTTAGGAAAACATTATTTACTTTACTAACATCTTACTTAAAGTAGTGTGTCACCCCCATAAACTCACACAGGTATGTAGTTGTCAGGAAAAAAAAATAATTTTACTTTGTGTGCAAATGAGGGCACTCCGAACTTAGCGCACCCTTACAACCCCCTCAATTTGCACACTGAGCACTGTGTCCTATATTAATTGATAGCTGTCAGGCGAGCACTGCTTGATCTCACTCGGCACCTCTGCACCTCTGCATTGTGCAGCCGCACTCACATAGTGTCATGGCCCGCTCTGATCATTGGCTCCTGTCTGCAGAACAGTACCAAGCGACAGCCGCAGACAGGAGCCGGCAATGGCTCTATGTGAGGGCGGCTGAGCTCCTGCAGGGTTCACATGGAGGTGGAAATCTGCTGCATGAGCTCAGGCCGAGCTCGCCTGAGTGCTGTCAATCTAGATTATATTTATTAATTATTACGGGATACTGTGGAAGTGTTAAAAGCAATGCAGACTGTATGCAAATTGAGGCAGTGTAACTTTGCACTGAGCTCTTGGCCACACCAAGGCCGTCTCATTTGCATACAGAATTAAGTATTTTTTTATTTTGCATATATTCTTGGTCATGTGAAAAGGCTCCTTAAAGGGTCAATATTGACTTTTATCATTGCTACTTCCAATAGGTCATGCTAGAGTTCAAGTCCTCTTTAAAGAGGCAATTTGCACATTTTTTATTTTTGTTTTTTACTGGCAATTAAACTACTGATATGTATACTGTAGGTGTGATGTTTGTTGGGGTTACGTTTCCTACATACCCACATAAGTACCGTATTTTTACCATATTCGCTTTATAAGATGCACCGGATTATAAAACGCACCCCCAAATTTGGTGAAGGAAAAAAAATAAATTTTTTTTTAATGTTAAATGGGGTCCATCTTACAATGCCAGTGTCCGTCTTACAAATCCTATATATGTCCCTCATCGCCCCCTCATCCTGGTACATGGTTCCTCATCCTGGGATATAGCCCCCCCCCCCATCCTCAATATGGCCTCCATACTATGGATATGACCCCCTTATATTGGGTATAGCTTCCTTGTGCTGGCACACAGCCCCCCTGCGCTGGCACACGTCCTTCCCCCGCGCTGGATCATGGCTTTTTGAGATTGTGAGACTGATCACTGGGACTGGTGCCTTCTGAAAAGGAGTTGGACACTCATGACATCCCCCTTTTTTGAGGTTTTTAGCAGTTTGTCACACATCCGTCATATAGGTGATACGTTGTTAAAGGGGTTGTCCGGTTTTTATAAAATCTAAGTGTATATATAGGCTGCAAAATGATGACAGTTTGCAATTTACACATTGTCAGCATTTTGCATTGTTACCTTGATATCACTATTCTGCGTGTGGAGGAGCAGCCTCCGTCCCAGACTAGAGGCGTGATTGTTTTGAAGCCTTTGTGTGAACATCACCACTTGTCGTTTACACCCAGCCTCCAACAAGCACGCCGCAGTCTCCTACAAGCCTCCCCCACCCAGTCTCCAATATGACCACCCATCCCCACTCACTTATGTAAACTCTGAATTGCACTGAGCAGTCATCTCCTTCTGTGTGAAACACTGTGCCCGAATCTGAAGCTGTGTGATGGAGATGACCGCTGAGTGCACTGTACTGCCATGTGTGTGCTCATCTCCTTACCCGTGCCCGCGCTGTCTCTGATGAGGTCCTCACTGCCACAGCCGTCCCCCCTGTGCAGTGATCTAGAGCGGCTGATTCTCCTTCACAGAGCGGGCAGCTGTGGCAGTGAGGATCTCATCAGAGACAGTGCGGGCACGGGATAGGAGGTGAGCACCCACACCACAGCACAGTGCGCTCAGTGGACATCTCCTCAGAGTTTACATAGGTGAATGGGTGTGGGTGGTCATATTGGAGACTGGGGGGGCTTGTAGGAGTCTGGGGAGGGAGGGTTGTGCTTGATGGAGACTGGGACGTGCTTGTAGGAGACTAGGGGGGCATGCTTGTTGGACATTGTGGCGGCCTTGTTAGAGACTAGGGGGGCATGCTTGTTGGACATTGTGGCGGCCTTGTTAGAGACTAGGGGGGCATGCTTGTTGGACATTGTGGCGGCCTTGTTAGAGACTGGGGGGCATGCTTGTTGGAGATTGTGGCGGCCTTGTTAGAGACTGTGGTGTAAATGACAAGTGGTGATGTTTATACCCTGGCTCCAAAACAAACATGTCTCTGGTCAGGGGCTGAGGCTGCTCCTCCACATGCAGAATACTGATATCTAGGTAACAATGCAAAGTGCTGACAGGGTGTAAAATACAAACTGTCAGCATTCTGCAGCTTAAATACACATATAAATTATACAAAATGTCTGGACAACCCCTTTAATTAATGCTGTCCCTCCACTGGGGACCACCACAATCAGGAGATTGTGGTAATGAAGATCTCGGGGTGAGAAGAGTGAAGGTTACATGAGTCTGTACTCCGCTCTCTGTGGTCACGCGCAGGATTATTATTCACTTTGTTGCTGACTGTTTAGTTTTTCTTCTTTTTTTTAGGTTTGTTTAGATAACACCAGTACAACGGAAAAGGAGCTGGATACCGTGGAAGTGTTAAAAGCAATCCAGAAAGCGAAGGAAGCAAAAAATAAACTGAATAATGCTGATAAAAAGGTATAAAGAGGATGGATGTTCTATCTTCCCAAATCATTCCCTTAGTATTAAAGTTGTTTTTTTCTACATTTTGCACATCAGTACATTGGCAGCAATGTGCCTCTTACTTTTTACATTTTCTCAGACTTTGTATATTGTAATAAGAACGAAGCACAAATTGTGTTACAAATAGAGAGAGAGAGTCCTGAAAGAGATCACTGGCAGCAGAAGAAGGAATAATGGGATTTTAATTGGAGAGTTTGATTAAATATTTTTATATAATGTTCTGTTTTGTGTAATGATTGAGAAGAATGAGAAATTTGAGAAACTATTTTATTCTGCGGTAAAAATGCTACTGTGTAATGATTGTTGTGTCTGGGCCCTGCGGAGTCGGTGTGCCGGGGCTTGTGGCATGGGAGGATTTTGTTGCAGGCGACCCGTTACTTCTTCTGACATTGTATGTTTAAAGCTGCGTTCACACATCTGTGTGTCAGTCTGAGCTGCCCCAGGTGTCCTGATTGAAACAAATATGACGCCGAGGTTGTTGAGTTCAGGTCCGGAGACCCACAGCCGGGCCTAGAAGGATGAATGTGCATTCCTCATGACCTTCCTTAGGATTCTCCTACATTCCTCATGACCTTCCTTAGTATTCTCCTACATTCCTCATGACCTTTATTACGATTCTCCCATATTCCTCATGACCTTTATTACGATTCTCCCATATTCCTCATGACCTTTATTACGATTCTCCCATATTCCTCATGACCTTTATTACGATTCTCCCATATTCCTCATGACCTTCCTTACGATTCTCCTACATTCCTCATGACCTTTCTTACAATTCTCCTCCATTCCTCATGACCTTCCTTACAATTCTCCTACATTCCTCATGACCTTCCTTAGGATTCTCCTACATTCCTCATGACCTTCCTTACAATTCTCCTACATTCCTCATGACCTTCCTTAGGATTCTCCTACATTCCTCATGACCTTCCTTAGGATTCTCCTACATTCCTCATGACCTTCCTTACAATTCTCCTACATTCCTCATGACCTTTCTTACAATTCTCCCATTCCTCATGACCTTTCTTACAATTCTCCTCCATTCCTCATGACCTTTCTTATGATTCTCCTCCATTCCTCATGATCTTTCTTACGATTCTCCTACATTCCTCATGACCTTCCTTAGGATTCTCCTACATTCCTCATGACCTTTCTTATGATTCTCCTACATTCCTCATTACCTTTCTGACAATTCTCCCATATTCCTCATGACTTTCCTTACAATTCTCCTACATTCCTCATGACTTTTCTTACGATTCTCCTACATTCCTCATGATCTTTCTTACGATTCTCCTACATTCCTCATGACTTTTCTTACGATTCTCCTACATTCCTCATGACTTTTCTTACGATTCTCCTACATTCCTCATGCCCTTTCTTAGGATTCTCCTCCATTCCTCATGCCCTTTCTTATCATTCTCCTACATTCCTCACATGACAGAACTGTAAAAATATAATTCTCAAGATTGTTATTTTCTTGGAAATATAAGGTCATGTCAGTAGAACCAAGTTGTCCTCTATGATGGGGTCCTCCCATGTCCTACCTTCATGGTGGCTCTGCCTCTGCGGTTCTGTAGCTCCTATAGAAGTGAATGGGAGCTGGATCGTTTCATTAATTCTGACCGCCGCTTTTGTAGTAACACACCTTTATTGGACTAAGTGTAAAGGCTGGTTTACACGCTACAATGTCCTACCGACCCGACCAACGATCGTGTTCGCTGGGACATCGTTATCTGATCGCTGGTAAGCTGTCACACAGGCAGACTCACCAGCGACCCGTGCAATGACCTCGGCATCGTGGAAAAGAATATAAAATATTATTTTCCACAATGTGGAGGTCCCGCTACGCTGGGGTAAGCGGGAGAACGCTGGTAACCAGGATAAACATCGGGTTACTAAGCGCAGCGCTCTGCTTAGTAACCCGATGTTTACCCTGGTTTCCAGCGTGCTGTGCTTGGTAATCAGGATAAACATCGGGTTACTAAGCACAGCGCGCTGGTAACCAGGATACACATCTGGTTACTAAGCAGAGCGCTGCGCTTAGTAACCCGATGTTTATCCTGGTTACCAGCGTTCTCCTGCTTAGTAACCGATGTGTTCTCTGGTTACCAGGGAACACAGCGGGTTAGAAGGGTGTCACACATGCCAATGTGTGCTGCCCAGCGGCCAACGAACGATGGGAAAACGGCGCTGGCCATTTACCAGCGATCACGAGGTCACTGCAACGTCACTAGTTATGTGTAAACCGGCCTTAAGATAGGTCAGTTTCGCCCTGAGGCCACCTAATCTGAATCCCCCACAACAAGCCCTCGATGGTCCTCACCTGATCAGCCATGTTTAGAGTCTTAAGATTTTTATCCATATATATTTATACTTGAATGTGCCGACTAAAGGCGATCATGGAGACCCGGCCGAGACTGTAAAATGTAAATGCTTGTATCTGATCTCTCATGTAATTTTCTTGTTACATTATGTTGTGTACATCGACAGTATTAGATAAATAAAAAGATCTATGAAATAATTAATGTGAGTTTGCGTTTGGTAAAGCTTTGTTCTTTTGTGGAAAGTGCAACACACATTCTGGATTACTTATTAATATTCAATGCAAAAATCTCTTCTGATGGACACTGTCCTGTTTCAGGCTGTCAAACGCCAATGAGAAATAATTACCACTGAACAATTTTATTTAGAAATGTCCTAAAAGAGGTTTTCCACTACTAATGTGATCCCCTTTCTTTTGTCCTAACTCTTTCTAACAATCACTTTCCTTATATACTTCTGCTGTCTACCCTACTCCTATAAGTTTATGTTTACGACGCTCGTAAATGCCTTAATTGTTGTTCTAGCTTTTATCCTTCCAGGCTGCAGACCGGAATCAGACCAACCGAGCAGGGCATGTCACTTATAGGGGCTGGCAGGAGAGTGATGTGTGATCTGGGCATGTGTGCCCAGACTGCTGTCACTCAGAGTGATAGCCCCACTGGTGATGTGCCCAGACTGCTGTCAGAGTGATAGCCCCACTGGTGATGTGCCCAGACTGCTGTCACTCAGAGGGAACCCCTTCCCCAACAGTGATGTGTCCTGCTCAGTTGGTCCAAATCTGATCTGCAGCCCAGAAGGATACAAGCCACACTGATCATCAGCACCTCCATTAGACTGAATGTTTCTTTCCTCTCAGTTCATTCTCTGCTGATCTTCGGCACCCCCATTACAGTGAATCTTCCATTCCTCTCCGTTCATTCTTCTGATCTTCGGCTCCTCCATTACACTGAATGTCCATTCCTCCCCGTTCATTCTCTGCTGATCTTCGGCTCCTCCATTACACTGAATGTTCCCTTCCTCCCCGTTCATTCTTCTGATCTTCGGCTCCTCCATTACACTGAATGTTCCCTTCCTCTCCGTTCATTCTTCTGATCTTCGGCTCCTCCATTACACTGAATCTTCCATTCCTCTCCGTTCATTCTTCTGATCTTCGGCTCCTCCATTACACTGAATGTCCATTCCTCCCGTTCATTCTCTGCTGATCTTCGGCTCCTCCATTACACTGAATGTTCCCTTCCTCCCCGTTCATTCTTCTGATCTTCGGCTCCTCCATTACACTGAATGTTCCCTTCCTCTCCGTTCATTCTTCTGATCTTCGGCTCCTCCATTACACTGAATGTCCATTCCTCCCCGTTCATTCTCTGCTGATCTTCGGCTCCTCCATTACACTGAATGTTCCCTTCCTCCCCGTTCATTCTTCTGATCTTCGGCTCCTCCATTACACTGAATGTTCCCTTCCTCTCCGTTCATTCTTCTGATCTTCGGCTCCTCCATTACACTGAATGTTCCATTCCTCTCCATTCATTCTCTGCTGATCTTCGGCTCCTCCATTACACTGAATGTTCCCTTCCTCTCCGTTCATTCTCTGCTGATCTTCGGCTCCTCCATTACACTGAATGTTCCCTTCCTCTCCGTTCATTCTCTGCTGATCTTCGGCTTCTCCATTACACTGAATGTTCCCTTCCTCCCCGTTCATTCTTCTGATCTTCTGCTCCTCTATTAGACTGAATGTTCCCTTCCTCTCCGTTCATTCTCTGCTGATCTTCAGCTCCTCCATTACACTGAATGTTCCCTTCCTCTCCATTCATTCTCTGCTGATCTTCTGCTCCTCCATTGGGCTGAATGTTCCCTTCCTCTCCGTTCATTCTCTGCTGATCTTCTGCTCCTCCATTACACTGAATGTTCCCTTCCTCCCCGTTCATTCTTCTGATCTTCTGCTCCTCCATTAGACTGAATGTTCCCTTCCTCTCCATTCATTCTCTGCTGATCTTCGGCTCCTCCATTACACTGAATGTTCCCTTCCTCTCTGTTCATTCTCTGCTGATCTTCGGCTCCTCCATTACACTGAATGTTCCCTTCCTCTCCGTTCATTCTCTGCTGATCTTCGGCTCCTCCATTACACTGAATGTTCCCTTCCTCCCCGTTCATTCTTCTGATCTTCGGCTCCTCCATTACACTGAATGTTCCCTTCCTCCCCGTTCATTCTTCTGATCTTCGGCTCCTCCATTACACTGAATGTTCCCTTCCTCTCTGTTCATTCTTCTGATCTTCGGCTCCTCCATTACACTGAATGTTCCCTTCCTCTCTGTTCATTCTTCTGATCTTCGGCTCCTCCATTACACTGAATGTTCCCTTCCTCTCTGTTCATTCTCTGCTGATCTTCGGCTCCTCCATTACACTGAATGTTCCCTTCCTCCCCGTTCATTCTCTGCTGATCTTCGGCTCCTCCATTACACTGAATGTTCCCTTCCTCTCCGTTCATTCTTCTGATCTTCGGCTCCTCCATTACACTGAATGTTCCCTTCCTCTCCGTTCATTCTTCTGATCTTCGGCTCCTCCATTACACTGAATGTTCCCTTCCTCTCCATTCATTCTCTGCTGATCTTCGGCTCCTCCATTACACTGAATGTTCCCTTCCTCTCTGTTCATTCTTCTGATCTTCGGCTCCTCCATTACACTGAATGTTCCCTTCCTCTCTGTTCATTCTTCTGATCTTCGGCTCCTCCATTACACTGAATGTTCCCTTCCTCTCCGTTCATTCTCTGCTGATCTTCGGCTCCTCCATTACACTGAATGTTCCCTTCCTCTCCGTTCATTCTTCTGATCTTCGGCTCCTCCATTACACTGAATGTTCCCTTCCTCTCCGTTCATTCTCTGCTGATCTTCGGCTCCTCCATTACACTAAATGTTCCCTTCCTCTCCGTTCATTCTTCTGATCTTCGGCTCCTCCATTACACTGAATGTTCCCTTCCTCTCCGTTCATTCTTCTGATCTTCGGCTCCTTCATTACACTGAATGTTCCCTTCCTCTCCATTCATTCTCTGCTGATCTTCGGCTCCTCCATTACACTGAATGTTCCCTTCCTCTCCATTCATTCTCTGCTGATCTTCGGCTACTCCATTGGGCTGATTGTTTTCCTCCACTCCATTCATTTTATGCTGATCTTCGGCGCCTCCATTAGTCTGAACTTTCCCTTCCGTTCTGTTCAGCTTTTCTCTCCATTTAGCTGTTGTTCAGGATATTCTGAAATTTGACTAATAGGCAATGTGACCACAAGATAAAATAACAATAACTTACATGAAATCTGACAATGTGAACCATTGAGTTATAACAGCTAGCAAAAGCTGCCAATAGGTTGTGGATAGTGAAATATTTATCCACAATCTATTTACAACGTTCACTTGCTGTTGTAACTCAATGGTTTGTTTGGTTTATTTGCAGTCTTGGGGTCCTGGGTTTAAATCCCATCAAGGACGACATCTGCAAGGAGTGTGTATGTTCTCCCTGTGTTTTCGTGGGTTTTCTCCAAATTGTCTGGTTTCCCCATACACTCCAGACTGAGAGGGATTGTAGATTGTGAGCCCCAATGGGGACTGTGATATCTGTGAAAGGCTGTGGAATTAATGGTGCTATATAAGTGAGTAAAACAAAAATAAAGATATCTATATAAACCGTGTGCTTTTCACAATTCCGGGTCTCATGCAACATTATTATAACACAGTGTCTCCCGTACGGTGTAGTCATTGAATGACATATGAATCTTATGACAATCAGACCGTATCTAATAGAAGAGCTGCAATAACAGGGAGCCCCCGATCATGATTCTGCCAGTGTCGAAGGGTTTGGCTAATGATCTAATGTGTATGGGGGGCTCCAACTCTGACAACATGTGAGAGAAGGTTCCAACATGTCTGATTTTGGACTTCCGATACATTTGTTTTTTTCTGATAGAGAACTAAGGATCACTTTGCTTTTCTGAATGGGAGAGTCTGGTGAGGTAACGCCTAACTGATCGATGTCCAAACCATGCTCCAGTCATCCGCTAGACTGTATAGGGAGAGTTAAAGGGAATCTGTCAGCAGGATTTTGCTATGTAAGATGAAGAAATCATGATGTAGGAGTTAAAAAAACAAAGAATCAACTGTGCCTCTGTCCTCCAAATCTGTGCTTTTGTTTACTTAAACTAATAGGATTATTACCCTGTGATCAGCATTGCAGGACTACTTTGTCACAGCATGTGCAGGGCAGACTGACACAGCCCCTGTGGTGATAGACACCTCACTGTCAATATACAATCTCTATAGAGGGCCTGGTGTGGGTGGGGGCAGCTCTCTGTCTATAGACATTGTATATACAGAGCTTGGTGTGGGCGGGGGCAGCTCTCTGTCTATAGACATTGTATATACAGAGCCTGGTGTGGGCGGGGGCAGCTCTCTGTCTATAGACAGTGTACATACAGAGCCTGGTGTGGGCGGGGGCAGCAGTCTATAGACATTGTATATACAGAGCCTGGTGTGGGTGGGGGCAGTTCTGTCTACAGACATTGTATATACAGAGCCTGGTGTGGGTGGGGGCAGCTCACTGTCTATAGACATTGTATATACAGAGCCTGGTGTGGGCAGGGGCAGCTCTCTGTCTATAGACATTGTATATACAGAGCCTGGTGTGGGTGGGGGCAGCTCTTTGTCTATAGACATTGTATATACAGAGTCTGGTTTGGGTGGGGGCAGCTCTCTGTCTATAAACATTGTATATACAGAGCCTGGTGTGGGCAGGGGCAGCTTTCTCTCTATAGACATTGTATATACAGAGCCTGGTGTGGGCGGGGGCAGCTCTCTGTCTATAGACATTGTATATACAGAGCCTGGTGTGGGCGGGGGCAGCTCTCTGTCTATAGACATTGTATATACAGAGCTTGGTGTGGGCGGGGGCAGCTCACTGTCTATAGACATTGTATATACAGAGTCTGGTTTGGGTGGGGGCAGCTCTCTGTCTATAGACAGTGTACATACAGAGCCTGGTGTGGGCGGGGGCAGCAGTCTATAGACATTGTATATACAGAGCCTGGTGTGGGTGGGGGCAGCTCACTGTCTATAGACATTGTATATACAGAGCCTGGTGTGGGTGGGGGCAGCTCTTTGTCTATAGACATTGTATATACAGAGTCTGATTTGGGTGGGGGCAGCTCTCTGTCTATAAACATTGTATATACAGAGCCTGGTGCGGGAGGGGGCAGCTCTCTGTCTATAGACATTGTATATACAGAGCCTGGTGTGGGTGGGGGCAGCTCTCTGTCTATAAACATTGTATATACAGAGCCTGGTGTGGGCAGGGGCAGCTTTCTCTCTATAGACATTGTATATACAGAGCCTGGTGTGGGCGGGGGCAGCTCTCTGTCTATAGACATTGTATATACAGAGCCTGGTGTGGGCGGGGGCAGCTCTCTGTCTATAGACATTGTATATACAGAGCTTGGTGTGGGCGGGGGCAGCTCACTGTCTATAGACATTGTATATACAGAGTCTGGTTTGGGTGGGGGCAGCTCTCTGTCTATAGACAGTGTACATACAGAGCCTGGTGTGGGCGGGGGCAGCAGTCTATAGACATTGTATATACAGAGCCTGGTGTGGGTGGGGGCAGTTCTGTCTACAGACATTGTATATACAGAGCCTGGTGTGGGTGGGGGCAGCTCACTGTCTATAGACATTGTATATACAGAGCCTGGTGTGGGTGGGGGCAGCTCTTTGTCTATAGACATTGTATATACAGAGCCTGGTGTGGGTGGGGGCAGCTCTCTGTCTATAAACATTGTATATACAGAGCCTGGTGCGGGAGGGGGCAGCTCTCTGTCTATAGACATTGTATATACAGAGCCTGGTGTGGGTGGGGGCAGCTCTCTTGTCTATAGACATTGTGTATACAGAGCCTGGTGTGGGCGGGGGCAGCTCTCTTGTCTATAGACATTGTGTATACAGAGCCTGGTGTGGGCGGGGGCAGCTCTCTGTCTATAGACATTGTACATACAGAGCCCGGTGTGGGCGGGGGCAGCTCTCTGTCTATAGACATTGTACATACAGAGCCCGGTGTGGGTGGGGGCAGCTCTCCCAGCTCTGCTGTATTTCTAAAACTAAATTCTTTGATTGTGTAAGAAAGGATGCAGCCAGTAATCTATGTGATACATCGTTGGATTCAGGGTTTCTTTGCCTACATTATGTTACTGTCAGATGAGAGAGCAAAAACCTGCTGACAGATTCCCTTTAAGGTTTTGAGGGTCTGAGTTTTTAACTTATCAGTGTTAGACATCACTGGTTTAACACAAACTGGTCATGCACATTAGATGGCTGAACGTTCATTTATCAGGCCCTCCACCCCCCCCCCCCCCTCCTTCATACACATGAGCACTCAGCTCCTCCAATTATTCATGTGTTGTCAGTGGGGAGAAGAGAAAGTCCCTGCCAGAAACATTGGCAGCTTCTCTAAATAGAAAAGGATGGACATTGAATCTGTAAGTGCTCAGACGTTACGGAGGCTTCATACACAATAGATGGTCGTCCGCTCATTTTACATTGTCACGTCTTATAGGGAACCTCTCACCAGGTAAATGAAAAACCTCCCTGGTTATCCCAATCTTATTTATTTATATTGTTTCTGTTAGAGATGTGGAGCTTTTTATTTAGAGCTAAGTTTTATGGTTTTTATTAAGGGGCAGTGGTCATAGGGTTCCTCTGGGGCGTGTCCTTAGGGTGCTCTGCATAATTACCCTGTGAGCCCCACCCCCTTGGTAAAGCCTATACCCATTAGCATTAACTATTAAGGCCGATATCTCTGGAACCAAATGGTGGATTTAAAAAGGAAAAAAATAACTTATTTCTGCTGCTCTTTTGATTAATAAGAAGAAAATAGCTCATTTTACCCCGGTGACTGATGCTCTTGGTACATAGGGAGTGTGTTCTACTAATGAAGCTTCATAGTGGGTCTCCTTGCTATATTATATCTATGCACCATGGTTTGTCTCTGCTTGTAGGTTCTGCAGACAACACTCTGTGTGATGCATTTATTGTTCCCTGACTTGTGATCCTCCCTGTAGTCGTTGTCTTGCTCAGTGTTGTGTTTGTTCTCTTGCTTATTTCATGCTTTTATATCACTTTATTCGTCAGATGAGTGAGGACGTCCGGCTCACATCTGCCAGCTCTTCTCTTCCTGTACACGCTTCCTCTTCACCTGTCTCTCGGCCTGTTATCTCCAGTCAAGGTAATCATGTATGTATCTTTTGGCTCTGACGATTTCTTTGTTAGTCATTACCATTATCGGGAATCTGTGACACTGTACACGCAGTGTTAGCTGGATACAGGGCACGATGAGGTGAACACATTGATATATATATAGATTTGTGGGAAAATGTTTAGTATTTTAAAGTGTAACACCGTTTTAGTTAATAACGATGTAGATCAAGTGATTATAATACAATTTTCAAATATACTTTATAAGAGAATTATGGTAGAAAACCAGTCATAAACCTTCCGCAAGGTGTCCCCACTACACTGTGTGTGTGAAGCAGAGATATGTTCATTCTCAGTCAGATCCATCTTCAGTGAATAAGGGGCATGTGGCCATATAAGGTAAAGGGGCGGGACCTATACAGCTGACTGCAGTTGATGAGCTGACAGTGCATCAAATTAGCTCAGATTACAGCACAGTTGCTCAGTAATGTCAAAATGTCAGGATCACTGCAAATTCCTCTTTCCTTGGCACAAAAGTCTGATCTGTCATCTGGCTCCACACAGCTCAGTCAGGATCTCTGTTAACCCCTTCTGTGCTATCACATTTCACTGCTCCCTATCAGCTGCTGGCCATGCCCACACAGCCATAAAATGCAGTTTTTAAAAGGGCACAGAAAAATGTGAGAAAATAAATCATATAGCACAAAAAAGCATCATCTTAGCTGTTATGTGACCCATTATTAACAACCAGTGCAGTGTTGAGTTTTTTTTCAAAAAAATAACAGTTACATTTTAAAGTATTCCCAAAATCGTAAGTTATCCCCATCCATAGGGTAGAGGACAACTTGCTGATCTCTATTTAGAAAAGCTCGGTACTTCTGGATATGGGTGCTCAGGTAAGATCCGGTACCAAACTACCAAGAAATATATAACCAGGCACTAAAATACGGTGAAAATGTGATTTATTTAGATACAGGCAACAAATCCAGGGTGTGAAGACGTTTCGGTCTTACAATGTGACCTTCATCAGTTCACTGGTAATATATAAAAGAACATATATATCAGAAATCTAAGGGAGAACAATCACAATGACACTGACCGCAATAGAGAAGATCAGGCACCAACACCGGTCGGCACTTTTTGCTTTCACTTATTCTAACGGGTACATACTACAGATCACTCTCAGATTTTCAGAGAACCTTTGGGTTTTCATTAATCATCAACATTAACAGAAATAAACCCATGACATAGATCCCTCTGTGTGTAATGACTATATAATATATGTAGTCACTTAATGTATTGAATTACTGATATAAAGTTACTTTTTAATTCATTGAGATGCTCCTGTATATTTTTCCTGGTATTTTTTACAAATATATAAATCAGAGGAATCCTGGGGGAAAAATAGCAATCTACTGGACCTGTCACTATCCCTTACAATATATATAGCAATTTATTTACCCTACCCATAACCCTACATCTAACACTAATTATAGCCTTAATGCTATGTCTAAACCAATTCCTAGACCTTGCTCCTTCTTGGGGGTCGGTGTGGCGATAGGAGGGGGTCCCAAAAATTGAAAATGCCATAATATGTCCCACTGATAAAGCAATGATTGTATTGAAACTACAGCAAGTGACATGCATCTTTAGGCTACATTCACACTGTGTGTTTTTGGTCTGTTTTTGCTCATCAGTTTTTGTAGCCAAAACCAGGAGTGGAACAATCAGAGGAAAAGTCTAATGGAAACACGTCATCACTTCTGGATTTATCACCCACTGCTGGTTTTGGCTACAAAAACTGATGAGCAAACAGAGCAAAAACAGACCAAAAACGCACAGTGTGAATGGAGCCTTTAAGGGAATCTGTTGGAAATGTTTTTCTATGTAATCTGAAAAGAGCTTGATGTAGGGGCATAGACCCTGATTCCACTGATGTGTCACTTATGGCCACTTTACACGCGGCTACATTTCTAGCTTATCCACAGGTAACTTACTGGTTGCAGTGAAATCATGGAGACAAGGTTCTATCTTGTTGCTGTGTACAAATGGAATAATGTCTCCATGATTTCACTGCAGCCAGTAAGTTACCTGTGGATAAGCTAGAAATGTAGCCGTGTGTAAAGTGGCCATTACAGGGATGTGTTTTGCTATTTCAATAAAATCAGTGTATTATTAGCAGGAGATTATCACTACAGGACAACATGTCTCATGACGCCTGGTCTAACCATGCTCCCAATATTGATTGGCTGCTTTCTGGGTATATTAACAGAAAGCAGCCAATCAGTGGTGTGGGTGGGGTTATACACAAAAGCTGCCAATCAGTGGTGTGGGCGGAGTGATACACAGCAACTAATCGGTGGTGTAGGTGGGGTTATACAGAGAAAACAGCCAATCAGTGGTGTGGGCGACGATATGCACGAAAGCTACCAATCACTGGTGTAGGAGGGATCATACACAAAAAGCATCTAAACAGTGATGTGAGCAGAATTATACACAAAGATCAGCCAATCACTGGTGTAGGCAGAGTTATACACAGAAATCAGCCAATCAGTTTTGTGGGCAGTTATACACAAAGCTGACAATCAGTGGTGTGGGCGGGGTTATACACAGAAAGCAGCCAATCAGTGGTGTGGGCAAGTTATACACAAAGCTGACAATCAGTGGTGTGGGCGGGGTATACACAGAAAGCAGCCAATCAGTGGTGTGGGCAGAGTTATACACAAAGCGCCAATCAGTGGTGTGAGCGGGGTTATATACAACTCATCATTCCAATCTCTGCTGGATCTACAGCAGAGAAAACTTCTATCACAACTGCAGCACCTAGTAAACTAAATGACACATTGCTGGAATCAGGGTCCCTCTTCCTACATCATCCTGCTGTCAAATTACATAGCAAAATCTGCTAACAAGCTGCATTTGGCATTTCTTGAATTTTTTTTTACTGTCATGAGAATTTTACTGCATTATTTTTGCTTCATGACTCTGCTCGTCCGTGAACTAATGACTCCACGAGTCTGTCATAGTCAGCAGAACTTCTGGCCCTTCATACAATGTTTTAATAGGAAAGTTCCCACTCCAGGATACTGGTTTCCAGCACATAGATGCATAACCTGAGGATCCCGCGATCTTTGCTCCCGGGGTGAAATATTACAGTAGATGCTGTTTGCCTGGATGGATTATTCATTCAGAAAGGAAGTATAAAAGTTGTGATCTCTGCCAATAACTAACCCGGGGATTGTTCTCTGAAGTCTTCAGGACTTCCTCACTATTGAGGAATCTTTATACATAGGCTTTTCATATAGGAACCAACTAAAATCCATGTCTCCCTGTAATGATTGTGGTGAGCAGCGGCCACAAACCATAACAGAAAACTCATCTTTAAAGAAGTTACCAATTCGGTAGGAAGAAGCTTCTTCATTAGAATGTAACCACCGTTTATTTATTTAATAATAACATAGAGCAAGTGATTGTAATAACATTTCAAATGTATTTCATAAGTGAAATCTGGAAGAAAACATTTCAAAAACCTTCCAGGAGATGTCCCCACTAGGCTGTTTCTAAACCTGAGATATGCTGGTTGTCAGGGAAATCCGTCTTCAGCTCCACACATGAATACAGCCATATAAGGGTGGGGGGCAGGGCTTACACAGCATTTACACTACAGCTGATTAGTGTCTCAGGTTACCTCAGGCAGGGACAGTGCGGAGCTCAGGCTGTCAGCACACAGTTCCTGTGATCTTATCTGACTCCTCTCCATTGATATCAATCTGCTCCGTGTCATCAGCTGATGGCCTCCACACAGCTCTTCAGCTCACTGCACAGAGCATAGCGATATGAATGGAGAGGAGTCAGATAATATCACAGGAGTTGTGTGCTGACAGCCTGAACTCACTACGGTCCCTGCCTGAGGTAACCTAAGACTCTAATCAGGTGTAGTGTGAATGCCATGTAGGCCCCGCCCTCCTTATAGTAATTAAAAGAAAAAACAGATATTGCGCCACACTGCAACTGGAGGAACTTAATACACGGTTATACTATGTTTGCACTAACCTTTACTGGTTGTGCAACACCCCGCACAACCAGACTGATGGCTTAATGTGGATCACTGTAGTGACAAGGGCCAATATTCCCTCCTCCTCAGATACTCCGGGCCTGGTGGTCGGCTCCTTAGTTCCTCTGGAGATGGAGGTGGGCTCCTTCACTCCTCCACCCGAAGAGGCAGACTCGCTGCACTGGCTTCCGTCCCAGCTCCACACTGTGTATCAGTTGATCATTCAAGGGTGGGTCTTTATGATGTACTGCCAGGTACTGTGGATCTTAGAGCAGCTCACACACCGCACTCCCAACAAGGGAGAAAGAAATTAGCAAATGGAAAACAAGCGGTGTCAGAGATTTGGAGCGCTAAAGAAACCACGGGTTGGTGATTAAATTACCGATAATTTATTACACGAACAGCAGGGGTCCAGTATGCCACAACGCGTTTCGACGCACAGATGCGTCTTTCTCAAGTGGATCTACTTGAGAAAGACGCATCTGTGCGTCGAAACGCGTTGTGGGATACTGGACCCCTGCTGTTCGTGTAATAAATTATCGGTAATTTAATCACCAACCCGTGGTTTCTTTAGCGCTCCAAATCTCTGACACCGCTTGTTTTCCATCCGCCCTCCTTATAGGACTGTATTCAGTGTGTGGAGCTGAAGACAGATTTCCCTGACAACCAGCATATCTAAGGTTTAGAAACATTCTAGTGGGGACATCTTCTGGAAGTCTTTTGAAAAGTTTTCTTCTAGATTTCACTTACAAAGTATATATGAAAGTTATAATCACTTTCTCTGTTAGTATTAAATAAAAATTTAAACAGTGGTTACACTTTAAGGGGATGTCAGAGACTTAGAGGTTGTATGCGTTTCATGAAGATGTATCTACTGTAATTAGTGCAAATCAATTCACACAAAGACTAGTCCCTAGACATGGCTGAGGTGAGGAGGCTGAGCCCGACCACCATTGAGCAAGACACAGAAGAACAAGGTGTTCAGTGCTCAGAGACCACGGCCGAGGTGAGGAGGCTGAGCCCGACCACCACTGAGCAAGACACAGAAGAACAAGGTGTTCAGTGCTCAGAGACACGGCCGAGGTGAGGAGGCTGAGCCCGACCACCATTGAGCATAAACAAAGAACAAGGTTTCATGTCTAGACACGCAAGATGAGATGTGAAAGTTAACATCACTGAGTCAAAGACACAAAAGAAACAAGTGGTTTCAATGCTCAAGAGGATCAGGCCTAGATGTGGCGAGCACGATCTACACTGAGCACTGCAACACCCATGATCTGTCGTGTCTGCTCAGAGACATGGCTGAGGTGGGAGGCTGAACCCGACCACCACTGGGCAAGACACAGAAGAACAAGGTGTTCAGTGCTCAGAGACACGGCCGAGGTGAGGAGGCTGAGCCCGACCATCACTGAGGAGGACACAGAAGAACAAGGTGTTCAGTGCTCAGAGACACGGCCGAGGTGAGGAGGCTGAGCCCGACCACCATTGAGCATAACACAAAAGAACATGGTGTTCAGTGCTCAGAGACACGGCCCGAGATGAGGCTGAGCCCGACCATCACTGAGCAAGACACCGAAGAACAAGGTGTTCAATGCTCAGAGACACGGCCGAGATGAGGCTGAGCCCGACCACCACTGAGCACTGAACACCTTGTTCTTCGGTGTCTTGCTCAGAGACATGGCTGAGGTGGGGAGGCTGAACCCGACCACCACTGAGCAAGACACAGAAGAACAAGGTGTTCAGTGCTCAGAGACACGGCCGAGGTGAGGAGGCTGAGCCCGACCACCACTGAGGAGGACACAGAAGAACAAGGTGTTCAGGCTCAGAGACACTGACCGAGGTGAGGAGGCTGAGCCCGACCACCACTGAGCATAGACACACAAGAACAAGGTGTTCAGTGCTCAGAGACACGGCCGGGGTGAGAGACTGAGCCCGACCATCACTGAGCAAGACACAGAAGAACAAGGTGTTCATGCTCAGAGACACGGCCGAGAGTGAGGGCTGAGCCCGACCACCACTGGCAAGCTACAGAAGAACAGCTGTTCTTCGTGCTGCCAGAGACACGGCCGAGGTGAGGAGGCTGAAGCCCGACCACCACTGAGCAACACACAGAAGAACAAGGTGTTCAGTGACTCAGTGACACAGCCGAGGTGAGGAGGCTGAGCCCGACCATCACTGAGCAACACAGAAGAACAAGGTGTTCAGTACTCATGACAGGGCCGAGGTGAGGAGGACTGAGCCTGACCACCACTGAGCAAGACACACGAAGAACAAGGTGTTCAGTCTCAGTGACACGGCCGAGGTGAGGAGACTGAGCCTGACCATCACTGAGCAAGACACAGAAGAACAGGTGTTCAGTGCTCAGAGACACGGCCGAGGTGAGGAGGCTGAGCCCGACCACCACTGAGCAACACACAGAAGAACAAGGTGTTCAGTACTCAGTGAACACGGCCGAGGTGAGGAGGCCGAGCCCGACCACCACTGAGCAACACACAGAAGAACAAGGTGTTCAGTCTCAGAGACACAGGCCGAGGTGAGGAGGCTGAGCCCGACCACCACTGGAGAACACAGAATAACAAGGTGTTCAGTAGCTCAGGTGACAGGCCGAGGTGAGGAGACTGTGCCGACCACCACTGAGCAAAACACAGAAGAACAAGGTGTTCAGTCTCAGAGACATGGCAGAGGTGAGGAGACTGAGCCTGACCACCACTGAGCAAGACACAGAAGAACAAAGGTGTTCAGTGCTCAGAGACACGGCCGAGGTGGAGGAGGCTGAGCCCGACCACCACTGAGGAAACACAGAAGAACAAGGTGTTCAGTACTCAGTGACACGGCCGAGGTGAGGAGACCGAGCCTGACCACCACTGAGCAAGACACAGAAGAACAAGGTGTTCAGTGCTCAGAGACACAGCCGAGGTGAGGAGGCTGAGCCCGACCACCACTGAGGAGGACACAGAAAACAAGGTGTTCAGTGCTCGAGACACGCCGAGGTGAGGAGGCTGAGCCCGACCACCACTGAGCAACACACAGAAGAACAAGGTGTTCAGTGCTCAGAGACATGGCCGAGGTGAGGAGGCTGAGCCGACCACCACTGAGGAGGCACACAGAAGAACAAGGTGTTCAGTGCTCGGAGACACGGCCGAGGTGAGGAGGAGCTGTGCCTGACCACCACTGAGCAAAACACAGAAGAACAAGGTGTTCAGTCTCAGGACATGGCAGAGGTGAGGAGGCTGAGCCCGACCATCCACTGAGCAAGACACAGGAAGAACAAGGTGTTCAGTACTCAGTGACACGGCCGAGGTGAGGAGGCTGAGCCCGACCACCACTGAGGAGGACACAGAAGAACAAGGTGTTCAGAGCTCAGAGACACGGCCGAGGTGAGGAGGCTGAGCCCGACCACCATTGAGCAAGACACAGAAGAACAAGGTGTTCAGTGCTCGGAGACACAGCCGAGGTGAGGAGGCTGAGCCCGACCACCACTAAGGAAGACACAGAAGAACAAGGTGTTCAGTGCTCAGAGACACGGCCGAGGTGAGGAGGCTGAGCCCGACCACCACTGAGGAGGACACAGAAGAACAAGGTGTTCAGAGCTCAGAGACACGGCCGAGGTGAGGAGGCTGAGCCCGACCACCACTGAGGAGGACACAGAAGAACAAGGTGTTCAGTGCTCAGAGACACGGCCGAGGTGAGGAGGCTGAGCCTGACCTCCACTGAGCAAGACACAGAAGAACAAGGTGTTCAGAGCTCAGAGACATGGCCGAGGTGAGGAGGCTGAGCCCGACCACCACTGAGCAAGACACAGAAGAACAAGGTGTTCAGAGCTCAGAGACACGGCCGAGGTGAGGAGGCTGAGCCCGACCACCACTGAGCAAGACACAGAAGAACAAGGAGTTCAGTGCTCAGAGACACGGCCGAGGTGAGGAGGCTGAGCCCGACCACCACTGAGCAAGACACAGAAGAACAAGGTGTTCAGTGCTCAGAGACACGGCCGAGGTGAGGAGGCTGAGCCCGACCACCACTGAGCAAGACACAGAAGAACAAGGTGTTCAGTGCTCAGAGACACAGCCGAGGTGAGGAGGCTGAGCCCGACCACCACTGAGGAGGACACAGAAGAACAAGGTGTTCAGAGCTCAGAGACACGGCCGAGGTGAGGAGGCTGAGCCCGACCACCACTGAGGAGGACACAGAAGAACAAGGTGTTCAGTGCTCAGAGACACGGCCGAGGTGAGGAGGCTGAGCCTGACCTCCACTGAGCAAGACACAGAAGAACAAGGTGTTCAGTGCTCAGAGACACAGGCGAGGTGAGGAGGCTGAGCCCGACCACCACTGGGGCAAGACACAGAAGAACAAGGTGTTCAGAGCTCAGAGACATGGCCGAGGTGAGGAGGCTGAGCCCGACCACCACTGAGCAAGACACAGAAGAACAAGGTGTTCAGAGCTCAGAGACACGGCCGAGGTGAGGAGGCTGAGCCCAACCAACACTCCTATACTTTGATTGAAAAAATTGGGCATTAGTACTGCCCCATTTAATAACATTGGTCCAATATAAAATCGTATTGCACTCATCTGATGTCCACGGTGGTGTGAACGAGGCCTTAGAAAAACAAAACAACCTCATTTTTCCTTTCTTGAATTTTCAGGTTAATCATTACAAAAATACTAATCTAAATATAAAATATAAAGCTAAGTGTAATTAAGTGTGTGTATGCATCATAGCCACGCCCACTTCATAACCACACCCACTTTGCAGCCTGCATCTCCACATATCTTTGCCTCCTCCATATAGCCCCGCCCCTGGACTATGTGAAGGGGTGGGGCTATACATGGTGCAGCACTATGAAAGGGGCGAGGCTCCAAGGCGGGGTTATGATACATACACACACATACATACTTTACCATATATGAGCATTATGACCATACATGGGCATTATGCAACTACAGCTAGTTGCCTAATAATTGTGCACTGTGTATAATAACCGGCATCTCTTCTCTCCCACTGGTGACTGCGCAGAAGATTGCAATCATTGTCAGTGCAAATAATATTGCAATAAATGCCATGAGATCCAAGGCATAAAACTCCTCCTCTTTATTAGTCCCAGTATACACCCAAGTATAATACAATTGCACGCAACGTTTCGGCCAATGCAGGGCCTTTATCAAGCCGTTACAAAGTGTCCTTAACATTGCAGATTGCTGCCGCATAACTGACTTAGTGTAAGTACGATCGCCTCTCTCTTACTCTTATATGGGGTCCAGGATGCGATTCTTACAAGTGATTGATGCTTTTGTGTTTCTTAGACAAGTCCACCATCAGCAGATTCTCCGGTGGCCTGACACACATCGACGCCCAAGTACACAGCAGAAATGTGGAGCTCAGCATTCCCTGCATGATGGGGGACACATCAGCGAGGTGATATTCCGGACACCGTCCACACTTCTCATACACTTTACACAACATTGTCATTGTCATCGCGCTGTACGCTTTCTTAGCTTTTGCATATCTCTTCTATATGGGTGGTGCCATCACTCTGTGGCTATTCTGCTATCTTCTATGTTGCTTTGCATTGTGATCTCAAGTCCTAATTAATCACCTCTATTTTATTATGTGCTCTAAAGCTGGTAATATACATTAGACTGATATTAGCCAAAACTAATCAGCAACCATCAGCTGAACACGAATATCTAAATTGTATGGCCAGCTTTAGTAATATCGTGTAACAAATAAAGCCACAGTTGCACACTGAGATGCTAAAGCATGCAAACAGTAAATATATGAATATGGGAATACATATAAAAATTGAGATATTTAGCATAAATAAGACAGTTTTATTTGAACCCAGCAGCCAGGTCAAGGTTATCTCTTTACTGGGTCTCTAAACTAATCTCTTTCTGGATTAAAAAAAAAAAAACTACAATTTTTGGGTGGATATTAATAAAAAAATTAACCTCTTAATGCCTACTGTTGCGTAGTTGCATCATACCAGTTCAGTTCATTTATATGCATATGTAGATTTTAATTTGGATAATAAGGGGTTAAAATCGCCCCTAGGGCTTGAGGAAAGGAGTGCACAGTCAGACGATATGACCCCATAGTCTTAAGTAGGAAACCGTACCAACAAGTGTGATCAGATGCATAAATAGGAGTTTTGTTTTTTTAACCCAGGCATTGTCTTACATAGAGATCCAGTAAAGAGATGCCCTTGATTTGGCTGATGGGTTCACATAACACTGGTCTTTTTTTATATGCTAAGTATCTTAATTTTTTGCATGTATTTCCTTTACAGTAATGCATGGCCACAATTTTTTATGAGCCCAGTAGCCAACGTCATTGTTATCATCTCTTCTCTGGGTTAAAAAAACCTCCAATTTTTGGGTTGACAGTAACCTGCTAATAAGGAATTAAAATCACGTAAGACTTATAGTAAGGAGTGCACAGACAGAAGGCATGACTCTATAATATAAATTAGAAAACTGACAGCCCTTACTAACAAGCAAGTGTGAACAGGTGCATACGGAACATAAATATATCAATAAATGAAGATTTATAAAGATTATTATTATTAAATATACTATAATAAATAGACAGTTACACTATGAAACGCTAAGGTATTCAAGCATTGAATATAGACATGCATTACTGCTAAGGAAATACATGAAAACATTGAGTTAGCATATAAAAAGTCATGTTTTATGTGAACCCAGCAGCCAACGTCAAGGCGCATCCCTTTGCTGGGTCCCTACCTGAGATAATGCCTGTATCTGGGTTAAAAACCTCAATTTTTGGGTTGATAGTAACTTGCTAATAAGAGAATTAAGATCGCCTTAGGCTTATGGGAAGGAAGACATGACCCCATAATCTAACTCAGAAAACTGATGGCACTAAACAGCAAGTGTGAACTGGTGCATACAGAACATGACATATACTATAATAAATACATAAACAGTTGCACTGTGAAATGCTAAGGCATGCATATAATTAATGTACCGTAGTAATATGGACATGCATCAAGGAAAAACATATAGAAAAATGGAGAGATTTACATATAGAAAAGGCCAGTTTTGTGTGATCAACCAGATAAGGAGAAAACAATGCGGCTCTCCAGGTCCTTCATTATGTCCAACTTTTCTTTTTAACAGTAAAAACACATCAAGGAGAAGTGCGATGTATGGGACCTTTCCTATTATCATATATTTGATGATGAACCAGTTTTATGTGAGCCCAGCAGCCAACATCAAGGCGTATCTCTTTACTGGGTCCCTACCTAACCTAAGGTCATTTTTTTCTGGTTAAAAAAAAAAACTCCCAATTTCTGTACCTGATCACACTTTGTTGGAAAGTTTTCCTCCTTGGACTATGGGGTCCTGGCTTCTGACTGTGTACTCCTTCCCATCAGCCTTAGGTGATTATAATTCTTTATTAGCAGGTTCCTATCTGCTCAGAATTGTGGGGATTTTAACCCAGAGAGAGGTCTTATCTTAGATAGGAACCCAGTGTAGAGATACGCCTTGACATTGGCTGCTGGGCTCACATAAAAGTTGTTTTTTGTAGTTTTTTTTTTTTTTTCCTAGCAGTAATGCATGTCCATATTCCTATATTCAGTGTTTGCATACATTAGGGTCTCAGCGTGCAGCTGTTTATTTGCTACAATGTATGTCATGTTCAGTATGTAATAAAAGAAGGAGGGGGAACAAGAGGCGCAATAGTGCCCTATCACTATGGCACTAGGAGTAAAGTGGTGAAAAAGGGATCCACTCACCTGGAGCAGTTGTGTAACCCACAACCGGCTTGAAGGCGTATTTAGTGATTTATTTCTGGATGGCTGCTGCAGGACTTCCACCGTCCACTCATATGTGGAGATATGCCGAATCGTGGGAAGAAAATGGTGTGTCACGGTCCGCGCTGCCAAATAACATCCACTCCGAAAATAATGCACTTGAAGATGGAACTTCAAAGTAACCTTTTTATTGCTTCCTACGGGTTTCGGTGCCCTCCTGGCACCTTCCTCAGGGATCCCTGAGGAAGGTGCCAGGAGGGCACCGAAACCCGTAGGAAGCAATAAAAAGGTTACTTTGAAGTTCCATCTTCAAGTGCATTATTTTCGGAGTGGATGTTATTTGGCAGCGCGGACCGTGACACACCATTTTCTTCCCCACGATTCGGCATGTTCAGTATGTACCTGTTCATGTTTGCATGTTAGGAAGGGTCATCAGTTTTCTTATTTAGTCATGCATTGCATGTTGTTTAGGCTCAGTTTGCATTGTGCTATCTATTGCTTACAAAGCGACATAAGTCAGATATACTTCCGTTTCCAGTCTTCTGCTTGACTTTGGGATTTATGCTTCCAAAAATATATATCACACACACACACAATATATGTAGACTATAGTGGCGAGACATGGACTCCCAGCGTCTTGGATGAGGCCGCTATCCTGTGCTGTCTGTTTCTTTTTCCAGAAAATGACACCTGACGACTCTTTGCCGGACAACAAAAATCTTAATATCAAGTGAGGATTATTTTTTGTTACTTTTATTGTATGTATTGTACTTTTATAAATGGTATGGAGAGCAATCATTGTTTATAACGAATGAGAAAAAGGCGCTTCCATCCCAAAAGGTTTAATCACAAATGTACGGTAAGAACATCCATCCATAAGGATAAGCAGCGCTTACACATGTCCATAAGAATAAGCAGCGCTTACACGTGTCCAGCAGGTGGAACCGCCATTAATCATGTGACGGAACGTGTAAGGCCTGCTTATCCTTATGGATGGATGGTTTTAACATGCTTTTGTAATGACACCTTTGGGGATGGTAGTGCCTTTTTCTCCCTTTTTCTCATTCGTTATTGATTAGCTGAGTCTGGACAGGTGGAGTCGGCACCCTCCCTCTGTGACTACATTACTGGGACTTTACATTACTGGTGAGCTCAACGTGTGTGGTGTTAGATCAGTGATGTCATTAAACTGATTGGTTAAAAGCTCAGACCCCCAAAAGCTTAAAGGGAATCTGTCAGCAGGTTTTTGCTATCTGATCTGGCAGCAACATAATGTAGGCAGAGAAACCATTGAATCCAACAATGCATCACATAAGTTCCTGACTGCAGCTGTTCTTACACAATCAAAGCATTTAGTTTCAGGAACACAGCAGAGCTGCCCCCACCCACACCAGGCTCTGTATGTACAATGTATATAGACAGAGAGCTGCCCCCACCTACACCAGGCTCTGTATATACAATGTCTAGACAGAGAGCTGTCCCCACCCACACCAGGCTCTGTATATACAATGTCTATAGACAGAGAGCTGTCCCCACCCACACCAGGCTCTGTATATACAATGTCTATAGACAGAGAGCTGTCCCCACCCACACCAGGCTCTGTATATACAATGTCTAGACAGAGAGCTGCCCCCGCCCACACCAGGCTCTGTATATACAATGTCTAGACAGAGAGCTGTCCCCACCCACACCAGGCTCTGTATATACAATGTCTATAGACAGAGAGCTGTCCCCACCCACACCAGGCTCTGTATATACAATGTCTATAGACAGAGAGCTGCCCCCGCCCACACCAGGCTCTGTATGTACAATGTATATAGACAGAGAGCTGCTCCTGCCCACACCAGACTCTGTATATACAATTAGAAAACAGATGAGTCCTGCACACAGAGAACAAGTCTGTAGGAACATGTTCACACCGCCAGCATATTTGGAGACAAAAAGCTAAATGCGACAAAAAACAACAGTACACTGCAGTAAATGTATTAAAATGCAAGTGCAGTATAAAAAATAGTATAACAAATACAGGGTACTTGGTCCATCCGTTTTTTTGCGCAAAAAAAGTTATTTCAAGCCACGTCACTAACTTCAGTGTACTGTTTTTTGTCGCATTTAGCTTTTTGTCTCCGTATATACAATGTCTATAGACAGAGAGCTGCCCCCGCCCACACCAGGCTCTGTATATACAATGTCTATAGACAGAGAGCTGCCCCCACCCACACCAGGCTCTGTATATACAATATCTATAGACAGAGAGCTGCCCCCACCCACACCAAGCTCTGTATATACAATGTTATAGACAGAGAGCTGCTCCCGCCCACAACCAGGCTCTTATATACAATGTCTATAGACAGAGAGCTGCTCCCCCCACACACCAGGCTCTATTACAATGTCTATAGACAGAGAGCTGCCCCCACCCACACCAGGCTCTGTATATACAATGTCTATAGACAGAGAGCTGCCCCCCCCACACCAGGCTCTGTATATACAATGTCTATAGACAGAGAGCTGCCCCCGCCCACACCAGGCTCTGTATATACAATATCTATAGACAGAGAGCTGCCCCCGCCCACACCAGGCTCTGTATATACAATATCTATAGACAGAGAGCTGCCCCCCCTACACCAGGCTCTGTATATACAATGTTATAGACAGAGAGCTGCCCCCCACACCAGGCCTGTATATACAATGTATATAGACAGAGAGCTGCCCTCCCACACCAGGCCCTGTATATACAATGTCTATAGACAGAGAGCTGCCCCACCTCACACCAGGCTTTGTATGTACAATGTCTATGGACAGAGAGCTGCCCCCGCTCACACCAGGCTTGTATTACAATGTCTATAGACAGAGAGCTGCCCCCGCCACACCAGGCGCTGTATATACAATGTCTATAGACAGAGAGATGCCCCCGCCCACACCAGGCTCTGTATGTACAATGTCTATAGACAGAGAGCTGCCCCCACACACACCAGGCTCTGTATGTACAATGTCTATGGACAGAGAGCTGCCCCTGCCCACATCAGGCTCTGTATATACAATGTCTATAGACAGAGAGCTGCCCCCACCCACACCAGGCTCTGTATATACAATGTCTATGGACAGAGAGCTGCCCCCGCTCACACCAGGCTTTGTATGTACAATATCTATAGACAGTGAGCTGCCCATGCCCACACCAGGCTCTGTATATACAATGTCTATGGACAGAGAGCTGCCCCCGCTCACACCAGGCTCTGTATATACAATGTCTACAGACAGAGAGCTGCCCCCCCCACACCAGGCTCTGTATATACAATGTCTATAGACAGAGAGCTGCCCCCACCCACACCAGGTTCTGTATATACAATGTCTATAGACAGAGAGCTGCCCCCGCCCACACCAGGCTCTGTATATACAATGTCTATAGACAGAGAGCTGCCCCTGCCCACACCAGACTCTCTATAGAGATTGTATAGTCACTGTGAGGTGTGAATGACAGCAGGGGGCATGTCAGACTGCTATGAGCATAACAAAGTAGTCCAGTAATGGTAATCACCAGGTGATAAAACCTCCTTTAGTTTACATAAACAATGTGGGTGGGTTATTCACAAAAAGCTGCTAATCAGTGGTGTGGGGTCATTCAGAGAACTGCTAGATCTGCAGCAGAGAAAATAGGGATTTTATCAAAGTAACAGCAAGAAACCCAGCAAGTGACACATTGCTGAAATCATGGTCTCTGTCCCTACATTATGTTGCTCTCAGATGGATTAGCAAAAACCTGGGGATGTGTCTGTTTAGCACAATCTTTTTGTGTGTACAAAATCTCATTTATTTCGGCAGCACTTGTCCTGTTATGTGCTGCAGAGAACGATTATTCTTAAGGTAGACAGGACGATTAACAAGGAAAACTATTCATCCAGTGTAGATGCAGAGCGCAACACGCGTTCACAGGATGAACGGTTCATTTATTGGTTGTTCAGTCGTCACCCTACGACTATGTAATGTGAACGGGCACGTTCCCCGCCGCACTCGCCCACAGATTGCTGATGATTGCCGGCAGCACTATGTCTTGTCAATCACTTATAAGTAGCCTCCTATTAAAGTGGGACTTGTTTAAAGCACATAATCTCCATTATTGTCGGTTTTGCTGCTCATATTTTTTTCCTTATTTCTAATATTCTTGATTAATTTGTTCATTGATTTATCCTTCTAGCATCGTAGAAGATGAAGCCCCGCTGGTTCCAGATCTTCCCAGCTCTCCATTTCCTATCCCTTGTGTCTCGTATTCCATCTCGGATGAAGATTTCATCCCTTACCTTTCTACGTCCATTGCTCACGCCTTAAAACAGAAGCAGCACCTATCGGGGGTAACGGAAACCCAGGATAATCCTAGAGCCGATCCCAGAAGTTGTGAGCCGGGGGACGGCTACTTTGAGATGGGTCTCCATGAGAGGGAGCAGAGTTTTTCGGGTCGTCCTCTCTTACACAACCCCGATGTCAGCATTACGCGAGTTCTCTGGAACTTCACCGTACTCCTCCGGCGACACTGCTGCATTAAACAGTTTCCGTCATGCCTGGTGGTCACCGATACTTTACTCGCCTTGTTTGAGGTGCGCGGTGACCAACCCCCCACTCTCCTTCCATCCTGCCATGATGAAACTGGTCGGCTATTATTACTATGAAGATCTAAGTGAAATGACGTTCCTGGTGCCGGAGAGCTGCCTGGCGTTGGGTGTCAGGAACGGGGACGAATTTGTCATTATTGTGACCGATGCGCCGACTTTGGAGGAGTTTCGGTCTTGTTTGCAGGCACAAAAATGTCCGACTTTGCCCCTTGTCTCTTCTGGAGCCGGAGTCCAGGGGTTCTTCCAACATCTTATTGATAAACATCAGATTCATGTATCGGACTGTGACGTGCGGGACACTTCCCGGTCCGTCTGTTTTATTGTGAGGAGGCCGTTCCCGGCTGGACTCCGAGGAGGGTCTTCCTTTGGCGAACACTAATCTGGGCCCCCATTTATGTATCCATTCCTCTAAATGTGACATTTTTGAACAAAACCAGGATAAGTCGTGTCCGGTGTGGCTGGTTCTCACCCCACAAGATATGGTGATAATCAGGATTGATTTCCGCATGATCTGTCAGGATAAACCCATGGCTGACTATTGGCACAAGTCATTCAGACTGAGCCGGATCCCTCTGACCTCGGCCATCGTTCATCCTGACGGTCGGCAGGCGCTCCAGGACGGTCACGTACTCCGGCTCATTTTGGACTCCTCTTCGGTCACTGCCTCCTTTGTGTTACCCAATGATATCAGTAACTTTTTGCCGCTCTATAAGTTATTGAGGAGTTCACTTCAGGATGTGAAAAGTATCGTCGTCTTAAAGTCACTAAACAAGGAGACGTCCAAAGAGCAGATACTGGAGAAGAAAACCCAACTGCAGACTCTAAGGTGAGACCCTTGTGTTATACATCCCTATCTACACTGCGGTGAGGCCTCATTTATGGATAAGCGGAACTGTATACTAAATAAAACTATAAGGGATGCAAATTACGAGTATAGGAATATGAGCATGCATCACTGCTAAGGAAATACATGAAATAATTGAGATGCTTAACATATAAAAAAGGCCAGTTTTATGAGAGCCCAGCAGCCAACATCAAGGCGTATCTCTTTACTGGGTCCCTACATAAGATAACGCCTCTATCTATGTTAAAAAAAAAAACTATATATGGGTGCACAAGGACCTGCTAATCAGGACCTAAAATCGCCTAAAGATAATGAGGAGGAGGGGTGCACAGTCAAAAGACATGACCCCGTAATCTGAATAAGAAACTTGACGGCACTTCCTAATATTTACTTGGGTAGGGACCCAGTAAAGAGATGCGCCTTGATGTTGCTACTGGGCTTACATAACTGGCCTTTGTTATATGCTAAATATCTCTATTTTTCATGTATTTCCTTAGCAGTGATGCATGTCCATATTCCTATATTGATTGCTTGAATTCCTTTGCATTTCAAAATGAAGCTAAGTCATGTCCAGTATGAACCTGTTCACACTTGCGTGTTATGGAACGCCGTCAGGAACTGTGCAGTATTAAAAAGAATCTATCAGCAGGTATTTGCTATGTAATCCAGAGCTGCATGATGGAGGAAAGAGGCCTTTATTCCAGTGATGTTTCACTTATTAGACTGCGTGTTGCTGTTTCAATAAAATCAGTCTTTTCTCAGCAGGAGATGATCACTAGATGACTAGGTGTCTCGTGCCTCCTAGTCAACTGCTCTGTATAACCCCACACCCACCACTGATTGGCAACTTTCTGCCTATGCACAGTGTAACACAGCCTACAATCAGTGGTGGGGATGGGTTATACAGGGTTCAGCATTCAAAGAATGAATGATTTTATCAAAACTGCAGAAAACAGCCCAGTTAATGACACATTACTGGAATTAGAGTTCCGTCCCTTACATCATGCTGCTCTCAAATGGGGTAGCAAAAACCTGCTGACAGACACCCTTTAATATATTTGTACAAGTCCAACTGTCCACTAGAGCAATTTTTGACCTAGAGAGTAACTAAACTTTTATTTATTTTTTTATAACTTTCTTTTTTCCAGCATGGAAAGTTTTAAAACTTTGCAAATTATTTATTATGGGATTTGTCTTCATTCCTGCAAAAACATTACATGTAAGTAGCTTCCAAACCCCGGCTTTTCCCTAGTCTATCTATCAGTGATTGGTCATGTGGAGTATGGATGATGGCAGTGATGGGTCATGTGGAGTACAGATGATGGCAGTGATGGGTCGTGGAGTACAGATGATGGCAGTGATGGGTCATGTGGAGTACAGATGATGGCAGTGATGGGTCATGTGGAGTACAGATGATGGCAGTGATGGGTCATGTGGAGTACAGATGATGGCAGTGATGGGTCATGTGGAGTACAGATGATGGCAGTGATGGGTCATGTGGAGTACAGATGATGGCAGTGATGGGTCATGTGGAGTACAGATGATGGCAGTGATGGGTCATGTGGAGTACAGATGATGGCAGTGATGGGTCATGTGGAGTACAGATGATGGCAGTGATGGGTCATGTGGAGTACAGATGATGGCAGTGATGGGTCATGTGGAGTACAGATGACGGCAGTTATGGGTCATGTGGAGTACAGATGATGGCAGTGATGGGTCATGTGGAGTACAGATGATGGCAGTGATGGGTCATGTGGAGTACAGATGATGGCAGTGATGGGTCATGTGGAGTATAGATGATGGCAGTGATGGGTCATGTGGAGTACAGATGATGGCAGTGATGAATCACCACCTGTCTACCCTTCTGTCTACCATTTTTTTATACAGGAATAAAGACAAACCCCATAAAATGTGATTTTTCAAAGCTTCAGAACTTTCTATGCTGATAAAACTCTTAAAACAAAAATGTAAGTTTAGTAACTCTTTAACTGCCTCCCTGGACTGGAGATTACCCAAAGCCTCACTTTTAAGGGAATCTTATCAGCAGATTTTTTTCAACCTAATCCAGGAGAAGCTGAAGTAGAGACAGTGACCCTGATTCCAGGAAAGTGTCCCTTACTGTAGTTTTGATAACTTCCTGCTGATAAAACAGTGATGTCATAATTTGAGGACTAGTAAACCTGCTGCCATGTAGTCCTCCATTATCATGACGTCTAATTAACCCCATCACTGAGTGACTGGCCGATGTACAGTCTACACAGAAAGCTCCCAATCAGTGGTGAGCGTTAGGTTATACACAGAAAGCTGCCAATCAGTGCTGTGAGCTGGGTTATACAGAGAAGGCGGTCAATCAGTGGTGTGGGTGGGGTTATACACAGAAAGCTGCCAATCAGTGCTGTGAGCGGGGTTATACAGAGAAGGCGGTCAATCAGTGGTGTGGGCTGGGTTATACACAGAAAGCTGCCAATCAGTGGTGTGGGATGGGTTATACACAGGAAGCTGCCAATCAGTGGTGTGAGCTGGGTTATACACAGAAAGCAGCCAATCAGTGGTGTGAGCTGGGTTATACACAGAAAGCAGCCAATCAGTGGTGTGAGCTGGGTTATACACAGAAAGCTGCCAATCAGTGGTGTGAGCTGGGTTATACACAGAAAGCAGCCAATCAGTGGTGTGGGTGGGGTTATACACAGAAAGCAGCCAATCAGTGGTGTGAGCTGGGTTATACACAGAAAGCTGCCAATCAGTGGTGTGGGCGGGGTTATGTAGAGCTCAACATTCAGAGAATGGTTAGAATTTCTAGACTGATTTGTAAATGAAGGACATTACATGTGATATTATGTTTCTGGATAGAACATGATAGGAGACATCACTAACTCCTATGTTTCTTGTTTTGCAGTAGTCCGGAGCCTCAGATGACTCTTCCCACATTGTATCCTTCTGAAGGTTTATATCAGAAAGTATCAGAAGAAAACCAGATCCCGTTCCACCTGGCGACATCTCCACATTTCCGCTTTATTTCTTCCCTTATCGGGAGAAGCTTTGTGGATTTCTTCCATAGCTGCATCTCCGAGGTGACGAGCACAAGAACGGCAGATGTCTACAGTATATACAGTATAGATAGTATACACAGTGTAGATAGTATATACAGGGTAGATAGTATATACAGTATAGATAGTATACACAGTATAGATAGTATATATAGTATATACAGTATAGATAGTATACACAGTATAGATAGTATATACAGTATAGATAGTATACACAGTATAGATAGTATATACAGTATAGATAGTATACACAGGATAGATAGTATATACAGTATAGATAGTATACACAGGATAGATAGTATATACAGTATAGATAGTATACACAGTATAGATAGTATATACAGTATAGATAGTATACACAGGATAGATAGTATATACAGTATAGATAGTATACACAGTATAGATAGTATATACAGTATAGATAGTATAACAGTATAGATAGTATACACAGTATAGATAGTATATACAGTATAGATAGTATATACAGTATAGATAGTATACACAGTATAGATAGTATATACAGTATAGATAGTATACACAGTATAGATAGTATATACAGGATAGATAGTATATACAGGATAGATAGTATAGATAGTATACACAGTATAGATAGTATACACAGTATAGATAGTATATACAGTATAGATAGTATACACAGGATAGATAGTATATACAGTATAGATAGTATACACAGTATAGATAGTATATACAGTATAGATAGTATACACAGTATAGATAGTATATACAGTATAGATAGTATATACAGTATAGATAGTATACACAGTATAGATAGTATATACAGGATAGATAGTATATACAGGATAGATAGTATAGATAGTATACACAGTATAGATAGTATACACAGTATAGATAGTATATACAGTATAGATAGTATATACAGGATAGATAGTATACACAGTATTGATAGTATATACAGGATAGATAGTATATACAGGATAGATAGTATATACAGTATTGATAGTATATACAGGATAGATAGTATATACAGGATAGATAGTATACACAGTATAGATAGTATACACAGTATAGATAGTATATACAGGATAAGCGGAAGAGCAGAGATCCGGCCCCGCCTCGTCCACTTTGTTCTAAAGAAAAGTTTATTTTTCTCTGTAATATATTGCACAACTTTAATTTAAACCGAAATGTTGCAGGTTGTTTTTCACTTTCATAATTACAGCAAAGTGGACACTAAATGTTTCCTGTCTTGCAAAATAACAAAATCAGTTGTTGTTGTCCATCCAGATCAAACGCCAGCTCCATTAGTGTCAGTGATTACATCAGCCGAGCTCAGTGATTGTCTGCAGCGGTGATGTGAGCTGTCATCACTGCCGCTGAAAGACTGAGACCAGAACAGACGCTGATTCTTGTTATTTTGCACGAAATAAGGAATGTTTGAGGTCTTACCCCTTGTAATTGAGGTTCGCTATAAACCTGGATAGATCATTACGATGATTGGTGTAACTTGAAGCTCATGAGCCCGATGCGAAAGCTCCAACGAAGCCCCCAATTATTGCAAATCTTTAATAGCAATAGTCTTTTTCTTTAGACTCTTGGGGCCCCCAGGCTCCAGGGCCCAGGTGCGATTGCAACCCGGCTGCACTTATTGTTTTTACAACCCAGGTTACGATCCTCCCGCCTTAGTATCAGCCGGTCATGTATACATTATATTCATTTTAAGAATGAGGAGGACGACACTCTTAAAGCAAGTCCACCAGATCCCCACAGTATATATTTAGGTATTTCCAAGCTCGTGGTTTACATTCAAAGAAAGCAATATCTGATTTGTGCCATGGGTCGACCAATGATTACATTATTGGCCGTCATTTGCTTCATGGCGCCCAAACCATGGCCAGCATACAACAGATCACAACAAAAAATGACATTTCCATGAAATATTGGTCCAATATTCCACAAATCTTTATCAAACAGAATATTTATAAAGTGGTTGTCTGGGCTTTTTATAAAATCTCTGTATATATCTAAACAGCAAAATAATGTCAGTTTGTAATTTACACCCTGTCAGCATTTTGCATTGTTACCTAGATATCACTATTCTGCATGTGCAGGAACAGCCTCAGTCCCCGACTACAGGCATGCTTATTTTGAGCACTACTTGTCGTTTATACCCAGTCCTCTACAAACAGGCCCCAGTCTCCTGCAAGCAGGCCCCAGTCTCCCGCAAGCAGGCCCCAGTCTCCCGCAAGCAGGCCCCAGTCTCCCGCAAGCAGGCCCCAGTCTCCTGCAAGCAGGCCCCAGTCTCCTGCAAGCAGGCCCCAGTCTCCTGCAAGCAGGCCCCAGTCTCCTGCAAGCAGGCCCCAGTCTCCTGCAAGCAGGCCCCAGTCTCCTGCAAGCAGGCCCCAGTCTCCTGCAAGCAGGCCCCAGTCTCCTGCAAGCAGGCCCCAGTCTCCTGCAAGCAGGCCCCAGTCCCTCAAGCGCCCAGTCTCCTGCAAGCAGGCCCCAGTCTCCTGCAAGCAGGCCCCAGTCTCCTGCAAGCAGGCCCCAGTCTCCTGCAAGCAGGCCCCAGTCTCCTGCAAGCAGGCCCCAGTCTCCTGCAAGCAGGCCCCAGTCTCCTGCAAGCAGGCCCCAGTCTCCTGCAAGCAGGCCCCTGTCTCCCTCAAGCTGGCCCCTGTCTCAAACAAGTACGCCCCAGTCTCCAGCAGGCACGGTCTCCCCAGACTTCAACAAGCCCATCACCCCCCCTCCAATCTTCTGTATGACCACCCACCCCCATTTATCTATGTAAACTCTGAACTGCATTACTGTGAGCGGTCATCTTCTTCTGTTTTCAACACTGCGCCAATTTCGCAGCTGTGTGAAGGAGATGACTACTGAGTGCACTGGGCGGCGCTATGTATGCTCACATCCTTCCTTGTTCCAGCGGTGTCACTGAAGCGATCCTCCTCCCTGTTTCTGCCTCAGCCGTCCCCCCTGTGACGCAGAATGAACTGCACAGTGCTATGCTGTTCAGAGTTTACATAGGTGAATGGGTGTGGGTGGTTATATTGGAGACTGGGGGGGAGGGCTTGTTGTAGTATGGGGCGGCCGTACCTGCTGGGTGGCTGGGACGTGCTTGTAGGAATATGGATGTAAATGACCAGCTGTGATGTTACAATCAGGCCTCTGGTTGGGGGCTGAGCTGCTCCTCCACATGCTGCGTGCTGATATCTACGTAACAATGCAAAATACTAACAGAGTGGAAATTGACAGCATTTTGCGGCCCAGATACACAGAGATTTTCTAAAAAGCCCAGACAAACCCTTTACAATATTAAAATTTGCAGAGATAAATATGGGGATAGACAGAGACAATTTTTAGTTTTAATAATACATTAAAGTTTATCACAGGACTTAGATTCTTGTGTACAAATATATTTTCTCTAGATATAATTGTATCCTCCATAGTTCCTTAACACCATATAAAGTAATTTGTATCCTTTTAGAACTAATACATTTTCCTATATTAATGCACTCAATGGATTCAGTCTGTAGGAGTGATCTCAGAGCACACTGTGCTGCCTAATGCTGTCCTAATGTATCTAGGCACTCATGCTGCTAAGGTTAGACTGTCATGAGTGTCACGATTAGATACTTATATATACTTCTATTATGGTTTCAATTATTGCAAATAGTACATTGACCCAATTAAATACTTACATTTTAAATGCAGGAATTTGTTAACTCCATCTACTCCCCCGCCCCGACGCACTTTTCATGTAGTCACTTTCTGAACTTACAGCAAATCCAGGCTGCATGGTTGCAAAATTTCAGAGAAAACATACCCTAATGAGCTGGGGGACACAGGAGTACATGTGGCTAGCCCGGCGCCTCTTGTCCAGCTTCTTGTCGCTCACCTCTAGCTGATTGACAGGTCTTTCCCTTGTGTGCACTTGGGGAAGAGACCTGGAATGTCACTCTCCATAAGGAGAAACTTTATCCCTTAGACCCCAGTCTTAACCTCTCACCTAGCCAAATCAGATCTCAATACCCCAAAATACCGTGTCTGCAAACTGAGATCTTGTTTGGTTTGTTAAAGGGTCAATATTGTCTCTTAGAATTGCTACTTCCAATAGGTGGCGCTAGAGTTCAAATCCTCTTTAAAGCGGCAAATTGCATATTTCTTTTTCATGGGGCACTTTAGTAATTAACAACCCTTTTAAGTTAAAAAAAAAAAAAAAAAATCCCTCATAGGTGTTTGAATCCAGATGATTTGTGACGTCAGGCCAGGCCTCCTCTACCAGTATGTGAATATTGAGCTGTGTCTGATGTCGTCCATCACTTGTCATCTGTCTGATGTCGTCCATCACTCATTTTACAGGTTGACAATGAAGAGTTGCGGTATCTGATGTGGTCCTCAGTGACTTTGTATCGGTTGCCAGATGCAGAAATGACGTCCTGCATTTTATTGTCAACTAAAGCAATTTATTTTGTGCTGGATGACACATTTAAGAGAGTCAGGCGAGATCCACATGGTAAGAGATTAAGCGTGCGCTCAATGGGTCATAATTCTTGAAATCAACAATAAGAAGAAATAGTAACAATTTCGTCCGAGCTGATGACACATATGCTTCTTTTATTTTCCAACCATTAAAGGATTTGTCCAGTACACTGACAGCCCCTTCTCAATCACTATCTTTATCCCCTAAATAACAACACTTATACTCACCTCCGATGCTGTTTCAGTGGTATCAACACTTGCCCTCCCAGGGGATCACATGTTATTTTGCACACAATTCCTGCGTCCAATCAGTGTCGATTTCGTCACCTTTGGTGCTGTTTCAGTAGTGTCGGCACTTGCTCTCCCGGCGATCACGTGACATTTTGCACATTAATCCTGCACCCAATCAGTGCCAGCTTCATCATCTCCGCTGCTGTTCCAGTGCTTAATCTCCTGGGGATTACGCAACATTTTGCACACAAGTCCTGCACCCAATCAGTGCCAGCTTCATCATCTCCGGTGCTGTTCCAGTGGTGTCGGTGCTCGCTCTCCTGGGTATTACGCAACATTTTGAACATTAATCCTGCACCCAATCAGTGCCAGCTTCATCATCTCCGGTGCTGTTCCATTGGTTTTGGCGCTCACTCTCCTGGGGATTACGCAACATTTTGCACACAAGTCCTGCACCCAATCAGTTCTGACTTCATCACCTCTGGTTCAGGGCTGTTCCAGCACTGTCTGCGTTTGGTCCCCCAAGGTTCAAGTGGCATTTTGCCACAAGTCCTGCACCCAATTAGATCTGGCTTTATCACCTCTGGTGCTGTTCCAGTGATGTCGGTGCTCGCTCTCCCAGGCATCGTGACATTTTGCACCCAATCAGCACCGGCTTCTCTTTCCCCTTCTTTGAACGTTTCGACCATCAACAGGAAATCGTCTCACTTTCTATTGGTACTTGATACTTTCGAAGGCGGGAAGAGAGAAGCCAGCGCTGATTGAGTGCAGAAGTTGGGTGAAAAATGTCACATAATCCCTAGGAGAGCGAGCACTGACACCACTAGAACAATACCAGAGGTGATGAAGCTGGCCCTGATTGGGTGCAGGACTTGTGTGCAAAATGTCAAGATATCCCCAGGAGAGCGAGCACCGACACCACTGGAAAAGCATCGGAGGTGATGAAGCTGGCCCTGATTGGGTGCAGGACTTGTGTGCAAAATGTCAAGATATCCCCGGGAGAGTGAGCACCGACACCACTGGAAAAGCATCGGAGGTGATGAAGCTGGCCCTGATTGGGTGCAGGACTTGTGTGCAAAATGTCAAGATATCTCCAGGAGAGCGAGCACCGACACCACTGGAACAGCATCGGAGTTGATGAAGCTGACACTGATTGGGTGCAGGACTTGTGTGCAAAATGTCAAGATATCCCCGGGAGAGTGAGCACCGACACCACTGGAACAGCATCGGAGGTGATGAAGCTGGCCCTGATTGGGTGCAGGATTAATGTGCAAAATGTCAAGATATCCCCGGGAGAGTGAGCACCGACATCACTGGAACAGCATCGGAGGTGAAGCTGGCCCTGATTGGGTGCAGGGCTCGTGTGATGTAACAACTGCATGTGAGCCCCATGAGAGCGAGTGCTGACATCAATGACATCTGTGCTGGAAGAAAAAGGAGCTCAATAGGGTTTTATCTACAGACAATCACTGTATATAGCGATGAGTTGGTGGTGCTCCCTTTGAGAAGAAATCACGAAACGTACGTTGGGGCTGTCCCCTGCCTGTAGCACCAGCTCTGAAACGCGTTGGAAAGTAAATTGCACTGAAGGATATTGAATTATGTTCTTTTTAGTGCAGCGCAGATTAACCCTTTATCCACATTGGTCTGACACTACTGGAATGGCACTGACTCCTGTTAGCTCTTTATTTTACCTGGAGTGATTGAGAAGGGATTGTTTGAGTTGGGGACAACCCCTGTAAGAGCTATATATTGTACTGAGTCACCATCCTGTAAGGGCTTCAGACAATCATCCATTTTTCATCTTATCCATCATAAAACAGATGATTATTCTCTTTGCTATGTGTTGTTCTTTAAGTCCATTCCCCCCCCCCCCAATCTTTTTCCATACGTCCATTTATTACATCAATTAAAAATCTTATAAGTCATAATTTAGTTTCCAATGTACGGTAATTAGTAATCTCCACTCTCTTCCATTGTGATCTCATTTGTACATGGATCAGCGCTCCTCTGCAGCCTAAGATTTTTGTCCTATGTACATAACCTGATCCTTGAGATCTATTCTATCATTGCCATTTTGTTTTTTCCCTATAGATGACTGCAATCATCTCGGATCAGGGACATCCGGCGCATTTTACCCTTGTTACTGCGTTGCGATTCCATTTAACGACCTGCAGTCTGTGAACATCGGGCTCTTCGATCAGTTCTTCAGGATAACGGGTAAAGTCTTTTCTTTTGTGAACAGGTGTCACATACTTTACATGGTCTTTTCCCAAAAATTATAGATATCACTACATATATATGTCATGTCCTTGTCACTGAACTCCAACGTGACTTCTAATTCTGTAATGTGGGTGTCCCATTCTTGGGAGACTTGTGACAGGTTTGGGATTTGGGACTACATTGTCTTGTGAGACTCTGGATTTTAAACATAGTTGCTTTCTTTTAGTACTGCAAGAATTAAGGGATATTTCCTTGCTGGAAGTTTCTGGATAAGGAAATGCCGGTTTGTGACCACTCCCCTCCACTTTAAATAGTCACATGTTCCATCACTGATGCCGCTTAGATTTCATTCTGAACTGACCTCAGGGAGTCCACCCCAGGGCTAGGTCCTTCCCTGGAGGGATATCTGGCTAGTCCTGTGTTTGAGACTCTTAAACGAGGCTCCACGAACTCTATTTGCATATTCAAATTCCCTGGGGGCAATGCACTATGGATTTCACTGTGTTTGAGCACTTTAGCTGGCTGCCCGCAGTGCTTTCCTCGACTGGTCTCCCCAAGATCAGTGAGAGCTTTGTGCTGAAGTTAGAAGGGTGAGGGGGGGGGGGGCAGCACACAGGGGGCCCTTGGGGTTGAAGTGGGGGGCAGCGCTAAGGGGGCCCCTGGGGGTGAGTTGGCGGGCAGCGCTCAGGGTTCCCTGGGGTTGAGGTGGGGTGGGGAGGCAGCGCTCAGGGAGCCCCCAGGAATGTGGTGGGGGGCAGCGCTCAGGGGGCCCGGTCAGGGGCAAATTACACAGTGCCCAGGGGGGAGACAGGTGCTGGGGGGAGACGGGTACTGGGGCTAGACAGCATGCAGAGGGGAGATAGGTACTGGGGGGGAGACAGGTACTGGGGTAAGACAGGTGCAGGAAGGAAACAGATACTGGGAGGAGACAGCGTGCAGGGGGGAGACAGGTACTTGGGGGAGACAGTGTGCAGGGGGAAGAGAGGTACTGGGAGGAGACATAGTGTGCAGGTGGGAGACAAGTGCACAGAAAGGAAACAGGCGCAAGGGGGAGACACAGCATACAGGGGGGAGACAGACGCAGGGGGAAGATAGTGTGCAGGTTGAGACAGGTGCAGTGGAGAGACACAATGCACAGGGGGAGATAGGTGCGCAGGAGGGACAAAGTGCACAGGAAGGAGACTGGCACAGGGGGAGGCAGGTGTAGGGAAGAGACAGCGCACTGGGAGGGGAACAAGCACAGGGAAGAGACGGGCTCAGGGGAGAGACGGAGACAGCGCACAGGGGAAAGAGACTGCGCACAGAGAGGGAGAGACTGCGCACTATAGAGGGCAGAGACTGCATGGTAGGGATTCAATTTGCAAGGGATATATATATATATATATATATATTATAGTCCGCTACCTTTATAAAAAAAAAAATATATATATATAATATACAGCAGTATGTCCTAATGTGGGCCCACTGAGACTCTTTCACCCGGGGCCCACAAAAACCTGCAGCCGGCCCTGAGTACAATATAGAAAGTTACATGAAAATAAAAGAGATTAAAGTAAGAGACTTACTAAACTTGTGTCACGTGGTGACATCCACAAGCTTAGGGAGGGAAGGATCTCCTGAGAAGAGATATGATTCAATCACTTGGTTGAGAGGAGAAACCGGGCACTGACCTTGTTGCATTGAAGTCCTGTGCGCAGAGGCATTCATGGATCTGGGTTGCTCAGCTCTAGATGCAGAGATCAATTAAGAACTTAGGAGGAAAACAACGGCACTCCGGGATCCTTTATACCAAGAACAGCTTTATTCCAAAAAGTTTACATCGGTGGGTGCAGGGAAGGGAGGACGGAGGGACGACGGTGACCGTTTCGAGTGCTTTGCACGCTTCAGCGGGTCCTGTGTACCACATTAGGTACACAGGGCCCGCTGAAGCGTGCAAAGCACGCAAAACGGTCACCCTAGTCCCTCCGTCCTCCCTTCCCTGCACCCACCGATGTAAACTTTTTGGAATAAAGCTGTTCTTGGTATAAAGGATCCCGGAGTGCCGCTGTTTTCCTCCTAAGTTCTTAAGAGATATGATTCAGCCTCACAGCTTATAGGTCTTGCTGTGTCCCTCATCTGAGTCTGAATGCCTTGCAGAAATGGTCCTTCTGGTTTTATGATCCTTCCATAAAATTAAGAACTCCCATTCTGCTGACCTCATATATGGACTGTCCCTGGAGGGTGTCTGTATCTGCAAACGTTATAGCTATCTCATTTTTCTTCATGCCTTTGGTCGTGATGCTCACAGGCAAAAGATATTAGTGTAATTTTCCCGCCCATGATTTTACCATTTAATAGGCCGGAAACCAGGCATATCTGCTATTTACTAACGGGCAGAAATTAATTTTCTATGTATCTAGTCATGGTGCTGTGAAGCAAGAGAGTATTTTGTGTTTGCCATATCGTATGGAGTCTAAAAATATAAGTTTCCTCATCCTATTAATAAGGTGGAGAATTAAATCTGACTTAAAGTGTTTTTATCTGGGAGAACAGAGAACTCTGACTCTTTGCTGCATCCTTGCTTCCCACCAAATGTTCTTATCTGACAGCTGATAGCAGTTAGAGAGGGAGGCTGTGCAGCTGAGATTTTACACAGGGGGATAGTGCATCTGCTCTTGAACAAGGGAAACATATTTTTGTTATATTGTTCTGACATGCAGCTTGGTAAATTGTACTGGTAATTTGGATGCTTGATTTTTGCCGCCAGGCTCTTCTCCAAATCTGGTTGTGACGTGTCTGACCCGAGACAGCTACACCACGCACGTGTTCATACAGCACCTGATGGCAGCATTATCCCTTCTGGAGCGGACGCCCTCTCCGGAGCCGATCGAGAAAGATTTCTATTCAGAATTTGGACAAAAGAAGACAGGTAAAAGGATCAGGACTGTTCATAATAATCACTTTTATTTATATAGCGCCAAACCTATTTGACAGCAGTTTACATATCAGAGGGGACGAGTACAGACAATAGGAGACAATACAAAGTAACACAATTCGCCAGATGCAACAGGTGGGGAACCCGGCTCACAAAATGATCACACTTGTCATGAAGTCTGTTACCTCTCCTGATAATGAGAAGATCTGATGATGTTCAGACAGTCTCAGTGCAGTGGAAATGTCTTTTTACACAATTAAAAATGTAGTGCTTATAGTATGGTTTATTTACTTTAGCCATTTGTGACTCAACTGCTTAAAGCGGACCTGTCACCCCCCTGGTGCTATGTTAACTGAATGCAGTACTGAATGCAGCGTGCCTGCTGCACTCAGGGAAGGGGTCCCCCATGTCTCTAGTCCCCCTGTAAGCTGTTAAAAAGACTTTATAAATTGTACAGATAAGGATTTTGGAGGGAGTTACGCAGTAATGAGTCATTGCTGTTGCTGGTATCCTCTCCGCCTCCAGCCCCCTCTGTGCCGCCTCCATCCTCCTCTGTGCCGCCTCCTCGCCCCTCCTGTGCCGCCTCCCGCCCCCTCTGTGCCGCCTCCCGCCCCCTCTGTGCCGCCTCCCGCCCCCTCTGTGCCGCCTCCCGCCCCCTCTGTGCCACCTCCCGCCCCCTCTGTGCCACCTCCCGCCCCCTCTGTGCCGCCTCCTGCCCCCTCTGTGCCGCCTCCTGCCTCCTGTGTGCCGCCTCCCGCCACCTGTGTGCCGCCTCCCGCCCCCTCTCTGCCGCCTCCCGCCCCCTCTGTGCCGCCTCCCGCCCCCTCTGTGCCACCTCCAGCCCCCTCTTGTTCAGCCTCCTGAGGGCTGGACGCAGGGAGGACACAAGCAACAGCAATGACGCATACAAAAAGGCTGAAAAAGAGAGGGCTGGATGTGGCACAGAGAGGGCTGGAGGCGGGGAGGACACCATACAACACCGATGACTCATTACTGAGTAAGTCCCTCCACACTCTTTATCTGTACACTTTATAAATTGTTTTGTACAACTTACAGGGGGGCTAGAGACATGGGGGACCCCTTCCCTGAATACAGCAGACACACTGCATTCAGTGCGGCATTCGATTAGCATAGCACCAGGGGGTGACAGGTCCTCTTTAAGGCGGCTTCACACTACGTTTTTTGTCATCCTGTTCTGTCCATTTTGAAAAGGACAGAACAGGATCCTGTTTTTCCTCCCCTGCATCCCTGTGGTGCCGGATTGGTCATATATGACAATCTATTTTGGTGTATTCAGTTCAGGATTCGCTTGTCCTGTTTTTTACTGTCCCCAAAATCAGAGACTGCACTGGACACTGGGCGCACTGGACAAAACCAGACAGAAACTAATCCTGTCCGGTCCAGAGCAGTTAACATCGGGTCTATGGAGCCGGATCCGGGAAAAAAACAGGGTCGTTTTCTGGATCCGGTTTTTATTACTGAGCATGCTCAGAAGAAATCCACAGCTCCTCCAAGCCCATTTCCGTTCAGGACAGGTTCTCTCTCTCTCCTTCTTTCTTGTCTTTCTCTCTCTCTTCTCTCTCTTCTCCTTTCTCTCTCTCTCTCTTCTCTCTCTCTTTCTCTTCCTCTCTCTTCTCTCTCTCTTCTCTTCTTTCTTCTCTCTCTCCTCTTCTCTCCTCTTCTCTTTTCTCTCTCTCTCTCTCTCTCTCTCCCCTTCTTTCTCTCTCTCTCTCTCTCTTCTCTCTCTCTCCTCTTCTCTCCTCTTCTCTTCTCTCTCTCTTCTCTCTTTCTCTCTCTCTCTTCTCTTCTCTCTCCCTTCTCTCCTCTTCTTTCTTCTCTCTCCTCTTCTCTCCTCTTCTCTTTTCCTCTCTCTCTTCCTCTCTCTCCTCTTCTCTCTCTCTCTTCTCTCTCTCTTCTCTCTCTCTCTCTCTTCTCTTCTCTCTCTCTCTCTCTCTTCTCTCTCTTCTCTCTCTCTCTCTCTTCTCTCTCTCCTCTCTCTCTCCTCTCTCTTCTCTCTTTCTTCTCTCTCTCTCTCCCTCTCCCTCCCCTCTCCTCTCTTCTCTTCTCTCTTTTCTTCTCTCTCTCTTCTCTCTATTCTCTTCTCTCTCTCTGTACATAACTGCCATCCGTTTCCATCCCTTTCCACACATCCCTGCCGGGTCCGTCTGATCCTCCAAATTACAGGATACAGACAGACAGGCAAACACTGTGGTGTGAAGCCAGCCTTAGTAAAGAGTCTCCTCCATAGCCAGCTTCTATCTGATACACCGACTTCTTTGAGTGATACAAAGTTTTGTTAGCTTTTCCAGGCTGCCATGTGCCTATTGTACAGTATATGCCTGAATGTTATCTGTCAAGATGTCTGCTTCCATAATCATGTACAGAAACTGGAATAAAAACACCACAATCAGACTATATAGTCTAAATAGATAAACCAAACTATAGGTGATCTGACCCCTTCACGTGATCAGTGCTGCTGCCATCTCTGTATTATGGATGGAGCCTCGTCTCCAGTCTTGTTCTTGGCCACATGTTGCCGTATTTGCATCTGCAGCAGTAACTTATACTTCATTATGTAAAGGGGATAATATGCTGTGTGTTACGTTAGCGGCTTCCTTCCTCCTCCTATGTGAAGAGTTATGGTATGTCCCTTCACAAGGAAGCCAGAATAAAACAAGCATTCACGTTATAACTCAGGAAGTATCAAAAAAAAACAGGAAAAAGTAAAGAATGTGAATCATTCGCTGTGTGCGGCCGCTCGCGGGGGGACAGACGTCTCCTTACACACAGGATTCACTTTCAGTTATTAAGGGGACGATGTATCTGAAAACAGAAAATGAACTTATTTAGGAATTGACTCCTAGTCCACCAAAATGGACACGGACTCCGACTCCAAAGCCCTACTTTCAATCGTAACCCCATCAGCACCACTGTCAGTGCGGCGGTGAGCGACTTAGGACGTTGTCTGATAACCCATATAAGTGTATGATCACTGGGAATCTTCTATTTGATTGGTGGAGACAGCTGTCTTATCATTTTGCTCTACTATTCCATTAAAACGAGACATTGGGACCCCTGTTCCTGCAGTTCCTGCGCACGTTTTATACATTGGATACTTATCATGTAAATATTTGATAAACTTATTTAGCTGGACAACCAGTTTGAAGGGAATGGATCCACAGGTTTTTGCTGTGTAATATAAAGACAGCATGCTTTAGGGGATAACACAAAGAATTCAGAGATGGTCTTTTATAAAGTGTGCTGGTTTTACCTGCAATATTTGTTTTAGCATCAGTACATTATCATTGCTAGACTCAGGGGCAGTCCGGCACACCCTTTGCTTTGGTTAGCAACTCACTGTTTATAGATGTTGTACATGCAGAGCCTGGTGTGGATGGGGAAGCTCTCTGTTTATAGACATTGTACATACAGAAACCTGGTGTGGGCGGGGGCAGCTCTCTGTCTATAGACATTGTATATACAGAGACTTATGTGGGCGGGAGCAGATCTATGTCTATAGATGTATATACAGAGTCTGGTGCATGTGGGGGCAGCTCTCAACTTTGCTGTATGGCTAAATTTTAAAACTTCGATTGTGTCACATTGGCTGCAGCCATTAATCTAAGTGATACATCATTGGATTCATGGTCTCTTTTTCTACAACAAATGGAATAGCAAAAAACAACTGACAGATTTCCTTTAAAGCCAGTCTGGCAGGTCCCCCAACCCTCCTAATCTGCCCCTATAATAATTCCTGGTCCTTCATCCTACTCAAGCCCTTGATAACCTTCATGTGGTAAAACAATTTTTCCTTTTTTATTTTTTTTAATATCCTCCGTGTATCAGCCGCACCGTGACCTTGATCGACATTGTCCTCACCAACCGCACAGTGAGGAGAACATTGGAGGGGGCGGACGGACGGACCTCCAAACAGATTCCCTTAAAGAGGACCTGTCACCCCCTGGTGCTATGCTAACTGAATGCAGCACTGAATGCAGCATGTCTTTTGCATTCACGGAAGGGGTCCCCCATATCTCTAGTTCCCCTGTAAGTTGTTAAAAAAGACTTTATAAAGTTTATGGATAAGGAGTCCAGAGAGACTTACTCAGAAATGAGTCATCGCTGTTGCTGGTGTCCTCTACGCCTCCAGCCCTCTCTGTCACACCTCCAGACCCCTCTGTGCCACCTCCAGCCCCATCTTGTTCAGCCTCCTGAACGCTGGAGGCGGGAGGACACCAGCAACAGCGATGACACATACAGGAGGCTGAACAAGAGAGGGCTGGAGGTGAACCAGAGAGGGGCTGCAGGTGGACCAGAGAGGGGCTGCAGGTGGACCAGAGAGGGGCTGCAGGTGGACCAGAGAGGGGCTGCAGGTGGACCAGAGAGGGGCTGCAGGTGGACCAGAGAGGGGGCTGCAGGTGGACCAGAGAGGGGGCTGCAGGTGGACCAGAGAGGGGGCTGCAGGTGGACCAGAGAGGGGGCTGCAGGTGGACCAGAGAGGGGGCTGCAGGTGGACCAGAGAGGGGGCTGCAGGTGGACCAGAGAGGGGCTGCAGGTGGACCAGAGAGGGGCTGCAGGTGGACCAGAGAGGGGCTGCAGGTGGACCAGAGAGGGGGCTGCAGGTGGACCAGAGAGGGGGCTGCAGGTGGACCAGAGAGGGGGCTGCAGGTGGACCAGAGAGGGGGCTGCAGGTGGACCAGAGAGGGGGCTGCAGGTGGACCAGAGAGGGGGCTGCAGGTGGACCAGAGAGGGGGCTGCAGGTGGACCAGAGAGGGGCTGCAGGTGGACCAGAGAGGGGCTGCAGGTGGACCGGGAGAACACCAGCAACAGTAATGACTCATTACTGAGTAAGGCAGGCTTCACATTTGCGTTCGGCACTGCAGTCTATGCAGCGCATGCGCTGTGCCGAACGCAAAAACTTTCATGTGAATGCAGCGGAGATTGTCCGCATGCATTCACATGAAAATATGATTGTGAGCCGCCCTGCCACCCAACTAGTGGTGGCGGCCGGGAGGCTGAGATCAGCGGCAGAGATCTCTGCCTCCTGGCCGCCGCCGCTGATCTCTTCCTCCCTGACCCCACCGCCGCTGGTTTAAAATAGCCGTCGGGAAAGCCAGCGGTGAAAACACTTCACTTCCGACTTTCGCGCTCTGCTAATTCAAATGATCAGCTGATCCGACAGAGCGGGAAAGCCAATGAAAGAAGAAGAAGAAAGAAGAGGAAAGAAGAAGAGAACTGCGGGACAGGATTCACCTGTAGATGACCTCGGAAGAGGTCATCTTCCGCAGCGTGTGTGCGCGTGCCAGCAGATGGCAATGCGCACAGATTGATTTTCATTCATTGTTTGTGCGCGGCTGTCTGCATGCGCATAAAGCAAGTACGCAGCCACGCACAAAAAAATGCAACATGTTGCGTTTGGCATGTGCATAAATTATGTGCAGCTGAGCGCTGGTACACACAGGCACTATGCATTCCTTTGTTAAACATAGGAGCGTATAGTGCCTGCATCTTGCTGCATTCAGGAACGCTGCATTCACAGCGCACATCGTGCGCAAATGTGAACCCAGCCTAAGTCCCTCCGGACTCCTTATTTGTACACTTTATAAAGTGTTTTGTACATCTTAAAGGGGGGCTAGAGGCATGGGGGACCCCTTCCCTGAATGCAGCAGACACGCTGCATTCAGTTAGTAATGCACCTGGGGGATGACAGGTCCTCTTTAATATTTGGATCTGTGCTCATTTCATCGTATCATACTTTGTCAATATTTAATTGAAAGTGAAAAGAAATATATATTATTTTCTATTTTAGGAAAAATGGACAATTATGAGCTGATTCATTCCAGCAGAGTAAAGTTCATCTATCCTAATGAAGAGGAGATCGGGGACCTGACGTACATTGTAACGGAGCAGAACGACGTGTCCGGGGCGTTGCCCTCTCTGAATATTTTACTGTACGTTCTGGCATTTCATGTGAATTCTGCAGAAGGGCCCGACGGCCAAACGTTGCTGCAGCCGAGGACCCTCATCCTGACCAGCTCCGACCTCTTCCTTTTCAATGAAGATTACATTAGTTATCCGCTCCCAGATTTCGCCAAAGAACCCCCAAAGAAAGATAAGTATCAGTTAATGGACGGGAGGCGCATCAGGGACCTCGACCGAGTGTTAATGGGTTATCAGACTTACCCCCAAACGCTGACATTTGTCTTTGATGACTCCAGTAACCAGGACCTGATGCACAGCTTGTCAATGGAGCATTTTGGAGAATCTGTGAGCTCTGATGATCACAAATCATGTGTGGCAGATAAAGAAGTCCAGTGGTTCATCTTCATCCCCAGCGCCGACTGCCGAGAAAAGCTGATCTCACTGCTGGCACGTCAGTGGGAGATCCTCTGCGGCAGGGAGTTACCGCTGGAACTGACGGGATAAAGCTGATCTCACTGCTGGCTCGTCAGTGGGAGATCCTCTGCGGCAGAGGGTTACCTCTGGAGCTGACGGGATAAAGCTGATCTCACTGCTGGCTCGTCAGTGGGAATCCTCTGCGGCAGGGAGATACCGCTGGAGCTGACAGGATAAAGCGGATCTCTCTGCTGGCTTGGTCAGTGGCTGATCCTCTGCGGCAGGGAGATACCGCTGGAGCTGACGGATAAAGCTGATCTCACTGCTGCTCGTCAGTGGGAGATCCTCTGCGGCAGGAGTTACCACTGGAACTGACGGGATAAAGCTGATCTCACTGCTGGCTTGTCAGTGGGAGATCCTCTGCGGCATGGAGATACCACTGGAGCTGACAGGATAAAACGGATCTCTCTGCTGGCTCGTCAGTGGGAGATCCTCTGCGGCAGGGAGTTACCACTGGAGCTGACGGGATAAAGCTGATCTCACTGCTGGCTCGTCAGTGGGAGATCCTCTGTGTCAGAGAGTTACCCTGGAGCTGACGGGATAAAGCTGATCTCACTGCTGGCTCATCAGTGGGAGATCCTCTGTGTCAGAGAGTTACCGCTGGAGCTGACGGGATAAAGCTGATCTCACTGCTGGCTCATCAGTGGGAGATCCTCTGTGCAGAGAGTTACCGCTGGAGCTGACGGGATAAAGCTGATCTCACTGCTGGCTCGTCAGTGGGAGATCCTCTGTGTCAGAGAGTTACCCCTGGAGCTGACGGGATAAAGCTGATCTCACTGCTGGCTCGTCAGTGGGAGATCCTCTGCGGCAGAGAGTTACCCCTGGAGCTGACGGGATAAAGCTGATCTCACTGCTGGCTCGTCAGTGGGAGATCCTCTGCGGCAGAGAGTTACCCCTGGAGCTGACCGGATAAAGGTTTTTACACTAAATGAACCCAAATATCTCAGTGTTAATGATGCTTTTAGGTGCACATTTCTATTGACCCTTACAGTATCTGTAGCATGAGAAGTAATTCCTACCGATGCCCAAGGACCTGGTATAATACAGGGTAATTCAACCGACGGGAATCCATCATAAATGGCTGAAGATTTCCTACAAGCTGGAAAAAATGATTCCATTATTTTTAATAGAACGAATTTCAAGAGAAATCCACAACGGAAATCCAAGCTAACTTTAGTGTTTAATTACATATAATCAAATCCGTGACGTTTATATATCCACATATGGAAATCCAAATGACTGATCTTAAATTTAATAGAAGTTCAAGAGAAATCACATGGAAATCCAAGCTACTTTATTTTTTCATAGAATATTTATATCCACATCAGAAACCCAAGCTGACTTTAGTGTCGACACTTTTTTGTAGGTTCGTGTAATATTTGGTGCAGATTTCACAGTCACTTTATTTCCGCTACTGAATTTAATAGGTATTTAAGTAGTTTTGGAAGGAGAATCTACTCTAAAACCACGTAGAAAAAAACGCTCTGAACAGATCCTAAGAACATAGGCAGATGGTCTGTCTTTGATCGTTACACAGGTGATGTGGTGATTGTAATACCATAGACAAGCTTTTATTCCTGATCCGCATCACCTTATTTGAAATCAAAGTGTCGTCTGGGTCATTTTACAATGTTATAATGGAATGTTCATGTGAAATCCACATCGAAATCCAACCCACTTTAGGTTTTTTTGACACATTTCTTTTTGCAGGTTCGGTGTAGAATTTGGGCAGATTTCACACAGTCACTTTTTTCCCTACTACAATCAAGAAGTATTTATCAATCCAAGTAATATTGGAAGCAGAATCCGCTCCAAAAACCATGTTAGAAAAATCTCCAGATACTAATATTACTCCATTTATAGCCAGACAGTCTGTTTTTAAATCATTACACAGATGATGCGGTGATACCTTTAATACAATAAGCAAAGTTTAACTCTTGTTCCACATCACAGTTATTAGATTCTAAGTCTCGGCTGTTTTATAATAGAACATTGTAATAGAATGTTCAAGAGAAATCCACATAGAAAATCCAAGCCAACTTTAGTGTTTGATAGAATATTACATCCACATCCAATATCCAATCTGAATTATTTTTGACACATTTATTTGTTGGTTTGGTGCACAATTTGGCAGATTCACAAAGTCATCTTTCACCACATAAATCAATTTGTATTTAAGTAGTTTAGGAAGAAGAATCTACTCCTAAAACCATGTTAAAAAATACCTCTTTGAACAGATTCTAAGAATATAGGCAGATGGACTTTTGTATCTGCTCTCAGAGCAGATGACAAGGTGACCTCAAACCCCCCCCGACCAGGAGCTGTGGTATATCCCACCTGCCCATGAGCTGTGATATATCCCACCTGTTCCAGGAGCTGTGGTATATCCCACCTGTTTCCAGGAGCTGTGGTATATCCCACCTGTCCCAGGGCTGTGGTATTCCCACCCGTTCCCAGGAGCTGTGGTATATCCCACCTGTTCCAGGAGCTGTGGTATATCCCCTGTTCCCAGGAGCTGTGGTATTCCCACCGTTCCCAGGAGCTGTGGTATATCCCCCTGTTCCCAGGATCTGTGGTATATCCCGCCTGTCCCAGGAGCTGTGGTAATATCTCACCTATTCTCAGGAGCTGTGGCATATCCCACCCTTCCTAGATCTGGTATATCCCCCCATTCCAGGTGTGATATATCCCCATTCCAAGCGTGTTTCCCACCCATTGCAGACTGTGTTATATCCCACCCGTTCCCAGGAGCTGTGGTATATCCCACCTTTCCAGGCTGTGATATATCCCACCCGTTCCAGAGCTGTGGTATATCCCACCCGTTCCCAGGAGCTGTGGTATATCCCACCCGTTCCCAGGGGCTGTGATATATCCCACCCGTTCCCAGGAGCTGTGCTCTATTCCTCATGCCCGGGAGCTGTGGTATATCCCACCTGCTCAGGAGCTGTGGTATATCCCACCCATTTGCAGGATCTGTGTATATCCCACCCTTCCGAGGAGCTGTGGTATATCCCACCTGCCCAGGAGCTGTGGTATATCCCACCTGTTCCCTGGAGCTGTGGTATATCCCACCTGTTCCCAGGAGCTGTGGTATATCCACCTTTCTCAGGACTGTGCTATATCCACCTGTTCCCAGGAGCTGTGCTATATCCCACCTGTTCCCAGGAGCTGTGCTATATCCCACCTGTCACCAGGAGCTGTGGTATATCCCACCTGTCCCAGGAGCTGTGCTATATCCCACCTGTTCCCAGGAGCTGTGGTATATCCACCTGTTCCTGCATGGTTGGTCACATCCATTACACAGGGACACATATATAAGAATGTCTTCACACAGGAACATTTTTTTTGTAACATCCAATTGTGGATCTTTTATTATTATTGTAAGATCTATTAATTACAATGTAGATTGTCCTGGCACAAGACCCTTTAAGAGCACAGGAGAAAGGTTGTGAAGGGTTTACAGACAAAGCGCAGCCCTCGTTATAGAACATCCAGGTGACTTGTGGCATCTGATCAGCTGATTGCACATAACATGTTCACCGTTCTCTTATCTGTGCTTCTAGTATTAATAACTCTGGTAGATTACATTTATTTCCACATCAGCTCTTTAGCGATTTTACAATTTGGTGTAAAAAGTGCTCAGAGATTCTCTTTAAAGGAAATCTGTTCCCCCAAAACTACAAATGACACAAATCATGTAGCCAACGCATCCTATAAGACTAGGTAGATGCAGTAAAATGTAATCCTGATACAATGAGGTCATGTGGTGCAGCCTTGTTGTGGTCGATGCCTCCTATTGACAGATCCAGCACTTCTCACTGACTGTGACTGACCGCACTCGCTTTGTCACATGAGCGCTCCCTAAACTCAACTCCTGTTCCTGCGCACTGACACTGGTGGAGCCACTTTCAGTACAGGCAGGTTTGCACTCGGTGCGGGTGCAGATGTGCTGTGATCTCCGGCTCCGCTCCTGGTGTAGTGAGCCGCGGGCACAGATCGGCAGGGCCGGAGATGAAGACGTGGCTGCACTAATGCTACAGCGTCATGCACAACACAGGAACAGGAATATGGAGCGCTTGCTGTAAGGAAGCACTGAGAGGTGATGACTGATGGCGTAATGGTGTCCCGAGACCACAGCCGCCCGCCAAGGGTGCACGGGGGCGCACTCATAAAGGGGTTAAAAGTAATTTTTCAGCAACCACATCACTAAAATGTATAATATTTGTAGGGTTTTATAGGGGTTAAGTCCCATACACAGAAGTGGAATTTGCAGTTTTGGGGGTGACGGTCTCCCTTTATTGAGGTGCTATGCTGAGAGAACTGTCACACCCAGACTGATGGAGTAGCTGGACTATGTGGAGCAACGTCTGCCCTATTCCTTTCCCTGCAGCCACTTTTGCAGCTTCCATGAACCCTAATCCATGGCACGGGCTGCACCTACTATTGTCACTTTGTGTCTCCACCACTACACATGCCTAATGAAGGGTATTTTTGTATGTTTTGTATTATAGTGTATGTAACCTTTACTACATGTTGCACTCAGCTGCCGTTTGGAGCCACTTCACATTTTGTATATTTCACTCTTCTAATGTGACTATAACACTTGTATGTAACATTTCTCCACTGCTGTGAATGATCCAAGCTGAGCTTCTTGCTGTAAGTACATTAAAGCTGATAAATCTTTAATCTTTTAACATTAAATATCACAGGACTAATAATAATAGTCTTATATCTGTATAAACTGGGTTATATTGATTTTTTTTTGTTCCAATGCTGGAGGAAAATGTTTTTGAGATGTGGCTCATTGCAAGGGGAATGTATAGCACCAATGTATGGTCCATGACAGGTCTGATATCAGTGAAATTGATGTGTCCAGCCGGTGAGGTATCGGCACCACTGATGTCTGTGTCATGGTGACATCTGCCCGAGCTGCCATGTTGGCCGTCTCCGTGTTGTTTCATGAGCTTGTTTACGTCGGCATTAGGACTTTACTTTAGGTTTTCTGTTTCAATGTCGGAGCAAGAATCTTGTAGTCCGTGATAACTTTTAATGGCTAAGGCTGCTTTCACACTGCGATTTTTTGTGATCCGTGGCTGTCCGTTGTAAAACGGACAGCCACGGATCAGATTTTGGCCCCATGTTAGTCTATGGGCACGGATCACATCGGATTTGGCCTTATTACCATCCGATTTTTGTCGGATCCGATTCTGGCCGATTTTTTGCTGTGCAGACTGCTGCGATTTTTGGCACAGCGGGTCAAATCGGACCGAATTGGATCCGACCTGATCCGCGCCAAATAACATGAGGCCTATGGAGCGCGGATCCGAGGAAACAGCTGATGTCTCCTCGGACCCGATCTTAGTGTACTGAGCATGCTCAGTACACTACAATCGCTCTGTGCCATCTAATATCACTTCTGCAGTGTATATTCATACATTGCAGAAGTGATATCCAATGAAATGAAAGGGTTAATAAAAAAAATCATTATTCTCACCTCTCCACGATCCAGCGATGCCTCCTGCGCTCGGCTCTGTGCTTCTAGGACCTGGCCTGATGTCACAGTGCAGTCACATGACCGGTTACCGCGGTAACCGGTCATGTAACTGTGACATCACGCCAGGTCCTGTGCATCAGAAGAAGAGAAGCTGGAAGCAGCGCGGGTGTCGTGGAGAGGTGAGAATAAAGATTTTTTTTATTTTTTAAGGTCTGCAATGAGGGGTCTAAAGAGGGGGGACAAAGAGGGGTCCAAGAGGAGGACAAAGGGGAACAAAGAGGGGACAAAGAGGGGAGACAGAGTGGAGAAAGGTGACAGTAGGGTGACTAGATGACAGGAGGAGCAGGGAGAGGATCCAAACTGATGCTGGAAAATATCGGAATCGGATGCCTATTTGTCATCCGATTGCAGACATCAGTTTGGATCCGTTGCTGTCCGAGGGGTGCAGCAAAAAGTCTGATCCCCTCGGACAGCACAAAAACGCTGTGTGAAAGCAGCCTAACAAAAATAAAATGTACGTTGTTACAAAGCGGCGAGCTCTGGAGACTGCTTATGTCTCTTCATCAGGCATGGTATAACAAAATAAAATAAGTGATGTTACAAAGCGAGATCTCGAGACTGCCGACATATCTTCATCAGGCATGGTATAATAAAATAAAAGAAGTGATGTTACAATGCGAGCTCTCAAGACTGCTTATGTCTCTTCATCAGGCACGGTATAATAAAATAAAATAAGTGATACTACAAAGCGAGCTCTCCAGACTGCTGACATCTCTTCATCAGGCATGGTATAATAAAATAAGAGCTTATTTTATTTTGTTATACCATGTGTGAGGTATACATCACACAGGCAGGGGTATGTTGCAATGTAAATGTGAATGGTTTCACTTTGACTTGCAGCGTTACACAAAAGGGTTAAATGCATGCAGGTCTGTGTGTGATTGCACACACCTGTGTCTGTGATACAAGCAAGGTCCTTTACTTTTCCTATTTGGGAACCACATGGCAGTCAAACAGGTCTGAGAGTGGAACTGGTAACAGCTCCTGTAACTCCAGGAGTAATTGAGGGCCTGCGGATCTGGACTCATGACAGGTGCCCATGCGGAGCGACTCAAAGGACCTGGTGAGTGATGCCTGTGTGCCAACTCCTGGATGTGAGGACTGGCACGAGCCATTCTGAACCCTGCTGAGTTACAAGAGCAGGTAAACCCTGAGTGGGAATTTTGGGTGCACTGACAGATGTCAGTAATTGAACTGTGCAGACGTACCCGCTGAAGTGAAGGACTATATACTGTGTGCACTTCCCTGTGTGAACTGCAGTCATGGTTATCAGCTATATTGCTGGAGTAGAGGTTTATGACTTATAATAAACCGATGGATTAACTTTTATAAGAAACTAGGTATGTGAGCTTGAATTGCACAGGAAGTGAGTGTCCCCCAATGTACTCAATAGCGCTACCTAACACATGACAGGTAGAGATGTAAGCAGTCTCGAGATCTCGCTGCTTTGTAACATCACTTACTTTATCATTGTAGCCATTAAAAGGTGTCGCAACTACAAGATTATTATTTTGTTTCTCCCACTGAGAGCAATCAATCTTTATACAAACCTCGATGGATCTGTAGGCCAGCACGACGTGTATCGCTCTGCAACGTAATGACATGGTGTGGTCTTCTCATCCTCAGAAGGTAAGCTGCAGGTAGCAGGAGGTGCACAGGGCTGTGTTCCTCCTGCAGCCATAGACCACTGCTGTGGCCATTGGATCAGGGTCCGGCAATTCTTTCTGCTCAACTCCTATTATGGAATTGCTTTACTACAAATGTCCACACACATTAGATATATGTTGTGATCAGCTCACTATTTAACGGGAGCTTGTCCGGTCAGATAACACTATTCATTTGTAGATATAGGGTTATTTGCAGGTTAGTAGCGTTAGGACAATGCCTGGCCATATTACTAAAACTGCGGCACCTGGCAGAAAATAAAATTTTTTCTTGGTAACCGTCAGCTTTCAGTCATGCATGTGTGGCAACCCGGCTTCAGTCACCCCTAACAGCACTGAGAGCATCGGTTATAAGTATGGCTGTCACTGACTGACAGCCAACTGTTCACTGATGCACTACTGGGCTGGCTATCAGTCGCGCAGCTTCAGCCACCACTCACAGCAGTGGAAGCAGCCACAATAAGCATGGCCATGTACTGACTGCAGGTGATATTGTACTGATGCACTGCTGAGCCGGTTTTCAGTCACGTAGATGTACCAGCTTAGCTTCAGTCATAGCTCACAGCACTGAGAGTGGCGACTATAAGCACGGCCCAGCACTGACTGACAGCCGGCTCTTCTCTGCTGCACTGCTGTGCCAGCTTTCAGTCACGCAGACATACCAGTGCAGCTTCAGTCACTGTCCACACCATTGATTGGCAGCTACCTGTGTATAGCCCCACCCACACTGATTGGAAGATTCTAGTGTATAACTCCTCCCACACCACCGAGTGCAAGCTTTCTGTGTATAATACCACCCACACCACTGATTGGCAGTTTTCTGTGTATAACACCACCCACACCACTGATTGGCAGCTTTCTGTGTGTAACCCCACCCACACCACTGATTGGAAGCTCTGTATAACCCCGCCCACACCACTGATTGGCAGTTTACTCTGTATAACTCCACCCACAACACTGATTGAAAGCTTTCTGTGTATAACTCCACCCACACCACTGATTGGAAGCTTTCTATGTATAACCCACCCACAACACTGATTGGAAGCTTTCTGTGTATAACCCCACCCACAACACTGATTGGAAGCTTTCTGTGTATAACCCCACCCACAACACTGATTGAAAGCTTTCTGTGTATAACCCCACCCACACCACTGATTGGAAGCTTTCTATGTATAACCCCACCCACAACACTGATTGGAAGCTTTCTGTGTATAACCCCACCCACACCACTGATTGGAAGCTTTCTGTGTATAACCCCACCCACAACACTGATTGGAAGCTTTCTGTGTATAACCCCACCCACAACACTGATTGGAAGCTTTCTGTGTATAACCCCACCCACACCACTGATTGGAAGCTTTCTGTGTATAACCCCACCCACACCACTGACTAGAAGCTCTGTATAACCCCGCCCACACCACTGACTAGAAGCTCTGTATAACCCCACCCACACTACTGATTGGAAGCTTTTTGTATATAAACCCACCCACTCCACTGACTGGAGGCTTTCTGTGTACAGTAGCTAATGAGTGGTGGGGGCGGGGTTGGACTAGGAAGCACAAGACACTTAGTCCTGTAGTGATAATCTCCTGATGATGAAACACTGATTTTATTGAAACAGCAGCATACACCCTAATAAATGACGCATTGCTGAAATCAGATCCAAATCATTGCTTTCAGATTCCTTCACAAAAACATAGTGACAACTTACCAATTGGCACAAATACTTTAAAGGGAAACTATCATGTATTTGTGGTATAGGTAATACTGTACTGATTGCTGAAGCTTTCGCCATCGAGCCTCCACAGATCCTGAGAACAACTAAAGTGATAATTACTTATACTGTGAACCGATACATGTTTATTGCATCATTCAATACTAATGTTTCCATGATCTAAAAGTTCAAAATAAACTAATGAAACAAGTGTCTGTGATGCCTCGTATAGATACATTTTGCAGGTGGATCCTCTGTGGCCTTAGACATAGGTGACCATACCTGAAGGAACCAGCCGTCCTGAAGTCCTGCTAGATGTCTCACTGATGACAGAATTGGACGTACACTATATGGATAGTCACGATCCTCAGTGACCACAGGTATGGGCTGTAAAGTGTTGGCAAGCAATGATGACAATGTTTTATGTTGTATCTTTGTATTTGTAGTGATGCTGTTGAGGCCCCACCAGAGCCTTCTCCTGTGACATCTGCTTCTGTCACCAGGCTCCGCTGTATTCACCCTGTAAGCAGTGCTGGTGATAGAGGAGAAGTCAGAGCCGGAAACATGTGAAGGCTCTGCACATCCACGAAGGTTAGAGATGCCGGGTCCTGCAGTACTTCACAGTCTGACAGTGTGTGTGCGCTGTCCAGCTGAAGTCATCAACAGCTAAGCTTCAGCTATGGAAGACACCACACCCTACTAACACCTTCAGCCTTCTGCTGGAAGCTGCCAGAAATAGCTTTTGGTTCCCCTGACTAGTGTCCTGTCTTGCATTGGTGTTTACCTGTATTTTGGACCGCTTCTTCTGCCTCACGATTTTGCACCTTTCTACATCTCTTGTTTATACCCGGCTCCCAGACTACACTATCGGATCCTGATTTTGTTCTTTTTCCAACCTTCCAGCTTTATTCCTGCTTGGCGATCTGGATTGCAGCCCTTCCATAGGCAGCAATCTCCTGGACCCTGATGTAAACCCAGATCCCTGTATAGGGGTTAAAGGGTGTCAAAGTTTCTCGGGTTCAGCCTAACTTGTGCTTACTCTTTCTTTCATACCCCTTTTTTGCCTGTAGCCTCGGACGGACATCACAATGCACAGGAACATGGCGGATGAATTTTATAATGGATTATCTCATCAGATGCAAAGTACAGGGTGATTCAGTTGCTACTTTACCTGGAAAACTCGCTAACTTCTAACAGAGATAGTCAACTGTACTGAAACGGTGACTTCGGGCATCTCCATGTAAGTCGCTGCACAGACTTTCCCAGGAGACAGGCGTGTTGTCTTCCACATGTCCTGCTGAGCGGTCAAGAAAGGTCTTGTTCGCCCATAAAAAGTCGTTCAGGAATTGAAAGGGACCGATCAAGGAAAAATAATTTGTTATTGTTAGTGATTCGAGTTGTCCATTGCTGAAAAAGATAGATTAGGTGTACAGTAACAAGCCACAAACAATACAGGCCCTTCAAGAGATCATACAGGGAGAAAACCAGGCGGTAGTGAGCTTAGTGTCAGCTGGTAATATTCAGCTGACATTAACCCCTTATTACCCAGTCTGCCACCGGCACAGAGGCTACTGGAAGAGCAGGGTAACAGCCAGTTTTGGTGTCTGTCATGGAGGCGCCAATTCTGGGGTGTCCGCGGGCTGCAGTTTTTAGCCTAGGGAACCCACAACCCTTGGGGCTTCACCACGCTGAGAATTCAAGCCGCCAGTCAAAAATACGGCAAAGCTAACGCCAATTTTATAAAATTATTTATTTATAGAATTAAAAAAAAAAAAAAAGGGCTCCCCTGTATTTTTCATCGCCAGCCAAGGGAACACCAGGCAGCGGGGATTGACAGCCAGTAGCTGCCTAGTTAACCTGCACTGGTATTTGGAAATACAGCGAAGCCTTATACAGTTTTTTTTTTGCACAAAATTAAATACTTTATTAATAAAAAAAAGACAGGAACAGTTTTTTAAGTTAAAATATATTTATTTATACATAATCATGATTTCAGAATTTGCAAAATGGAGAATGAAGGAGGGAAGGAAAATACATAAAATGTGAATAATGTTCAGCCGTATATACAGGGCCACCACGACGCTGCTTGGCGGCCGCTGAGTCATTCTGTTATATGCTTTCTCGTCATTTTTAAGATTTTCACTAGGTGTCGTTTTTATTAAGGAGATTTTGGTTTCCTTCCATATGTTTTGAGCTGATAGGAAAAAGGAAGTCCGTAGTTGTTTCTGTTCTCCCCCTGTTCATTTGTGCAAAGGAAATGAGGAGGTTGAGTTGTGAGTCTATTGGTTGAGCAGATGAGGATCTCTGTGTCCAGTCCGGATCCGGCCGCAATGTCCACCCTGCACTTGTTGAGTTTTACGTCCATTTACAGGGCTTAGACCTGTAGTGTCTGATGAGGAGCTTCACACGGCCATGAAAATGCTCCTCTCTGGATTTGTCTTTAGCCTTTTAATGGCCCATACAGGAGCGATATTGCCACTCATTCCGGTAAGTTCATCTTTCCTTACCTTGGGAAGTTATGATTTCAGTCATTGCTTTGAGACAAATTTCAACTATTTACCAGTTTTTTATGAAGGAGCGTGGGTTTTGGCAATGATGGTTGTTGCCCAAAAGCCTAAGAATTGATGCAACACAGCTAACGTTTCAATATGTTATCTGTGGTTTTACTGAGAACTTGCAGAACATCTAATGCAACTTGTCTGTCTGTTTACCTGCTGGATTCCTCATCATTTCCTTGATGGGTCAGCAACCTCAACCCTTGGTGATGGGTCGGCAACCCTCAACCCCTTGGTGATGAGTCGTCAACCCTCAACCCCTTGGTGATGGGTCGGCAACCTCAACCCCTTGGTGATGGGTCGCAACCCTCGACCCCTTGGTGATGGGTCGGCAACCCTCAACCCCTTGGTGATGGGTCGGCAACCCTCAACCCCTTGGTGATGGGTCGGCAACCCTCAACCCCTTGGTGATGGGTCGGCAACCCTCAACCCCTTGGTGATGGGTCGGCAACCTCAACCCCTTGGTGATGGGTCGGCAACCCTCGACCCCTTGGTGATGGGTCGGCAACCCTCGACCCCTTGGTGATGGGTCGGCAACCCTCAACCCCTTGGTGATGGGTCGGCAACCCTCAACCCCTTGGTGATGGGTCGGCAACCCTCAACCCCTTGGTGATGGGTCGGCAACCCTCAACCCCTTGGTGATGGGTCGGCAACCCTCAACCCCTTGGTGATGGGTCGGCAACCCTCAACCCTTGGTGATGAGTCGGCAACCCCAACCCCTTGGTGATGGGTCGGCAACCTCAACCCCTGGTGATGGTCGGCAACCTCAACCCCCTGGTGATGGGTCGGCAACCCTCAACCCCTTGGTGATGGGTCGGCAACCCTCAACCCCTTAGTGACCACCAATACGACTTGAAACTGACCTGAGATATAAGTGAATAGAATCCCTTCCCCGATGGGTGAAAATGCAGCAGCTGTCGGCTGTACACTATGTCTGACAACCTGTTTTATGAGCATTGATTGACAGCCTACATTCCAATATGTTATCTGTGGTTTTACAGAGAACTTGTAGAACATCTAATGCAAGTTGTCAGTATACTTACCTGCTGGATTCCTCATCATTATTTTGCCGCTATTGTACATGTTCTCCACAATATCTCAGCTTACACATCTGAGCGACTCATCAAGTGATGGGGTCGGCAACCCTCAACCCGTTAGTGATAGTTCGGCAACTATCATTCCCTCAGTGATGGGTCGGCAACCATTTATCCCTCAGTGACGGGTCGGCAATCCTCAACCCGTTAGTCATGGAACGGCAACCCTCAACTCCTTAGTGATGGTCAGTAATCCTCAACCCCTTAGTGATAGGTCAGTAATCCTCAACCCTTAGTGATGGGTCAGTAATCCTCAACCCCTTTTGTGATGGGTCAACAAGGCAAACCTCGCCCGGTAATGATGGGATGGCAACCTTCAACTCAATAGTGATGGGTCTGCAACCATCAACCTGTTGGTGCTGAATCAGCAACCATCAACCCCTTAGTGATGGATCAGCAACCCTCAAACCGTTAGTGATGGGTTGGAAACCCCAACCCCTTAAGGTACCTTTACACGCGGCAACTTTTCTAGGAATTTCACTGGCAACTTACTGGTTGCAGTGAAATCATGGAGACATTGTTACATTTGTACACAGCAACAAGATAGGACAATGTGTCCATGATTTCACTGCAACCAATAAGTTGCCAGTGAAATTCCTAGAAAAGTTGCCGCGTGTAAAGGTACCCCCTTATAGTGCTGGGTCGGCAAAAGTCAACCCCGTAGTGATGGGTCGGCACCCATCAACTCCTTAATGATGGGTCAGCAGCCATCAACCCCTTAGCGGTGGGCCGACAACCCTCAACCCCTGAGCAGTGGGAAGACAACCCTCAACCCCTGAGCAGTGGGAAGACAACCCTCAACCCCTGAGCAGTGGGATGACAACCCTCAACCCCTGAGCAGTGGGAAGACAACCCTCAACCCCTGAGCAGTGGGGTGACAACCCTCAACCCCTGAGCAGTGGGGGACAACCCTCAACCCCTGAGCAGTGGGACAGCAACCCTCAGTCCCTTAGAGAAGGATAGGCAACTCTCAACCCCTTAGCGATGGGTCAGCAACCATCCACCCCTTAGTGAACACCAATATGACTTAAAACTGACCTGATATATAAGTGAATAGAATTCCTCCCACCATCACCACCCAAAACCACGCCCCCCGCTGGGTGAAAATGCAGGCGCTGTCGGCTGTACACTATATCTAACAATCTGCTGCATCGGCTATGATTGTTGGTTTCATGGCAATTCACTGCCAAGTAACAGAGTGCCGGCTATAGTGATCTTCTACAGATGGTCAAACATTTAGGTGGTAAAAATCTAATTTTTCTTTCTCATCGTGCCACTTTGCATTAATTCCTAAAAAGCAGCTGAAAGGTTAAGAATCTGCTTGACAGCAGTGTATGATATGTTGAGGGGCGCCGTGTGTAAAGTGTTACCACTTTTGAGGGTTTTCCAATATATAAACCTGCCAAAGTCACCTCAAAACTGAATAGGTTTCTAAAGGTGGCGTTACACTCGAGGATATCCTGAACGATATCCTTAGTAAAGTCACGTGACCGACATCGTACACACGATATAGCATTATCATACCTGCGTTGTCACACACAAGGATGTCGCTAACGATATCCATTTTGGCAGCGCAGCAGTTAAATTGGAGAACAAGGAGTGAACGATAGATTTGAGGTCCGGATTTCATTTCTTGCATGAACGATTCAATGTTTTTTTCATCCTATATCGTTTGTTTACATGCAAGGACGCACAAACAATATCGGTCCAACGATCTAAAATCTGTGACGTTTCAACAATATCGTTCAGGATATACTTACATGTAACACCACCTTAAAAAAAAACAAGTTTTGTAAACTTCCTTGAAAAAAATTAAAAATTCCTGCAACAATTTTAAACTAAACATCCTAACAAAATGACTGTTTTGTGTGTACAAAAGTGCACAAAAAACAGATCATAGAAGGATCCACGAGATCTGCAGGAGGTGAAGTGTTTGTGTGTAAGAATAGGCCAAAATCCACCTGAGCAATGCAGGGACCGGTGTCTCCATACAGGAGCAATGCAGGGACCGGTGTCTCCATGCAGGAGCAATGCAGGGACCAGTGTCTCCATACAATGCAGGGACCGGTGTCTCCATACAATGCAGGGACCAGTGTCTCCATACAATGCAGGGACCAGTGTCTCCATACAATGCAGGGACCGGTGTCTCCATACAATGCAGGGACCAGTGTCTCCATACAATGCAGGGACCAGTGTCTCCATACAATGCAGGGACCAGTGTCTCCATACAATGCAGGGACCAGTGTCTCCATACAATGCAGGGACCAGTGTCTCCATACAGGAGCAATGCAGGGACCAGTGTCTCCATGCAGGAGCAATGCAGGGACCAGTGTCTCCATACAATGCAGGGACCAGTGTCTCCATACAATGCAGGGACCGGTGTCTCCATACAATGCAGGGACCGGTGTCTCCATACAATGCAGGGACCGGTGTCTCCATACAGGAGCAATGCAGGGACCAGTGTCTCCATGCAGGAGCAATGCAGGGACCAGTGTCTCCATACAATGCAGGGACCAGTGTCTCCATACAATGCAGGGACCGGTGTCTCCATACAGGAGCAATGCAGGGACCAGTGTCTCCATGCAGGAGCAATGCAGGGACCAGTGTCTCCATACAATGCAGGGACCAGTGTCTCCATACAATGCAGGGACCAGTGTCTCCATACAATGCAGGGACCGGTGTCTCCATACAGGAGCAATGCAGGGACCAGTGTCTCCATGCAGGAGCAATGCAGGGACCAGTGTCTCCATACAATGCAGGGACCAGTGTCTCCATACAATGCAGGGACCGGTGTCTCCATACAGGAGCAATGCAGGGACCAGTGTCTCCATACAGGAACAATGCAGGGACCAGTGTCTCCATACAATGCAGGGACCGGTGTCTCCATACAATGCAGGGACCAGTGTCTCCATACAATGCAGGGACCAGTGTCTCCATACAATGGCAGCGGACCAGTGTCTCCATACAATGCAGGGACCAGTGTCTCCATACAATGCAGGGACCGGTGTCTCCATACAATGAGGAGACCAGTGTCTCCATACAATGCAGGGACCAGTGTCTCCATACAATGCAGGGACCAGTGTCTCCATACAATGCAGGGACCAGTGTCTCCATACAATGCAGGGACCAGTGTCTCCATACAATGCAGGGACCAGTGTCTCCATACAATGCAGGGACCGGTGTCTCCAACAATGCAGGGACCAGTGTCTCCATACAATGCAGGGACCAGTGTCTCCATACAATGCAGGGACCAGTGTCTCACATACAATGCAGGGACCAGTGTCTCCATACAATGCAGGGACCAGTGTCCTCCATAACAATGCAGGGACCAGTGTCTCCATACAATGCAGGAAGGTCACAATGCAGGGACCAGTGTCTCCATACAATGCAGGGACCAGTGTCTCCATACAATGCAGGGACCATAGTGTCTCCATACAATGCAGGGACCAGTGTCTCCATACAATGCAGGGACCAGTGTCTCCATACAATGCAGGGACCAGTGTCTCCATACAATGCATGGGACCAGTGTCTCCATACAATGCAGGGACCAGTGTCTCCATACAATGCAGGGACCAGTGTCTCCATACAGGAACAATGCAGGGACCAGTGTCTCCATACAATGCAGGGACCAGTGTCTCCATACAATGCAGGGACCGTGTCTCCATACAATGCAGGGACCAGTGTCTCCATACAATGCAGGACCAGTGTCTCCATACAATGCAGGGACCAGTGTCTCCATACAATGCAGGGACCGTGTCTCATACAATAGGAGCATCAATGCAGGGACCAGTGTCTCCATACAATGCAGGGACCAGTGTCTCCATACAATGCAGGGACCAGTGTCTCCATACAATGCAGGGACCAGTGTCTCCATACAATGCAGGGACCAGGTGTCTCCATACAATGCAGACGTCTCATGACAATGCGGGACCAGTGTCTCCATACAATGCAGGGACCAGTGTCTCCATACAATGCAGGGACCAGTGTCTCCATACAATGCAGGGACCAGGTGTCTCCATACAATGCAGGGACCAGTGTCTCTCCAACAATGCAGGGACCAGTGTCTCCATACAATGCAGGGACCAGTGTCTCCATACAATGCAGGGACCAGTGTCTCCATACAATGCAGGGACCAGTGTCTCCATACAATGCAGGGACCAGTGTCTCCATACAATGCAGGGACCAGTGTCTCCATACAATGCAGGGACCAGTGTCTCCATACAATGCAGGGACCGTGTCTCCATACAATGCAGGGACCGGTGTCTCCATACAATGCAGGGACCAGGTGTTCCATACAATGCAGGGACCAGTGTCTCCATACAATGCAGGGACCAGTGTCTCCATACAATGCAGGGACCAGTGTCTCCATACAATGCAGGACATGCCATACAATGCAGGGACCAGTGTTCTCCATACAATGCAGGGACCAGTGTCTCCATACAATGCAGGGACCAGTGTCTCCATACACAATGCAGGGACCAGTGTCTCCATACAATGCAGGGACCGGTGTCTCCATACAATGCAGGGACCAGTGTCTCCATACAATGCAGGGACCAGTGTCTCCATGCAATGCAGGGACCAGTGTCTCCATACAATGCAGGGACCAGTGTCTCCATACAATACAGGGACCAGTGTCTCCATACAATGCAGGGACCGGTGTCTCCATACAATGCAGGGACCGGTGTCTCCATACAATGCAGGGACCGGTGTCTCCATACAATGCAGGGGCCGGTGTCTCCATACAATGCAGGGACCGGTGTCTCCATACAATGCAGGGACCGGTGTCTCCATACAATGCATGGACCAGTGTCTCCATACAATGCAGGGACCAGTGTCTCCATACAATGCATGGACCGGTGTCTCCATACAATGCAGGGACCAGTGTCTCCATACAATGCAGGGAGCAGTGTCTCCATACAATGCAGGGACCAGTGTCTCCATACAATGCAGGGACCAGTGTCTCCATACAATGCATGGACCGGTGTCTCCATACAATGCAGGGACCGGTGTCTCCATACAATGCAGGGACCGGTGTCTCCATACAGGAGCAATGCAGGGACCAGTGTCTCCATACAATGCAGGGACCAGTGTCTCCATACAATGCAGGGACCAGTGTCTCCATACAGGAGCAATGCAGGGACCAGTGTCTCCATACAGGAGTAATGCAGGGACCAGTGTCTCCATACAATGCAGGGACCAGTGTCTCCATACAATGCAGGGACCGATGTCTCCATACAATGCAGGGACCAGTGTCTCCATACCGGAGGCCTCTTTATATACAGTCTGGTGTGGGTGAGGGCAGCTTTTTCTGCTCTGGTACTGTATATGGCTACATCTGAAAACTCTAATTGTGGCATAATGGCTGCACCCAGAAATCTAAGCGACACATCATTGGATTCAGGGTTTCCTTGCTTACATTAAGGTACTCTCGGATGAGGTAGCAAAATTCTGGTGCCAGATTTACCTTAATTAGAACCTCAAAAAGCATATCATCTCTTCTGTATAGACATTTAAAAAAAAAAAAAGTTTACAAAAAACACACAGACTCTTGCAGAAACCCCATCGTCCTCATGACGAGATAGCGCTTTATCTATGTGGCCGTTGTGTGGCTTGGTTTTGCATGGGGCCGTAAGAGGGCCGACTCAGAAGTGCAGGAAACCTAAATTGTGCCTTTTTATGCCTTTTTTTATTTTATTTTTTTTTCTGTGGGAATTACATTCTCTATAGATGCACAGCTCTGTGAGGCCTTGTAGTGCAAAAAGGGGAGGGGCTTAAAGGGGTTGTCTGGTGTAAACCCATTATCCTGCAGACACCGAATCCTCACATTGCACACTGTGCACATATGCGGTGGGGGGGACTGGGGTACATTTTCGACAATTTTGCAACTTTTTGAAAAGTTGCAAATAATGAATTGCCCACAGTAGCAACATAAAAAGACAGGCGAACGTCTATAAAACAGACTTTAAACAGGTGCAAATAAATTAATTTGGTGCAAAATTCAACAAAAAACGGGCACCAGTGCAATCACGAATCAAACCCATAATGTAAGCGCTGCAACACCTCCGCGTGTGGTATACCCCTATTCAGTGGCATAACGTGAAGCTCATGGGCCCCAATTCGAAAGCTCCAACGGGGCCCCCAATTACTGCAAATCTTTAATAGCAGAGGTCTTTATCTATAGGTCAAAGGGACTTTTGGGTCCCCCCTAGGATCCAGGGGTCGGGTGCGATTGCAACCCCTGCACCTGTTGTAGTTACACCCCTGCCTCTATTCCCCAATCCTCATCTGCTTCAAGCTGCCCTGTGTGAACCTATATTAATTCGTATAAGAGCTGGAAAGACAATAAAGTGTAAATAGGATCGTAGCTGTTTTTTGGAATGTGGGAAAAGCCTGCATCCCCCCCAGATTCCTCCGGATTCCCCTGCAATGTTGCAATTAGATGCCCCCGCCCCGTCTCACGGATCAGTGATAATACCGGTGTAATCGTTGTAAGCGTAAAGAACTGGGTGCACCCCCAAGTGCCTGCGGCCCCATTGAAAGTCAGTGAGGTCGAGAACGGATGAGGGTGCATCTAGTTTAAGCTGTATACACACGGATTCCAAAATCCGGCTGTGTGATACCAGCCTTATCCACAAACATGAGTGATCATAGGTGATTCCTGGAAAGGCTCACCCTTAATGGTTGTGAAAGTCACAACCACTATATGCACATCACACGGCTGCTGCGGACCTATGTGGAATCAGCAGAATGCAGAAGAAAGAAAGGGGTAAATAATTTCTTCTCGGCAGCACAGATTTTCTTTCTTCTGCATATGCCGCTCCACATACATGTTCATCTTTTACCTGGTTAGCTGACGATTGTTAGATCAGTGCAGGTCCCAATAGGGCCAATCGATTGCTAGGAGGGGAATTCGGCTGATGGTGACATGTTACACTAAGGAATTGTTTACACCAGTGAATAATCATTTTAAGCTGCACTCCAGGAGATTCTGGGGTTTTATTTAGGTGCTGGAGTGACAGTATAAGGCTGGAATCACACTGTCCGTGTGTTATGCAACTAAGTCGGACATGTCACGGATGATAAACTTGGAATGGCCTTCCCCGTGTCAGGACGGGAGTGTGGAGCTGCTTATAAATAAGAGCAGCTGACACTCCCGTCCAGAGAGGGGGGAGGCCAGTAACGTTAATCATCCGTGACACGTCTGACTTAAAAGGTTAGGGAAGAAAAGGTGTTCAACGGTCCGCGCTGCCAGTCCCGACTCTTACTCCAAAGAATACACTGGTAAGTGGTATTCAAGCAGGTTTTCTTAGTTGCATATCACACGGACAGTGTGATTCCAGCCTAAATGTAAGTCCCCTGTCCAGGTCTTATAATCACCTTTACCTTTTGCTGATGGCGCTATGAACATGGCGCTATGGATCTTGTGACTGTAACTTCTGAGTTGCCGGAAGGGAGACGTTACGTCACCAGAACTCAATGCAAATCTATGGGAGCCAGAACGAGGATCTCATAGACTTAAAATGTGTCGTGACCTCCGGCGCCTCCATGAAACACTGAAGTTGCCAACAGTTCTCAAATCAAAGGAGACCGACTGGAGCAGCAATGATAGAAGATGAAGCCACCAGGAGGTAAATATGATACAGTGGGGAGGGGACATAGCGCTGCAATGGAGCTTTAAATCTGAAATTAATAACCTGCTGGAGTGATGCTCTAAGGATGGATGATGCGAAAGATGAACAAATGATGACAAATACAGAATTGTGAATGAGATGGTTGAATAGTGATCGCTCCACTCCTCTAATCACTGGACGAGGGAACAAGATCCATGTACGCTGCACCATCTGCCTGTACGATTTCATACACTATGAACGAGCAGATATGGACACATTGTTACTGAACACATTGCACAATTATTGGGTTGTGCGAACGATCTCTGCTCGCAACATTTCAGGGGCGTCGTGCACGATATCTATACGTGTAACAACTCCCCAACAGATGTCCTCAGCGAGCGAGCGCTCCTGAGATCTTTAGAGATTCTCCAGCGATATCTCTGCATGTAACGGTGCCCTTAGAAACATTAGTGTTCTGAATACCATCAGTCTTCTACTGTCTTCTACCATCATTCTTCTACTGTCTTCTACTGTCTTCTACCATCAGTCTTCTACTGTCTTCTACTGTCTTCTACCATCAGTCTTCTACCAGTTTTCTACTGTGCAGAGTCACTTTCTCAGTTGTTTTTAAGCTAGTGGGTAAAGTTAGTCCGGCTTCACACTACGGTTTCTGAGCTGTCAGGCTGTGTGTAATGTTTTGCAGGAAGCATCGGACACAACCTGACAGCAGTGGCCTAACAGAACCGGAGGGCAAATATGTCCTCCAGTCCTGTTTTCTGCCGGGTTTAGGACTATGCGGTGATGCCGCTGTCCAGTCCTGAAATTTCAAAATCGCTGCTAGCGGGGATCTGTCCGCATTTCTGAAATTTCTTCCGGGAGCTCTCCAGGTGCTGAAGTTCAGTGCTGGCCGTTGCGTCCAGCTGCCAGATCCAATTTTCTGTCAGATCTGGTGTGATCCGGCACCCATAGATTCCCATGTTATGGGACGCCAAATCGCACCGAATCCGGTTTTCTTTAACTTTTTGCCCCGGACACAAAAATGCTGCAAGCTCCAAAAATCGAATGCAGCCTGATGCTGCCGGACAGGGACAAAACCGGACGGCAAATCACTGCCATCCGGCCCTGTCCGGCACCATAGGGCTACATTGTGTCCAAAATCGGGTCCTGGGCTGTCAGGTTCACACCGGACAGCCCCGGACTCGAAACAAACATGGTGTGAATCTGTAAGTCTTTACCCACTAGCTCAGAAACAACTGAGAATGTGAGTGCTATGATGTTGTAATATGCGGCACCCACAGATGTAAGGGCCTACTGCTCTCCTATGTCTATGTGGCACACCCACCAAAGCAGCAGCAATGAGATCATTACATGACAACTCCGAGCAGTGTAGCTGTGAATCCAGCAATGGGGGGAGATAAAAGAAAAAGCAGCACCACGATACTTGTGTAGTTTGGTTCTGTTTCACTCCACTCACTTTGCTCCTTTTGCTTCTCTTTCTATATAATTTAAAGGGGTTATCAATGACTATTTACATTTTTTACTATGGGCCTAAAAACTGACCGGTGTGTAGTTGCTAACTATCTTCCTGACTCCGAGCGATCACAGACCACTCCTGATGGCGACTCTGCCGCTTCACGGTAACAGAGCAGCTCTTCCTCTTCCAGGCTCCTCTGTCGATGGGACATGGCTGCCCTCGTCATGCTGATTGACAGCTGTAAATCAACATGACATCAGCAGTCAATGAAGAGCAGAAAAGAAGCTGCTGCTCTGTCATCATGACATCAGCAGAAGCCGCTGAATCACCGGCAGGACTGGTCTGTGACCGTTCTGTGCTGGCAGAGATCTGTGCTGGGCAGAACAGACAGGTAGTTAGCAACTACCTGCCTGTTAGTTCTTAGGTCCATAGTTAAAGGGGTTGCCTTGGACTTTTTTTTTAATAGTCTTCTGTAATCTTTAGCTGTTTTATTTTGACCAAAATGGATTTCAGCAGTTTTGTGTCACACATTGGCAACGTGATGTCCAGCGTACGGTGCAATACAGTGGTTACAATGGGGGAATGGTAAAATTTAGGAAGGCCCTAATGGTAGGGAGAGGAGAGATGGGTCACCACCTGACATTAACCTGTGTCTGCACCCTGCGCTCCCTAACATGCCTAAGTAGGTCCTTCCTTCCACTGCCATCACATGCCTAAACCATCACTATCCCTCCACTCACCCTGGCTGGTGTGAAGAACGGCGGGTGCACTTCACCTCTATAATAGTCCAACACAGGAATACATAAGCAGAAGGATATTCAACTACTTCAGAGCTGTAGCCGAACCCCAGGACTGCAGGCAGCAGGACTCCAACAGCTACACTAACCTTTCTTCCTCCACCTAGGGCAGTTCAGAATGAGATTCCCTATAACCAGTATTAGTTGATGGAACATCTTTCTATTTAAGGTGGAGAGGAGTGGTCACAAACCACCATCACCTGATGGTGAACAGGGGTCGGCATTGGTCATTGGTTGCCTTTCTATCATCAGATCTCTTTTCTTTGACAAATAATAGCTAATTTGTACCAAGATCACCCCAGAAGAGCTGCTGTTTGCAAATGATCTGACCCAGATGCTTCACCATTTTCTTCTTTCAACTTCAAGAGGACCCAAGTATAGTCCATAGTATCCGGTGTGCAGGGAGTCCAGCTTCTACAGTGCAATAAAATATTGATAATGTAACCTGCTTATATTTGCATTGTATCCAATTCTTCATTTATATGCACACTTAACCCCTTCACGCCCGGACTATTTTGGCCTTCCTGACCGTGCCATTTTTTTGCAATTCTGACCACTCTCCCTTTATGAGTTAATAACTCTGGAACGCTTCAACGGATCCTAGCGATTCTGAGACTGTTTTTTCGGGACATATCGGGCTTCATGTTAGTGGTAAATTTAGGTCGATAATTTTTGTGTTTATTTGTGAAAACAATTTAAAATTTCGCAAATTTTGAATTTTTATTCTGTTAAACCAGAGAGTTCTGTGACACAAAATAGTTAATAAATAACATCTCCCACATGTCTACTTTACATCAGCACAATTTTGGGGGAAAAAAAATTATTAGGAAGTTATGAGGGTTCAAAGTTCATCAGCAATTTTTCATTTTTCCAGCAAAATTTACAAAACCATTTTTTTAGTGACCACATCACATTTGAAGTCCCTTTGAGGGGTGTACATGACAGAAAACACCCAAAATTGACACCATTCCAAAAACTGCACCCCTCAACCTACTCAAAACCACATTCAAGAAGATTATTAACCCTTCAGGTGCTTCACAGGAACTAAAGCAACGTGGAAGGAAAAAATGGACACTTTAATTTTTCCAACAAAAATGTTGTTTTAGGCTCAATTTTTTCATTTTCACATGGGCAACAGGATAAAATGGATCCTAACATTTGTTGGGCAATTTCTCCTGAGTTCATCGATACCTCATATGTGGTCATAAATCACTGTTTGGGCGCACGGCAGGGCTCAGAAGGGTAGGAGCACAGTTTGACTTTTTGAATGGAAAATTAGCTCCAATTGTTAGCGGACACCTTGTCGCGTATGGAGAGCCCCTGTGTGCCTAAACATTGGAGCTCCCCGACAAGTGACCATATTTTGGAAACTAGACCCCCATGGAACGTATCTAGCTGCATAGTGAGCTCACAAATTGAACCGTAAAAATGAAAAAGTACTTTTTGTTTCACAAAAATTGTCTTATTTTATTTTTAATGATCAATTTGTGAAGCACCCGAGGGGTCAAAGTGCTCACTATGCATCTAGATATGTTCCATGGGGGTCTAGTTTTCAAAATGGGGTCACTTGTGGGTGAGCTCCAATGTTTAGGCACACAGGGGCTCTCCATATGCGACATAGTATCCGCTAGCAATTAAAGCTAATTTTCCATTCAAATTGTTAGCGGATACCATGTCGCATATGGAGAGCCCCTGTGTGCCACCAGCACAAGGGCAACTGGAAGAGTTGGAATACAGCACCAGAAAATGGCCTCTTATGAATGTGCTATTTTCTGGGATGGCTGTGGGTTGCAATTCGCAGCGTGACGTGCCCACTGTGTTTGGGTCTCTCCATGCTGAGAATTCCAGCCCCCCAACTGCCAAGTTGTACCTGGCTGGCAGCCAAAAATACTGCAAAGCTCCATGTCTTTTTTTTTTTTTTTGTAGATCTATTTCTTTTTAAAAAATGACGTGGGGCTTCGCCATATTTTTGGTCCAGCAAGGTAAAACTTGGCAGCTACGGACTGCCACCCACCCCCAGCTCCCTCATTGTACCTGGCTGGCAACCAAAAATACACCGAACCCTTTTTTTATTTATTTATAGACCTAATTTGAGAAAAAAAATGACGTGGGGCTCCGCCATATTTTTGGACCAGCCAGGTACAACTAGGCAGCTGGGGGATGGAATCCTCAGCATCTAGAGGCCCAAGCGTTCTGGGCCCCCCATGCTGTGAGTTGCAGCCCGCAGCTGCCCCAGAAAATGTGCTATTTTCTGGCGCTGTACCCGGACTCTTCCAGTTGCCCTGGTGCCAGAGGCAAACTGGGTAATAAAGGGGTTAATGCAAGCTTTTTTTTATTGGCAGTTGGTACTAAGCGAGATTCATAATGTCGGGCCAATGTTAGGCCCAGCCATTAGGAATCTCTACTAAATAGTAAATAAAATGCACCACACAGAAAAATATTTTTATTAGAAAAAAAAAATACAAACACAAATTGAGACTCCATCTTTATTACTCCATGCCGTCCGACGTAGTCCACAACAATGGTCCCACGACGCTCGATCGCCTCTACTACATGCAGAGACTGCAGCAAGGGATCAAGTGTCCTCTTCCTACAGTCTCTGGGGTTACACTGATGGTGCACTGTATGGCAATGATCTGTCATACAATGTACCATGACTATGACCCCAGAGATTACAACAAGAGGACACTTGATCCCTTGCTGTAGTCTCTGGGGTCAGAGTCATGCTGCACTGTATGGCAATCATCTGCCGTACCATGCATCATGACTGAGACTACAACAAGGGATCAAGTGTCCACTTGTTGTAGTCTCTGGGGTAAGGGTCATGGTGCACAGTACTGCAGATCATTGCTATACAGTGCATACAGTGCACCATGACTCTGACCCCAGAGACTACAAGTCGACACTTATTCCCTTGTTGTACCCATCCATCCACCCGTACACCCATCCATCCATGCACCCATCCATCCATTCACCCATGCACTCATCCATGTACCCATGCACTCATCCATCCATGCACTCATCCATCCATGCACCCATCCATACACCCATGCACCCATCCATACACCCATCCATACACCCATCCATCCATTCATTCATTCATACTCCCCTCACTCAAGATTCTTGGGTAAGGTGGAAGAGCCTGGGAGAGTAGGAGGGGCGCCACGGCAGGAGGCTGACTGGATCTCCCCGGTGGCTGCAATGGGGAGACAGTAGCATGGGCTCAGGTGAGAGCATGGTGATAAGGAGGTGGGGGGTGGAGGGAAGGGGCAGGGGGCTGATAATGGCAAGAGCGGGAGGGGGCTGAGGGGGGGGGAGGCGCCCGCCCCTCCATACCTGATTGGAGAGGTAGCGTCATATGGACACTAGCTCTAATCAGATCTGAGGGGGGTAAAGGGGGTGAATCACTCTGATTGGCAGTTTCACTTTCACCTGCCAATCAGAGTGATTTTAGCTACGGGGGGGAAGCAATCCCCCAGGATAAAGTACAGGTCTTCATGTTTCCGCAGCACCGGTGACATTTCACCGGCCCGGTCACCGATGCTGCGGGACCCTGATCCCGCAATGACGTTGCACAACGTCATGGGTCGAGAAGGGGTTTAAAGTTTGTATATTATTATTTATTGGCCTTTAGCTCGATCTCAGGCTATGGTGACTTCATGGATGAATGCTCTGTAGGAGGTTGGGTGAGCCTAGATAGGTTTGCCAGGTTCTTCTCCAAGCATAGATACAGTGCCTTGTGAAAGTATTTGGCCCTCTTGAACTTTTCAACCTTTTGCCACATTTCAGGCTTCAAACAAAGATATAAATTCTTTTTTTAACAAATAAAAAACTGTAAAGTGTGGCGTGTAATATTATTCGGCCCTTGAGTTAATCCTCTGTAGCGCCCCCTTGTGCTGTGATCACAGCTGCAGTCTCTTGGGGTTTGTCTCATTCTTCCTTGCAGAACAGCTGGAGCTCAGTGAGGTTGGATTGAGGCATTTGTGATCAGCAGTTTCCAGCTCTTTCCACAGATTCTCCATTGGATTCAGGTCTGGATGTGACTCGGCCATTCTAACACCTGGAGACGGTGATTTTTGAACCTTTCCATTGTAGATTTTGCTTTATGTTTGGGATCTTTGTCTTGTTGGAAGATAAATCTCCGTCCCAGTCTCAGGTGTTTTGCAGACTCCAGTCGTCCATCTTCCCATCAATTGTAACCATCTTCCCTGTCCCTGCTGAAGAAAAGCCCAGACCATGATGCTCCTCCACCATGTGTGACAGTGGGGATGGTGTTCTGAGGCCTCCACCATGTGTGACAGTGGGGATGGTGTTTTCAGGCCTCCACCATGTGTGACAGTGGGGATGGTGTTTTGAGGGTGATGAGCTTTGTTGCTTTTACACCAAACATATCGTTTTGCATTGTGGCCATAGTGTGATTTTGGTTTCCTCTGAGCAGAGCCCCTTATTCCACATGTTTGGTGGATATCTTTGAGAAATGGCTTCTTCTTGCCGCTCTTCCATAAAGGCCAGATTTGTGCAGTGTACGACTGATTGAAGGGGGTTGAGCTATCAAGGGGGCAGGCTATGAAGGGGTGGGGCTGTGTGGAAATACATACACACACATACATACATACAGTATACTCAGCTTTATATTATATACATAATACACACATATATGTAAATAGTAAGTTGTGCTCCCGATGTGACCCTTCTGTACTGAGAGCTGCAGTATCTGTTGTCCTTGTAGATGGTGACACATTGTTGCATCATTTCTGGATTGCTCGTCTTAGTTCCGTCCATTCTGCTCATTGTTTCGTATATTCCCATTTCCCTTATTACAGGTGAAGGGTAAGCGATGTGATGAGAGGACCTTGCTGCTGAGTGACTCGGGGTGTATGCCGTGTGCGGTGGCTGAGCGCTTCTCCTGTCCTAGAGGTGCCACAAAGAAAACGAATGGAAGCGAAAATCCCGGATGCAGGTAAGAAAGTCTCGTGCTACAGACAGAGGGTGGAAAAAGTCTGTACACCCTTCCTAAAAAGTTTTGGCTTGTAAAAACTATTCATACCAAGGCGAATCAGTTCAATACCTTTTCTACTTTTAATCTGTACAATTCAACCAGAAAAAATAAGAACTAAAAAATGTGGTTGCATAATTGGGCAGACATTAAACTAATATTTAGTTGAAGAATCCTATGAACTGATCCTGTGTTTGGTATTTGTAATAGTATACATTTTTAAATGTAAGTTTTATTGAAACATAAAAAAATGATTAAAATAGTGAGGAGTAAATAATACACATACAAAAATGTAGGGATAGACGTAACTGGGAAGAGGCGTAATCAGAGTGATGAAATAGCCATGAATATTTAGGCAATGTCTAATGAAGTGCATAATGTTATAATAAAATTCATATATTATGGCCACGTTACACACACAGATATCTGAGTCCAATATCTGAACAGATCTCTGGTTGCAGTGAAATCATGGACACATTGTTACATTTTGTGGCTGTGTACAACAAGGAACAATGTGTCCATGATTTCACTGCAACCAGAGATCTGTTCAGATATTGGTCACAGATATCTGTGTGTGTAACGTGGCCTTTAAAGATTTATCACATATAGTATGAAGCCCCCAGACCCGATGTACGTTTCGCATTGAGCTTTGTCAAGGAGTTTATCCAAAAGCACAAGAGCCCCCTAGGGATATGGAATATTATACCCCCTTGGGTACACATATTATAGACTGAGAACCTTGGAGCTGAACATCATTTTTCATTCTTCATGTAACCTCTAAACTTGATATTGTATGATATCACATCCAGAAGCGGATTAAGGGAACCGTTACACGATGCAACATTGCATGCAATTTTACTGACTTGATTGCAGTGAAATCATGGACACAATGTTCTATTTTGTTGCCGTGTACAAATGTAGCAATGTGTCCATGATTTCACTGCAATCAAGTCAATGAAATTGCAAGCAATGTTGCGTCGTGTAACGGTGCCCTTAGAGTAACCCGGGCCCCGGGCATTAGCCCAGATTGCCCTTGTTATGATCCGCCCATGATCACATCTACAGATTCCTGCCTGTCTGTATACACAGGTGGCAGGGTTTGCTTTCCTCATCCTATATCTTCCTTAGGACAGGACAGGTGCACCAAACATTTTGCTCATCAGATATCTGTAGATGTGACATCACCATGCTTGCCTCCCAATGCGGAAATGAGCAGGGCCGAATTAACCCTTTAGATTCCAACTTGTTTATTCAGGCGCAAGTAGCTATATCATATAGAGTATCTCTGTTTCTATAGATATTCAGTGAATATGGGAGGAGTGGTCCTATCTATGCCGGGCTGTAGCCACACATGTCAGACCACTGCCATCCAGCCTCAATGCTGCAAAGGATACTGGGGCTCCTTGTGTCTCGGTACGTACCCTTATCACATTCACAAAATATAATAGAGATAAGAAATCATTTTACTATCCTGTATTGTTATAATCTGAACTTTCATTCTCTACCAATCCTTCCTTTCCCTGTTACATTAAAGGGAACCAAACAGCAGGTTTTTGCCCTATAAAGTAGCTGCAGTGTCATAGTGATGTTGTGATGCTGATTATAATCAGGGCCGGTTTTAGGCAAAGTGGGGCCCTAGGCAAAAGGTTAAAGTGGGCCCTAAATGCTCAGGCCCCTTTCACATCTAACGCTTTGCTGCATTTTGCTCAATTTGCATTTCCATGCGTTTTTACCGCAAAAACGCATCAAAACGCATGCGTTTTTGTTCCCATTGATTTTAATGGAAACACATGCAAAAACGCATGTAAAAACGCATGTGCGTTTTCAAAAACAGAAAACGCATGCGTTTTTGCCAACGCTGCCCAAAACATCGGGGAAGATGTTTTGTGCTGCGTTCGCAAAAATGCATGCGTTTTGCGTTTTAGAAAACGCACATGCGTTTTTACATGCGTTCCCATTGAAATCAATGGGGGAAAAAACGCTAGCGCTTTTAATGCGTTTTTAGCGGTAAAAACGGCTAGAAAGGCAAATTTAGCAAAACGCACACTAACCTTAGATGAGGAACAGGCCGTAGTTATATGGTAAGAGTGACTTCATAAGTTGATTATCTAGGTCAGAATAAGAACATACTGAACATCATTTTTATTTCAATCATAAAAAAAAAAAAAAAGAAATTTGTAAAAAAAAAAAATATATTTTTTTTATTTTCCGAGACCCATGATGTTTTAATTTTTGAAGATACATAGATATGTGAGTTCTTACTTTATGTGCCCTGAGCTGACATTTTTACTGATACCATTTTGAGTCAGATACAACATTTTGATCGCCTTTTATTGCATTTTATTGTAACAATGTGGTGGCCCAAAAAACATAATTCTGGCGTTTTTATTTTTTTCCCATTACGCCATTTACCAATTGGATTAATTTACTTCATATATTGATAGCTTAGATTCTTACCAGCGATACCAAATATGTGTATTTTTACATTTTTTTTCACTGTTTTATTGCTATTTTCAGTTCAGCTCCTTTGGGGGCCCCTAAGAGAGTGGGGGCCCCAGGCAACTGCCCAGTCTGCCCCCCCCTAACTCCGGCCCTGATTATAATGATAGTTTTCCTGCAGAAAGTCGATCCTTGATTGCTAGAAAAATCTTTGTCCAAACCTTGAAAAATGATGTAATCTGTGCACAAGTTTGAGCCTTGGGAAGGGACTTTATGGGTCGGGTTTTCAGTATGTATTCCTATCCTCTCCTCTGCCTGCATCCCCTTTATTAAATTTTGATCCTCTGTGGCCACCATGATCGCTATGGCTGATGTATCTGCAATGCTATTGTGACGTTTTAGTTGAAATTTTTAATAAAATGGCCCTAGAGTCAGCGCATGAGTGTACCGAGATCTACGACCCCATTTTATTGGAGATGACTATGATGTCACCCTGGACCAGGGGATGTCCAGCGCGTGGTGCAACACAGACGTATAATGGAATAACGGAATGGATATAGGGGAAGGAAGACCCTGACATTAGGGGGTGGGGGATAGAGCAACTCTTTCCACTCTCTTGTCTCTCCCTGGCTGCCCTATCAGCCCGATGTGGGTCCTTGCCACCACCGCTGTCACATGCCTAATCTCTGACTGTCTCCTCAACTAGGAAAGTGTCTAGTGTCAATGCCGGTGGGTTCACTAGCACCACCTCTGACGTAAACTGACCCAAGGACAGGAAAACAGACAGGGGTTTAGACTAAAGGATACCAACTAGCAGGGGTTTAGACAAAACGATACCAACTAGCAGGGGTGTAGACAAAAGGATACCAACTAGTAGGGGTTTAGACAAAAGGATACCGACTAGCAGGGGTTTAGACTAAAGGATACCAACTAGCAGGGGTTTAGACAAAATTATACCAACTAGCAGGGGTTTAAAGAAAAAGATCCCAATTAACAGGGGTCTAGATAAAAGGATTCCAACTAGCAGGGGTTTAGACAAAATGATACTAACTAGCAAGGGACAAGACAACAGGATACCAACTAGCAGGGGTTTAAACAAAAGGATGCCAACTAGCAGGGGCTTGGACCAAAGGATACCAACTAGCAGCGGTTTAGACAAAAGGATACCAACTAGCAGCGGTTTAGACAAAAGGATACCAACTAGCAGATGTTTAGACAAAAGGATATCAACTAGCAGGGGTTTAGACAAAAGGATACCAAATAGCAGGGATTTAGACAAAGGGATACTAACTAGCAGGGGTTTAGTCAAAAGGATATCAACTAGCAGGGGTTTAGACAAAAGGATACCAACTAGCAGGGGTTTAGACAAAAGGATACCAACTAGCAGGGGTTTAGTCAAAAGGATACCAACTAGCAGGGGTTTAGTCAAAAGGATATCAACTAGCAGGGGTTTAGACAAAAGGATACCAACTAGCAGCGGTTTAGACAAAAGGATACCAACTAGCAGATGTTTAGACAAAAGGATATCAACTAGCAGGGGTTTAGACAAAAGGATACCAACTAGCAGGGGTTTAGACAAAAGGATACCAACTAGCAGCGGTTTAGACAAAAGGATACCAACTAGCAGATGTTTAGACAAAAGGATATCAACTAGCAGGGGTTTAGACAAAAGGATACCAACTAGCAGGGGTTTAGACAAAAGGATACCAACTAGCAGGGGTTTAGACAAAAGGATACCAACTAGCAGAGGTTTAGACCAAAGGATACCAACTAGCAGAGGTTTAGACAAAAAGATACCAACTAGCAGATGTTTAGACAAAAGGATATCAACTAGCAGGGGTTTAGACAAAAGGATATCAACTAGCAGGGGTTTAGACAAAAGGATACCAACTAGCAGGGGTTTAGACAAAAGGATACCAACTAGCAGGGGTTTAGACAAAAGGATACCAACTAGCAGAGGTTTAGACCAAAGGATACCAACTAGCAGAGGTTTAGACCAAAGGATACCAACTAGCAGAGGTTTAGACAAAAAGATACCAACTAGCAGATGTTTAGACAAAAGGATATCAACTAGCAGGGGTTTAGACAAAAGGATATCAACTAGCAGGGGTTTAGACAAAAGGATACCAACTAGCAGGGGTTTAGACAAAAGGATACCAACTAGCAGGGGTTTAGACAAAAGGATACCAACTAGCAGAGGTTTAGACCAAAGGATACCAACTAGCAGAGGTTTAGACCAAAGGATACCAACTAGCAGAGGTTTAGACAAAAAGATACCAACTAGCAGATGTTTAGACAAAAGGATATCAACTAGCAGTGGTTTAGACAAAAGGATACCAACTAGCAGGGGTTTAGACAAAAGGATACCAACTAGCAGAGGTTTAGACCAAAGGATACCAACTAGCAGAGGTTTAGACAAAAAGATACCAACTAGCAGAGGTTTAGACAAAAGGATACCAACTATCTGAGGTTTAGACCAAAGGATACCAACTAGCAGATGTTTAGACAAAAGGATATCAACTAGCAGGGGTTTACACAAAAAGATACCAACTAGCAGGGGTTTAGACAAAAGGATACCAACTAGCAGGGGTTTAGACAAAAGGATACCAACTAGCAGGGGTTTAGACGAAAGGATACCAACTAGCAGGGGTTTAGACAAAAGGATACCAACTATCTGAGGTTTAAACCAAAGGATACCAACTAGCAGAGGTTTAGACAAAAAGATACAAACTAGCAGAGGTTTAGACAAAAAGATACCAACTAGCAGGGGTTTAGACAAAAGGATATCAACTAGCAGGGGTTTAGACAAAAGGATACCAACTAGCAGGGGTTTAGACAAAAGGATACCAACTAACAGGGGTCTAGACTAAAGGATACCAACTAGCAGGGGTTTAGACACAAGGATGCCAACTAACAGGCTATAACCTAACACCAGGAGTTACAGCCGGCACCACTTCAAAGAACTCCGGCAAACCAAGGTTTCTCCACAGTCCACCAAGTACAGGATAGAAAATTAATGTCTATCACAGGCAGCATGCAAATCTCCAACTGACTCGCGACATGAGTGGCGACAGCGCGTGCACAAATTGAAAATTATGGTTTGTGCATGTGCCCCTTCCACTCATAGGCGTCTCCTCAGTGTCTTCAATAAAATCCAGCGCTATTTTATTGAAGATTTCAATTAAAACATCATGATAGCATTGCGCATGCGTCGGCCACAGCGAACATGACGGCCACAGAAGGGATGCAAGCAGAGGGGTGGAATAATAAAAAGGACCCGACCCACAAAGTCCCGTCCCGAGGCTCAAGCCTGTGCACAGATTATGTCATTGTTCAGGGTTTGGGCAAAGATTATTCTGCAATCAAGGACTGGACTGTTGCAGGAAAAGTATCATTATAATCCGCATCTCCACTCTATGGCACTGCAACTACTTTATAGGGCAAAAACCTGAATACAATGCTGCAAATCAATACAGGAGATAATCAATTTCATGTAACCCTTTAACAGAATGTCCTGGAGGAGCTGCAAACCCATGTAAAGGTCACGGGACGTGTATGGAAGGACTGCAAGGAAATGGGACATGTATATGCGATGTAAGTGTGAGGGGAAGTGTCGGCTTCCTACAACAATAAAACTGCAAATATTCATCTTTTGGGAGCATTCATACGTAGATGAGGCTCAGCGATTGCCAGTAATAATAATCTTAATGCAAGGAAGTAATCATCGTCATAGGATATGTGAACGATAACCAGAATTATTCATTAATGTCATTGCTGGATTTTTGTTTTTTTCATGGTATCAAAAAGTAGGGGCTTCTCTATGTATCAAACCTTATAGATTTTTACAGTTGTCACCTTTGAGCCTCTTGAGTGAATTTTTGGCCAATGATCTAATGTGTACAGGGAGAATGAAGAAAGGCTGCAGCACGCCAAATTGAAAATCTAAGTCCTTTATGTACTATAAGACGTGTTGCAACGTTTCATCCCCTCTTGGGGGTCTGTTCAAAGTCTGTTGAAAAACCTCAGAGAAAAATGCAATCAGCGGAGCAGTCTATGAAGAGCAGTTTACACTTGGAGATGCTGTAAAAGGAAAGTCTATGGCAAGTCCAAACACGAAGATGTTTAAGCAAGTCTATATAACACATGACATCATCCGGGGAGGCCTGGGAAGGAAGTAGCACGACCAGCCAGAAGCAGAAGGAACGCTGGCAACAGGTGTAGGGAGCATAACCTCTAAAGAGCAGCAATCAGGAGATTCACACAGATTTAGAGGAGTAGGAAAAGAACCAGAGAAGCCACTAGGAACAGGAAACAGGCAGAATACTCTAGAAATGACTAGAGGCTGGGGTGGGGTTTATAAAGGCAGGAAGACAAAGGGCACGTGAAGCAAAGGATGCCATCTTGGAATAGGGCAAGAATGCCCAAAAGGTAATCAAAATATTCAGGAGTCCTGACACGTGTATCACCAAAACAGGAGAAGAGATTATATGTAGGATCACTGAGAAAATGACTGTTGGGACCCCACATGTTGATGAAAATGGGCGCCCAATGCCCCCTGTGTAATCACGTGATTTTTCATGAAGAAGGAGAGGAATTTCTGCGAAACTCGTAGAATAAAGACTTGTCATCTTTATCCTGGATCGTCCTTCATACAGCAGCGCCGCATATATCCATTCTTTTATCGCCTCATCATGTTTCCACCTTATCTTGTTTCCTCGTGGAGGTAATATGCTATTCTAGGAGTTGTGACTGGCACAACACCCCAACAATGGGCCTATGGGGCATCATTCCCTGTGTATTTTACTCACAGAGAAGACCCTATTGTGCTCTTTGTCTACTAGTTCATTTTTATATTGGGGCTATTTGTCTATAGGAGTTGTAGACAGGTAATGTGAACAGGTGAATACTGAACATAACATATACTATAATATAAATAGACTGCTGCACTCTGCAATGCTAAGGTATGCAAACATTGAATATAGGAATATGGACATGAATTGCTGCTAAAACATGAAAAAATGAAGATACTTTGCATATAAAAAAGGCCAGTTTTATGTTAGCCCAGCTGCCATGTCAAGGCGGATCTCTTCACTGTATCCGTACCTAAGGTAAGGCCTCTCTGTGGGTTAAGAAAGCCTCCTATATACAAGCGGACAGTGACCTGCTAATAGAGAATTAACATCACGTACAGCTAATGGGAAGAAGTGCACAGTCAGAAGGCGTGACCCCATAATGTAGGTTAGAAAAACTGACCAGTTTTACTCAGGCGTGCTTGTTAGGAAGTGCCGTCCGTTTTCTTATTTAGATTATGGGTCCTGCCTCCTGACTGTGCTCCTCCTTCCCATTAGCTCTAGGTGCTTTTAATTCTCTATTAGCAGGTTCCTGTCTATAATTGGAGGCTTTTTAACCCATAGAGAGGCATTATCTTAGGTAGGGACCCAGTGAAGAGATGCGCCTTGATGTTGGTTGCTGGGCCCACATAAAAGTGGCCTTTTTAATATGCAAAGTATCTCAATTATTTCATGTATTTCTTTAGCAGTAATGCCTGTCCATATCCCTATATTCAGTGTTTGCAGGCCTTAGCATTCCAGAGTGCAACTGTCTCTATTATATTTCATTATGGAGCTTATCGCTCAACTGGGTTTAGAGATTGATCTTTAAGTGAACCAGACAGAAGATTCGTTCTGCCGAACCGCGGACGTGTGAACACCTTCTCTGTTATTGCAGCCATATCTATTTTGCTCCCGCTAAAGAAATGGACTTTTATAAGCCAATCATGGATGATGTGACTTGGATGACTAGTCCAGGAGGCCGGTCCCTGGCAGATTATCTCCACCTCCACTGACAGGTCTTTCCATACACACAGACATCAGGAGACACTTGTCGGCCTAGAGGAGCCGGAACGAGGAGAAGCTGCCAGGAATCTGCGTCTTGGACTGGTCATCTCGGCCCGGCTTGCAAAAGTAATTTGTTTTTCCCCGAAAAATTGCAGGACTTTAGAGAAAAACCTATCCAGTACTTCTGCAATAACAGAGCCGGTTCTCTCATTCATGCTTCCCGTGCTTTGGGCAGCATGATTCTCTGGTCAGGTTCTTTTTATTTCTTTGCAAGACTATGGGAAATATATGGATTGGATAATTAATAAACTGTCCTATCCTTTACAGGAAGGATTCTCTGGTTTCTCTTGTGACGAGTGCTCTGACCCCTCACTGTACGGAGCAAAATGTGATGCCAGTAAGTCACCAGGCTAACATTATTCTGTATATTTAAGGGACCTGGTTATGAGATTTATGCTGCCCGTAGTCTAAGGTGATTCATTACTACTTCAGAGAGTACATAGGTTAAGCCCTCGTAATGGGGGGCTTTCCGTTCACTGTTATCCTCCCCTATGTAGCATCTGCAGCCAAGAATGAACACAGACACAGGTATCGGGGATAACAGTTGCATTTACTTTTGCAGGAACGGGGAATATAACATTGAGTAAATTCTTTACAGATCACATGGGTAGTCCATGGCAGGTACAGTTCAGAGTTAAGGCCGGTTTACACACTGTGGTGATGCGACCCAGCGGGTGCTTCACGCGGTTGTCGGTATATGACTCTGTTCACATTATCCGGTTTTACTGTGGGTGTGGTGTGTTGAACCTACCCAGAACACAGTGAGTTAACAGCTGAGAGTGAGTGCTGTAATCCTGTCCGGTACACAGTGTGTTAATACCTGAAGGAATCATGAGACCAATGAGCGGCTGAGAGAGCAATGTGTACTGATTGCATAGCAGCCCAGGTGGGTGTGTCAGTGTGGGTGTGGCAGCTAGCCCAGGTGTCTGGGTGAGAAGACTAGACAATGGGAATGAGAGCAGTCCAGAGCGCTGTGGTGTGAGGATGTGCAGAGGCGATCCGTCCCGTTGGGATGAGAGGGGAGCCGGCGTATATCCGTCTGGGAGGCCCCTGACCCTCTGTTGCTTGTGTGCGAACCAGTGGCCGGGATTGGGGCATTATGGCTCCTAGAGTGGGGAAACCGAGGCTGAACTAGGTGGACGCTGGTCTGGATGTGGAGCGAAACACGTCCGGGAAGGAGCCCTTGGGGATGCATGGTGTACCCATGACTCAGGTTGCTAGACCCGGATCTGTGCCCGGTAAGACAGCAGTTCTCGTATGCTAGAGTGAACTGTGTACCATGTGTGAATCATGCCAGGCGGGCATAGCCTCCGTTGGGTCCGACTAATCAGTCGGTGAAGGACCCGTTGAAGTATATGATGGCTTATGTAAAAGGGCCATGTATGATGTTGGGCCGTTCGAATGAAATGAAAACAGAGCAGAAGCCTCTGAGAGGGAGAAGACCAAGTCCCGTGAGAATGGAGCCGTGAGGCCAGACGACAGGGGTTAATAGAGTACCGGGAGTTGGGAAGCCGGGCTGACCCTGGAGGGGCTCGCGAGGACGTGTTTGGTGCAGCCGCTTGCCTGGAGGTCTGGCCTGGTGATGGCAGACTTGGAAGCGGCTGGCAACCTGGAGACATGTGCCGAGGAGTTCTTGGGGGCCTGACTTGCCCTGGAGCTCTGGTGACTAAACCCGGGTCGGGGCCTGGTTCGAAGCAGCCTGTGTAGAGGCTTGGAACACTTAGCAGCCTGTGGGAAGGGACTGGACTCCCAAGGGGACACTGGGCCAAGGAAGGGCCTGGCATTCGGGCAGAAACCGTGAACAGGGGTGTACTGGCTGCGCCGAAACCCGGTGAGACGGCAACTGACCCTTGTACTGTGTTGGGTAACCGTACATTGAGGTTACCTGGGAGAAAGGATATGTGCAATATAAGTATTGAAGGATGTAATGTAATGTGATGTTATTTATGATGTTATGTGATGTGAGTGTAATATATGTATTTTATATGAGAAGGACCGTTTGAACCTAATAAATGGCTGCCTAAAGTTGTGGTTAAAACATGTGTTGGTGTAATTTCCGTGGCCAAGCGAGTTCCCCGGGTCGCTACCTCACAACACACAGATAATTGTGCAGAGATTGTTCACAGATCTCTGGTTGCAGTGAAATCATGGACACATTGTTACATTTGTACACGGCCACAAAGTAGAACAATGTGTCCATGATTTCACTGCAACCAGAGATCTGTGACCAATCTCTGCACAATCATCTGTGTGTGTAAACCGGCCTTTAGAGTCTGACATGAAACTGAGGTTCTGGAGTTTTTAGAAGTAATATTTGTAGGTAGTTATAGGAAAGTTAAGACTGTTTTGTGTCTTAAAGCAGAAGAGTAGATATATAGCAAGAGGTTTTTTACAGACCTGGAATCCTGTGGTGCTTTCACCGCTTGTCACGACACATGAAAAAAAATATGTTTGAAGCAAATAATGAACTGGTGCAGTGAGGTGGGAGACCCTCAAATTCTTCAATACGCGGACAATAGGTTCTCCTGTACAGTTAGTATGCCCTACTGTGAAAGGAGCATGTGTACATCCGGACAGCGAGGATGCAGGGTTAAAAGTGTTTAGCCATCTTCTTGGCTGTAGAAATCTTAGGCATTAGACCTGGCTATAAATCGTGTAGTGAAGGGAAGGATGAAGTTTCAGGCATGAAGCCTGTCAGTGGTGAGGAGACCCCTCACATGAGGTCTGTTCTGGGTCACATCTTGTACCAGACTGGATAATTGCCAGCTCTTGTGAAGTAGTTTCTCCTCATGTTGGTGTAGGAGGCCGCTCTGTCCCTGAAGCTCACTGCTCATGGGCCACTTCCGGTTTGCTTGCCCCCCAGGCCATAATTTGGCAGGCAGCTCTGGTACGACTGACAGTTATTTCCCTATGTGTCCTTCAGGCTGCATGAATCTCATAGCCGGGTCCTTTTAATATAAAACGTATGACCGCAGTTATCTTCTCCAAAGTTGTCTGGCGTGGTAACATATGACCTGTCTTTGACGTAGCCTGTGACTGCAAAAACGGAGTTTGTAAAAACGGAATAAAGGGGGACGGCAGCTGTGTCTGTGAAGCCGGGTATACGGGACCGAAGTGCGATCAAGGTAAGAAAACCATTAAGTCATATAGGCAAAAATACTTCTAAATTGCGCAGCTATTGCCTAAATATATAAAAACTGATCTAAATGTATTCTGTAGAATCCTTACCCTGCCGGGAGAAGAACTGTGGCCCCAATTCCCGCTGTGTTGAATCAGAAGACTTGATTAAATGTGATTGCTTGCCCGGATACTTCAGAAAGGGCAGCGCCTGCGAGGGTGAGTGCTTCCCTTCACTTATTTCTTAAGTAAAGACCTATAGACCAATGTTAAAGGGCTGGTCTAAAGGCCCAAGTGATTTTCATAACAACACCCCAACTGCTCTAATGAATATGTATAATATTTTCTTTCTTTTGGTGTGGGCCCACTTCGGTCTTTTGCATTGTGGCCTAATGATTTCTACATACGCCACTAGATGGGGCCCATCTCCTTTTACTCTGGGGCCCGATGAGCTGCTGCTGGATATGATGAGCTTGTACTTAAATCTTCTATTACCTGAGTAACAGGCCAGACTAACCCCCTGCCCAGACTATACTCGAGGTTACATTGGCCTAGTCCAGATTATATTCCTCCAGACCAGAATAGCATGGGGACCCTGACAGCCCATAGGGGGCAGAGGAATCGCATTAGGCCCCAGACAGCCCACAGGGGAGCAGAGACATCGCACAAGGCCCCAGACAGTGCACAAGGGGGCAAAGGCAGCACACGGGGTCCCAGACAGCTCACAGGGGTGCAGAGACATCGCACGAGGTCCCTGACAATACACAAGGGGCAGAGACAGCGCACAGGGCCTCAGAGAGTGTGCAGAGGTGCAGAGACAGCACACGCGGCCCCAGACAGCACACAGTGGACCAGAGACATCGAACGAGGCCCCAGACAGAGCACAAGGGGGCAAAGATAGCACATAGGGCTCCAGACAGCGCACAGGGTGGCAGAGACCGAGCACGAAGCCCCTGACAATGCACAAGGGGCAGAGACAGTGCACAGGGGTACAGAGACAGTGCACGGGGTCCAAGACCATGCACTGGGCCCCAGATAGTGCATGGAACTCCGTGCGCTGCATGGGACTCTGTGCGCTGTTGGGGTCCCCGTGTGCTGTCTCTGCCCCCTTGTGTGCTGTCAAGGGCCCTGTGCGCCATCTCTGCCCCCGTGCGCTGCCTGGGGCCCTATACGCTGTCTCTGCCCCCATGTGCGCTGTTGGGTGCCCCGTGTACCATCTGGATCCCCGTGCGCTGTCTCTGCCTCCCTGTGCATTGTCTGGGGTCCCATGCGTGGTCTCTGCCCACCGTGCTCTGTCTGGGGTCCCGTGCACGGTCTCTGCCCCCCTGTGCATTGTCTGGAGTCCCGTGCACGGCCTTTGCCCACTGTGCACTGTCTGGGGTCCCGTGCGCGGTCTTTGCCCACTGTGCACTGTCTGGGATCCCGTTCGCGGTCTCTGCCGAACTGTGTGCTGTCTGGGGTCCCGTGTGCAGTCTGTGCCCCCCTGTGTGGTGTCTGGGGTCCTGTGCGCGGTCTCTGCCCACTGTGCGCTGCCTGAGGTCCCGTGCGCGGTCTTTGCCCACTGTGCGCTGTCTGGGTTCCCGTGCACAGTCTCTGCCCTCCTGTGTGCTGTCTGGGGTCCCGTGCGCGGTCTGTGCCCCCTTCCCCCGTGTGTGGTGTCTGGGGTCCCGTGCGCGGTCTCTGCCCACTGTGCCCTGTCTGGGGTCCCGTGTGCGGTCTCGGCCCCCCTGTGTGCTGTCTGGGGTCCCGTGTGCGGTCTCTGCCCCCCTGTGCGCTGTCTGGCGTCCTGTGCGCGGTCTCTGCCCACTGTGCGCTGTCTGGGGTCCCGTGCGCAGTCTGTGCCCCCCTGTGTGGTGTCTGGGGTCCTGTGCGCGGTCTCTGCCCACTGTGCGCTGTCTGGGGTCCCGTGCGCAGTCTGTGCCCCACTGTGCGCTGTCTAGGGTCCTGTGGCGCGGTCTCTGCCCACTGTGCGCTGTCTGAGGTCCCGTGGGCGGTCTTTGCCTACTGTGCGCTGTCTGGGTTCCTGTGCACAGTCTCTGCCCTCCTGTGTGCTGTCTGGGGTCCCGTGCGCGGTCTCTGCCCCCCCGGTGCGCTGTCTGTGATCCCGTGCGCAGTCTCTGCCCCCCTGTGCGCTGTTGGGTGCCCCGTGTACCATCTGGATCCCCGTGCGCTGTCTCTGCCTCCCTGTGCATTGTCTGGGGTCCCATGCGTGGTCTCTGCCCACCGTGCTCTGTCTGGGGTCCCGTGCACGGTCTTTGCCCCCCTGTGCACTGTCTGGGGTCCCGTGCACGGTCTCTGCCCCCCTGTGCACTGTCTGGAGTCCCGTGCGCGGCCTTTGACCACTGTGCACTGTCTGGGGTCCCGTGCGCGGTCTTTGCCCACTGTGCACTGTCTGGGATCCCGTTCGCGGTCTCTGCCGAACTGTGTGCTGTCTGGGGTCCCGTGTGCAGTCTGTGCCCCCCTGTGTGGTGTCTGGGGTCCTGTGCGCGGTCTCTGCCCACTGTGCGCTGCCTGAGGTCCCGTGCGCGGTCTTTGCCCACTGTGCGCTGTCTGGGTTCCCGTGCACAGTCTCTGCCCTCCTGTGTGCTGTCTGGGGTCCCGTGCGCGGTCTGTGCCCCCTTCCCCCGTGTGTGGTGTCTGGGGTCCCGTGCGCGGTCTCTGCCCACTGTGCCCTGTCTGGGGTCCCGTGTGCGGTCTCGGCCCCCCTGTGTGCTGTCTGGGGTCCCGTGTGCGGTCTCTGCCCCCCTGTGCGCTGTCTGGCGTCCTTTGCGCGGTCTCTGCCCACTGTGCGCTGTCTGGGGTCCCGTGCGCAGTCTGTGCCCCCCTGTGTGGTGTCTGGGGTCCTGTGCGCGGTCTCTGCCCACTGTGCGCTGTCTGGGGTCCCGTGCGCAGTCTGTGCCCCCCTGTGTGGTGTCTGGGGTCCTGTGCGCGGTCTCTGCCCACTGTGCGCTGTCTGGGGTCCCGTGCGCAGTCTGTGCCCCACTGTGCGCTGTCTAGGGTCCTGTGCGCGGTCTCTGCCCACTGTGCGCTGTCTGAGGTCCCGTGGGCGGTCTTTGCCTACTGTGCGCTGTCTGGGGTCCCGTGCGCAGTCTGTGCCCCCCTGTGTGGTGTCTGGGGTCCTGTGCGCGGTCTCTGCCCACTGTGCGCTGTCTGGGGTCCCGTGCGCAGTCTGTGCCCCACTGTGCGCTGTCTAGGGTCCTGTGCGCGGTCTCTGCCCACTGTGCGCTGTCTGAGGTCCCGTGGGCGGTCTTTGCCTACTGTGCGCTGTCTGGGTTCCTGTGCACAGTCTCTGCCCTCCTGTGTGCTGTCTGGGGTCCCGTGCGCGGTCTCTGCCCCCAGGTGCGCTGTCTGTGGTCCCGTGCGCAGTCTCTGCCCCCTGTGCGATGTCTGTGGTCCCATGCGATGTCTGTGGTCTCGTGCGCTGTCTGTGGTCCCGTGCGCGGTCTTTGCTCCCTGTGCGCTGTCTGTCGTCCCGTGTGCAGTGTCTGCCCCCCTGTGCGCTGTCTGTCGTCCCGTGCGCGGTCTCTGCTCCCCTGTGCGCTGTCTGTGGTCCATGCGATGTCTGTGGTCTCGTGCGCTGTCTGTGGTCCCGTGCGCGGTCTTTGCCTCCCTGTGCGCTGTCTGTAGTCCCGTGTGCAGTGTTTGCCTCCCTGTGCTCTGTCTGTGGTCCTTATTAGAAGAAAGGAAAGAGTATTTGAGCTGCACAATTCAAGCAGTATGAATCCATAATCCCCCGTATCATACCGGCCATAGTAGGAAGGCAGCAGTCAGTGGGAAAAGTCCCCCACACCCAACACGTTTCGCCTCTCTCCAGGGGCTTCCTCAGGGGTCACACAGTGCAATGCGGTCTTAAAGATGCCGTTTGAAATCAATAGAGCGATATCACCTGTGCTAGGTTACTGGCGTCCAGAAATGAGTAGTGCCCATGTCAGAAGACGGTGACGTCAGTGGGGCCCCGTTCTTGAGTATTTCACTCAATGGTAATCATAAGTTCATAAGTGTAAAAAAAAATCTGCTCTGGAGGAGTATAATCTGGCCTAGGCCACTCTAACCCCGGGTATAGTCAGGGCAGAGGGGGTTAATCTGGCCTGTTACTCCGATTTAGGGTCTAATATGTATAACTAATGGAGAGAAGATCTGGAGGTGCGAATACTCCGGGATTAGACAGATCAGATCAGCAGTGATATTGTCTTTCTTTCAATAGCCCAGGATCCGTGCAGAGTCAGGCCATCACCTTGTAGTCCGTACGCCACGTGTCAATCATCCGGGCCTCAGCAGTACACGTGTACATGTAAAAAAAGTTTTTATGGCGATGGGAAAATCTGCAATGCTTATAATCCGTGTTCTTTCAACAATGGAGGGTGCCCGGAAAACTCAACAAAATGTGTACATACAAGTCCCGGCAAGGTAAGCATGGCTGTCCGTTATCTTTAAACCAACAAGGAATACTTGAACAAGTGATCATATAAAGGAGATGGGAGTGATCACAAGGTAGCCACACCTGGGAAGAGAACTAAGGAGCAATGCAGCAACAGAAACTGATATTAACTCCTACACTGCCAAAGGAAAGAAACACATAACGAAGTCTTAATACAGGAATGAGACACAGGTCCCAAACCTTCCACAAGTCTCCAGTAAAAGAGACCATTGTGACAACTAGGCCACATTTAAAGGGAACTTGTCAGCTGATTCGTATTGTCTAAATCATGGGCAGTGTAAAGAGCTGGGGGTTGTAATTAAAAACCAGCAGGAGGGCCCGAGTTTGACACATGTGATCTAGAGAGTGTGAGAACCCAGGAGTCCAAGAGTTTTCAATCTGATCCCCCTGACTTGACGACTCCTCACTGTTCCTCCTCCCTGCTGAGATCTCACACTACTCAGTATAAGTTGCAGCTGTCAGTAAGTCCGGCTGTTCGGATATTAAATACTCTTGGATTCATGCGCTCTCTCACTCTATAACTCAACTCGTAAAATGCTCTTCTTTGAATCCAAGTTTTATTAAAGTTTTTATAACAAAAGTCATATACAGAATAGACATAAAATCACACCAAAATGCTTATCTTAATATCAGGGTTATACATCCATTCTGACATGGATGTCCAGAGTAAGTACACCAGCTGCATCAGGTCTTTGCCTTCTATTGTGTAATATATATAATTTGTACTGTAAAATCTGGTGACAGATCCGCTCATTATAAGGGGAACCTATCATATACTTTATCGTTATTAAACCGTCCCCATTTACATCATGTTCTGTGCATTAGTAACTTGTTTTACTTTATTTTTTAAATTGTTTTGTATTTAAACCAAAAAAGCACTTTAGATACTTAGATGTTTTCATTAACTGCTGCCCAAACAGTCACAAAAGACATCTGCACCCTGAATACTAAGTTATGCAATAATGAATATACAAGAAAATGCACTAGCATTATAGCTAAGGAAATGTGTAAAAAATGAGACACTTAGCATATAAAGTTGTCCATGTCTATATCCCCCCAGTGGCCACAATGAGGCGTGTCTCTTTACTGGGAATCTACACCTATCTGTTAGCAGGTTCCTACTCGCCCATTCAAAAGGAGGTTTTTTAAATCCAAAGTGAAGCTGAGACTGAGAATGAGTTGGTGTAATGGCGGCTTTTTGTTCCCTGCTATCCACCCCCACGCAGCGACCACAGACACAGGTCTCGAGGATAACAGTTGACTTTGCCTCGCCAGGAACGGGGGAATATAACATGGAATAAATAGTTCATAGTCTCATGTGGGTAGCCCCTGATAAGTGCCGTTCAGAGTGGAATTCTGACACAAAATTGAGGTTCTGGAGCTTTAAGAACGCAGATCATTTGAAAGTAGTCATATTTGGTTATAGGAAAGTTCAGAGTCTTTTGTAGCTTAAAGCAGAAGATTCACTCTCGAGAGTTTTACAGACCTGGGAATCCTGTGGTACTTTCACAGCTTGTCACAAAACGTGCAAAAATAAACGTCAAGTAAATAACGGACAATTGCGGTGAGACAGGAGACCCTCACATTTCTCAAAATGTGGGCAGTAGGTTCTTCTGTACAATCAGTACGCACTACTTCTAAAGGAGCACGCGTAAATCCAGACAGCGAGGATCCAGGGTTAAAAGTCTTTAGACATCTTGGCTATAGAAGTCAGAGATAGATCCTAGGCATTGGGCCTGGCTGGAAATCTTATGGTGAAGAGAAGGATGAACTTCCAGACCTGGGGCCTTGAAGTGGTGAGGAGAGCCCTCACATGAGCTCTGCTTCGTGTCACGTCTTGTACCAGAATGGAAAATTTCCAGCTCTTGTCTGTCTCGACAAGGGACTGGAGTAGCTTCACCTATTGAACCTTGTGAGTGGATCACCGGTCAATAGGACAATGCTCAATTTACATGTCGTATTCGTACAATGCAAAGTACTATAAACTATACATTTCACCAGTAGATGGTGCTACAACACAACAAATGAGAAATGCATTAAAGTGTAAGATAAATGTGACTGGCAATAGATATCTACAGCTTACCAATGATATGCAATAAAAATAAAGGAGTGACTACGAAGTGAACTGTAGTGTGCAGGGGCTACTCACAGTCCACAAGCTCTTAAAGGGACAGACACAATCTGGACTGGGTTACTACATAGCCAGTACAGAGACATGCCTCAACGTGGCTCTGAATGGTTATATACATGGCCATCTTTATATATAAATCTCACATTTTTTACATATTTTCTTAGCTATAATGCTATAATGCAGTCAATTTTTTTAATTTTTATTATTGCATAACTTAGTATTCAGAGCGCAGCTGTCTCTTTTTTGTTACAATGTGTTATGTTCAGCTCTGCACCTGTGCACATTGAACATTAGGGACTGCGCAGTTTTTCTCTGGTTCAAACAGTCATACAGTCATTCGGACGGTTAACCGACCTGTCAATCAACGGCAGACATGCTGAAATGTATCTAACGCTGTAGAACCTGAGTGATATCACGACCATGTGACTATAATGGGTGGAGCTAAGTCTATATTGTCCACACAAGACCTGCGTAGCTCCACCCATTATGGTCACATGGTCGTGACATCACACAGGTCCTACAGAGCATTAGATGAATTTCAGCATGTTTGCAGTTGATTGACAGGTCTGTTAACCACCTGAATGACTGTACGACTGTAGAGTAAAGGAAGCTGCAGGCTTCCAATGTGAAAAAAAATCAACACCTTATAGTGATTTTTGTTTCTCTTCACGCTGTCCATTTGCAATGAAATGCCTAGCGGCACAGTGTGTCCCGTATAGACGCTTCTGGTCCTCTCCCTTCTAGAATGACTCTTAGTATAAGATTCCACACGGGGGGGGGGGAAGCTGAGAATACTTGATAGATGTAAGGCGAGGAGTATTTTGCACATACATCTCTAATGTTAAATTCAGGACACAATATGATACCTAGTATACGACCTGAGGCACTGGCAGACACAGACGGATGGGGGCCCCTGTGCAGGAACAATATATGCAGTAAAATAAATCACGAAAACGCCAAATTCTACCTGTTCTAGAGGTGGAAAAGGGCCCCCTCACCTCCTGGGCCCCTGCACCAATTTTAGAAGTAGAAAAGGGCCCCCTCACCTCCTGGGCCCTGCACCAACTTTAGAGGTGGATATGGGCCCCCTCACCTCCTGGGCCCCTGCACCAATTTTAGAAGTAGAAAAGGGCCCCCTCACCTCCTGGGCCCCTGCACCAATTTTAGAGGTGGAAAAGGGCCCCCTCACCTCCTGGACCCCTGCACCAATTTTAGAAGTGGAAAAGGGCCCCCTCACCTCCTGGGCCCCTGCACCAATTGTAGAAGTAGAAAAGGGCCCCCTCACCTCCTGGGCCCCTGCACCAATTTTAGAAGTAGAAAAGGGCCCCCTCACCTCCTGGGCCCCTGCACCAATTATAGAGGTGGATATGGGCCCCCTCACCTCCTGGGTCCCTGCACCAATTTTAAAGGTGGAAAAGGGCCCCCTCACCTCCTGGGCCCCTGCACCAATTTTAGAGGTGGAAAAGGGCCCCCCTCACCTCCTGGGCCCCTGCACCAATTTTAGAGGTGGAAAAGGGCCCCCTCACCTCCTGGGCCCCTGCACCAATTGTAGAAGTAGAAAAGGGCCCCCTCAGCTCCTGGGCCCCTGCACCAATTTTAGAGGTGGAAAAGGGCCCCCTCACCTCCTGGGCCCCTGCACCAATTTTAGAGGTGGAAAAGGGCCCCCTCACCTCCTGGGCCCCTGCACCAATTTTAGAGGTGGATATGGGCCCCCCTCACCTCCTGGGCCCCTGCACCAATTTTAGAGGTGGAAAAGGGCCCCCCTCACCTCCTGGGCCACTGCACCAATTTTAGAGGTGAAATAGGACCCCCTCACCTCCTGGGCCCCTGCACCAATTTTAGAGGTGAAAAAGGGCCCCCTGACCTCCTGGGCCCCTGCACCAATTTTAGAGGTGAAAAAGGGCCCCCTCACCTCCTGGGCCCCTGCACCAATTTTAGAGGTGGATATGGCCCCCTCACCTCTTGGGCCCCTGCACCAATTTTAGAGGTGGATATGGCCCCCTCACCTCCTGGGCCCCTGCACCAATTATAGAGGTGGATATGGGCCCCCTCACCTCCTGGGCCCCTGCACCAATTTTAGAGGTGGATATGGGCCCCCTCACCTCCTGGGCCCCTGCACCAATTTTAGAGGTGGATAGGGGCCCCCTCACCTCCTGGGCCCCTGCACCAATTTTAGAGGTGGATATGGGCCCCCTCACCTCCTGGGCCCCTGCACCAATTATAGAGGTGGATATGGGCCCCCTCACCTCCTGGGCCCCTGCACCAATTTTAGAGGTGGATATGGGCCCCCTCACCTCCTGGGCCCCTGCACCAATTATAGAGGTGGATATGGGCCCCCTCACCTCCTGGACCCCTGCACCAATTATAGAGGTGGATATGGGCCCCCTCACCTCTTGGGCCCCTGCACCAATTATAGAGGTGGATATGGGCCCCCTGACCTCCTGGGCCCCTGCACCAATGACCTGTCCGCCCGCGACCTGACGAGCAGTGAAGGCCGCAGCTACGTTTTATCCAGTATCTCCAGTGTAATTAGTCTAAGGATTTAAAAAGCCGTCATCTGTCCGCACCGAAAAACCAAAATTCTGTCCATAATGGAAAAAAAAAGCCAAAATGACTAATAATGCTATCATCACTATGAGAATTGTGCTGCACACCGCTATTGTGGGCTGTAGTGAGAGATGCGCGGACGTTGCTTTGCTTTGTACTAACTATAAGTAATTACCAGTCTTTTTGCAGTTGTTTGCCTGGGATGATAACCCGAAATGTTTCTATGGGGTGTTACCCACCTTTCGGTTGTCGCCTTACGACATGCGGTAAAAGTGCCCAATGTGAAGAAGTGTCTCCCGGAGTGCAGAGGTAAGACCCCGGGGATCACATCGGATCATGGTTCATTATTAAATAATTAATAATACATTGTATTTATATAGTGCCGACATATTCCAATGCACTTCACCATTAAGCAGGATCAATGCATAGATAATAAATACAACCACAGTAACACACAGGAGGGGTGAGGACCCTGCTCGAAAGCTACAATCTATAGAGACCTAGGGGGCACAGTAGGTAGGACGAGCTGTAGGGTCTGCTTCAGCCATCATTGTTATAAATTGGGGTTTTTTTTTATATGAGGCCACATGCTCCGGTCATCAGCCAGCTCTGTCTATACGATACGTACTACTGGTTATATGAAGGATGTGAAGACAGATGAAGAGGAAGGGGCAGGTTGTAATTAACATTCAGAATGAGGAATCGGGACAGGGGAAGGATAGGTTAGTGAATTGAGGAGATAGGTCTGTCTAAAGGGATATGTTTTTAAGGCACACTTAAAAACATGGATACTAAAAGTTAGTCTTAACGTTTCGGGTAAAGCATTCCAGAGCACTGGTGCAGCGTGAGAGAAATATTAGAGAGAAAGGCTTAAGGTTTGAATTATGGGTGATGTTAGTCTGAGATCAGTTGCAGAATGGAGGGAACTGGTTGGCTGGTAGACAGAGATTAGGGATGAGATATAGGGGGTGCAGAACTGTTGAGAGGACGGGTAGGTGATAGACAGAGATAAGGACAAGATGTAGGGTGGAGCAAAACTGTGGAGAGGATGGGTAGGTGATAGACAGAGATAAGGAGAAGATGTAAGGTGGTGCAGAACTGAGGAGGGGACAGGTAGGTGATAGACAGAGATGAGGAGGAGATGTAGGGCGGTGCAGAACGGGTAGGTGATAGACAGAGATGAGGGAGGAGATGTAGGGGGTGCAGAACTGTGGAGAGGACAGGTAGGGTGATAGACAGAGATGAGGAGGAGATATAGGCGGTGCAGAACTGTGGAGAGGATGGGTAGGTGATACAGATGAGGAGGAGATATAGTGGGTGCAGAACTGTGGAGAGGATGGGTAGGTGATACAGATGAGGAGGAGATATAGGGGGTGCAGAACTGTGGAGAGGATGGGTAGGTGATACAGATGAGGAGGAGATATAGGGGGTGCAGAACTGTGGAGAGGATGGGTAGGTGATAGACAGAGATGAGGAGGAGATATAGGGGGTGCAGAACTGTGGAGAGGACGGGTAGGTGATAGACAGAGATGAGGAGGAGATGTAGGGGGGTGCAGAACTGTGGAGAGGATGGGTAGGTGATAGACAGAGATGAGGGAGGAGATGTAGGATGGTGCAGAATTGAGGAGGGGACAGGTAGGATGATGGACAGAGATGAGGAGAAGTTGTTGGGTGGAGCAAAACTGTGGAGAGGATGGGTGGGTGATAGACAGAGATAAGGAGGATATATAGGGGCTTGCTGTGGAGAGGATGGGTAGGTGATAGAGATGAGGAGGAGATGTAGGGTGGAGCAGAACTGTGGAGAGGATGGGTAGGTGATAGACAGAGATGAGGGAGGAGATGTAGGATGGTGCAGAATTGAGGAGGGGACAGGTAGGATGATGGACAGAGATGAGGAGGAGTTGTAGGGTGGAGCAAAACTGTGGAGAGGACAGGTAGGATGATAGACGGAGATGAGGAGGATATATGGGGGGTGCAGAACTGTGGAGAGGACAAGTAGGATGATAGACGGAGATGAGGAAGAGATGTAAGGTGGTGCAGAACTGTGGAGAGGATGGGTAGGATGATAGACGGAGATGAGGGAGGATATATGGGGGGTGCAGAACTGTGGAGAGGATGGGTAGGTGATAGACGGAGATGAGGAAGAGATGTAAGGTGGTGCAGAACTGTGGAGAGGATGGGTAGGATGATAGACGGAGATGAGGGAGGATATATAGGATGGTGCAGAACTGAGGAGGGGACAGGTAAGGTGATAGACAGAGATGAGGAGGAGTTGTAGGGTGGAGCAAAACTGTGGAGAGGACAGGTAGGATGATAGACGGAGATGAGGAGGATATATAGGGGGGTGCAGAACTGTGGAGAGGATGGGTAGATGAGAGACAGAGATGAGGAGGAGTTGTAGGGCAGTGCAGAACTGTGGAGAGGATGGGTAGGTGATAGAGATGGGGGGAGGAGATGTAGGGGGGTGCAGAACTGTGGAGAGGACAGGTGTGGTACCCTGTACCAGGTGGCCACAGGCTTCTCTGGGACACTGAAGGATTTCCCACAGCGAGTAACCCATTTACACCCAACACCTTCCACTCCAGGCCTGTAGGGGGGGCCCAGCTGGTTGCCTTAAGCCAGTTCCCCCCTATAAATACAGGTGCTGGGGGCGGAGTCAGACAGAGTGTGCCGTCACTACAGAACTGTGAAGAGCTCAGAGTCCAGTGAGATGAACTGGTACCGGAGCTGTGCTAGGCCCAAACCAGTGCACACCAGAGTCAGTGTGATGGTCCAGAGAGTAGGGGTCGAAGGCAAAGGCGAGGAACACTTTACCGGAGGCAGAGGAGCTATTCCAGCTTACCCCACCAGAACACCGGTCACTGGGTCCAAGTCTGCAGGGACAGAGAGAGAGACCCAGCTGAGAAACCAGCACCACGAGGAGGCTTAGCTTCCCGGACACCCGCACCACCAACAATTGAGAGCCAGGGACCGTGGAGAGAGACGGCGGTGGCCCATGAGAGAGCCCTCAGTGCAGCAACCCGGGTGTGGAGAGAGAAGTAACAGTCCGGTTAGGTTCCATACCTGCCAGACTCAGAACAGGTAACCCTACTCGCTGTGGAGATCCCAAGGTGTTTCCCTTTACTCCGGATATGTATACCTGTAACCGGTCATCAGTAAAGGTACCAAAAGACTTTAATGTGTGCGTGTCCCTCCTTCCACTCATCCTGCACCACACTGCACTGCGCTCCCCTACTCCAACCCTGTACAGAAACAACTGTGCTGCCCTATTCCACCATCACAATCCTTGGCCCCGGGGACCAACATTAACAGAAGTAAACACATGACATAGATCCCTCTGTGTGTAATGACTCTATATAATAGATGTGGTCACTTTATGTATTGAATTACTGATATAAAGTCACTTTTTGATGATCTTCTCATTCATTGAGAGGCTCCTGTATGTGTTGTAAGGATTCGGCTCACTCAGCTGCAGATCCAGGTAGTCGGAGGAACGGATTCCATTTAATCCTTCCGCTGGTTTATTAGGCTTTATAGACCAGTAGCACTAAACAAACTCAAACAGGCTCTTCTGGGAAAAAAGAAACAAAATAGGACCCGACCGCTCAGGAACAGGGTTCACCTCTTATTATGAGCACTGGAGGTCTGCTCACCTCCATACACAGTGAGTCCAGAGACCTTCATTTTACCTGCTGGGCCACACCCTAGGGTGGAGATATGTGAACAGCCGTCCCACCCAACTCTTCAGCTGTTCATAAACCCGGCTCCTATCATGGCTAATTAACCCTCTCAGCATACAACACACTGGAGCAGGGCTCTGGGTTCACATCACTGAGGCTGATAACCTCACACATCTCCCCTCCAGGACTTCACCAGTGACCCATTTTACAATGTATATACAGTACATGCACATATGTTCTTCTTGAACGATTGTTTGAAATGTATGTATATAGTAGTTACCCACAAATACATACTATAATACTATATAGGCAGGCCATGAGTGCTGCACAACCCTTCATCTTTGTATAAAGGGGTCCAGGCCTGGTGGAACCTGTATAGCATTTGCAACTGGGTGACAAAAAAACAGATGTGTAGGTGTTCACTAGTATATTAGTGGGGTTCGTACCTCTGGGACTGGGCTCTTTATCCCTTTAGTGTGGAGTGCTAAGGTTCGGGATGCTTTGACTGCTGAGTTCTATTTGCAATATCACGGTGGTGGCCGGGCTCGGCAGCTGTGGTCCTGACTCACATTGAAAAGAGAAGTTGAATATGGAGAGATAAAAGAAAAATAATAAGTTTGTGACACCAGTTGGGATAATCAGCCAGATATGGCTGCTGGCACATGCAAGAGATCCCTGTGAGATAGGTGGAGTGGCGGTATTGTTGTTAAACCCTTCCCCACCAGGGCTGGCTCCCAAGGGATGGTGATGATGGGGGTGGTAGTAGTGGCGTAGGGTAGCAGAGAAATGAACAGCAGGAAACAGTGTACTGCTATACCTCTTACTGAAGTTAGGGCACAGTGTTCAAGGTAATACAACCAGCCAGGTGGCTTGGCCAGTCTGATGAGAGCTTTAGTCCGCTCTGCTGGGTGAGTAATACGGCATTCCTGCAGACTTCTTAGGTTTCTTGGTGCCTGATGCTCGTACTCCCTCTTAGTTGATGTGGGTTACCTCCTGCCAGGCTGGTACTGTGGGCCCTGTGGTTATCTGTGCTTTTATGACACTCCTTGACCTTTTATACCACTGATGCCCGGGAAAGTTCCACATGAGAGGCTGGTGAGCATAGAACCCCCACAGCCTTCTGCTTACCGACCCTGTAAGCCTGGGAAGCCTAAGGACTGGTACCCTGGGTTTGCAGCTTGTCCTTTTGGAGCAGCTCCTGCTGCCTTCTCCCAGGACCTTCTCCTTCTTCACTACTCTCTGTTTTACTGACGTGACCCCTCCCTCCAATCAGAAGCTGAGTCACAGCCCAAAATAAGGCCCTCAGTTCTCAGCTTCCTGGTTAGAGATCAGGTTGTGTTAGATGCTTCAGACTTCCAGCAGAGGGAGCTCCAGATCTCTTCGGTCATGGCATTACAATAGATGTTAAAGAAATACCATTTGCGACAGCCAGACCGCAGGGGCGCCACATTGGCAATTAAGAAGTGTGAACAGCTCTCCATTCATTCCCCTGCCAGAGATAGACGAATAGAACGCTCCTTCACTCCCATAGAGAATGAATGGAGCAATTGACTGAGTGAAGGGTAAACGTGCCCCGTTGTGGTGATTACTGGGGGTATCAACAGTCGGACCCCCAACAATTTTCAGGTTACATTTATCCTGTGGACCACTTGTTCCAATTGAACAACGCCTTTAATGACTCTGGGGTGCTGTAACCTTTCTGGTTATCTCCGCCTAACACCCTAACAGGGATCATTCCCCATCCTATTGCACACGAGTCATCACACATGGTACTTTTCCATGAACTATTATGACTCACGCATGACACAGCATTCATGGCATTTTTACATAAACCAATATGCTACATACTCAGGGCCCACAATAGTATCAGGAACCCTGTCACTCAGTGCACACGAGACCACCACGGATCAACCGGGATCCGGAACACTAACATCTGGATCAACGGGACCATATCATGACTCACTCAGTCAGTCCCAAAGTCGACTGTAACCGCCTGGCCCTTGAGCCGTACTCGGTCCTCATCACACCACACATCTGACCGCCTGGCCCTTGAGCCGTCCTCGGTCCTCATCACACCGCACATCTGACCGCCTGGCTCTTGAGCTGTCCTCGGTCCTCATCACTCATATGACTGCCTGGCCCTTGAGCCGTCCTTGGTCCTGGACACTTGCTGGCATGCACGCATCTTTGTGCCACCGGCATGGAGTTGGCAGGCCCCCTTCACTTCCCCCACCGGGGACAGATCACTTCCAGCAAGTCCTCACATGGCAGTGGTCTGGACTGCTTTGACTCCCATCATCCTCTTTCTCATTCAGACACCTGGCAGGTTCTTATCCAGGCTGCCTCACCCACAGCTGCAACACAGTGAGTCAATCAGCACATCTTCACTCACACACAGACCTGAGATGTGATTAACCCCCTGTGCACCATTCAGGTTTAGCCCAGCAAAGCACTCATCCCCACAGGTTCAGCCGCTCATTAGGCTCATGAATCTCTCAGATCTTCAGCACTCACACTCAGCTGTTTTACTCAGCTCATGAAAACCCTTCAGCTGTTAACCCACTGTACACCGGACAGGTTTCACACAGCACACACACACAGGAAAACTGGCCCATGTGAACAGAGACCTGCACCGATAACCCGTGTGATGCCCCCGGCCAGGGGCCACATCATCACATGGTACTTTGTCCAGTCCTCCACCCAGAGCAGTTTGAAGCGCCCCCTATCCCATTTTTAGGATTGCAGTGAATATTTCAGATTTTTTTAGGTGGAATAAAAGTGAATTAAATGTAACAACTTTGTTACTTCTATAAATGTATCCGAAATCAGAATGTTGTGTGTATCACAGGTGTGTGTGCCACGAAGGAGAGATCGGAGATGGCAAAAACTGCTATGGAAGCCTCTTATATGAGATGCAGAAGATGAGTATCGAAGACCAGAAAGTCAAGAAACAGCCGGGAGCCCTGAGGGTGTTTGGTGAGCAAAGAGTCATACGATTTGTATCAAGTAAAGAGGTTTACACGTTTTCCTAATCAAATCTTACACACACAGTCCCATTAATAAATGGTTGTATATGTGCATGTAAAGTGGTGTGGCTGTATTAATATCCTCACCTACCTTCATTGTCCCTGCACCACCAGCTTCATAAGAGATTCCTTATCCACTAGCCTTATAGCCAGTGGGCGGAAATAAATATTTCAATTGCACATGATCCACTCTTGTCCTCTTTATTATATACTTATCTCCTGAGTTTTACACAGATAGGTGGTGATACGCTCACTCACTTTCTGTGTTTATGGGTTACATGGAACTATTTGCATACCTAGACCTGGTGTAGGATGTTGCGGTGCATACCCAGACCTGGTGTAGGACGTTGCGATGCATACCTAGACCTGGTGTAGGACGTTGCGATGCATACCTAGACCTGGTGTAGGACGTTGCGATGCATACCTAGACCTGGTGTAGGACGTTGCGATGCATACCTAGACCTGGTGTAGGACGTTGCGATGCATACCTAGACCTGGTGTAGGACGTTGCGATGCATACCTAGATCTGGTGTAGGACGTTGCGATGCATACCTAGACCTGGTGTAGGACGTTGCGATGCATACCTAGACCTGGTGTAGGACATTGCGATGCATACCTAGATCTGGTGTAGGATGTTGCGATGCATACCTTGACCTGGTGTAGGACGTTGCGATGCATACCAAGACCTGGTGTAGGACGTTGCGATGCATACCTAGACCTGGTGTAGGACGTTGCGATGCATGCCTAGATCTGGTGTAGGATGTTGCGATGCATACCTAGACCTGGTGTAGGACGTTGCGATGCATACCTAGACCTGGTGTAGGACGTTGCGATGCATACCTAGACCTGATTTTTGATTTATTCATGTTAAATATCGGAAAATGTAATGTAATTCCCTACCATTAGTAGTGAACGGGCACTACCATGCACGGGTACTCGAAACCAGCAGTCAGACGCTCAGACCGGCTCTTCTCGAGTACCGAGTATAATGAAAGATCAACCAGAAAATTCTCAAGTTCCCCATTGACTTCCAATACATTAAGTACTTGAATCGCCACGTCCGAGCGTCCGACCTTCTTGTCACGAGCCCCAAGCACCCGTGCATGGTAGTGCCCGCTCATCAGTATATACCGTCCTATTCTGCAAGTGCAATGTTTGCTAATACGGAGTGTATGTTTCCTTGGTTCTCTTTGACAGAGGAGGGGTGTGGATTGAGTTTGCGAAAATACGGTCCATTCACAGTGTTTCTTCCCCTTATGAAGCAACGGCACATGAACGTAAGTATAGACAGTACAATTAGTGATTCTATCGAATGATTAGTGTCCATGCGGCTAGGGCTACTAGAAGTGTATCACATGACCTGGAGATTGTGATATTAGACTCCTACATCTACTGCTGGTGAATGCAGAGGCGATGTGACCCGTAATGCCAGGGTCAAAGGGAATCCAATAATCATGGTTCTTTTGGTTGCAAGTTGCATGCGACTTTACCCCATTGACTTCAATGTAAGTGTAGTTTGACCTGCCTCTTACATGTGACCTGTCTGAAATTTTGACTAGTTTTTTTCTTTTTTTTGCTGTTCCAAACTAGTCACATGCAGAGTAAGATCCCACAAGCATACATTGGCCCTCTTGCAGTGAAAGCACAAGATCTCGCTCTTCCCACTATTCCAGAGCCGCCACATACTTTCTTAAATGTGCTCTGGGTACAAGTCTGCAGTCGCTTTATGTGTTACTCTGTGTGACTGCAGACTTGTGTATGCTCACAGCGCACAGTGCAAACCTCCGGCTACATTCAGACTAGACGTATCCGGCCACACGAGGTCTAGTTGGCACATGACTGCATTTATGCAGATCTCATACTTGCAGTCACGTGTCTGCCAGCAGCAGAGAATGATCACAGCGCACCCTGCTGGCAAGTGTTGACTGTTCCACAGTTCACATGAATAGCTTTGCTGCAGTTAAACCAGAGTTTATTTTCCCTCATTCAGTCAGGGTTAATGCTGAAGTTGCTGTTGCTGTCTATGTGCTGGGGGTATAGGTTATCAGGTGACCACGGCCCTGGCCTTTTTAAGTAGCCTCTCCTTCAAGTTGCTTTTTCCCCCTGTTCTTGATGGGTGGTGAGAGGGAGTTGCACAGTGCTGGTTGAGGAGTAGAGGGCAAGGATGGTAGCCCAGACCTCCTCACCATCTGAGGTACTTCTGGGTACAGGGCTAGACAGGGACCCTAGTCCAGGGCTAGACTAGTGGCATTGTGCTGTGTGATAAAACTGCACATTTTAATCTTAGAGTGTCCTCTTATTGTGGCCGGCCTAAGGTGCACCTGTGCAATAATCATGTGTCTGATCAGCATGTTGATATGTCACACCTGTGAGGTGGATGATGAATTAAGTGCTCACTAAAACAGATTAAGGGTGGAGGCACACTGGCGTTTTACTCGCACGAGTGGAGAGGATGGGTAGTGCGATAATCGCAGCCGTGTGCTGTCAAAATCACTGGCCCCCGCAGTCCCCATACAGTTACAATAATGTTTTATTGCTGTGACAGCAGCAGTGAAGCATTATTGTATGTATAATTTATTATTTTTTGCAAAGTTACACTTATCAGCTTAATTTTACATGTTTTTACAATGTCGGCTGTTCAGGACTTCATTCAGCACTGTGCTACCGAGGGGGTTTTAAACTGGTGATTAAGGGGTTAATCAGATGCTGGTGTCATGACACCATCTGTCCAGGGGTTGTCCTCCCCCCTGGATACATGGTGACATGACATCATGTGTCTGAATGGGTTAATTATTCTGTAAACCAACTTTAAGTTTATTTCGGGACAGAAAGAGCCGTGATTTGTGAGAGGCTGTCCATGGTGCTGAAGCCCTGGCTTCATTCATAAATCCCAGCTCTTTCTGTCCCGACATAAACTTAAAGTTGGTTTACAGAATAATTAACCCATTCAGACACAGGATGTCATGTCACCATGTATCCAGGGGGGAGGACAACCCCTGGACAGATGGTGTCATGACACCAGCGTCTGATTAACCCCTTAATCACCGGTTTAAAACCCCCTCGGTAGCACAGTGCTGAATGAACTCCTGAACAGCCGACATTGTAAAAACATGTAAAATTAAGCTGATAAGTGTAACTTTGCAATAAATAATAAATTATACATACAATAATGCTTCACTGCTGCTGTCACAGCAATGAAACATTATTGTAACTGTATGGGGATAGCAGGAATGCTGTTCCGTGGTCCATCAAGACCATGGACAGCAGAGAAAAAAAACAGCACACACGCACTCACACCTCACACTCGCACCACATACACTTACATACAGCCAGACACATTCACCACACGCACTACACTCGCACCACACTAGCACCAAACTAGCACTGCACTCGCATCACTGTCATGCATCAAAAACGCAGCATTTTTGATGCATGATAGTGTGCCTCCACCCTTACACAAAGATTATGCAATACATTGTACTAAGATTGCGGTGCAGTGTAACATTTCTGATCTTTGAGGAAGTCCAGCCAGAAACTGAGCTTCATCAATGTACAAGAGAGACAAGCTGCCTAAGGGTGCCTGCCCTCGATGCAAAGACACTGCGTCCAGGTGCAGCGTTCTTCCTCTTGCAGGGAAGCCGGTGATCTCTGATCTCGGCGGGTGAACGCAGCCGCTAGTGCCCACCATCAATGCTCTGGGCGTGGCAGCTTTTTGCACATTTACCCACCATGATTGCTGCTGTCTTGACATGCTGCAACTCAGGAAGCCGTCTCGCATGTCAGTTTACGCTGCGGAGAAAACCGGCACGATGGACATGCGATTTTTCCAAATCCCTCCACTGCACTTGTACTGTACAATGCAACGGTATGGACGCAGCAACAACTCGCTATATTCATAATACTACAAACACTAATCGGTAGCTAATCATTCTACACCCCCTGATAAAGGTGTTGTATCCATCCTTAAGGCCCCGTTACACCTCACGATGTCCCAGCGATCCCACCAACAATGTGGATCGCTGGGACATCATGATCTGATCGCTGGTGAGCTGAGGCGAGAACGCTGGTAACCAGGCTAACAGCGGGTAACTAAGCAGAGCGTGGCACTTAGTTACCCCTGTTTACCCTGGTCACCAGCTCCCAGCGCTTGCTGTGCGACGCTGGGAGGTCATTCATTGTTGGTCTCCTGCTATCACACACGCCGATGCTGGCCGTCCAGCGGGAGACCAACGATAAATGTATGGTCCAGTCCATCTTCCATGATCAACAAACTTATCATTGATCGTTGGTACATGTCACACGCAACAATGTCTTTTCGACATCGCTGCAACATCACCAAACCGGTGACATTGCAACGATGTCGTAGAGTGTAACGGGGCCTTTATACCGCATCATCCTCATCTCACAAATACTCAACATCTGATCTGCTTCATCCAATAATATTTCAAAATGATACATCTGGGAGTTGGAAAATTTGCACAAAAATGCCGATATGGTGTAAATCCTCACTGCCCGCTAATTCTGCACAGGGTACACATTGGATTGACGTGTTCTTGGATATTGACGAGCGTTGAATGAAAAGTAATGCCTCATTCTTTATAACTTGGGTTTCGATGCGAATATTTTAGTAAATCAAATGCAGAAATAATCTTTAGATTTTGCTCTTTAATTACTGATATTCACTTTTCCACATAATCACCGGACAATTGGACGCTCTTCTACCAACGATGGACGAGTTTTCTGAGGCCTCCTTGGAAGAAGTCGACACTCTGTTTCGGCACCGGCCTCTCACGGTTCTCTCCTCTTCTTCATCAGATACATAGTGATGTCCCCGCAGGTGTTCTTACATTATCGGGAACGAATGGCGCCAAATCTGGACTGTATGAAGGAGGCCGTATGGCGGTGAGCTGCAGTCTCTGAAGTTCTGCTGTGTTGGCGTGTGAAGTGTGCGGACTGGCATTGTCATCCAGGGTGACCATCATACCATAACTAAGCAAAGCAATAATGTGACCTAAATGTTCTTGTGCAATGCTGATTATACTGCAATTTCTTCGAGTGATACGACAATCATCCTGAATTAGTCTGTCAACTTTTGCATGTTTAACTCTGTGATTGCTGTCACAGAACATCCATGTGTAAACGTACAGTGCTCACAACAACTCAATCACCATAAACGAAAGACAGAGAATTGTGATGTCGGCTCACCCGTAGGTGTGAAGTCCTCGGTGGGTCCAGAGTGGTGCCGATATGCGCTACTCCGAGTTTGGGCTAGTGTGGGCAGAGAAGCTGGTATGGAAACCTTCCAGGGTGGCTCCGGTGCATTCCAGGTTATGCGCTTTCCGCCAGTCAAGTAACTGACCGCACTGTACTGCCGTATACTCACTCACTGGAACACCATAGTTGGATGGACTCGCATGGAGATCACAGCCGTCGCACGGATGCTGCCTTGGTTGTGGCAGAGAAAGTCCAAAATGAAGCGAAGAATCCAGCGTCCGGAAGAATACTTTAAAAGGTGTCGTCTTTATTATCAACTTCCATTTCCGTAGCAATTGTACCACAATTGCCCTGGGGTACTTCGCTTCATTTTAATCTCCATAAACAGCTGCATTCTGTCAGCACGTTGTTTAAATCTCATTGATTTGACCATCTGCTCAGGTTCAATTCTTTATTCTGTTACAACATAACCGTTCATTGCTAAGGCTTCCCGCCAACTGGAGCTGTAGAGGAGAGTCTACTGAACAGTGCAGTACCTGCTGCATACCATTGCTGCCATCTGCTGTGGTGTTACGAAGGTGGAGGCATTACTTTTCAGTCAACCTTAATATAAACCTGTGTGGATGAGGTGACATCCTGTTATATTACCTGGTTCTGTTCAGATCGTAGTTGTCGTCTTTATATTGCTAATGTTTTATTTAATGTAATCCGGTCTTTATTAATCTATGTGTCTGAATTGAAAATCTTTCAAAATTTAGGAAACTGAAGCAAAACAGTTGTGTAAAGTTCACATCGTGGCCGGACAGTACATGGCCAAAGATCTGAGGAAAATTGGCAAACTGTGGACAATCAGCGGGGAAGTGTTACAGTTTTCACCAGTGGTAAGAAAGTGTATGGTATCAAATCAAGTGTAACTGTGCTGAATATTGGGGGACATTCTAGAAGGGAGTCAGTGCCAGTCAATGTGCGGCACGGATCCAGACCGTGGTGCCTATACTAATATCTCACAATACTATGGGAATTTCCAGCCTTCAGAGGTAGTTTCTGCATTTATCATTTATACTGCTTATTTTGTACCTTTTTATTGAAGTATTTATGGAAATCCTCTGAACCGGCCAACAACTATTCATTTATGACAAAGGACCTACCGGCCACCAATGGAGTTTTCCATGTTATAAATAAACCAATACCAAGCAATGCTGTGCAAACCATTGGAAACCCACAGGTAAATGATTCTGCTTCACCCTTCCTGGTACAGATGCAGATATTTTGTTTTTGTTTAACAATTAGGCAAAATTCTTCCAGCTCAGCTCCACATTCAGTGCTAGGATCAGTTTCGGCAAACGTAAGATCCCAAAAAGAGTCAAATGTGCAGTCTATCACTGGGAAGGCGGGAGTGTTAAATGTTTAGCTGTAAATAAACACCCAGAATCTCTCACAGACAGCACAGGCTTCTGCTCAAAGCAACAAATGGAGGAGACTGCCTTACAAATCCACAGAAGGTGTGAACTACGAGATATTTAAAGGGGTTGTCCATCTTGCAGACCAATTTCTTTTTATTCCTTAAAGGATTGTTATGTACTTCTTTTAGTTGCACCCTTTGCCCTTTATAACCTCTGTGTGGCAGTGTCTACTTCTGGCTGCAGAATAGGTGGTTAAAGGGACTCTGTCAGGTCACTTTTTCAGTATGATACTAATACTGTAGTACCTTTGAATAGGGCCTGGGCAGACCTTTCATAATCTGTAAAAAAAATCATTACTATATCCTTTGTAGTTCTCTTGCTATAAGCATCTTTACACCCTGCAGGCAGTTGCTGCACTAGTCAAGTCCAATACTTTTACTGCTGAGTAGTCCTATTATTCACTCCTATTCCCTCTCGCTCTCCCCATGTGCTCTCCCACTGCTAGTTTAATTTTAATTTTGCTGTCCTTCAAGGTGCTTCTGATGGAAAGGGGGAGGGAGGGAGAGAGGACGGACACATATCAAATAGCTCATCTAATTAAGGCAATCTCCTCCATTTGTTGCTCTGAGCAGAAGCTTGTGCTGTCTGTGAGAGATTCTATGTGTTTATTTGAATATTTGTTTTGCTCTGAGTAGTAGCTGTGCTGTCTGTGAGAGATTCTATGTGTTTATTTGAACATTTGTTTTGCTCTGAGTAGTAGCCGTGCTGTCTGTGAGAGATTCTGTGTGTTTATTTGAACATTTGTTTTGCTGCATACAAGAAGAGCAGACAGAAGGATACAGATACAAACACAAATAGTGCAACATTGTCAATAAAACCCAATTGCAAGTCGTACTGTTCCGGTCATGTTTGCACTGACTCTTCCGAAACTCACATGTTTTTTTTTTTGTTATGCATATTACAGCATGAATTTGACACTAGTTTACCTGGTTTGTCACTACACCACTGACAATCAGCTGTTGTTTTCTTGCTGTTTACATGTCGGCTTTGCTGTGTAGACAAGGACAGAGCTGACACTTCTTTATTCCGGTCTGGATCATACTCTTCATTTTTTGTTCTGGACATAACGGCATGAATTTCATACTAATTTTGACTAAAGTTGATACTACATCACTGACAATCATTAGTCGTTTTTTGCTTTTTATGTCAGCTTTGCTGTGTAGACTAGGACAGAGCTGACACTTGTTAATCTAATTCTGGATTGTACCCTTCAGTTTTTTTGGTTTGCTATAAAATGAAGAATTTGACATTAATTTTACTGAATTTGTCACTGTATCACTCGCAATCAGTTGTAGTTTTCTTGCATTTGATGTCGGCTTTGCTGTGTAGACTGGGGCAGAGCTGACACTTCTTTATCCAGTGATGGATGGTTCCCTCCACTTGTTTTTTGTTCTGCACATAGACGCAAGAATTTGACAATAGTTGACACTAGTTTTACTAAATTTGACACTATATCACTCACAATCCGCTGTCATTTTCTTTCTTTTTACATGTCGGCTTTGCTGTGTAGACTAGGACAGAGTTAGCACAGGACAGAGGATTTATTGACACATTACTATCCTTAATAGCAGCTTTGGCATGGACTTACAACCTGACCTGAAAAATCACACGTTTATATGACTCAGGCCTTATAGTAGCTGCATCGTGGATGAGATTTTAAGAACCAAATGGACAGTGTGAATTCACCAGCACTGGGGATTAGAATCTGCCTCCTGTCAATGTAGACTACAGATTGCAATGGTGAAATGGGCAGTAATCTCACGATACCCACACTGTTCAGGCAGATTTGCTGATGTGGATATACTTTGTGTGGATGGACCTGATACAGCTGTGCACACAAATACAACCTAGTATGGCATAAGGTGAATGATATTGTTCTAAATCCTTTCTTTCTTCCTTTTTTCCCTAGATGACAATAGGTGACATTATTGCCACAACAGAAATGTTCAGTAGATTCCAAACAATGTTAGAGGTAAGGAATAAGTCAGCCATTGGACTGTGCCCAGATTGCATTACTTACTTGTCCATATCACACTAAAATCAAGGCAAATATTGCAAACATTTAACATGGGCTGTGCACAATCGAAAAAAGTCATATTACTTATCTAGGGAGGCTATGTGAGGCTCATACTATATATAGGAGGTTATAGGTAGCCCATACTGTTTATAGGGGCTATGGTGGGCCATACTAAATATAGGAGGTTATATGTAGCCCATACTGTTTATAGGGGCTATGTGAGGGCTCATACTATATAGAGTTATAGACCATACTGTTTATAGGCTATGTGAGGCTCATACTATATATGGAGGCTATAAGGTAGCCCATACTGTTTATAGGGGCTATGTGGGGCTCATACTATATATAGGAGGTTATATGGTAGCTCATACTATTTATAGGGGCTATGTGGGGGCTCATGCTATATATAGTGAGGCTATGTGAGGGCTCGCACTTTATTTAGAGGGCTATGTGGGGGCTTTTACTATATGGGGGCTGTGGAGCCATACTGTATATAGGAAGGCTATGTGAGGGATCATACTGTATATAGGGGACTGTTTGGGGCTCATATTGTATATAGGGCTATGAGATAGGCTCATGTGAATATAGGAAGACTGATATGCTCATACTTTATATAATGGGATTGTGTGGAGGCTTATACTTTATATAGGGGAGCTTGTGTGTGGCTCATACAGTATATAAAGGAGCTATGTCAGGGCTCATACTTTTTATAGGGACTGTGTGGTGGTCTCATGTGGTATATATGAAGACTGTGTTGGGGGTCAGACTTATGTAGGAAGAATGTGAGGGATTTTACTGTATATAGGGACTATGTGGGGCTCATACTGTATATAGGGTGACTGTGTGGGAGCTCATACTGTATATAGGGGCTTTGAGCTAATACAGTATATAAGGGCATGTCGACATACTTAATTCTGTGAATATTAGATTATACAATGAAATAATAATTATAATTAATATATTAATATTCAGCAGAATTAATTTCAACCCCCACCGTAGTCACAGTCTCTCATGGGGAAACTGTATTGTTCCCCCGCAATAGAGCCATACTATCAATATATCAACTTCTATTGAAAAAGAATAGGGACTGATCTGAAGCCGCTGGATTCCCACTGATCTGATATGACCGGCCCGTCCTATGGGTGGACCATGAATATAGAAGTGCTGGGTGACCCCTTTCATTTTTAATTTAGAAAGCAAAAGGATTTAAAAAATGAATTGAACCAAAGCCCAAAGCCTCATGTATTGTTATTGTTATTGTATTTTTTTATTTTATATTGTAAAGATTCTCCATGTGTTTAAAGCTTTCATTTCTTTGTGCAGAACTGTGATCTTCCTCCGATATTGAACGGACCCGGCTCCTTCACGTATTCGTACCGACTAACGAAGCTGTGGATTCTTTACGAGACGGACGGTTAATCTATCTCTTCACTGCGGTGGGTAGCACGGCTCTATCTCTGGCTAATTAAACGCCTGCTTGTATCTCTGGCTAATTAAACGCCTGGTTGTGACAGTGAATATAGGGGCATCTAGGATCCCACAGTGGTGTCATACACTGTTAAGGGTTGACTATCTGCGGTCTATGTTGGATCTGCTGTGATTAAATGTGTGTGAAATTCTTCTGGAACTGCATGAGTTAATGTCAGTTCTGCTGTGTGCTGTGCTAGGTGCTGCATGAAGTGAAGTTTAAAGGGACTCTGTCACCTGGTTTTAGTCATCTCATCTGAGAGCAGCATAATATAGAGCCAGAGATCCTGATTCCAGCGATGTATTACTTACTAGGCTGCTCAGTGTAGTTTTGATAAAAATCACTGTTAAATCATCTGGAGATTATCATTAGATTTAGGGGATGCCAAACTGCAGCAGAGAAAGCAGTAATTTTTATCAAATGACAGCAAGGAGCTCAGTGAGGACACATGCTGGAATCAGGGTCTCTATCTCTACATTATGCTCTTGTCAGATGGGATGGCAAAAACCTGGTGACAGAGTCCCTTTAAGTGTGAGTCATCTGGAATCTCCTCCCCTGGCTTTAAATAGCCTTCCCTCCACCAGGTGGCATCGCTGTTAGTTTTCACTGCCTTTGACCGAGCTTCTGTGTGTACGTCGTGCTTGTGTTGTAGTCCTCTGGAAGTTTTCCTTTTGCTGAAGTGCTGCTGACCCTGGTCTGTGGTGGGTGGAGGTGTGGGTTCAAGCATAAGGCGGGTTGAGGAGTTGAAGGCAAGGGTGGAGACTCAGACCTTCTCGCCATCAGAGGTACCTCTGAGTACATGGTCAGACCAGGCTTTCCAGTCTACTATGTCAGAACAGAGCGCAATACCTTCTTGTTTACTATTCCCTCATCTCAATCCCGTTCGTGACAATTGGTGACTTAGGTGTGTGATTGGTAAGTGGTGACTTAGGTGATTGGCTCCACCCCCGAGGAGCGGTTCAGTGACCCGTATCTGGTATGTAGTTCAGTCCGGTTCACCTATATATATGTATAAATCAGAAGAAAACCTTTCATAAACTAGTGTATATTTATTTATTTATAGGCAAAACACAAGTTGTTGGAGCTGGTTAAATACCACATTTCATCCGTGGCTGCTGTAAGTACATTAATAATATTTTTATACTTTGCATCTAACACTGTAAAATGCATCTGTTATTTGTAAAGGAAATCTGCGGGCCCCATCTTATAGAGCAGGGATACTGAATATAATAGTTTTGTGAGAAAGGATTCAGTATAACCTTGTTTTCATCATTTAATCCTCTAACCTTGCTTGGTTTTCGGTCCAGGGGGCGGGGCTATCAGTGACTGACAGCTTTCCTTGAATAATTGTGCATACAGAGACAGCTGTCAATCACTGATAGGACCGCCCACTGGACTGAAAATCCTTTAATACATATTTTTAATGATTATTTCTCTTCAAGAATGAGAGACAATACACAAACCAGGATCACTAATTGGATTCTGTAATGTCTGCTACAAAATCAAGCATTAACTTGAGCGATTAGTCTCCCAAAGGTTACAGCTTGGGTCAGCAGAAACACTGGAAGGTTTGTCCTTTTCTTGACACTTTCTTAAGGCTCCTATAGACTTTAGGCTAAATTCAGCAGCCGTTATCAGCTGGACCCGCCTACCCTCTAATGTGTACAGGGGCCTCCCCCCTCTCTCCCCTGACATCATGTGAGAACAATCCAGATAATTGGATTACTATCAACCGATCTACTAGTTCTCTGTGAGATGGGGTGATGCCGAGGAGTCTGACAAAGGCTCTAATAGACCACATAGCCGTGTCGAGTGTTGCTGTGTGGAGGGGACCTGGGAGAAATGGATTATGTGTATAGTAGACTTTACCACATCTAAAACCACATAATTCACTGAATGCTGTGGATTGGGCTTTAAGTGAAGCCTTTAAATTATAAGGCCTCGTGCACACGCTGAGTATTTGCTGAGTTTTTACCTCAGTATCTGTAAGGCCTCGTGCACACGCTGAGTATTTGGTGAGTTTTTACCTCAGTATCTGTAAGGCCTCGTTCACACGCTGAGTATTTGGTGAGTTTTTACCTCAGTATTTGTAAGGTCTCGTGCACACGCTGAGTATTTGGTGAGTTGATACCTCAGTATCTGTAAGGCCTCGTGCACACGCTGAGTATTTGGTGAGTTGTTACCTCAGTATTTGTAAGGCCTCGTGCACACGCTGAGTATTTGGTGTTTTTTCCTCAGTATCTGTAAGGCCTCGTGCACACGCTGAGTATTTGGTGAGTTGTTACCTCAGTATCTGTAAGGCCTCGTGCACACGCTGAGTATTTGGTGAGGTTTTACCTCAGTATTTGTAAGGCCTCGTGCACACACTGAGTATTTGGTGTTTTTTACCTCAGTATCTGTAAGGCCTTGTGCACACGCTGAGTATTTGGTGAGTTTTTACCTCAGTATTTGTATGGCCTCGTGCACACGCTGAGTATTTGGTGTTTTTTCCTCAGTATCTGTAAGGCTTCGTGCACACGCTGAGTATTTGGTGAGTTTTTTCCTCAGTATCTGTAAGGCCTCGTTCACACGCTGAGTATTTGGTGAGTTGTTACCTCAGTATCTGTAAGGCCTCGTGCACATGCTGAGTATTTGGTGAGTTTTTACCTCAGTATCTGTAAGGCCTCGTGCACACGCTGAGTATTTGCTGAGTTGTTACCTCAGTATTTGCAAGGACTCGTGCACACGCTGAGTATTTGGTGAGTTTTTTTTACCTCAGTATTTGTAAGGCCTCGTGCACACGCTGAGTATTTGGTGAGGTTTTACCTCAGTATTTGTAAGGCCTCGTGCACACACTGAGTATTTGGTGTTTTTTACCTCAGTATCTGTAAGGCCTTGTGCACACGCTGAGTATTTGGTGAGTTTTTACCTCAGTACCTGTAAGGCCTCGTGCACACGCTGAGTATTTGATGAGTTTTTACCTCAGTATTTGTATGGCCTCGTGCACACGCTGAGTATTTGGTGAGTTTTACCTCAGTATCTGTAAGGCCTCGTGCACACGCTGAGTATTTGGTTAGTTTTTTACCTCAGTATCTGTAAGGTCTCGTGCACACGCTGAGTATTTGGTGAGTTGTTACCTCAGTATCTGTAAGGCCTCGTGCACACGCTGAGTATTTGGTGAGTTTTTACCTCAGTATTTGTAAGACCTCGTGCACACACTGAGTATTTGGTGAGTTTTTATCTCAGTATCTGTAAGGCCTCGTGCACACGCTGAGTATTTGGTGAGTTTTTACCTCAGTATATGTAAGGCCTCGTGCACACGCTGAGTATTTGGTGAGTTTTTACCTCAGGATTTGTAAGGCCTCGTGCACACGCTGAGTATTTGGTGAGTTTTTACCTCAGTATCTGTAAGGCCTCGTGCACACGCTGAGTATTTGGTGAGTTTTTAACTCAGTATCTGTAAGGCCTCGTGTACACGCTGAGTATTTTGTGAGTTGTTACCTCAGTATATGTAAGGCCTCGTGCACACGCTGAGTATTTGGTGAGTTTTTACCTCAGTATCTGTAAGGCCTCGTGCACACGCTGAGTATTTGGTGAGTTTTTACCTCAGTATTTGTAAGACCTCTTGCACACACTGAGTATTTGGTGAGTTTTTACCTCAGTATCTGTAAGGCCTCGTGCACACGCTGAGTATTTGGTGTTTTTACCTCAGTATCTGTAAGGCCTCGTGCACACGCTGAGTATTTGGTGAGTTATTACCTCAGTATCTGTAAGGCCTCGTGCACACGCTGAGTATTTGGTGAGTTGTTATCTCAGTATCTGTAAGGCCTCGTGCACACGCTGAGTATTTGGTGAGTTTTTACCTCAGTATCTGTAAGGCCTCGTGCACACGCTGAGTATTTGGTGAGTTGTTACCTCAGTATCTGTAAGGCCTCGTGCACACGCTGAGTATTTGGTGAGTTGTTATCTCAGTATCTGTAAGGCCTCGTGCACACGCTGAGTATTTGGTGAGTTTTTACCTCAGTATCTGTAAGGCCTCGTGCACACGCTGAGTATTTGGTGAGTTTTTACCTCAGTATTTGTAAGACCTCGTGCTGAGATACTGAGGTTAAAACTTACCAAATAGTGTGTGCACGAGGCCTAAAGCCCGTGTCACACGGGGCAACATCGCCGCCCATTACAGAGGCGACGTGGGGGCGTGGCCTATCGGCGGTGACATCGCCCCTACGTTACCTCATGTAAAGGGGCGATGTCGGCGGTGCTGGCCGGTTGCCTGGTTTCAGAGCAGTGCTCTGAAACCAGGCGACCATCATGGGGCGAAGTGCACATATCGCCCCATGTAACCGGGTGCCGGCGACCTGTCAGGCGATGGGAGCCATAGGCTCCCATTGTCCTGCATCGCCGCTGGGGTTTCCAGACGCCCCGGCGGTGATGCCGCCTGACAGCTCGCCGGCGTGGGACTGGTGGTGTCGCCCCGTGTAAACGGGGGATGGTGACGCTGGCGGGGCGCCAAGAACGTGCGCACACCCGCCAGTCGCCGCCGACATACCCAGCCCCGTCGCCTGGTGTGACGGGGGCTTTACAGATACTGAGGTAAAATCTCCCCTCTCCTATAGACAGTGAACTAGTCGCACATGTTCTACCTCACCATTGACACTGGGGGTTTTGGGATCCATCTGAATATAACCTGCACAGGATGGTGGAGCTGATAATGACATGGAGGAGATGGAGGAGATGGTGACTTCTGCTCCTCACGGCTTCTCCTCTTTCTCAGGTCACTATAGACAGAATTATCATCATGCCACAGATTTTGACATCTTCAAATGAAGTTATTACAATCAACGTGACAGAAAATGTAAGTAGCAAAATGCTTCATATCTTGTGTCCATTTATGTGTTTGATGTTTCTTTAATATTTTAGATAAACTAAACCCAGAGCTTGTGTCCCCCATTGTTATCATGCAGGTGAGAGCGGCGCAGCCAACAATTACCATTGATTTACTACAAATTACAGCTCATGTGGTGTCTCAATCATCATCATGTGTTTGTGCTCCAAAACGGGCACCTGAAAAAATCTCACCAATGGTCAGTGTAATCCTGCAATGCACAAGGTGGGTGCAAGGAACTTCCCTGAGTAGAGATGGGGCAGCGCTGGTGCATCGTGCATGGACCAACTGCTCACAACCTGTTAACAGAGGGGTGCAGCTGCTTACATAATGCACACTAATGATGCTGCATAGGGACCCATGACGTATTGGGTTGCAAGCTTTTGTATTTTGACCAAAATACCAACTAATACCTCACATTTTTCATGCACATTTTATTACTTTTGCAGGGTGTAGTGGAGCTATCTGAGTTCAGTTGGTAAATTGTTAGTCTTTCATGTGGGGTACACTCGTATAGTGTTAACCATTCCGCCACACTGGGCATAACTAATAGCCTACTGTTCAGACACGGTGCATATATTCATGCTGTGTTAACTAGCCCGCCGCACCTGGTACCACTAATGGGTTCCAGTTCAGACGCTATATGTGTATCTCACCCATCTATATTACAGACTCCCTATGCAGCATCATTAGAGTGCATTATATAAGCAGCTGCACCCCTCTATTAAAAGGTTGTGAGCAGTTGGTCCATCTGTACGATGCTGTCACCGGTGTTTCAGGAGGCACAGATGAGACTGTAAAGGCCACTTGCAGAAGGTCCCAGCGTTTGGCCAAACAGTCAAAATCCTAAGAAAATGTCTGTCGCTTTAAGAGGCATTCCCCTTTTAGTTAAAGCTGGAGGTCACTAGGACCCAACTGATTCCTTACCTTGAGCTGCCTATATATTCCCCCTTGACTCCCAGGATGCACTGCTGGTGATAGCTGTTCAGGTGTTCCTGGTTGCCTCCTAGCTCAAAGCAGTGTTTCCTGGAGTCTGTTGGTTTGCTCCTTGGATCTGCTCAAGCTAAGAGTATATTTTCCCTCTTTGTTTGTTTCCCTTGTGTGCTTATTGAGTTGCTAGCCAGGCTGACTAGTGATCACCTGCTCTGATCCCTGTGTAGTGGTAGTCCATGGACACTCAGGGAATAGGTATCCTGGCGGTGACAGTTGCGGAAACTGTATAGGGACATTAGGGGAGACAGAAGTCAGCGCTATTTGTTCTAGGGTCACCATCACCTCTTTTTGCCCTTAGCATCAGGGACTCCTTTCCCCCTTCCCTGTCGTCATCCAGCGCTGGGTATCTCCCTACAACCAGGGTGACAGATGCACCATCGCTGCCCCCATCTCTACTTTGGGACGTTTCTTGCACCCACCTTGTGTATTCCAGTATTAGATTGGCCATTGGTGAGTTTTTTTGCAAGTTTTTTGGAAAGAAAAAATAAAAGTAACTTTTTTTTTTCTTGGTCTATCGACTGCAAATTGCTCTCGTTGGGTAGCAAACCGGGGGGCTTTATGGAGAGGGACAGAAGAAAAACTGTTCCAGAATCAGTGGAGGAGATACGAAGTTTAAATAATATTATTAATAATAATTAATAATAATTATAAATGAAAAAATATTCAATAAAATGGAGTACCTTCTTGTAATTATATGACGTCCTTCACACTTTCTAATTCGTAATACTTTGGCTTTGGTGTTTGCCAGTTTTAGCTTCTCCATCATCAGATAAATTGCTAGGAAATTCTAGATATTTCAGCATTTTCAATGTCCTAGCGTGTACTCAAAGCTTTAAGAGTAAGACAGAAGTCAGCCTCAGAAACGTCCTGAAAACATGACCTGTTGGCAGCCCTCGCGGCCTGGAGTTCCCCACCTCCCCACCCCTGGCTTAGAGGATTGTGAGGGCTGTAGATAAGATATACAGTTAGGGCCAGAAATATTTGGACACTGACACAAGTTTTGTTATTTTAGCTGTTTACAAAAACATGTTCAGAAATACAATTATATATATAATATGGGCTGAAAGTTCACACTCCCAGCTGCAATATGAGAGTTTCCACATCCAAATCGGAGAAAGGGTTTAGGAATCATAGCTCTGTAATGCATAGCCTCCTCTTTTTCAAGGGACCAAAAGTAATTGGACAATGGACTCTAAGGGCTGCAATTAACTCTGAAGGCGTCTCCCTCGTTAACCTGTAATCAATGAAGTAGTTAAAAGGTCAGGGGTGGATTCCAGGTGTGTGGTTTTGCATTTGGAAGCTGTTGCTGTGACCAGACAACATGCGGTCAAAGGATCTCTCAATTGAGGTGAAGCAGAACATCCTGAGGCTGAAAAAAAAGAAAAAATCCATCAGAGAGATAGCAGACATGCTTGGAGTAGCAAAATCAACAGTTGGGTACATGCTGAGAAAAAAGGAATTGACTGGTGAGCTTGGGAACTCTAAAAGGCCTGGGCGTCCACGGATGACAACAGTGGTGGATGATCACCGCATACTTTATTTGGTGAAGAAGAACCCGTTCACAACAATAACTGAAGTCCAGAACACTCTCAGTGAAGTAGGTGTATCTGTCTCTAAGTCAACAGTAAAGAGAAGACTCCATGACAGTAAATACAAAGGGTTCACATCTAGATGCAAACCATTCATCAATTCCAAAAATAGACAGGCCAGAGTTAAATTTGCTGAAAAACACCTCAAGAAGCCAGCTCAGTTCTGGAAAAGTATTCTATGGACAGATGAGACAAAGATCAACCTGTACCAGAATGATGGGAAGAAGAAAGGGAACGGCACATGATCCAAGGCACACCACATCCTCTGTAAAACATGGTGGAGGCAACGTGATGGCATGGGCATGCATGGCTTTCAATGGCACTGGGTCACTTGTGTTTATTGATGACATAACATCAGACAAGAGTAGCCGGATGAATTCTGAAGTGTACCGGGATATACTTTCAGCCCAGATTCAGCCAAATGCTGTAAAGTTGATTGGACGGCGCTTCATAGTACAGATGGACAATGACCCCAAGCATACAGCCAAAGCTACCCAGGAGTTCATGAGTGCAAAAAAGTGGAACATTCTGCAATGGCCAAGTCAATCACCAGATCTTAACCCAATTGAGCATGCATTTCACTTGCTCAAATCCAGACTTAAGACGGAAAGACCCACAAACAAGCAAGACCTGAAGGCTGCGGCTGTAAAGGCCTGGCAAAGCATTAAGAAGGAGGAAACCCAGCGTTTGGTGATGTCCATGGGTTCCAGACTTAAGGCAGTGATTGCCTCCAAAGGATTCGCCACAAAATATTGAAAATAAAAATATTTTGTTTGGGTTATGTTTATTTGTCCAATTACTTTTGACCTCCTAAAATGTGGAGTGTTTGTAAAGAAATGTGTACAATTCCTACAGTTTCTATCAGATATTTTTGTTCAACCCTTCAAATTAAACGTTACAATCTGCACTTGAATTCTGTTGTAGAGGTTTCATTTCAAATCCAATGTGGTGGCATGCAGAGCCCAACTCGCCAAAATTGTGTCACTGTCCAAATATTTCTGGCCCTAACTGTAGCTATGGTGGTGATGAGTGGGCACTACCATGCTCAGGTGCTAATAATGAGCAGTTGCATGATTGGACGGGTGCGACTTGAGTACCGAGTATAATGATAGTCAATGAAGAATTTGAATATTTTTCCCAAAAAATCATCCCATTCACTTCCATTATACTCGATACTCCTATCGCGCCCGCCCAATCATCCAACTGCTCGATACAAGTACTGAGCACCTGAGCATTGAAGTGCTCACTTATCACTACATCCAACACATGTAATTACTGATAACAATCAATGGTAACCTCAGCTTCTGGGTGCATTTATACGACGTGACACCCTCTGTCCGGTAACATTATCCAATGGTTGATTAATAGCATTTACACAGGTAGATGTGCAGTGAACATTATTTCATAGATCGTTCGGTGCACGTAGGCCGCCATTGTTGTCAGCAGCATTTGTCTTGTTGTGATCATTGTCTGAAGGAGGAGCATACAGACCCCGAAACGCGTAAGAAAGATCACAATTTGTTTCATAAAAACACTTTATTCGTGGATGTCTTATGGTAGCGCTGTAATTTAAACCCCATCTCTACTCCTTTCTGCCTGGATACCTAGAGAACGACGATTTTTTGGGAAAACCAAAATATAATTGCACCCAACAAACAAATACTTTGGCTGTTCTTTGGGTGATCAGTAAATGTGCGCTCCTAGGAATGCCCGTTCTTGATAATCTTGCAGTGTAAATACCCCTTAAAGTGTATAGTAAACACTACAGCAGTGGTTGTTAATGTTGGGTCATATAGCAGCCAAGATGATGCTTTTTTGTGCCATATGACTTATTTTCTCACATTTTTCTGTGCTCTTTTAAAAATTGCATTTTATGTCTGTGTGGACGTGGCTAGCGTCTGCCAGCACTGTTTGTATTACCACAGCTTCTGAGAGCAGGCTGATGGGAGCAGTGCAATGTGACAGCAGAGAAGGGGTTAACACAGATCATCACTGAGCTGTGTGGGACCAGATGACAGATCAGAGAGTTTACATTCTGACGTTGCTTAACAACTTTGTAGGCTGAGCTAATCTGATACATTGTTTCCTCACCAACTGCAGTCAGTAGTGTAGGCCACACCCCCTTTCCCTTATATGGTTACATGCCCTTATTCAGTGTGAAGATGGATCTCACTGAGAACAAACAAATGTCTGCTTCACACACAGTGCAGTGGGGACACCTGGTGGAAGGTTTATGAATTGTTTTCAACCAGTATTTTCTAATGAAGCATATGTGAAAGTGTATTAAAATCACTTGCTTTACATTATTAAATAAGATTTGGTGCAAAAATGTCTGTGACTGTCCAATTTATGTAGATTCCAAAAATCCATTTACTTATGTCAGATATTTGCAAACATTTGGTACCTCATACCATGAGTTATGTATTCACAGTGGAAACTCGAGCACTCCGCACCCGTTATCTTGGCTGTGCACACCCCTGGCCGTGTGACACAGCACATCTTGCACAGCACTGAGTAAATGTTCGGTTTGTTTCTTATCTCATCAGGGCAGAATTCTGTTTGGAAATCAAGGAATCCCTCTTGTGCACAGCGACATTGCTGCTTCTAATGGGATAATCCACGTTCTGGATGGGATTCTCATTCCTTCTACCATAGTGCCAATTCTGCCAGCTAAATGCAATGAGACCGTGGAAGACATTGTCCAGGTAGGCGCACGCTTCACTTTCTCCATTGATACAATTATAAGTGTCCATGACATTAAACCCACAATCACTGAAAGGTTCTCAAATAAGAACATTTCAAGGGAGCAATATTTTCTTTGTATTATAAGATTATAGGATCATGCGGTTCTTGTGCGAATTGTTCATTCTGTGTTAAACGTTCATACATTTGACTTTGCATGTATACGGTATGTATATACACTGCTCAACAACATAAAGGGAGCACTAAAATCCCACATCCTAGATCTCATTGAATGAAACATTACAGTTGCAAACCTTTATTCATTACATAGTGGAATGTGTCCAGAACAATAGAACATAAAAAATGATCAATCTAAATAAAAATTAATATCCCAGGGAGGTCTGGATTCGGAATGATCAAATTACAGCTGATCCAACTTCTGTGAAAAGGAGTTTCAGTAGTGCGTGGCCTCTAAATGCCTGTATGACCTCCCTACAACACCTAGGTATGCTCCTGATGAGGATCAGTGGTGTGTGTTGCCTCTTTGAGACTGTATGACCTCCCTACAACAACTGTGCATGCCCCTGATGAGGTTTAGTGGTGTTTGGTCTCCATGTGCCTGTATGATCTCCCTACAACACCTGTGCATGCTACTGATGAGGCTCAGTGATGTGTGTGGCCTCCACATGCCTGTATGACCTTCCTACAACAACTGGGCATGCTCTTGATGATACTAAGTAGTGTGTGTGGCCTCCATGTGCCTGTATGACCTCCCTACAACACCTGTGCATGCTCCTGATGAGACTTAGTAGTGTGTGGCCTGGACATGCCTGTATGACCTCCCTACAATGCCTTGGCATACTCCTGATGAGGCTCAGTAGTGTGTCACCTCCATGTGCTTGTATGACCTCCCTACAATGCCTGGCATACTCCTGATGAGGCTCAGTAGGGTGTGTCACCTCCATGTGCTTGTATGACCTCCCTACAAGGCCTTGGCATGCTTCTGATGATGATCTAGTAGGGTGTGTCACCTCCATGTGCTTGTATGACCTCCCTACAATGCCTCGGCATGCTCCTGATGAGGCGGCAGATGTTCTCTTAAGGGATCTCCTAAAGGTACCGTCACACGCGGCAATATTGCTAGCAATTTCACTGGCAATTTGCTGGTTGCAGTGAAATCATGGACACATTGTTCTATTTTGTGGCTGTGTACAAATGTAACAATGTGTCCATGATTTCACTGCAAGCAGCAAATTGCCATTGACATTGCATGCAATATTGCCGTGTGTGACGATACCTTAACAGACCTGGATTAAAGCATCAGTCAATTCTGGGACAGTCTGTTGTGTAACGTGGCATCGTTGGTGGATAAAATGAGACATGATGTCCCAGATGTGCTGGACTGGATTGAGATCTGGGGAACAGGCAGCACATCCATATCGTCAGTACCCTCATCATAGCAGGACCTGCTAACACACTTCAGCCACATCAGGATGAGCATTGTCACATATCAGAAGAAGCCCAAGACCCCTTGCACCTGCATATGGTCTCACAATCTGTCTGAGGATCTCATCCCGGTACCTAATGGCAGCCAGGACACCTCTGGCTGGAACATGGAAGGCTGTGCCTCCCCACACTATTTCGGACCCACTACCAAACCGGTCATGCTGGAAGATGGTGCAGGCGACAGAACGTTCTCCACGGCGTCTCCAGACTCTGTCACATGCTCAGTGTGAACCTGCTCTCATCCATGAAGAGCACAGGGCGCCAGTGGCCAGTCTGCCAATCTTAGTGCTCTCTGGCAAATAAGGATAGATGTACCACTATATCTATTGGCTCTCTGGCAAATGCCAATCACCCTGCACGGTGTTGGGCTGTAAACTCAACACCCACTTGTGGACATTGGCCCTGCTGCTAGATTGTGACGGTCCTGCTGCTGAGGTGTAGCTGTCCTGCTGCTAGGGTAGTAGCTGTCCTGCTGCTGGGTAGTAGTGATCCTGCTGCTGGGTAGTAGCTGTCCTGCTGCTAGGTAGTAGCTGTCCTGCTGCTACGGTGTGGGTTAACCCGTCCTGCTTCTGGGTTGTAGCAGTCCTGCTGCTGGGTTGTGCGTTCCGGCTGATGGGTTGTTCCAGTCCTGCTGCTAGGTTGTGACGGTCCTGCTGCTAGGTTGTGACGTCCTGCTGCTAGGTTGTGACGGTCCTGCTGCTGGGTAGTAGCTGTCCTGCTGCTGGGTAGTAGCTGTCCTTTGCTGGGTGGTACCGTCCTGCTGCTGGGTAGTAGCGTCCTGCTGCTGCGTGTGTGCCGGTCCTGCTGCTGGGTTGTAGCGATTCCTGCTGCTGGGTGGTGCCGTCCTGCTGCTGGGTTGTGCGTCCTGCTGCTGGGTGGTGCGTTCTGCTGCTGGTGGTGCGTCCTGCTGCTGGGTGGTAGCGGTCCTGCTGCTGGGTGGTGCTGTCCTGCTGCTGGGTTGTAGCGGTCCTGCTGCTGGGTGGTGCTGTCCTGCTGCTGGGTTGTAGCGGTCCTGCTGCTGGGTGGTGCTGTCCTGCTGCTGGGTTGTAGCGGTCCTGCATGCTGGTTGTTGCCCTCCTACAGCCCCCTCCATGTCTCCTGGTGTAATGGTCTGTCTCCTGGTATCTGCACCATGCTCTGGACACTGTGCTGACAGACACAGCTGCTCTTCTTGCCACAGCTCACATTAGTATACCATCTTGGATGTGCTGCAATACTTGAGCACCTTCCGTGTGCTGTAGACATCGCCTTATGGGTGAGAGCAATGACGACATGCAAAAGTGACAAAAACAACAGCCAAAAAGGATGAAAACAGAGAAATGGTGTGTGGTCCCCACCTGCAGCACCGCTCCTTTATAGGGGGTTCTGCTAAATGCCGATCATGTCTACCTGTTGTCTGATCGATTTACCCAGCAGCAGGAGAAATTGATTCACAATCATTGTTGCTCCATAACTGGACAGATGATTTCACAGAAGTGATTGATGTGGAGTTATATTGCGTCATTTAAGTCTTTCCTTTGTTTTTTTGAGCAGTGTGTATATATACGGTATACGGTATATGTTTGTGTGTATTTTTCCATCTTATGTCCTGCATACCGGTCTGGCGGCACGTTTCATGTCTTGCGCAGTGCGGTATTACATGGTCTGTGCAGCTTTTTACCTGTTCATGATGATCTTATTTGGACACGTGGGGTGGTCGGCTTCATTATGTTTTTAGGTTATTTTACCCTACATTTGTGTTCCCATGTGAATTGCTCTTTTTAATGTCTTGAACAGGCCACTTGCTCCTCGTGTGATGCCATACTGCCCTGTCCGGACAGCACCACTGACAAGGTGAAGAGATCTGTTACATTGTAACAATTTGCTTACTGTCACCATGAAGTTGGCATTTCCTAACTTAAGTCTCTTCTGCCCCCAGGGAACCATTGATAGATCGTGTCTCTATGAAGATCATGGGACCATCACAAAAGGCTGCGCCAGAAACTGCAGCCGCTCTCGTATTGTAAGTATTACTATGACTTTCACTAGACAGCCCTTTACCATCCCTCAGGATGGGTGGCACTTACTGATCAATGAGTCTGGGCCACTTGTACCCGCACTGACGGGCAGAATAGGGAATTTTATCTCTTATGTAACACTATAATCTATTATTCCTGTTACAATGTGGCGCCACAGATCGGACACCCGTCCACTGCTCTATTCAATTTGTAGGGCTGCCAGAAAAACCCAAGTGCATGTGTGAAATGAATGGAGCGGCGGTCAGGTGTGCGCCCTGCCTCATTCCAATGGGGATACAAATGTCCAATCTGCCAATCAGTTTATTTCTGGTCGTCCATTTGTTGCATTCATAAGTTTTTTTAAGTGCCTTGTGCAACACACTAGTTGAATATCACCAGGTCTATACAATGTGTAAGAAAGCTGATACATATCTGTAAAAAGCCCAATCACTTCGAGATGGAGACCTTGTATATAATGGAGTCCGTCCAGAGCAAAGTCATAATTGAAACTCACTAAACTGTGTAGCCATTAGTTTTGCTGAAAACGCAAATGTTGTGGAAATGGCAATTATGTAGATAGGCAAAGATATCTTATAACATCCGTATTTTAGTATCTATATTGAGTTTCTTCTTTAAGTATATAATGTCTATTTGCTTGTAGAATGCTCATAAGCAAAGTAATTCTTGTGAAAAAGAAGCAGTTTCCACTTGAACAACCATAGTTTTTGAACGCCCCTGAAACAGAAAGAGGCGCACAGAAAAGCAACAAAGTGATCAGAAGACAGAGATAAAGAGTGAGATATATTAAATGAAAGAGAGGGATAGACAGAAAGAGAGAGTGTTTTTTCACACATACAAAGCCATACAATTCTTCTAATGGAAATATGTGGGTATTTTAGGTGAGTGGATGCTGCAAAGGCTTCTACGGTCCTGACTGTAAGACGTGTCCTGGAGGATTCTCCAATCAATGCTATGGACGAGGACGTGTGAGTGTTATACGACCCGCCGCTTTATATTCCATCAGCTTTAGAACTTTTCTCACTACACAGAATGTTTTTATAAAGCGATTTATTTTCCAAAACCAACTCTTTAAAGTGTTACCGACATATAAGTTTTTATTTAATAATAATGTAGAGCAAGTGATTTTAATACATTTTCAAATATACTTTATAAGAGAATTTTGGTTGAAAACCATCATAAGGTGTCCCCATTAGACTGTGTCTGAAACAGACATATGTTCATTCTCACTCAGTTCCGTCTTCACACTGAATACGGGGCATGTAACCATATAAGAGTAAAGGGGCGGGGTCTACAGAACATCCACAATGTTGACTGCAGCTGATGATGAGGAAACAATGGATCAGATTACAGCACAGTTGCTGAGCAATATCAGGATGTTAGGATCAGTGTAGACTCCTCTTTCCTTGGCACAAGCCTCTGATCTGTCATCTGGCTCCACACAGCTCAGTCAGGATCTCTGTTAACCCCTTCTCTGCTATCACATTGCACTCCTCCCTATCAGCTGCTGTCCACACCCACAAAGCCATAAAATGCAGTTTTTAAAAGAGGACAGAAAAAATATGAGAAAATAAGTCACATGGCACAAAAAGCATTATCTTATCTGCTATGTGACCCATCATTAACAACCAGTGCAGGACTGGGTTATTTTTCTTCAATGAAGTGATATTTACACTTTAACCATTTTATGTTTTTGACTTCTGATTTATACTTTATATTTTGTTCCATACAGTGCAGTGATGGCATCAATGGGAACGGGAAGTGCGTGTGTTATCATAAGTTTAAAGGAATTGCGTGTCATATCTGTGTGGAACCCAACAAACACGGCGAAGACTGTGAAGAAGGTAATGTTATACAATATAACCATCAAGCACAATGCCTTCATTTAATGGGGCTTTCCATTTCCACTCTCCACTGCTCACATCTCATAGCCTTCATTCCTCATTTAAAGTTGTTGTGCCAAGAACAATTCTACATTGTAATGAATAGATCTTAGAATAATAATAAGTTCCACAATTGGATGTTAAAAAAATGTTCCTCTCCAGAGATATTACTATAAATGTGTCCCTGTGTAATGGATGTGTCCGACCCTGCAGGAACGGGTGGGATATACCACAGCTCCTGGGCAGGGGAAAGTAAGAGAGTATACAGACATTACAGCCGGGGATCACAGGATATAAGAGTATACAGACATTACAGCTGGGGATCACAGAATATAAGAATATACAGACATCACAGCCTGGGATCACAGCATATAAGAGTATACAGACATTATAGCTGGGGATGACAGAATATAAGCGTACACAGACATTACAGCCGGGGATCACAGAATATAAGAGTATACAGACATTACAGCTGGGGATCACACAATATAAGAGTATACAGACATTACAGCCGGGGATCACAAAATATAAGAGTATACAGACAATACAGCCGGGGATCACAGAATATAAGAGTATACAGACATTACAGCTGGGGATCACAGAATATAAGAGTATACAGACAATACAGCCGGGGATCACAGAATATAAGAGTATACAGACCTTACAGCCGGGGATCACAGAATATAACAGTATACAGACAATACAGCCGGAGATCACAGAATATAAGAGTATACAGACATTACAGCCGGGGATCACAGAATATAAGAGTATACAGACATTACAGCCGGGGATCACAAAATATAAGAGTATACAGACATTACAGCTGGGGATCACAGAATATAAGAGTATACAGACATTACAGCCGGGGATCACAGAATATGAGAATACAGACATTACAGCCGGGGATCACAGAGTATAAGAGTATACAGACATTACAGCCGGGGATCACAGAATATAAGAGTATACAGACATTACAGCCGGGGATCACAGAATATAAGAGTATACAGAGATTACAGCCGGGATCACAGAATATGAGAATACAGACATTACAGCCGGGGATCACAGAATATAAGAGTATACAGACATTACAGCCGGGGATCACAGAATATAAGAGTATACAGACATTACAGCCGGGGATCACAAAATATAAGAGTATACAGACATTACAGCTGGGGATCACAGAATATAAGAGTATACAGACATTACAGCCAGGGATCACAGAATATGAGAATACAGACATTACAGCCGGGGATCACAGAGTATAAGAGTATACAGACATTACAGCCGGGGATCACAGAATATAAGAGTATACAGACATTACAGCCGGGATCACAGAATATAAGAGTATACAAACATTACAGCCGGGGATCACAGAATATAACAGTATACAGACAATACAGCCGGGGATCACAGAATATAAGAGTATACAGACATTACAGCCGGGGATCACAGAATATAAGAGTATACAGACATTACAGCCGGGGATCACAAAATATAAGAGTATACAGACATTACAGCCGGGGATCACAGAATATGAGAATACAGACATTACAGCCGGGGATCACAGAGTATAAGAGTATACAGACATTACAGCCAGGGATCACAGAATATAAGAGTATACGGACATTACAGCCGGGGATCACAGAATATAACAGTATACGGACAATACAGCCGGGGATTACAGAATATAAGGGTATACAGACATTACAGCCGAGGATCACAGAATATAAGAGTATACAGACATTACAGCCAGGGATCACAGAATATAATAGTATACAGACATTACAGCCAGGGATTACATAATATAAGGGTATACAGACATTACAGCCGGGGATCACAGAATATAAGAGTATACAGACATTACAGCCAGGGATCACAGAATATAAGAGTAAACAGACATTACAGCCAGGGATTACAGAATATAAGGGTATACAGACATTACAACCGGGGATCACAGAATATAAGAGTATACAGACATTACAGCCGGGGATCACAGACTATAGGAGTATACAGACATTACAGCCGGGGATCACAGAATATAAGAGTATACATACATTACAGCTGGGGATCACAGAATATGAGTATACAGACATTACAGCTGGGGATTCTGTAATCCTCAGCTGTAATGTCTGTATACTCATATTCTGTGATCCCCAGCTGTAATGTATGTATACTCTGTTAAGGTACCTTTACATGCAGCAACTTTTCTAGGAATTTCACTGGCGACTTACTGGTTGCAGTGAAATCATGGACACATTGTTCCATTTGTACACGGCAACAAGGTAGAACAATGTGTCTTTGATTTCACTGCAACCAGTAAGTTGCCAGTGAAATTCCTAGAAAAGTTGCCTCGTGTAAAGGTTTCTTTACTCCCCTGCCCAGGAGCTGTGGTATATCCAGTCTGTTACCAGGAGCTGTGGTATATTTAGCTTATTCCCAGGAGCTGTGCTATATCCCAATTGTCCCCAGGAGCTGTGCTATATCCCACCCGTTCCCAGGAGCTGTGCTAAATCCCACCTGTCCCCAGGAGCTGTGGTATATCCCACCCGTTCCCAGGAGCTGTGGTATATCCCACCCGTTCCCAGGAGCTGTGCTATATCCCACCCGTTCCCAGGAGCTGTGGTATATCTGTCCTGTTCTCAGGAGCTGTGGTATATCCCACCTGTTCCACCATGGTCAGACACATCCATTACACAGGGGCACATTTATAAGAATATCTCCACACAGGAACAGTTTGTTTTTTTAGCATCCAATTGTGATCTTATTATTATTCTAAGATCTCTCCATTACAATGTACAATTGTTTGTGGCACAGACCCTTTACGTTGTGTCTTCCATTACAGCCCACGGTTTTATGGTTTTGTATCAAAATTTCTCTAAAATAATTTCTGTTGTGTTTCACGTTTAATCCGCCATCATGTTTGATCATTTCTTTTTATACATAGAGTGCAGGTGTGTGCACGGGACCTGTGACAACCGGCCGGGGAGCCGCGGAGTGTGTCAGAGAGGCCGCTGTACGGAGGGTTACACCGGAGAGTTCTGCGACCAGCGTTCTGCGCCTTGTTCCTCTCTAAACATGACCCAATACTGCCACATTAATGCAGTGTGTGTAACTGCAGACAACTATACAAGGTAATGTCAGCGGCTTATTATTGATGTTTTCCCTTTTGAGTTAGAGGGGGCTGTCTTATTAATTTATTTTTAAGGCTTGAGTGACGACTATGGCCACAACCATCATCTCGTAATCGAGGTTCAATCGCTGCCACATAGCTGCGATAGTACTGCGACAGACAGGTTACAATAGATCCGACCAGATGAGACTCCTTGACGCAGTATCCTCAGAGTCGCAGCAGACTCCATTCACTTGTGTTGCGCTGTGATGTGACGATCCTTGGTCCAATAGATTATAATAAACTGATTTGTTCTCTCCCATTTGTAGGGCCCACGTCCAGCAGACATTTAGGAGATCGTCTACGGACGGGTTACAGTCACAATACTTTATTTAACATCTTTCTCATTGTCCGGGTTTCCTTTGTCTTTCAGCTGTCTGTGTGACAACGGATATGACGGCGATGGAACGTTTTGCCAACCTTTAGATGAATGCAGCATGCCGGGCAGAGGGGGTTGTTCAGAGAATGTAAGTACGGTCCGCCCACATACCAATAGTCGGTTTTGGGGGACATATTATCCTCTGCCCTCATTGGTTAGTCATGTCTTCAGAATTCCTTAGAACGTCCTTGTGATACAAAGTAACAGAAAATATGAGACTGCTGAAAAGAATTGTGTTCTATTACATGTATCACTATTTCATTGTTTTCACCGCTAACTTCTAATGTCAGATATTTTTCTCTAATACAATGATAGCTTTTAGGCTCTTCTCAACAAATGTATTGTCTGGTTATAAAAAAGTTATATGTGCTAAGATGACCCGTTACTTGTCGTAATGATGTGGTTTTTATGCCTTGGGGTGAATACCGCTGTTTAACGGAGTATGGCAATGTTTTTCATTGTTCCTGTCTTTTCTATTCCTGAGATATGATCCCATCTTCCCTGTATATTAATCTAGTATTTTTACCCAACTGGGCGGGGCCTCATATGAGACACCCATTGAGAAGAGTGGATAACCACACCCACTTGGTTAAAAAAAAAAAAAAGCTAGATGTATATACTGTACAAAGAATAGGAGGCAATATCTCTAGAATGGGGACATATTGGAACCAAGGTAAAATATTAGATTCCAGTTTTTTTACATATTTATTGCAAGTGACAGGTTCTCATTAAATTAGCAAGTAACTAATCTAGTTCAAATCTGAAAGGTGCCGCGATTTACAACACAATCTCCAGTCCCAGTTGACTTGTAGTTTTTGAACAACACAGGATAATATTTTGATTTCGGCCGGTGACCATTGCCCTGTGAGCTGCTTGTCTGCTCATTTCATTGGCTCAGCCAGTTCCTTTCTATGTCTATACATCGGCCGATATAGAGAAGGGGGCTGGCTTTGCATTAAAAATGATCAGCCAACCCATTTCTATGTCTATACATCGGCCGATATAGAGAAGGGGGCTGGCTTTGCATTAAAAATGATCAGCCAACCCATTTCTATGTCTATACATTGGCCGATATAGAGAAGGGGGCTGGCTTAGCATTAATAATGATCAGCCAACCCATTTATATGTCTATACATTGGCCGATATAGAGAAGGGGGCTGGCTTAGCATTAAAAATGATCAGCCTGCCCCTTTCTATGTCTATACCAGTGATGGCGAACCTATGACACGCGTGTCAGCACTGACACGCGTAGCCATTTTCAGTGACACGCGGCCGCCGGAGAAACTAGACTCGCTATTTGGATAAAAACCACAGACACAGACACAGCAGCAAAAAACTGTTGCGAGTCGGGTTTCCGACACGGCAATGCGAGCGCTTTCCGAGACATCTGCGATTTGTAAATCTCACATACTCGCTATTACTCGCTTCCCCATTCATTAACATTGGACTCGCTAGACTAGCAACGAGTAGCGAGTCCCGGGCTCGGACTCCTAGACTAGAGTCAAGCGATTCCGAGTTAGGACTCGCCCATCACTAACTACAGCTGAGGAAAAAAAAATGTGCTGGAGGTCTGTAGCCAGAACAGCAGAGCTCCGGCACAGAGCGTCTAGTCCTGGGACTTCCGGTAAGCGGAACTTCTGGCTGGCGCAGCAGGGAGCAGCGGAACGCTGCGGGGGACGCATATCTGAGGCCCTGTGATCGCTGTCTGGAGGTCCAGTGATTACTACAGCAACCATACCCCCAGTGAAAGGTTGTGGGCAGAATCTGGGGTGTCATGAATGTGTGATTGGCCATTACTGAGATAAGTGAGGGGGAGGCTGGAAGAGGCCTGTGATATGGGTGCCGTTTCCCGCCATTGATTTACATAAGGAACGCCATCTTGCAGCATAGTACAGACTGCATTTCACCCTATTAATCCCTATTTCTGCTTATTAACTCTGCCCTTTCCTAAAAGACAGTTAACCCCTAATTGCCTGCAGGGCTGATCTATAAATCTTCTGTCACTGCCCCTCTTATGGAGAAGCCAAAAAAACCAAGGTTAAGTAAAGGAAGTGGTAGTAGCAGTAGCCGACCCTTTCAGGAGACATGGACTGAGATGTATGGCATTATAGAAAAAAATGGCAGATCATTTTGCGTTCTATGTAGTGAAACGGTAGTAAGCAGAACGTGGAATAGAAATAGACATTTTGACAGATAACCTTAGTAGCGCTTGCTTGGCCTTGAAGTGTGCAAAATACCAACCTTCAATTGAAGATTTAGCCAACAAAAAAGTCACTAAATCAGGTATGGCGAACCTGTGGCAGTGCAGCTGTTGCTGTTGCTGTTGCTGTTGCTGTTGCTGGACTGCCACAGGTTCGCCATCACTGGAAGAATTCCCCCTCCCCCTCACTTATCTTAGTTCATGACACCCCACACAGGTTAAATGACCAACAAAAGAAACCAACTGACAGATTAACAAAGAAGTCACTAAGCAGGTAAGTTAAAGAATTATACATATTTGTTATTTAAACTATAAATATCGTAAAATTAGGGTTTTTTTTCTCAAGGTGACACACCTCGCGATTTATGCTCGGTTTTTTGACGAATTTTGACACACCAAGCTCAAAAGGTTGCCCATCACTGGTCTATACATTGGCCAATATAGAGAAGGGGGATGGCTTAGCATAAAAATGATCAGCCAACCCATTTCTATGTTTACACATTGGCCAATATAGAAAAGGGGGCTGGCTTAGCATTAAAAATGATCAGCCTGTCCCTTTCTATGTCTATACATTGGCTAATATAGAGAAGGGGGCTGGCCTAGTTTAGGAAATGATCAGCCAGCTGCACCCTGAAAATGAAGTTATACAATTATGAATACACAGCAATATAGACTAGCATTATAGCTAAGGAGATATGTAAAAAAAATGAGATATTTAGCATATTTTGATGGCCATGTGTATATCCACCCAGTAGCCACACTGAGGCGTGTCTGCATACTGGTAATGTACACTATGAATCACTGCCTCTCTCTAGGTTTAAATACCTCCATTTGTATGGGCGAGTAGGAACCTGCTAACGGAGAACAATAACACCTAAGGCTATGGGTGCACAAGCAGAAGGTGTGTCCCCATATCCTAAACAAGAGAAAAATAGCGGCACTCCCTAATGTGCAATGTGTACAGGTACAAAGCTGAACATAACATATTGTAACAAAAATACAATTTATTTATTTCCTTAGCTATAATGCTAGTCTATAGTCTTGTATATTCATAGTTGCATAACTTAGTATTCAGAGCGCAGCTGTCTTTTTTGTTACAATGTGTCATGTTCAGTTTTGCACCTGTACAAATTGCACATTAGGGAGTGCCACAGTTTTTATCTTGTTTAGATTATGGGGTCACACCTTCTGCTTGTGCAACCGTCCCTTACTAGCCATAGGTGTTATTGTTCTCTGTTAGCAGGTTCCTACTCCCCATTCAAATGGAGGTTTTTAAACCCAGAGAGGCAGTGACTGAGTGTAGATTTCCAGTAAGGAGATACGCCTCAACATGGCTACTAGGTGGATATATACATGGTCATCTTTATATGCTAAGTGTCTCATTTGTTATATACCTCCTTAGCTGTAATGCTAGTCTATATTCTTGTATATTCATAGTTACATAACTTAGTATTCAGAGCGCAGCTGTCTCTTTTTTGTTACAATATGTTGTATTCTGCTTTGCACCTGTACACATTGCACATTAGGGAGTGCCACATTTTATCTCTTATTTAACCCTCCAGATATGACTGTTCTATGTATCCTAATCATCTCATAGTATATTAGACATTGGGGTATAGCGCTATGACATTAATCTGTTGGAAATTTTTATCATACATGTTTTTTCTCGGAGACACATCAGCATTTAAGAGGAGTTTAATGCATTTTATACTTTCAGGCTGTCTGCACCATTGCACCCACCGGTGGAGCTACCTGTCAGTGTAATCCGGGCTGGAGTGGGGATGGCATTCAGTGTATCGCCATCGACAACTGTGTCCTGGAAAATAGAGGCGGCTGTGATATCAATGCTGACTGCAAATTCACCCAACCGGGAGAGGTAAAGAGGACATCATCCTGTGATACTGAACTTACCTGTAACCTCTTCTGTTCTCCTCTTAGGATATGTGTAATCTTTATGTGAGCCATACTCTTTGACTTTAAACAATTTACAGATGTTTTATTATTTCCAACCACCAAATTTGATATCATTGCTTTTCTGAAGTCTAGATAGGTCCACCAGGGTCTTCTTCCAGCCTAGATAGGTCCACCTGTCACGATGGCCTCTCATACCTTTGTGACAGGTTTTGGACCTGAGTCTCTTTTCCCTTGGTGAGACTCTTCACATTAAACGTACTTTCCTTTGGTGCTGCTAGAGTTAATGTTAGTTTTGCTGCTAGCAAGCTCCTTGGTGATCTGTTCAGGTGTGGCTAATTTTTGCCACTCCCATCTCCTTTGAATAGTCACATGACCCTACCTACTGCTGGTGATTGAATTTCATTAAAAGCTACCTGCGTGGAAGGAGCTCGTAGTGAACTGATGGTGGCAAGTAGTCTACTGGCTAGGAGTTTGGTCGCAGTCGTGAAGTTACTTTATCCTTTCATGTTTTACCCTGTCTGACTTTCATTCCCTTCATGTTGTATTAGTTCAATTGTGAGACTAGCGCTCTCGCCAGCCAGATAACTAGTGAGGAGTAAGAGGAAGGCTAACAAGGGACTAGGTATACTGCTCGGCGAACGGGTGAAATAACCTGTATAGGGATGTTAGGGAGATCAGGGTACATCCACAAGAGAGTGTAGGAGGTGTCCCTTCCCTCTTTCCCTACTGACAGGGCCCACCGTTGTTAGTGTGTTCCCTTGTGTGTTGTGTTATGCATCGGACACTCTTTTGTCCAAGTGCCTCTGTAATGTGCTATACTTGAACACATGCTAGTCCGTGCGTGACACCCACCAGGGTCTTCTATGAGCCTAGATAGTTCCACCAGAGCCTTCTTCAAGCCTAGAAGGTCCATCAGGGTCTTCTCCAAGCCTAGATCGGTCCACTAGGGTCTTCTCCAGCCTAGATAGGTCCAACAGCGTCATCTCCAAACCTAGATAGGTCCAACAGGGTCTTCCCCTAAGCCTAGATAGGTCCACCAGGGTCTTCTCCAAGCTTAGATAGGTCAACAGGTCATCTCCAAGCCTAGATAGGTCCAGCAGGGTCTTCTCCAAGCCTAGATAGGTCCATCATGGTCTTCTCCAAGCTTAGATAGGTTCAACAGGGTCATCTCCAAGCCTAGATAGGTCCAGCAGGGTATTCTCCAAGCCTAGATAGGTCCATCAGGTCTCCTCCAAGCCTAGATAGGTTCAACAGGGTCGTCTCCAAGCCTAGATAGGTCCATCAGGGTCATCTCCAAGCCTAGATAGGTCCACCAGGGTCTTTTTGTTCCTTCTATTCTTCCCACCATGATGTCACCTTCGGTGATTTCTATCTTCCTATGATGTGTAGACAAGTCGTATCTTGGTGATCCTTCCTTGCAGTGACATGTTTGACTTTTTACACAATTAATTTGCTTCTTTTAAGAAATCACATGTGAATTGATTGTTAAAAAATTATTCTTTTTGTCTACAGAATGGCTGCATTTGCAAGAAAGGATACAGCGGTGATGGGTTCTCCTGCGACCCAGTAGATGTATGTTTGGAACACAATGGCGGCTGTCACCAAATGGTTGGTAATGTCAATGGTAAAAAATGAAAATGTAATTACTTTGCAAGCTGGACCTCAGATGATTTATACTAAAATGGGATGGAGCATGAAAATGAGCGACACGTCACAGCACAGCTAGTCCTATGATTTTAAGAGTTTAATGTTGGATTCGGGATTATTCTGACAACTATGAAAAGACTAGGAGCTCTAAAGTACAAAGTCCCAGGGACTACTGGCAAGGTGGTGCCGCATGGATCGCATACTGTGCATGTTAGCTTAGGACATAAGAACCATAGTTATTAAAGGTGGCATTAATCAAAGCTTGTTGGCCCCAATACAAACCCTCCTACAGTGCTCTGAAATACCATGGCTCTTTAAAGGGGATATCTCAGCTGTGTTTGCTATATAAGCTGAGGACAGCATGCTGTATGAGTTAAACAAAAGAAAAAAATAATTTGTGCATCTCTTATCAGGCTTTGTGCTGTTGTTTACTTAAACTAAAGGCTTTATCACCTGGGGAATACCATTACAGGAATGGAAATTCACAAGGCAGACTGAGATGCCCCCTGCTGTGATTTACACTTTACAGTGAATGCACAATCTCTATAGACCGCCTGCTGTGGGCAGGGGCAGCTCTTTGTCTATAGACATTGTATATACAGAGCCTGGTGTGGGTGTGGGCAGCTCTCTGTCTATAGACATTGTATATACAGAGCCTGGTGTGGGTGTGGGCAGCTCTCTGTCTATAGACATTGTATATACAGAGCCTGGTGTGGGTGTGGGCAGCTCTCTGTCTATAGACATTGTATATACAGAGCCTGGTGTGGGTGGGGGCAGCTCTCTGTCTATAGACATTGTATATACAGAGCCTGGTGTGGGTGGGGGCAGCTCTCTGTCTATAGACATTGTAGAATACGGAGGCAATAAATCTATAGTTAGTGTCTTTCTGCAAACTATTAGACACACGCAGCTTTGCTATATACCCATAGACCTAGATGGCTCTGCTTCTTGCACATTTGACACACAGCTGTGCGATTTGCAAACTGCACACACAGCTCTGCAACGTGCACACTTGACACAAACTGCTCTGCCACATGCCCAATACATGCACATACAGACACACACAGCTCTGCTACATGCCAAATACATCCACACTACACACACAGCTCAAGTACATGAACATACAGGTACATACACACAGCTCTGCTACATGAACATACATATACACACACATAGCACTTCTATATGCCCAACACATGCACACTAAACACACAGCTCTGCTACATGAACATACAGATACACACAGTCACACAGCTCTGCTACATGCTCTGCTACATGCCCAATACATGCACACTACACACAGAGCTCTGCTACATGAACATACAGATACACACAGCTTTGCTACATGCCCAATACATGCACATACAGACACACACAACTCTTCTAAATTCACACTACAAACAGCTTTGCTGCATGCCAATTACATCCACACTATGCACACAGCTACATGCGCACCACAAACAGAGCTCTGCTACATGAGCATACAGATACACGCAGCTCTGCTGCATGCCAATTACATCCACACTATGCACAAAGCTACATGCCCAATACATGCGCACCACAAACAGAGCTCTGCTACATGAGCATACAGATACACGCAGCTCTGCTACATGCCCAATACATGCACACTACACCCACAGCTCTGCTACATGAACATACAGATACACACAGTTCTGTTTACATGCACATACAGACACGCACAGCTCTGCTACATGCACATACAAACACACACAGCTCTGCTACATGGACAGTGCATGCACATAGAAACACACATACACACAACTCTTCTACATGGACAGTGCATCCACATAGAGATACACACACACACCTCTATACATTACCTTGTCGGGGCAGAGCAGGAAATGAGCAACTTGAGCTGCAGGAGGCTGCAGAACTTGAGCAGTAGCATTAACTTCAGGGCCTTATTTTAAGTCATGTGATCAGTCACATGCCTGGAACTGGAAGGTCCTTCATCCTCCATGTAGCTCCCTTTAAGCTTCTTCTCCTGCTGTGTACCGATCACATAGATCAGTGCAGAGCAGGAGAGAAGAGAGGGCAGCTGTCGGTGTGCGGATGTCCTCACTGCTTCCCTCACAGACGTTTAGTGGGCCCTCTCACTTCTTCAGGGCCCGGCATCTGCCTGGGTATGCCGGTTGCTGGCGCCGGGCCTGCATCTATGCATCAGTCGTGAAGGAAAAGGGGGCTGGCTTAGCAGAATAGAGTCTGACGGCCAGCCCCTTCATACGCAAGAAGGACATTGCTCCGTTGGCACCGAAATGGGGACAAAATCAATACAATTTGCACAATCTCGGTGCATTAGTGATTTTTTAATTTTGATTTTAAAAGTATTGCAACCCCCTTTTTTAGCTTCCAACACACAACTCTCTTAAAGCCATGTCTGGGTCATATAATCCATCCCGTTAATCTGTATGATTGTCTCTTCTCTTAGGCCACATGTATGCCAACGTCTGGAGGAGACAGAATATGTATGTGCTATAGTGGGTTTGGGGGGACGGCATCTCCTGCTATGCAGACGTCATAACGGTGAGTAGATACAATTGTTATAAGCTCTGCTGGGTATAAAGATACAGAATAGAGATATCTAAACATTTCACTAAAACTTGAAAATCTGTCAGGTCCAAAATCCATGTGTAACTGCTATCATTTTCTAATTCCTTTCTCTAAGCTCTCTCTATGGATCTATTTCTACTTATATATATTTCCCTCCTATCCTCTGTAAACTTCAAATAAATAGATTCATTCCATCTGTCACTCACAGTGAGTGATCACTTAGTTCTCTGCTGCACACTCCCCATAGGATGAATATTCATGTCACGTATTCACATCACTGTTCAGGAGATCAGTAGGAGGGGCTGTATCCTCCTCTCTGAACTCTTTGCAGCAAACCAAGAGCTCAAATAAAACACAGAATCTGTTACAGCACAGCAGGGATTCCTGCTTACAGAAACAAATAGAGTTAGGATCAGGTAAGGCAAACCTGCAGTAGATCTCTCCCTCCGTGTCCTCAACAGAACAGAAGCTCCTAATGGAAACTGAAACCACACTGCACTGAGAGCAAAGAGAGGCGGTAAAAGAGAGCTGCTGAGAGGGAGGAGGAAGGATGAGAGCTGCTAGGAGGGAGGAGAGAGCTGCTGAGAGGGAGGAGGAGAGGAGAGAGCTGCTGAGAGGGAGGGGGAGGAGAGAGCTGCTGAGAGGGAGGAGAAGGAGAGAGCTGCTGAGAGGAGGAGAGAGCTGCTTTGAGGAGGAGAGAGCTGCTGAGAGGAGGAGGGAGGAGAGCTGCTGAGGAGAGGGATGAGGAGAGAGCTGCTGAGAGGAGAGGGAGGAGAGAGCTGCTGAGGGGAGGAGAGAGCTGCTGAAGGGAGAAGAGAGCTGCTGAGAGGGAGGAGAGAGGAGAGAGCTGCTGAGAGGGAGAAGAGAGCTGCTGAGAGGGAGGAGGAGGAGAGAGCTGCTTTGAGGGAGGAGAGAGCTGCTGAGAGGAGGAGGGAGGAGAGAGCTGCTTTGAGGAGGAGAGAGCTGCTGAGAGAGAGGATGAGGAGAGAGCTGTTGAGAGGGAGTGCATAATTAAATGACAGTTTATAACACAACCAGACTATTCCTCTGTGCTTATAATGCAGAGGACTAATGCAGGAGCTGCCTGCAGGGTCTAAAAATGATGATAACATGGAAACTACAAAGGGTAGATTAATGAATTTTGTATGTTTTTAAAAGGTCTGCCCAGGCCTTATTCAAGGATAATATTAGTATCATACCGAAAAATGACCTGATAGTGTCCCTTTAAAATTACAGCCAAAAAAGAAAAATATCTAAATTAAGGCCCCTTTCACATCGGCGTTTTTGCTGATTCGCGGCAGATTTACCTTATCTGCCACGTAACGGCCGATTGCGGCAAGCCCCCATTCATTCTCTACTGGACTTGTGGCAGGTGCGGTTTTTGCCGCTATCTGGCAAATCTGGCTCTTGCAGCAAGTCAAAAAAATGTGGTTAGCTGCGTTTTTTTGACTTGCCGCAAGTGCCACGGCAAATACCGGACCTGCTGCATGTCCCGTAGAGAATGAATGGGGGCATGCCGCAAGTTGGCTGTTACGCGGCAGATGCAGTAAATCTGCCGGATCTGCCACGAATCAGCAAAAACACTGATGTGAAAGGTCCTGTAGAGCGGCTTCGCTGCAGATTTTACTAGATTTTGGACATTCGGCTTGAAGCAATTTCTCTTTTATTTGGGATTTTTAAAAGAGAAAAGTTTTTTTTAGCACAAATTTGGCTTTTTCTATGGTGATGTGATTATTGAAAGTATTTATGGAGAGCATTAGCATGTTCTGTTACAAAAAAGGTACTCCCATCTAAAAAACGTCATCAATATATCTTTGCAGTCCAACTTCTAAAATGACTCCCCAACCAAATGAATTCACGTAACAGGCTGAGTGTGTGTTGGCCAGAAATAGGAAAATCTGCAAAGAACAGCCACGTTTAGGCCCTGTGCACACAGTGTATTTTTATTGTGTTTTTTTTAATGCATTTTCAGTGCAGTTTTATCTTAAAACTGCATACAAATACTTATGCTATCAAAGTCAATGACAATCTTGAAGTTTTGTGCTTTTTTTCCCTTGGAAGTTTAGTGCACTAATAAATACTTTCTTATTTTCCATGTTCGTCACTTAAATGTTTCATATCACCAAATAAATGTAACTATTAGAGAAAGGTAACACAAGTACCCACAAAATGCAGTTTATAAATGAAGGTCTTTATTATTAAGGGGGAAAAGAAATCCAAACCTACAGGGCCCTGTGTGAGAAAGTGATCCCCCCACTCTCCTGATTTCTTATTGTTTTGCATGTTTATCACACTTCAATGTTTTCAGATCACCAAACAAATGTAAATATTAGACAAAGATAACACAAGAAAACATGAATTGCAGTTTATAAATGAAGGTCTTTGTTATTAAGGGAAAAAGAAATCCAAACCTACAGGGCCCTGTGTGAGAAAGTGATTACCCTCTCCCTTAGAACATAAATTAACTGTGGTTTATCACATCTTTGAGAAGCTGAGATCAATCTACCCAGCCTCACCCAGACCTGATTACTGCCACTGCAACGGCCGAGAGGGTGAGGGTACTCTGACAATCCGGGGTATCAGTCTGTTGGAAGTCACGGTGGCGAACCCCAGAAGCTGTGGCTCTGACGGAGCATGTTAAAAAGGGGATATTTCCAGGGGAAAATAAAGTTTTTCATGACGCTAAGTGTGGTGTCTGGTCAGGGATGACCAGCGCTGCTTGTATCGATCCCCAGGGGATAGGTGGTTAGGCAGCTGGATGGAACACTCCCCACAGACAGAGCAGGCCCCTGGAGTATAGGTGGAGTTGACGTGAGTGATAGTGGTTGTAGTTGTTGGTGCAGGGCGGCTCAGGAAGGAGTGGACAGACACAGGGTCGCAGTTCTTACCAGTCACCTTTACTTGTCGATAGTGCAAAGATAACCCAGCCGGGATACTGTGTCCTCCCAAGATGGCAGCTTGGCCAGCTAACGGGTAGTCCAGGTCCACCTCACTGAGACACCAGGTATAAGCCTTTCTGTGCTGCCCTTCCTGACTTTGCCCAGCTTCCCCTAGAACTCCATCTCTCTCTCTCTCTCCTCTCTCTCTCTCCTCTCTATCTCAATCTCATCTCTATCTCTATCTCAATCAGCCAGTCCACGCATCATGGTACAAATACAGATCACAAACACGGATGTCCGAATCAGCCTGTGAAATGTACCTGGACCCCGATCGTGTCTGTGGATCTTATAGCACAATAACGGTATCAATTGTAAATGGTATAACTCATTACTGGACCTTTAGAGAGTGTGTGTTATTAAAGGTCATGTCCTCCTTTTAAAATATGGGAAGCAAGGTGTACCACGGTCCACAAAATCACCTGGGATGCAAGATGTTGTAGCAGTATACTTCTTTATTCCTTCCTACGCGTTTCAGCGCCCTTCCTGGCACCTTCCTCAGGGTTATATATCTGCAACTGCATTACACCACTCACAACTGAGTGTCACTAGTGATAGGACACTATTGCGCCTCTTGTTCCCCCACCTTTTTTTGTAATGTCCTCCTTTTGGGATATGTTTTTTTAATACTGAAAACATTTATTTTGTCCCAAAAAGTAATTTTTTACAATTGGCTTTCATTAAAAATGTTGCACCCTTTGCCTACTGTGCTGCATCATCTGTCGCTGGCTGCAGAATGAGTTAACTGACAATCTATCAGTGAGCTTAGTCTGATGGTCTTGAGCTCTGTTCAGCTGATTTATGACCACAGATCACATTAGAGTTGAATGTTCAATGAAAAAAATAGCCTGGAAAAGCCGAATGGTGCAAAATTGTTAATGAAACCCAATTGTAAAAATGGGACATTTATGGTAAAAAAAATCCCAATAGGTAGACAACCTAAACTGTGTGCGTCAGCAGCTGACCTAATATTAGTCATTAAAGATAAGAAACCCTATGTATGTATCCTTCTATTGTAGGAACTAATGGCCATCCCGGAGGTGAACATTTTCAGTGAATGGATAAAGGTAGGTGCTGATGTGATTTATGTAATTAAGTTACATTTGTGTGAGTCCATCTACACCTACAGATTTCTGCACCGGGGTGGTAAGGACTCTGGGAAGTTTTCTCGTGAATTTTAGAGTTTTCTCAATGGCTTCACTGTGAGACACAGGAACCATGGTTTAGTAGTCTGGTAGAGAGGAGTAAGATGTATTCTTGGCCTCAACCTCCAGTTGGCAGTATATTGATGCATGGATCCTGTGTCCCCCAATTAAGGCTTCAAGAAAGAGATTTTACGGTGAGTACCAAAAATCTCTATTCCCATCAATGAAAGTAATGACCCTCTGGGGGATTGGTGACCACTGTGACACTCACCGCTTGCAGAACTGGGGCTCTGAAATGCCCTAATGGAATACAGATACACATGCCTCTGTTTTTTATCATTGGCACAGTGTCTTTCATGTGTGGTCACCACTCCATTCTGATTGGCCATTTCTGTGCCCTTTTCTTATGATCAGTCCTAGAGGTCACATTCCCACTGATCCTCAGCTTATCACGTGTGCCTCAGATACGGTAGGTGATAGCTTATTGCTAGAATTAAACATTTAAAGCAGCACACCAGCATTTTTTTCCATTGCCCCTCTGGAGTGCTGCTTTAAATATAAGTCCCCTGCCCCCTGTATTATACTCAACCGCCGCTTTCTTCATCTTTTTCATTGCCTCTTCTGTCTCTGGCGGTTTGTGACCTGCTGCCAGCTCCAGTGCTTCATGGGACATGCCAGAAGTCACAACTCAATACAAGTCTATTGGACCTCGTTTTTCCTCTCATAGAGTTACATTGAGTGTTAGTGATGTAACTTTTGAGTTTCGAACAGTCAGAAGGTACGGGGAAAAGATGACTCTGCAGGACCGCAGGTCAAAACTCAGTACATCCCTATGAGGGCCTTGTTGTGGCTCTTGTAGAGTTGCAGTGAGCACTTATGATGTAACATCTGACTTATGGGCAGACGTTGGTGCTTTGAGACCAGAGGTCACAACTCAATACATCTCTGTGGGAGACTCGTTCTGGTTCTCATAGAGTTACGTTAAGATCTAGTGACGTAGATATTTCAACTTCCGGACAGTCAGAAATTAAGAGCAAAAGATGACACCGCAGGACTGGAGGTCACAACTCTATACATCCCTATGAGAGCCTTGTGGGGTATGGTCTCGTTCTGGTTCTCATAGAGTTACTTTGAGCACTTATGATGTAACATCTGAGGTCCGGCCAGCAAAAAGTTAGAGCAGAAATTGGCACAGTTGGATTGAACGTCACAGCTCAATACATCCCTATGAGAGCCTAGTCCTGACCTCATTTGGCTCTCATAGAGTTACATAGAGCGCTTGTGATGTAACATCTGACTTCCGGCCAGTGAGAAGTTACAGGCAGAAGTTGGCTCTGCAAGACTGGCTGTCACAACTCAATACATCTCTATGAGGGCCTCATTATGGCTCTCCTAGAGCTACATTGAACACTTATGACGTACCTTCTGATTTACGGGCAGAAAATGGTGGCGCGTGACCGGAGCAGCACCGAAGAAGGCTGAAAACTGTAGCGGGCGGATATAATTCAGAGGGCTTATATTTAAAGCACCATTTTAATGGTGAAATTACAAAAAAAACTGTGTAATTCAGTGTAGTGGGCAAGAACTAAAGTTTACAAGGGGAGAGTGATAAGAATACCTCCATCATCCGACATAAAATGAATCCCAGCACATTGTTGTCCTGGATGATACGTTTCTGTCGATGGTTGTATATACTCAGATTAACCCTTGCTTTTTAGACACGTATTTAATCTGGATTTCTTGTATAAATCAGGACTTCCTGCTGTGCCTTGAAGTTTCCAGTATATCAGGAGCCGTATCTGCTTTTTGCACGTGTCATCACTTTCAATTAATAACAGTTGCCATTTTCTTACTTCCATACAGAACTCTGAAGTCTCCATCTCCCGTGAGATCAATGTCACCGCTTTAGTCCCTTCTAATAAAGCCATTGCCGCCTTTCCTGCCAGCGCTAGAAAATTTTGGATGGACAAGATGCAATTTTTGGTCAGGTAAAGCCCCGCTAAACAAGTTTGAGTTTCATGTTATTTTTCCTTTTTGTATCTAGTAAGGCTGTGGTCACACTGCCGCCATCTGCTCTGTCAGTGCAAATAGGTCTGTAGTGAAATATGTAACACCAGAACAGTTAAGGGGTTAAATCCCATGTCAATCCACAAGAGGTTACAACCTGTATTTTTAAGCACAAAGCTAGGTCCCCAGTCATAGTGACTGCAGGTCTCCCCAGGGGCATCCTGGGAAAAGCACACGTGTAGCCAGAAAGGAGATCAAAGACTCCACCAAATGGGTCATATAGCAGTTGATATTTACTGTGGGAAAAGAATTGGTTTAGACAAAGGAGCATTTGAAAAATAATGCATGCAAGGCTAAATGAGTGAGTGTCCAATCAAAGACAGAGAATTAGAATATTAAAATGGAAGGCCGGTCTAGAAATCTGACCTCCAGTCTGAGTCTATAACTGGATGCTCTCAGCCAAGGCAAAGTGTTACAGAGATGGGTCAGCCGATCTGCTGTGATCATCATTCCATATATCTCCGCTCTTCCTGTTGGGCAACAGAAGTCAAGGTTTAGGTTTCTGTAAGTTTCTCCTTTTTATTTCATTGTTTGCATATGTGTATGTCATTTTATTATTTCTATTTTTTATATCTTTTATGTAAGCACTGTACTTTTTATATTAAAGCTTAAAACTTTAATAAGTCTGAACCTTGTATACTCTAAAGAATTCACAGCCCTAGAAAGGTGTGATTTTGTTGATTGTCTGAGAAGTCTTAGTTTAGGGGAACTCATCGGCCCCCCAAATCCAGTGAGTGGTTGGCAGCGTGTGTGAAGCGGGGTGTGCGGTGTGAGTCGGGGTGTGATTGATCCTCCCTTTCAGCATAGGACAGAGGTCGAGTGCTGGATTGAGTGAGAGGAGATAAATTAATCCTTGCAGGCGCAACCCCAAGTCACGTGCTGAGAAGTGGGTACATGACAAGGTCACATTTATTTTATTTTAGGGACTTTTCGTCACATTAACACAATCACAGCTCAGAAATGTCCCACAGAAATATGGGATGGTTTAGATACATGGGGCAGGGGCTGACTGGCAAATTTTGGCATGGGGGTAAACACACAGCAGTGGACATCCCAGCTGCGACCACCTGTCACTGCATCAAGATAGGGAGCTTCAGGGGCAAAGTGGCCTCTCAGGCTAATGTGACAGATGGCCGGTCGGCACCGAACCTGCTGCTTGACCACCGGCCTGAGGAGCATCAGCCCCCCTGCCCTCTGGGCTAGCCAGCCCCTGCATGGTGAATATCTGATTACTGAACTACAGGCCATCCTCTGAGGCAGCCACACAAACCGTAACAGATGGCCAGGCGGCCCCGAAACTGCCGCCATCGGAGGGGGGGAGCTAGAGTCATCGGAGGGGGGAGCTAGAGTCGTTGGAGGGGGGAAGCTAGAGTCGTCGGAGGGGGGTGAGCTGGAGTCATCGGAGGGGGGGAGCTAGAGTCGTTGGAGGGGGTGAGCTAGATTCGTCGGGGGGGAGGGAGCTAGAGTCGTCGGAGGGGGGAAGCTAGAGTCGTTGGAGAGGAGGGAGCTAGAGTCGTCGGGGGGAGCTAGAGTCATCGGAAGGGGAGCTAGAGTCGTTGAGGGGGTGAGCTAGATTCGTCGGGGGGAGGGAGCTAGAGTCGTCGGAGGTGGGGAGCTAGAGTCGTCGGGGGGGAGCTAGAGTCATCGGAGGGGGCAGCTAGAGTCGGGGGAGGATCTGGAGTCGGGGGGAGCTAGAGTCAGAGACAGACATTTTGCTTTACGTTCACCATTGAAATTTATGAGCATCAACTGCCCTCCCCCTATCTAAATAATAGGAGAATCTGTATTCACTGAATTTTACCTGTGAATTGAGAATTTTGGCAATGAAATGTCAGTCCTGGACACAGAAGCAGATTTCTCTGATGAGGTATATTGCAAAAGTTTCTTATTTTCACGTGTGCTATTGATTTATGAGATCTAATGGAAACTATGGTATTCTATAAGCTTTATTGTCTATATGTTATTATGGTACCCGATGTCTGAACCTGCCCAGCCTAAACATCCTCGGCGTATGTCTGCTTTCTTCCTTTTCTCTGATCTCAGTTACTAATTGCCCCTTTCATGTGATGATCGTCGCTGCTTTTCCTGTATTTATATGGAAATATAACCTCTGTAATTCCGCAGGGCGCACTTTCTGCGAGGAGCCTTCACTTACAAAGATCTGGAGAAACATATCGGTGAAGAACTGGATACAATCGAACCAAGGACAAAGTGTGAGATTGATATGACTGAAGTAAGTGTGACCTGATGATCCCGATACCCAAAGCATAAATGGAAATAACTGGCAGTAATATGTTATTAAGTAAAGGCTGCGTAACTTGTAAGGAAAGACGTCACTAATTCAGCATTGCATATACTTTATTTCAGGACATAACGGTTAATAACGCCAGTATCATTGTCCGTAACATTCCGGCTTCCAACGGATACATTTTCATTATTAACAAGGTTTGTATTCTATCATTCTCTAATGTCCAGGGGTCATATGACTATCCTTCCTAAAGGAGATGTTTCACAATTACATATCATATATAGAATGTTAAAAAATGATTGATATTTGCCATTTAAATGCATTTACAAAATGATATTGTGAAGTCCTATGACATTAACCCACACAGTATAGCACCACCTGGTGGTCAAACTGTACAGTAACGTGCACGTCCACCAAAAGAGCCGCGATCTGGTGGACGCAGATACCCAATCAGTCCTCCCACAGCCTGGTCTCCACTTACTGATCCTCCGTTCACTAAAGAACGGAAAATAGAAATAGATTTGTTTCAAAGGAAAGGAGAAGTGTTATAGCGGCAAAGATTTCTACAGCAGGGTAAATGGGAAGGGAATTTGCCAGCTGCCAGAGGGGAAAGGACACCCCCCTACCCCCTCAAGAGCAAAAAAGATTCCTGCAAGCACAAAAATATTTAATAAAGCTTTTTTTATGTCTCACAATGGCTATTGAATGCTTGAAATTATTAAAGGGAACATAATTAAAGGGTCCAGTCATTAGGAGGAGCCATAATAGAGAACAGTCAGAGCTCTCTAGAAGTGAACACACTGTAATCATGTAGAGAGATTAAGGTTCCACCACCCAATGTATCACAGGACTCCAAGGCTTCCAGGGAAGTTGTAGGCGTGCAACGTGTATACAAGAAAATTTATGAAAAACTCTGCTGCCACATGCAGAGAAAATGTAACTTAATATTCTCGCAGCAGCCGCGCTTCCAAGTAGATTTTGTCATGAGTGTCTCCCATCCTTGGGGTGACCTTCTGACAGGTCTGAAATCTGAGGTTCACAATTCCTTGTGAAACTCTGGGTTTTACATGTATTTGCTTTATTTGGTGCAGCAAGGGTTAAGGACTCTTTTGTCAGGTGTAACTGGTTTGTGACCACTCCCCTCCAAGTCAAATACTTCATCACATGTTCCAACACATGTTGCTGGTTATAGAAACATGTCTATGCTGATCACAGTGGAAGGAGCAAGTGTCTTGAAGAGTCAGGAGTCGTGATGGTGGCAGCTCAGGTGCTGTACTGCTAATGTGGAGTTTGTCGATATCCTTTTTGTCTTTTCCTCTGTCCTCCTTCCCCTGTGTCACATTACAGTAGTGGTGAAGACTAGTGCTCTCACCATTTTATGCGCATTATTCAGGGTGAGTGTCAGGACAGCTAGTGATTAGGCATGTGATGGTGATGGGGAAAGTGCCCGTATAGGGACGATACGGAGGTGAGTGTCAGGAGATGACCGGTCTCCAATCTCCCTATCATTAAGTCCTTCCTCTCCTTTATATCCCCATTGTTACCTTTTGAGTTGCAATGTGCACTGGGATTCGTATATCCCAGTGTGACAGATTACAACACGTCTATTTATTATTACCATGATTAATATTATATTTACAGTGATATTTACCTGCAGAGTGGCCTATACCTGTAGGAAAATACTTGTTTTTTGTTGCTGAAATGTTACCCCTAGCGTGATAACCAGTCACCATTCGTATACATCTACTTATATATTTGTCTTGTGGCGTCTGTCATCGCGTTCTGTGTCCGGTTGTCCCTGTATCACATTTGGGTATTATGACATCACAATGGGGGTATTATGACATCATAGCAGGGTGTTACAACATCACAATGAGTATTATGACATAGTGGGATGCTATGACATCACAATGGGGTATTTTGACATTACAATGGGGTAGTATGACATCTAAATGGGGTATTGTTACATCATAGAGGGGTGTTATGACCTAATAATGGGGTATTATGAAAGCCCAGTGGGAATTATGTATTATGACATCATAGTGGGGTCTTATGACATCATACTGGTTTTTTTTTTACATCTCAATGCGGTATTATGACATCATAGTGGGGTGTTATGACATCACAATGAGGTATTATAACATCCTCATGGGATATTATGACATAATGGGGTATTTTGACACCACAATGTGGTATTATGACATCACAATTGGATATTATTACATCATAGTGAGGGAGTTATGACATCATAACGGGGAATTATGATATAGCGTACAGGGGGAGAGATAGCTGCCACCCTCAGTGCCACAGAGCCCCACCCCTATCGTGACATCACCGCATTCCTGATGCGATCGCATCGCGCCCACATCTAGTTCAGAAATGAGCATCTATACAATACTCTTTATAGAATGTTGCAATATGATTGATACATATACATTTCCTCTTCACAGACTACGTACAGAGGCCCTGTGCAGTCTGATGGCTATTTACACCGTCCCCTTTGAACATACTGTATATAACACTATATGTAAGCAACACCACCAGTATATACAGTATATACCACTACCATATATATGTCACCCACCACCATCCCCTCCCCTATAGACCAGCTCCAGTGTTAACTTTTCATATTCAAACATTTATTTTTGTTGTAATTTCCTTTATGTTTTTATTGCAAGTTATAAAAAAAAAAGATACAAAAGATGATAGAACTTGTAGTAATTTGCATATTTTTGTTCTGTTTATGTTCCAAACATAGTTATTGAGTCAATTATGTGATTTAAAGAGATCCTTTTTGCTCCCCCAGGTGTTGATCCCACCGCTAGGAGCCATACCACCGCCCCGGCCCGGTCTGTACAAGGCCCTGGATCAGGTTCCCGCATACGAGGACTTCAAGGATGAAATCCAGGTACGATAATCTCCAGCAAAGGACAGAACAATGGCTCTGACAGATGGGAATGTGGAGGCCGCCATATTCAGGAAATCAGTGACAGGTGACTAATTATCATAGGAAAGAGGCCGAGTGCTGGACATGAATGATAGGAAGCTGCGATCTCCAGGACGGGATACATGGAGGTGACACTGGAGGTTTCCTGGAGGGAAGCGCTCGTCTACTAATACTGAGATAACAGAGTGCTCACATCCGACACCAAGCGTCAGATCCCGGGGTACAATCTAATGACTGAGTGCTCTGATTTACACAATCTGTTTTTGCTTTGTAAGGCCTCCTAAAAATAACAGGATTACAATATTTAGTGTTACTGTGTCTTTGGGAGAAATCAGTAAAAAGTGTTCAATTTCACTACATCACCAGATGTCTTTTAAGTATTAAAGGGAATCTTTGGGCAGATTTTTGCTATGTAACAATGAGTATTTTATGAGCAGGAGAATAGAATTGCTTGGACTGTGTGCACACCCCCCCATCACTGATTAGCAGCTCTCTGTCTATAGACAATGTATACAGAGAGCTGTGGTGTGGGAGGGTTAGTTTTCTGAGCTCTGCTACATCTAAGAACTCTGATTATGTCACAACAGGTCACAACATGTGAAAAATTAGTTAATGTGATGGCTTAAAAATGTCATGGCCATCACATTAACTAATTTTTCACATTTAATCCTAGATAGCTTTCAGTAGCTTTCGAATATGTTCTTGGTTCCTGTTCATACAATGCAATAATACATGTTAGCCATTGGCTTTTCCTTTAAAGACATGAAGTGCTGGTGTGCAGCAGAATCTCTATTTAGTAAGTATTATATATTTTCATGCTAGCACCCACCACTAGAGGTGTGCACCCATCTTTATATTATATATTGCCCATCTCTACTGTGCACCATTAAAACTCATACCCAATGTGGTTACTCAAGACGAGCTGGGAGCTCTAGTGGATAGGGGATAACTGTTCATTATACGCAGAACATAAACTTAATATTGGTAGCAGGGGAAAGGTAGAAGGAAAGTTCAGCTCACCCAGTTGAAATATTAGTACTCCAGTACAAGGAAATGGTGCACAGATACAGTCCTGGTCTCTGAACCGGGAATCACCAATAATAATCACCAATAATAATGTAGAAAAATCCAGATTTTTCTACATTATTAAACTTAATATTGGACCATTATTCACTCCATGTCCAACCTCTCTCTCTCCAATGGACAGATACAGCAGTAACACTCAACCTCTACATACATTGTTATTACAGCTATATACTCTTGTCATAGGGTGCACACAATATATATACTGACACCTAGTAGTGTATCGATACTGAACCTATAATCTCTTCTTTTTATGCAGAAAACTGGATTAATTCAGGAAATTGAATCCAACAAACAGAAGTATACAGTGTTTGTGCCCAATAACGCAGCAATGACAGAGTTCTACAGTCAGTCTGGATTCAGCGCTCTGGTAAGCGGTTGGTGGCAGCTGACACATGGGAATACTGTCACGTGTTGTCGGCTTTGCAGCCCATGTGTGATGCTACTGTGGTTTAAATCTGAGTTAATTCCTTTGGCACATTGAGTGTTAATTTGTAGATGCTGCTGTATTGCTGTGTGGCTCTGTAGGTGGAGGTGGAGGGGCATGTCAGAGCATTCTGTTCTCCATTCCCTCAACTTTTAAGTAGTTCCACTTCCTTCCACCGGGTGTCACAGATAGAGTTCACTCTGCCTTGACCGGTTGTGCTGTTAAGACATAGTACAGTGTATGATGTTGACCTTCCTGCTGATCCTGTCTGGACATCCTTGGGGAAATAGCTGTTTTCCCGGTCCATGGGTGGAGGTAGGGGCTTTTAGCCTAGGGCTTATAAGGAGTATAGGGCAAGGGTGGTGGCCTGGACATCCTCACCTTCTGAGGTACCTCTAGGATCAGGGTGAGCCAGGGACCTCCAGTTTAAGGGTCAGACTAGTGTCCCTGAACGCCTTTAGCTATCTTACCATCCTGCTACCTGATTCCCATACCACTGTGATTCTGTGACAAATATATCCTAATAAATCTAGATAAACTTAAAGAAATGAATGTCAGAAGCCTTTACCCTCCCTCAAAACCATTAATATATGCATTTGTAACCCTTTACAATATGAGCAAGGTGATCCCTTTATGACCCCAATGTACTGTTCCAGCAGTGAGAAATTGTGTTTTATAGTTCCAGACTTGTGTTTGGAGATGCACTGGGTGTGACGATGCACTTACAGCTTCTGCGCCTCACGTTGTATTGCTTGCCCAGCACAGCATTTCTCTGGTTTATTGACAAGCCATTTGCTGTGGTTTTAATTATGTACAAATCATCATACACACCACCCCACTATCCTACACCACACACACTATCCTACACCACACACACCATCCCTCATCACACACACACACCATCCCACTATCCTACACCGCACACACTATCCTACACCATACACACTATCCTACACCATACACACCATCCCTCATCTCACACACCATCCCACTATCCTACACCACACACACTATCCTACACCATACACACCATCCCTCATCACACACACACTATCCTACACCATACACACCATCCCTCATCACACACACACCATCCCACTATCCTACACCATACACACACCATCCCTCATCACACACACACTATCCTACACCATACACACCATCCCTCATCACACACACACCATCCTACTATCCTACACCATACACACCATCCATCATCACACACACACCATCCCACTATCCTACACTATCCTACACCACACACACTATCCTACACCATACACACCATCCCTCATCACACACACACTATCCTACACCATACACACCATCCCTCATCACACACACACTATCCTACACCATACACACCATCCCTCATCACACACACACCATCCCACTATCCTACACCATACACACCATCCCTCATCACACCCACACCATCCCACTATCCTACACCATACACACACACTATCCTACACCATCCCTCATCACACACACACCATCACACACCTCACACACTATCCTGCACCATACACACCATCCCTCATCACACACACACCATCACACACCACACACACTATCCTACACCATACACACCAATCACTTGCTCCAGTGATTTGGATACCAAGCTCTGAACGCAAACAGGTTCACTCATCACTTTATACAGGACACATCGGGCCCAATTCATTGAAGCTTTTACCTAGTATTCTGAATTTAAAAACTTTCAGAAGTTGCAACATTTTGGCTTAACTTAAATCTGCACTAATACCTTTTGGTGTTACCACATTTTGGCAAAGCAGGTGGAGCTGCGGCGGGATGGGGATGGATTGATCACCGCAGCTCCACCTGCAAATCTGCCACAAGGCATTGTAGGACTGGAATGATGCCACTTCTGGAGGTAATTCTATTTTCTAGATATATGTTTTTGTTTTCCAGAATACCAGCACAATAAAATATCATGTCATACTTGGAGAGAAATTATCGCCCTCAGACATCAGAAATGGGATGCACCGGAGCAGCATGATGGGACTGTCGTACTGGCTGATGTTTTACACAAGGCACAACCGGGTAGTGTACAATCATCTTATTGGTTTCCAGCCATTGCTGATTTGTGAAAGTAATAACATCATTAAAGTAGCATTTTTTAATTAGTGTTATTCAATTTCTATTTGGAAATTTGTGGTATACCTCTTTTCATATGGTTTGGGTGACCCCTTGGGAATTACATGTGTGGCGCCCCTGCGGTCTGGTAGCCACAGAGGGGTACTGCACCCAATCCACGGGTGTGGTATTCCTCTTCTCAGAAAACGGGATGGTAAGTCCAGACACCCACAAAAGCACCCAATACACCCGGTGCCAGGGACAGCTAGCGGACCCGATAGAGGGAGGGCCCAGTTAGTTAGTGTGATGGTGGGGAGTAAGGTGGAGGGTGGGAAGTTAGTAGGGGAGCAGTCAGGAAAAAGGAGAGGAGATAGAAAGGGAAACAACAGTAGACCGTGAGTATGCAGAGGAGTCGAGAGAAGCAGAATGTAGGAGCAGTGAAAGGAGAAGGACCCGGAGCACTGGAGCGGAGATGCAGCTCGTCCTGGGTCCCAGAACAGCAGACTGCAGTGAGGCAGAGGGAGCCCTAGGGGCAGGGGCAGTGAGCAGTCCACCCATGTGCCTGAATCTGAAGTGAAGTGGAAAGGGCAGGGCGAGCACCAGAGACCCTGGCCCTGAAGGTGGCAAGGAGACTCTATGCTCCAACCACGGAACAGCAGGCCACGGGATCTAGAGGAGCTGTGGCCAACTCTCGACACATCTGCCGACAAGGCAGGCGTACTAAGGTCAGGGGACACGGCCAGTCGCCCGAAAGGACCCGTGGCTGCTGTATTGGGGCACTGTGTGTGGAGGCGCTAGCAGGAATTAGGCGAACAGGCAGCACTGAGAAAGAGCAACCCGAGAAGGAAGGAACACAGGGGGTATCTAGGTCAAGCTCTTCTGGTTGCTGAGGACTATCCGGACTGTGACTAAACCAGAAATCTACTCTGTGGTGCTAGCAGAGAAAAGCTAAGTAAATTGGATTTGGAACTCAGAACTGTGTGTGAGACTGTTCATTTCCCGCCTGAGGAGTGGTAGACTGATAAGCCGCGCAGGCCGCAGGGACCTGCCTGTGAGCCGCTCTGATCCCTCTCTCCAGCCACATCGGCCCCGCTGGCCCTCTATTACCAATACCTCTACACCAGACGCCGTGGGGAACTGCTCCACCCGTGGGGAGTGAAATCATCACAGCTTCCATCCCATCATCCCCAGAGGTCCCGGACAACAGCGTCGGCCATTAGTAGCCAATCACCACGGGTGGCGTCACGACAACCATCCCTAAATCCCTATAAATCCCCCAAGTGCATGAACACTTCCTCCATCCCCTTTTTATTGACTGACTCCGGGGCCACAGACCGTGTCCGCCACAGTGACATCCCATTCCTCCGGACGACATCGTCAGACCCGGCTCTGAGTACCCCACAGGGCGTGTCACATACTTGTATGTTCTTTGAACATCTCAGTAACCAAATCTTTTTTAATGATGAGATTGCATGCACTGTGCCACTAAACTTCTCCATGGGGGAAAGAGAGGAGCAGACTCTCGTATCACATTTAAAGATGATGACTGCACAGTGCTGTGGCACAGTTGTAATATCATTGATCACAGTTCAGCCTCCCTGACTGCATACTTGTATCCTATTATCTTATATAGGAGAATATAGAGGTAAGGATAATCACAGTGCCATCCTAGCAGATAGAGAAGTACTGGCTCATCACGTGATGTTGTAATGATGCATCATGGGATTGATAGAGCATAGGGGAATAGTGAGCAGGACGAAAGCTAGGAACAAAAATGTCAGCTGCAAGGAAGAAATCAGGAGATCAAAGTACATAAAAATAAGCTCCTCATCAGTAACCACCTCCCCTTCCCCATTGGGGCACATTCACACATAGCTTGTTTGATGCAGCTTTCTTTTCTGCATGATAAATGCAAGCTGTGGGCAGAAAACGTCAGTCTTCCATGTTTTTGCACGGTCTACGGTGACGATAACCTCTTCATCCGTACAATCATGTGATGTCGGTGCTATATCTGCTCTTCCTTCCCGCACAGACCCTCGTTCACGATGTCCCTCTGGACGGCAGCTTTTTCGAAACCGACACCGGGATGCTGATGGGAATATCTGGAGTGATGAAAATCCTGAACAATCGCTGTGATCATATTGAAACCACCGTCAAAAGGGTTTGTTACCATGAATTATTCAGGCTGAAATGAAATCTTTCCATTTCTAAATCTCTGCGAATTCCTGTAATCTATTAGCAGCTTTTGTGCTGTAGGGGCTGAGAGCCTGATTCCAGTGATGTATCACTTACTTGGTGCAGTAACCACTGAGTCACCGTGCTGCCCTATATATAGTACTATGCTAATCACTGAGCTACCGTGCTGCTCTATGTATAGTACAGTGCTAACCACTGAGCCACCGTGCTGCCCTATATACAGTACAGTGCTAACCACTGAGCCACCGTGTTGCTCTATATATAGCACTGTGCTAACCACTGAGCCACCATGCTTCCCTTATACAGTACAGCGCTAACCACTGAGCCACCGTGCTGCTCTATACATAGTACGTGCTAACCACTGAGCCACCATGCTGCCCTATATACAGTACAGTGCTAACCACTGAGCCACCGTGCTGCTCTATATATAGTACTAGTGCTAACCACTGAGCCACCATCTGCCCTATATACAGTACAGTGCTAACCACTGAGCCACCGTGCTGCTCTATATATAGTACAGTGCTAACCACTGAGCCACCATGCTGCTCTATATACAGTACAGTGCTAACCACTGAGCCACAGTGCTGCTCTATATATAGTACAGTGCTAACCACTGAGCCACCGTGCTGCTCTATATACAGTACAGTGCTAACCACTGAGCACCGTGCTGCTCTATATATAGTACAGTGCTAACCACTGAGCCACCATGCTGCTCTAATATACAGTACAGTGCTAACCACTGAGCCACCGTGCTGCCTATATATAGTACAGTGCTAACACTGAGCCACCGTGCTGCCTTTATACAGTACAGTGCTAACCACTGAGCCACCGTGCTGCTCTATATATAGTACTGTGCTAACCACTGAGCCACCATGCTGCCTATATAAGTACAGTGCTAACCACTGAGCCACCGTGCTGCTCTATATATAGTACGTGCTAACCACTGAGCCACCATGCTGCCTATATACAGTACAGTGCTAACCACTGAGCCACCTGTGCCCTATATACAGTACAGCGCTAACCACTGAGCCACCGTGCTGCTCTATATATAGTACTGTGCTAACCACTGAGCCACCATGCTGCCCTATATATAGTACAGTGCTAACCACTGAGCCACCGTGCTGCTCTATATATAGTACGTGCTAACCATGAGCCACCTGCTGCCTATATACAGTACAGTGCTAACCACTGAGCCACCGTGCTGCCCTATATATAGTACAGTGCTAACCACTGAGCCACCGTGCTGCTCTTATATATATACAGTGCTAACCACTGAGCCACCATGCTGCCCTATATTAGTACAGTGCTAACCACTGAGCCACCGTGCTGCTCTATATATAGTACAGTGCTAACCACTGAGCCACCGTGCTGCTCTATATATAGTACTAGTGCTAACCACTGAGCCACCATGCTGCTCTATATATAGTACAGTGCTAACCACTGAGCCACGTGCTGCTCTATATACAGTTACATTGCTAACCACTGAGCCACCGTGCTGCCCTATATAAGTACAGTGCTAACCACTGAGCCACCGTGCTGCCCTATATATAGTACAGTGCTAACCACTGAGCCACCAGTGCTGCCCTATATACAGTACAGTGCTAACCACTGAGCCACCGTGCTGCTCTATATATAGTACAGTGCTAACCACTGAGCCACCGTGCTGCCCATATGTAGTTACTATGCTAACCAACTGAGCCACCTGTGCTGCCTATATAGTACGTGCTAACCACTGCCACGTGCTCTTATAATTTACAGTGTAACCACTGAGCCACCTGTGCTCTATTAGTACGTGAACCACTGAGCCACTGCTGTCTTATATGTACATCTAACCACTGAGCCACCGTGGCTCTATATACAGTACAGTGCTAACCACTGAGCCACCATGCTGCCTATATATAGTACAGTGCTAACCACTGAGCCACCGTGCTGCCCTATATAAGTACAGTGATAACCACTGAGCCACCTGCTGCCTATATACAGTACAGTGCTAACCACTGAGCCACCTGCTGCTCTATATATAGTACAGTGCTAACCACTGAGCCACCCTGCTGCCCAAATGTGTTGACTAATAAATCAATATTATAGTCACCCTTCGATGTCTGGTGGAATACGTCAGCGCAGTGTTTAACTCTTCATCCTCCCTACTTGAATCTTCTGAGATAATGACCTTTGGGTTTTCATGAATCATCAACATTAACATAAATAGACCATGAAATAGATCCCTCTGTGTGTAATGACTCTATATAATAGATGTGGTCACTTTATATGTTGAATTACTGAGATAAAGTCACTTTTTGATGATCTTCTCATTCATTGAGAGGCTCCTGTATGTGCAAAGTGCCAAAATCTGGTAACTTTTTAAGGCAAAGGAAAGAAGACAGAACAAATTCTTTACCTCGTTGACTACGTTGTTTTTTTTTGCAACAGACAAAATGCGGCTCTTGCAGCAGAGGAATTCAATGTACACAAGACACATATCTAAAGGTAAGAAGATGTTACCCGAACTCTATACTACGAGCGTCTGAACCGCGTTGTCCTATCATGGACGTCATCAGAGGAGGTCTCCTGCATTATGGAGGAACCAGTATCACCATGTCATATGTTAATGTCATTTCCATCATTTAGGAATATTGTTTGTGTCACTTATCAATAACTAATTCATGAAAGAGAATAACTAATGTCTGATTTCTGCACAGGAACCGCTGGGCAAAGGGTCAGGGAGCTGTGTATATAAAAGAAGGGCTAACTCCGTGCCCGGCTGCAAGTTCAGCTGTGTATCCCAAATAGTTGTAAGTACCGATCCTGATCCTTCATTCCCTGTATGGTAAGTATAGGCTGGAAAGAATGATCATATTATAATAATAATATTTATTCATTTGTATAGAGCTATTAATTCCATTGCACTTTACGTACATTTGCAATCTAAATATCCTATGAGTCTTTGGAGTGTGGGAGGAAACCCACGCAAACACAGAGAGAACATGCAAACTGCTTGCAGATGATGTGGAATTTAACACAAGACCCCAGCGCTGCAAGGCTGCAGTGCTACCCACTGAGCCACCGTCACGCCCCATATTTATTAATGTATAAATAAATTATCTTTGCTATAATATGATAGTTAATAAATATATACAGTGAATTAAAAAAAATAGTGTTCATCCCCTTCCTGATATCGTACTCTTTTGCACGTTTGGCACTTATTAATGATTCAGATCAACAAACAAATGTAAATATAACGCAAACAATCACAAAATGCAGTTAATAAATGAAGATCTTTATTATTAAGGGGAAAAAGTAATCCAAACCTGCAGGGCCCTGTGTGAGAAAGTGGTTGCTGCCTTCTGATTTCTTCTCCTTTGCATGTTTGTCACTTAAATGTTTAAGATCACAAACAAATATCAATATTAGGCAAAGATAATACAAGTCATCACAAAATGCAGTGTATAAATGAAGGCCTTTATTATTAAGGGAAAAAGAAATCCAAACCTACAGGGCCCTGTGTGAGAAAGTGATTGCCTCTAATCCTAATAACTGGTTGGACTCTTAGCAGAACAACTGCAATTTAGCATTTGTGATAACTGGCAATGAATCTCAATGCTCTGGAGGAATTTTTGTTGCTCATTTTGGCAGAATTGTTGTAATTCAGCCACATTGGAGGTTTCCGAGCATGATCCGTCTTTTTAAGGTCACAGCATCTCAATCGGATTAACGTCAGGATTGTGATTCGCCCGCTCCAAAGTCTTCATGTTGTTTCTTTAAGCCATTGAGAGGTGACTAGCCGGTGTCTTTTGGATCATTGTTCTGATGCATAACCCAAGTGCTCTTCATCTTAAGGTCACAGACAGACGGCCGGACATTCTCCTTCAGGATGTTTTGGTGACATCAGAATTCATCATTCCATTTCCTACAACGTCTTCCAGGTCCTGAAGCAGCAGAACAGCCCCTGATCATCACACGACCTCCACCATACTTTACTGTTGGGATGATGTTCCTTTTATGAAATGCTGTTACTTCTACACCAGATGTAATGGGACATTCACCTTCCAGAAAGTTCCAACTTTTGTTTCATCCGTCCAGAGTTTTCTCACAGAAGTCTCAAGGATCATCAAGATGTTTTGTAGCAGAACTGAGCTGAGCCTTTCTGTTGTTTTTGCTCAGCAGTGGTTCTCATCTTGGATTTCTGCCATATGGCCCGGTCTCTCTCATATGGTGGAGTCATGAACACTGACCTTAACTGAGAGAAGTGAGGCCTGCAGATCTTTTGATGAAGTTGTGGGGTCTTTTGTGACCTCTTGGATGAGTCGTCGCTCTGCTCTTGGGGTAATTTTGGTTGACGAACCACTTTTATGAAGGTTCACCACTGTTCCATGTTTTCAGTATTTGTAGATAATAACTCTCACTGTGGTTCGCTGGAGTCCCAATGCTTAGAAATGGTTGTATAACTTTTTCCAGACTAATAGAACTCAATTGTGATTATGATGCTTTGAACATACATAGGCGGTTCATGCTCGGAAACCTCCAATGTGTCTGAATTACAACAATTCTGCAAAAAATGAGCGAACAAAATCCCTCTAGAGCAAAAGACTCATTACCGGTTATCACAAACGCTTCATTTCAGTTGTTGCCGCTAATGGCCCAACCAGTTATTAGGATTAGAGGCAATCACTTTCTCACACAGGGCCCTGAGGGTTTGGATTTCTTTTTCCCTTCATTTATACACTGCATTCTGTGATTACTTGTGTTATCTTTGTCTAATATTTACATTTGTTCGGTGATCTGGAACATTTAAGTGACAAACATGGAAAAGAAGGAATCAGTACGGGGGCAAATACTTTATCGCACCACAGTATATATAGATGTGGTAATTATTTACATCAAGTGGTATATACCGTACTTTTCTTTTTATAAGACGCATCTTACAATTCGAATCTTGTTTTTCTTTCTTACTGAGCGGGGTTGCAGTGGCGGTGGTGGAGCGAAGTTGCAGGAGGGCAGGGTCGCCGGAGGATGTGGGCAGTGGGACAAGGCAGCAGGATCGGAGCTGGGGCTGTGTCGCAGCAATGTACGGTGGCACGCGCAGGCCGCCATTTTCTGGGTTCCGCCAGGCAAGCTGCAACTCTATAAATGCACCCCTGCTTTGTACTGTGTAATGGTCGTACCTGACTATGCAATATTGCTCCATTTCATGGTTTGAACAGATCACAGATTCTTCCCTGGAGGGGGAGGGGGGAGCATAAGTCACTGATGATAAGTGAGTATACGGATAAAGCAGCAGGGGCGCTTAGCTGCTACTTTTGGAGATAACACATTTCCCTGCCTGAGGAAACGCATTTCCCTGCCTGAGGTAACACATTTCCAGCTTGTATCACAGATGTGTTTCTGCCATGTCCCCAGTCCAGCTGAGCTTGTATGGTACAGATTTGATTTATGGTGACCACACAGGAATGGGGACATGGCAGAAACACTTCTGTGATGAAACAGGGAGATGTATTACTTCCAAAAGAAGCAGCTGTGAGCCCCTGCAGTTTCATCCGAATACTCACTTGGCATAAGTGACTTATACTTCCTTCCCAGCCCATGAGCTGTGGTATGATCAGATCATGTCCCTGTATGGTCATACACGACCTTTACACTGTACGTAGCAGATTATCTCAGCACAGGAGATGTGGTATGATCAGACCATGTCCCTGTACAGTCAGACACATCCATTACACAGTACATAGCAGGGACACATATATAAGATTATCTCAGCACAGGAGATGTGGTATGATCAGACCATGTCCCTGTACAGTCAGACACATCCATTACACAGTACATAGGAGGGACACATATATAAGATTATCTCAGCACAGGAGATGTGGTATGATCAGACCATGTCCCTGTATGGTCAGACACATCCATTACACAGTACATAGCAGGGACACATATATAAGATTATCTCGGCACAGTAACATTTTATATACATAGAATTATGGAAATTATTATTTTTCCAACATCTATTGATTATAATGTACTTTATAGTGAACTTTGTTCGTGGGAAAACCCCTATAGACATGTTTTTTCCTTCTATCTTAGGAATATCAGTGTTGTGACGGGTTTTATGGGCACCAATGTCTGGTATGTCCGGGTGGACTGAACAACGTCTGCTCAAATAATGGAAAGTGCCAAGATAAGACCAATGGAAGCGGAGAATGTATATGTGAAGAAGGATTTCATGGAACGGCGTGTGAAACATGTGAGGCTGGAAGATATGGAAAAGACTGCAAAACAGGTGATAATACCTCTCTGAACATCAGTATGGAGGATGTTTAATGGCAATGATGATGTGTCCCTATTTATAGGCAAGTCCCAAACACATCTCCCCATTTACAGTTCACTCCTCCCTTCTCCTCCAACTTGTTCAGCCAATAAGTTCTGTCCTCTGCTCCTGATGCTCATCTGCTCCCAGATTTTTGGGAGAAGCTAAGCCTCTTGGGAATTGTAGTTGCAGTCAGTGCAGCAAAAGGGTCATTAATACCAGCAGAAGTGAATATCTATGGCACTCTATCATTCCCCCATCCTACTGTATCCTAACCCACCCCTCATAGACTGTGAGCCCCCGTGGACAGGGTCCCTGCCCCTCCTGTACCTGTACGTCCTGATCAAAAAAAACTGATACTGAGCCAGATCACAATGTGAACAGGGCTGTAAACCGTGTTCACTCCACCAAGAATATATATCACAAAAAGAGTGCAAAAAACGTCCAAAAAATGTATCACTGCTTCAAGAGTAAAAAAGCAAGTGCAAAATAGTATCAACAGCAGGGTTCTTAGTTAGTACGTTTTTTGCAAAAAAGTACGGAAGCCGTTCTACCACTCCACGGTGACCCCTATCAGAACGGTCCTAGACTAACGTATTTAAAATCTGATCTAGTGTGAACATACCTCATAGATTTTTTACTCTTGAAGCAGTGATACATTTTTTGGACGTTTTTTGCACTCTTTTTGTGATATATGTACGTCCTGATCGCCTAGATTTAGTGTACTTGTTCTTGTCTCCCTCATCCTCATGTAAAGCGCCATGGAACCTAATGGCGCTATATAAATAAATAATGTAGGGCGGTGCAGAACTCTGGAGAGGATGTGTAGCATGATAGACAGAAATGAGGGAGGAGATGTAGAGGGTGCAGAACGGTGGAGAGGATGGGTAGGTGATGGACAGAGATGAGTGAGGAGATGTAGGGGGGTGCAGAACTGTGGAGAGGAAGGGTAGGGTGATAGACAGAGGTGAGGGAGGAGATAAAGGGGGGTGCAGAACTGTGAATAACTTTGTGTGTGAGAGAGATAAGTTTGTATTGTGTCCTGTAGTGGATGAGCAAACAGTGTAATGACTGACACAAGGTGGAGGCATCAGTGAAGTGGTTGGACAAAAATATGAACCTGCTGCATTCGGGACAGATTGAAGAAAAGAAAATTTAGTTAGAGGGAGACTTCTCAGTAAAGAGTTGCAGTAGTCCAGGCGAGAATGAATAAGAGCAACAGTAAGTGTTTTTGTAGTTTCAAAGGTGAGAAAAGGTTGAATTCTGGAAATGGATGTAAAGGGAATCTGTCAGGTCAAAAATCCATACGTAACTGCTATCATTTTCTAATTCCTTTTTCTAATCCCTCTCTATTGATTTATTTCTTTTTATTTATATTCCCCTCCTATTCTCTGTAAACTTCAAATAAAGAGATTCACTCTGTCTGTCAATCACAGTGAGTGATCACTTAGTTCTCTGCTGTCCCCTCCCCATAGGATGAATATTCATGTCACATATTCACATTACTGCACAGGAGATCAGTAGGGGGGGCTGTATCCTCCTCTCTGCTCTTTTGGCAGCAAAAACAAAAGCTCAAATAAAACACAGAATCTATCAGAGAACAGCACGGATTCCTGGTTAGAGAAACAAATGGAGTAGATCCCATATCTAGATCAGGTAAGATGTGTGCCTGCAGTCTCTCCCTCCATCCAGAACCTCATAATAGAAACTGAAACCTTACAGTGAGTGCAAAGGGAGGAGAGAGCTGCTGAGAAGGAGTGAATAGTTAAATGAACAGTTTAAGGCCTCGTTCACACTGTGCGTATTTTTCCCCAAAGCCCACCTGCGTTTGCCGGCAAAGTGAATGGACTTTCACTTTTGCGCTATTTTCGGCTACGCTTTTATGAGAGAAAGCCTTTTTGCGCGCGCTTTCTTCCATAGGCGCCTTTATAACCGCTGGAATTATGCATCGCCGATCAGACGATGCGTAATTTAGCGGGAATACGCCAGCACTGATGTCACAGAGGGGAGGAAGAATCCTGTTCCTCCTCCCCTCTGTGACATCTGTCCCCATTTGATTTCGCAGTGCATTATACCCTGTGAAATCAAATGTAAAATAATGCCAAATGTATTAAAAATAATAAAGATTTTTATACTTACCCTCCGCCGAGTGCTCGGTAACCGGGAGCAGGAGCAGGCATCGACCTGCAAAGACCTTGCATGATGTCATAATGACAATGGCGCTGTGATTGGCCCACTCGCAGTCATGTGATATGCGCAGCCAATCACAGCGCCCGATGTCATTATGACATCATTCAAGGTCTTTGCAGGTCGATGCCTGCTCCCGGTTACCAACACTCGGTGGAGGGTAAGTATAAAAATCTTTATTATTTTTAATACAATGTGCATTATTTTACATTCGATTTCACAGTGTATAATTCACTGTGAAATCAAATGGGGCTGTGACAGATGTCACAGAGGGGAGGAGGAACAGGATTCTTCCTCCCCTCTGTGACATCGCTGAAGAAGTAGCCCCGTAAAAACATGCGGTGTGTGAATGCACCCGCGTATTTTTACGGGGCTTTTTTGCGCGGGTACAAAACACGGGAAAAAGCGCCCGCACATAAAAGTGCAAAAAAAATCCCTGTGAGTGAACACAGCCTAACTAACACTGAAGGACTAATCATCTGTGAATATAATGGAGCTGGACTAATGCAGGGGATCCCTGCAGGGTGTGTAAATGCTTATAGCATGGAAACTACAAATGGTACAATAATGATTTTACATGTTTTTAAAAGGTCTGCCAGGCAAGGGGACTATTAGTACCATACTGAAAAATGACCTGACAGAGTCCCTTTAAGATGCAGGTGACGTGAGCGACTTATGTTACTGATTGGATATAGGAAGTAAAGGAAAGCTCTGACTCAAATATGACCCCAAGGCTGTGAGCCTGCTGCTGGGGAGTTATGATTAAACTATCTACGGAAACTGAGATGTCGGGTATCAGTCGGTCACCTGTGGGAGGAAACATCAAAAATTCACTTGCTCGTCAGAAAGTAAAAGCTGAAGTTGTGTCAGCTCGCTGGACTGTAGCATTAAAGTTAAGACGCTGCCAAAGAGCAAAGACATCGGAAAAACATCTTAAGAGAAGCTAATGTTGCTGTCCTTCAATCTGGGAAAGATTATAAATACATTCCCAAACTATTTGGAGGATATTATTCTATACTGAGAAAGTGCAAGACATCCGACAATCTTCACAACAGTGAACAATCCAACAGATTCTCCCCAAGATCAGACCTTGTAATCCTATAAAAATTACAATAAAAAATTCTCAAGAGCTACAGCTCAGACGCTAAAGGCCCTAGCACAAGAGCTACAGCTCAGACACTAAAGGCCCCAGCACAAGAGCTACAGCTCAGATACTAAAGGCCCCAGCACAAGAGCTACAGCTCAGACGCTAAAGGCCCCAGCACAAGAGCTACAGCTCAGACGCTAAAGGCCCCAGCACAAGAGCTACAGCTCAGACGCTAAAGGCCCCAGCATGGTAAATACTCATGGTCATGATGAGACTGATCTAAGCACAGTATATCAAGTGTTGGAGGGGAGATTATTTGGGCTTGATTTTCAGTCATTGAGTCAACCATGAATGAACTCCTCTGTGTACCAAAGCATTTTAGAGTCAGGTGTGAAGTCATCAATCCAACAGCTAAAACTTGTCCAAAACTGGGTCATGCAAACAGGACAGTCCCCCCTAGCACAAGAGTAAATCTACCTAACAGAACGCCTGAAAGAGGAGAGAATCGAGGTGTTACAATGTCCAAGTTCAGATCGGATCCCAATGGAAATTCTGCAGCGGGATCTTAAGTGCTGAATTATTTAATGGCGCATGCAAAATTCTTCAAAACTAACAAATAACAGATAAGTTAATTAGTGAAAGTAGTTTTTTTTTATACTTTTCTATTTTTCCCACAGAATGTGATTGTGTTCATGGGAAATGTAATGACGGACTGAACGGGGATGGATTCTGCCAGTGTGATAAAGGCTGGACTGGATATACTTGTGAAATAGGTAAATATAATGCACGGATTGTGATATACATACGGCATATAGGGTCACTAGTGCCACCTATTGGAAGCAGCAATCCCGTAAATCAAGGCATGTTTTAGGATATATGACAAAACCTAAAGCTCCATTTGCAGGCAGCTGTTTCGGGAGTTGTTGCCTCTCAACAGTGCAAAGTAAGAGACTGGTTAGATGGATGAAAAGCTTTCAATGGGGGAGTTTAGGGAGTCTATGGCATAAAGTTTCATGCAGTGGGTGGAAGGAGTAAAGTTTCATGCAGTGGGTGGAAGGAGTAAAGTTTAATGCAATGGGGGGAAGGAGTAAAGTTTCATGCAATGGGGGAAGGAGTAACGTTTCATGCAATGGGGGGAAGGAGTAAAGTTTCATGCAATGGGGGGAAGGAGTAACGTTTCATGCAATGGGGGAAGGAGTAAAGTTTCATGCAATGAGAGGAGTAAAGTTTCATGCAATGGGGGAAGGAGTAAAGTTTCATGCAATAGGGAGAAGGAGTAAAGTTTAATGCAATAGGGGAAGGAGTAAAGTTTCATGCAATGGGGGAAGGAGTAAAGTTTCATGCAATAGGGGGAAGGAGTAAAGTTTCATGCAATAGGGGAAGGAGTAAAGTTTCATGCAATGGGGGAAAGAGTAAAGTTTCATGCAATAGGGGAAGGAGTAAAGTTTCATGCAATGGGGGAAAGAGTAAAGTTTCATGCAATGGGGGAAGGAGTAAAGTTTCATGCAATGGGGGAAGGAGTAAAGTTTCATGCAATGGGGGAAGGAGTAACGTTTCATGAAATGAATAAAGGAGTAAAGTTTCATGCAATGGCGGAAGGAGTAACGTTTCATGCAATGGGGGAAGGAGTAAAGTTTCATGCAATGGAAGAAGGAGTAAAGTTTCATGCAATGGGGGAAGGAGTAACGTTTCATGAAATGAATAAAGGAGTAAAGTTTCATGCAATAGGGGAAAGAGTAAAGTTTCATGCAATGGCGGAAGGAGTAAAGTTTCATGCAATGGGGAAGGAGTAAAGTTTCATGCAATGGGGGGGAAGGAGTAAAGTTTCATGCAATGGGGGAAGGAGTAAAGTTTCATGCAATGGGGGGAAGGAGTAAAGTTTCATGCAATGAGAGGAGTAAAGTTTCATGCAATGGGGGAAAGAGTAAAGTTTCATGCAATAGGGGAAGGAGTAAAGTTTCATGCAATGGGGGAAAGAGTAAAGTTTCATGCAATGGAGGGAAGAAATAAAGTTACATGCAATGGGGGAAGGAGTAAAGTTTCATGCAATGGGAGAAGGAGTAAAGTTTCATGCAATGGGGGAAGGAGTAAAGTTTCATGCAAGTGGGGGAAAGAGTAAAGTTTCATGCAATAGGGGAAGGAGTAAAGTTTCATGCAATAGGGGAAGGAGTAAAGTTTCATGCAATGGGGGAAAGAGTAAAGTTTCATGCAATGGAGGGAAGAAATAAAGTTACATGCAATAGGGGAAGGAGTAAAGTTTCATGCAATGGGGGAAGGAGTAAAGTTTCATGCAATGGGGGAAGGAGTAAAGTTTCATGCAATGGGGGAAGGAGTAAAGTTTCATGCAGTGGAGGGAAGGAGTAAAGTTTCATGCAATGGGGGGAAGGAGTAAAGTTTCATGCTATGGGGGGAAGGAGTAAAGTTTCATGCAATGCTTCCTGGGAAATAATATATGCAAATAGCCTATTCACAGAAGTAGAGAACGGTGTCTCTAGCGCCACCTAGGCACAAAAATGTCAGGAGTTTATTAGTGAATAGTTTTTTCTGCAGTTATTAATTTGCGTTCAATACTTTCATTGTTACTTAGTTGACATATTATATGTTGAAATTAATTCTTTATTTGCTTTTTAGATATCAAAACTGATTTGTGCAATGGCACCTGCAGCATTTATGCGAAGTAAGTAGATGATGATGAGAGTACTAGTTCTGGAAAATGGGTGTTATTAGTGTATGGACGGCATGGAGAGGCGAGTGATCAGCTGCTGGTTGTCAGCCGGCAATACCAGCCTGGTCCATGTGGTACAAGGACAGTGCAGAATTATTAAGACTTTTTAACCCCTTACCAACATAAGACGTCATAGTACGTTGGGCTCACACGTATGGATCAGGCGAAGATGCTGAACTTGCACTATATCTGGGAGATGCTGACTGTGTTACACAGCTGGCACCTGCTGGCAGCAGAAGATGTGCTAGGGCTTATTTTCAGGGGATGCCTTGTATTTTTTCTTGTCATCAGTCATTTAATTGCCTGTAATGACAAATGAATATTCACCCCTTCCGCCGCCCTCCCCTCTGTACTGGCGTCAGTGATTGGATGCAGTCAGACTGTTGTATTACATGCCTGGGGATCACATTGTAATGGTTGGACTGGCCGGTGGCTCTCCTGACCTGAGTGTGACAGCTGCATAGAAATAACATATAATATGTAAGTGCAAGTTAAAAAACTCAATGGAATACTAGACACACCCCAAATATAGAGGAAGAAAATTGGAAAAAAGGGCGATGTTGTGGGCGATGTGGCAGGTGTCCCTTTGATGCTGCAGGCGGTATGAGGCAGGAGACATCCCAGTGGTTGTATAAAAGTATAGTAAATGTCGATAGTGCAGACTTCAAGGAAACGCTGACTTGAGACGGCACGTGCAACGAGCCGAGATCTCAATCTGTGCATATGTCCCGTCCGATGTCATCTCCTTGAAGTCTGCACTGCTGAAATTTACTTTAACACAAATACTGTGATATCTCCTGCCTCATACCGCCTCCAGCATCAGATGAACGCATGCAACACCCGCACCGCCGGAGGCACTGCCCTGACACCAGCCGGTAGCACTGCCCTGACACCAGCCAGCAGCACTGCCCTGACACCAGCCTGCAGCACTGCTCATGACACCAGCCGGCAGCACTGCTCATGACACCAGCCGGCAGCACTGCTCATGACACCAGCCTGCAGCACTGCCCTGACACCAGCCGGCAGCACTGCTCATGACACCAGCCGGCAGCACTGCTCATGACACCAGCCGGCAGCACTGCTCATGACACCAGCCGGCAGCACTGCTCATGACACCAGCCGACAGCACTGCTCATGACACCAGCCGGCAGCACTGCCCTGACACCAGCCGGTAGCACTGCCCTGACACCAGCCGGCAGCACTGCTCATGACACCAGCCGGCAGCACTGCTCATGACACCAGCCGGCAGCACTGCTCATGACACCAGCCAGCAGCACTGCTCATGACACCAGCCAGCAGCACTGCTCATGACACCAGCCAGCAGCACTGCTCATGACACCAGCCAGCAGCACTGCTCATGACACCAGCCGGCAGCACTGCTCATGACACCAGCCAGCAGCACTGCTCATGACACCAGCCGGCAGCACTGCTCATGACACCAGCCGCAGCACTGCTCATGACACCAGCCTAGCAGCACTGCTCATGACACCAGCCAGCAGCACTGCTCATGACACCAGCCAGCAGCACTGCTCATGACACCAGCCAGCAGCACTGCTCATGACACCAGCCGCAGCACTGCTCATGACACCAGCCGGCAGCACTGCCCTCATACCAGCCAGCAGCACTGCTCATGACCCAGCCGGCAGCACTGCTCATGACACCAGCCAGCAGCACTGCTCATGACACCAGCCAGCAGCACGCTCATGACACCAGGCCGCAGCACTGCTCATGACACCAGCCGGCAGCACTGCCCTCATACCAGCCAGCAGCACTGCTCATGACACCAGCCGGCAGCACTGCTCATGACACCAGCCGGCAGCACTGCTCATGACACCAGCCAGCAGCACTGCTCATGACACCAGCCAGCAGCACTGCTCATGACACCAGCCAGCAGCACTGCTCATGACACCAGCCAGCAGCACTGCTCATGACACCAGCCGGCAGCACTGCTCATGACACCAGCCGGCAGCACTGCTCATGACACCAGCCGCAGCACTGCTCATGACACCAGCCGGCAGCACTGCTCATGACACCAGCCGGCAGCACTGCTCATGACACCAGCCGGCAGCACTGCTCATGACACACAGCCCGCGCAGCACTGCTCATGACACCAGCCAGCAGCACTGCTCATGACACCAGCCGCAGCACTGCTCATGACACCAGCCGGCAGCAACTGCTCATGACACCAGCCAGCAGCACTGCTCATGACACCAACCGGCAGCACTGCTCATGACACCCGCCACATTGCCCGCAGCACCGTCCTAACACCCACTGCAGCCCCGCCCGTCACAGTGCTTTAAACATTAACTAAGATGAAGGATTACAGAGCATGGCACACTTCTACTAAGCAATATATCTGTAACAGTGGCGGCATCATAACCCGCTTACACGGCTTCTAACATACAGATACAGTGTTACCTACAGTCCTCCCCGGATTTGCTAAACAGGGGGAGTAATTGCAAGGAGGGAGCAGGAACCAGGGACATGTGTCTTATCTCTCGTCTCTCTCCTTCTTCCCCAAGAAGCAGAGGGTCGGACCCTCAGAATACACTTATCTTAAAGGGCAAGACACCTGTATCTGTAGGAATGCAGCTAGTTTGTATTAAATGCATTTAAACATCCTAGAGGGGTAACATATTACCTCTATGGGTAGTAACAAGTGTTAAACTATAAATACTTTCTTTACTGCGCATGAATGAGCAGAACACCAGGTAACAGGTTTTCTTTCGGCTTTACTGCTGATCGTAAATCATTGTAACTAGTGGTCACATCATTGCTCCAAGACTTTAGGAAATATCTTCTTTTTTTCCAGCTGCATTGCGAATACGAGTACAAACTCAACAGCAAAATGCTCGTGCCTCGCTGGTTTTGCAGGAAATGGGACACATTGTACAGGTATTTTCATATTGTTAAGAGTATATTCACATTGTACAGATGTGTTCCCATAGCACAGGTGTGTTCACAGTTCACTGTTGTGTTTACACTGCACAGGTATGATCACATTGCACAGGTGTGTCTACATAGCACAGGTGGATACACACTGAATAGGTATGTTCACATCACACAGCTATGATCACATTGCACAGGTGTGTTCACATTTCACAGGTGGGTACACACTGCATAGATATGTTCATATTACACAGCTATGATCACATTGTACAGGTGTGTTCACATTACACAGGTGGGTACACACTGCATAGATATGTTCACATTACACAGCTATGATCACATTGCACAGGTGTGTTCACATTACACAGGCGGGTACACACTGCATAGGTATGTTCACATTACACAGCTATAATCGCATAGTACTAGTGTGTTCACATTACACAGGCGGGTAACACACTGCATAGGTATGTTCACATTGCACAGCTATAATCACATAGTACTAGTGTGTTCACATTACACCGGTGGGTACACACTGCATAGATATGTTCACATTACACAGCTATGATCATATTGTACAGGTGTGTTCACATTACATAGGTGGGTACACACTGCATAGGTATGTTCACATTGCACAGCTATAATCACATAGTACTAGTGTGTTCACATTACACAGGCGGGTACACACTGCATAGGTATGTTCACATTGCACAGGTGTGTTCACATTACACAGGCGGGTACACACTGCATAGGTATGTTCACATTACACAGGTATGATCACATTGTACTGGTGTGTTCACATTACACAGGCGGGTACACACTGCATAGGTATGTTCACATTGCACAGCTATAATCACATAGTACTAGTGTGTTCACATTACACCGGTGGGTACACACTGCATAGATATGTTCACATTACACAGCTATGATCATATGTACAGGTGTGTTCACATTACATAGGTGGGTACACACTGCATAGGTATGTTCACATTGCACAGCTATAATCACATAGTACTAGTGTGTTCACATTACACAGGCGGGTACACACTGCATAGGTATGTTTCACAATTGCACAGGTGTGTTCACATTACACAGGCGGGTACACACTGCATAGGTATGTTCACATTACACAGGTATGATCACATTGTACTGGTGTGTCATGTTGCATAGGTATGTTTACATTGCACAGGTATGATCACATTGCACAGGTGCATTCATGTTGCACAGGTATGTTTACATTGCACAGGTATGATCACATTGCACAGGTGCGTTCGTGTTTGCACAGGTATATTTACATTGCACAGGTATGATCACATTGTACAGGTGCGCTCATGTTGCACAGGTATGTTTATATTGCACAGGTATGGTCACATTGCACAGGTGCGTTCATGTTGCACAGGTATGTTTACATTGCACAGGTATGATCACATTGTATAGGCAGGATCTCATTGATCATATGTGTGAACTGAACTCATACTTTTATCAGAGCTGTGTATTATAATCCACACAATAAATTATTACAACCACAAACCTGAATATTCCGATAACTATTTAATGACTGACATAAAATAATCAATAAAGTGTCTCCTCCACACATGACACCGGAGCTTGTGATCCATTCAATATCATCTGCCGCACTGAATCCCATCAGTTTATCTCATATGCAAAAATAAGAGACGTTTCTCAAGCATCTTCCTAAGAAAGAAACGACTCGGATGGAATCCGTCAGCTTTCAGCTTTGTTTTTTACCCACTTAAAAGGACAAGTTTGGTTTGTTTGGACCAGAATTGGAAATACCTCAGTTTTATTTTTTTTTTACGAAATTTAAGAGCACATTAATGACTTGATGTTTTCTTGTGATTCCAGAAGTCGATCCCTGTATTGTGAAGAATGGAGGATGCTCCGAGTACGCAAAATGCGCTAGAGCTCCCTTGGGGCAGGCGCGTTGTACATGTATCGATGGTTACAATGGAGACGGGGTCATCTGTCTTGGTGAGAGTCACAGATCTGGATTCTTCTTTTTGGTAACATTGATGGCATTACGATGTAAAGATGATTGATACATTGTATCTTCTTATACTGGGGAAGCTACTGGAGATCCAAGTTCGGTGCGACACATATAGCAAGCCTCCAACCTACCGGGGGAATTCATTCCATTTATTCTTCAATAACCCCTAATTTTCACCAAAACTGAGGGTGCTCAGAAGCCCAATACTGAACAAAGGCAAACTGGGGAATGTGCACTGATTTATGACCCAAAAATCCTTATCTTCACCAAAATTGAAAATGATGGTAAACAAAATAGTCGAGAGTGTCAAGAGTATTATGTCTGGACCTTAGGGGCCGGTAGTCAGAGTCTCTGGTTATTACAATTCACCAATGAATTTGGCCATACCTCAAATCATTGTGCGCATAGAAGCTTAACGAAAAATAAAGCACAAACCTCTTTGGCTGCAATGTACCATAATCTTCCATGATCTCAAGTAGGGATGGGTGAACCTGAACTGTAATAAGTACCAAACACCTATTGCAGTACAATAGTACACAGACCTCTCTGGGAAGTCCATGTTACTGTTCGGGATCGGCTAGGGGGGCTGTAAAAAGAAGCAAAATGGTGATTAGAATCAGTTAAATTATACTTACCAACTCCCGCACTGCTCTCACATTGCTTGCAGGTCCGCTCATTAAACTTTATGAATATTCCTCTGCTTGCCCTGCCCACCTCTGTGACAGTGTCTGTGATTGGTTGCAGTCAGGCACTCTATGTTCCGGCGTCTGTGATTGGTTGCAGTCTGATGCCTTCTGTACTGGCATATGTGATTGGTTGCCATACACACACAGATGTATAAATATTCAATTAGGAAAAAAATGTGTTTGGGTCCCTAGTATTTTTTTATTTTCAGAGTAGATAAAGCCAACAGCTGCAGTCTGCAGCCCCCCCCCCCCAAAAAAAAACCCCGTGGGTTCCCCCCCAATTTAATACTCAACCAAGATAAAGCACATGGCTTTGGGTTGGTATTCTTACCCTTAGGTGGCACATAGTTATGCTTCCCCCAGGGTAAGAATAGCAGTCCACAGCTGCTCTAGAATTAGGAACATTCATTAGGAAGGCCAATACCGGGTGCTGTACATGACTCTTCTCGATTGCCTTGGTACGGTAGCAATCCGGATAATACAAGGGGATAATAACAGCTGAGAATGACAGCTGTCATCAAACCCTGGATTGGTGATGTTCAGGCTTCTATGAGATCACCACATTACCAATCCTTTAAGGAAATAGTTAAGAAACTCACAAAGAAAGATTCTTTATTTGAAATAAAACACATAAACAATCCTTTAACCCATATATTAACCTGACGCATACCCAGCTCCGGTGGTAAATCCACAGCACGATGTTCCGCAAACCTCCCTTGGCCATGCTATATCATGATTAGAGGTTACAGCACAGTGACCGTTCACCATGAGGATTGCTCTCACACTGACAGAGCCGCGGCTGTGAGAGCAGTGACATCACCTGAGGTCACAGCTGCGTACCTCATTGACATCATCGCTCTCACAGCTGAGGCTCTGTCAATGTTAGAGCGGTTACTGTAATGTAACCTCTCAACAGGAGGACTGCTCTTACACTGACATAGTCTCAGCTGTGGGAGCTGGGACGTCACTAAGATACGCAGCTGTGACCTCAGGTGACTTCACTGCTCTCACAGTCGGAACTCTATCAGTGGTCCTCGTGGTGAGCGAACAGGTCCTAGTCCAAGGGTTAAAAAAGCAGGCAAAGATTACACATCCAGGGATAAGGCAAAGAGTAAACAAATGTCAGTCCGAGTCAGGTAATAGAGTTCAGGATAAGCAGAGGAGTACGGGTCACACAGCACTTCATGCTAAGTGTACAATTGGCGGCAAACTGGGGAAAGCTTCTCAGTTAAGAAGCCGAATAATCACTGGAAGTAGAAACACCTGAGTGTTCCAACCCTTTGGGAGAACCAGCATGGAGAATACATGACAGTTGAGCTTGTGACAGGCAAATGAAATACAACAACAGCATTGGCCTAATTGTCCTCCCCTACTAGATAGCACATCATGATGAATATCTGTTGTTGTTTTTTAAAAACATAAATATTTTGCCTTTTTTCTTCCCATTTTAATGCAGAAATTGATGCATGTCTGAAAAATAATGGGGGCTGTGATCGAAATGCAGAATGTATTAAAACTGGGCCAAACATGGTAAATATCCATCCTTAAATTTACTAATAATTATTATCAAAATATGTTGTGGAAATATAAATTTGTTGTATGATTTTTAATTTAGGCCAATATTGTGTTTGGATGAATATTATCTTTTTATTATACTTGTAATGTTAACGTCCCATAAATGAACTTTATCTTTAATAACAATTATTCTGATAATATGGAAAATAACAGAATCAAAGTTTTACTTTTTATTGATTTAACACAAAAGTCTATTTTATAAGAAATTAATGTTATGCTGCTGGGAAGATTCTATATCTCATCAATGTATCTATGGTTATGTCTCATCAATGTATCTATGGTTATGTCTCATCAATGTATCTATGGTTATGTCTCATCAGTGTATCTATGGTTATATCTCATCAGTGTATCTATGGTTATGTCTCATCAGTGTATCTATGGTTATGTCTCATCAGTGTATCTATGGTTATGTCTCATCAATGTATCTATGGTTATGTCTCATCAGTGTATCTATGGTGATGTCTCATCAGTGTATCTATGGTGATGTCTCATCAGTGTATCTATGGTTATGTCTCATCAATGTATCTATGGTGATGTCTCATCAGTGTATCTATGGTGATGTCTCATCAGTGTATCTATGGTTATGTCTCATCAGTGTATCTATGGTTATGTCTCATCAGTGTATCTATGGTTATGTCTCATCAGTGTATCTATGGTTATGTCTCATCAATGTATCTATGGTTATGTGTCATCAATGTATCTATGGTTATATCTCATCAGTGTATCTATGGTTATGTCTCATCAATGTATCTATGGTTATGTCTCATCAATTATCTATGGTTATGTCTCATCAATATATCTATGGTGATGTCTCATCAATGTATCTATGGTTATATCTCACCAATGTATCTATGGTTATGTCTCATCAGTGTATCTATGATTATGTCTCATCAGTGTATCTATAGTTATGTCTCATCAGTGTATCTATGGTGATGTCTCATCAGTGTATCTATAGTTATGTCTCATCAATGTATCTATGGTTATGTCTCATCAGTGTATCTATAGTTATGTCTCATCAATGTATCTATGGTTATGTCTCATCAGTGTATCTATGGTTATGTCTCATCAATGTATCTATGGTTATGTCTCATCAATGTATCTATGGTTATATCTCATCAATGTATCTATGGTTATGTCTCATCAATGTATCTATGGTTATGTCTCATCAATGTATCTATGGTTATGTCTCATCAATGTATCTATGGTTATGTCTCATCAATGTATCTATGGTGATGTCTCATCAATGTATCTATGGTTATGTCTCATCAATGTATCTATGGTTATGTCTCATCAGTGTATCTATGGTTATGTCTCATCAATGTATCTATGGTTATGTCTCATCAGTGTATCTATGGTGATGTCTCATCAGTGTATCTATGGTTATGTCTCATCAGTGTATCTATGGTTATGTCTCATCAATGTATCTATGGTTATGTCTCATCAGTGTATCTATGGTTATGTCTCATCAGTGTATCTATGGTGATGTCTCATCAATGTATCTATGGTTATGTCTCATCAGTGTATCTATGGTGATGTCTCATCAGTGTATCTATGGTTATGTCTCATCAGTGTATCTATGGTTATGTCTCATCAATGTATCTATGGTTATGTCTCATCAGTGTATCTATGGTTATATCTCACCAATGTATCTATGATTATGTCTCATCAGTGTATCTATGGTTATGTCTCATCAGTGTATCTATGGTTATGTCTCATCAATGTATCTATATAGGGTGATGTCTCATCAATGTATCTATGATTATGTCTCATCAGTGTATCTATGGTTATGTCTCATCAATGTATCTATGGTTATATCTCACCAATGTATCTATGGTTATGTCTCATCAATGTATCTATGGTTATATCTCACCAATGTATCTATGGTGATGTCTCATCAATGTATCTATGGTTGTGTCTCATCAATGTATCTATGGCTATGTCTCATCAATGTATCTATGATTATGTCTCATCAGTGTATCTATGGTTGTGTCTCATCAATGTATCTATGGTTGTGTCTCATCAATGTATCTATGGTTATGTCTCATCAGTGTATCTATGGTTATGTGTCACCAATGTATCTATGGTTATGTCTCATCAGTGTATCTATGGTTATGTCTCATCAATGTATCTATGGTGATGTCTCATCAGTGTATCTATGGTTGATGTCTCATCAGTGTATCTATGGTTATGTCTCATCAGTGTATCTATGGTTATGTCTCATCAATGTATCTATGGTTATGTCTCATCAGTGTATCTATGATTATGTCTCATCAGTGTATCTATGGTTATGTGTCATCAATGTATCTATGGTTATGTGTCATCAATGTATCTATGGTTATGTCTCACCAATGTATCTATGGTTATGTCTCATCAGTGTATCTATGGTTATGTCTCATCAGTGTATCTATGGTTATGTCTCATCAGTGTATCTATGGTTGTGTCTCATCAATGTATCTATGGTTATGTCTCATCAGTGTATCTATGGATGTGTCTCATCAGTGTATCTATGGTTATGTGTCATCAATGTATGTATGGTTATGTCTCATCAGTGTATCTATGGTTATGTCTCATCTGTGTATCTTTGGTGATGTCTCATCAGTGTATCTATGGTGATGTCTCATCAATGTATCTATGGTTATATCTCACCAATGTATCTATGGTTATGTCTCATCAGTGTATCTATGGTTATGTCTCATCAATGTATCTATGGTTATGTCTCATCAGTGTATCTATGGTTATGTCTCATCAGTGTATCTATGGTTATGTCTCATCAGTGTATCTATGGTTATGTCTCATCAATGTATCTATGGTTATGTCTCATCAGTGTATCTATGGTTATATCTCACCAATGTATCTATGGTTATGTCTCATCAGTGTATCTATGGTTATGTCTCATCAATGTATCTATGGTTATGTCTCATCAATGTATCTATGGTTATATCTCACCAATGTATCTATGGTTATGTCTCATCAGTGTATCTATGGTTATGTCTCATCAATGTATCTATGGTTATGTCTCATCAGTGTAATCTATGATTATGTCTCATCAGTGTATCTATGGTTATGTGTCATCAATGTATCTATGGTTATGTGTCATCAATGTATCTATGGTTATGTGTCATCAATGTATCTATGGTTATGTGTCATCAATGTATCTATGGTTATGTCTCACCAATGTATCTATGGTTATGTCTCATCAGTGTATCTATGGTTATGTCTCATCAGTGTATCTATGGTTATGTCTCATCAGTGTATCTATGGTTATGTCTCATCAATGTATCTATGGTTATGTCTCATCAGTGTATCTATGGATGTGTCTCATCAGTGTATCTATGGTTATGTGTCATCAATGTATGTATGGTTATGTCTCATCAGTGTATCTATGGTTATGTCTCATCTGTGTATCTTTGGTGATGTCTCATCAGTGTATCTATGGTGATGTCTCATCAATGTATCTATGGTTATATCTCACCAATGTATCTATGGTTATGTCTCATCAGTGTATCTATGGTTATGTCTCATCAATGTATCTATGGTTATGTCTCATCAATGTATCTATGGTTATGTCTCATCAGTGTATCTATGGTTATATCTCACCAATGTATCTATGGTTATGTCTCATCAGTGTATCTATGGTGATGTCTCATCAATGTATCTATATAGGGTGATGTCTCATCAATGTATCTATGGTTATATCTCACCAATGTATCTATGGTTATGTCTCATCAATGTATCTATGGTTATGTCTCATCAGTGTATCTATGGTTGTGTCTCATCAGTGTATCTATGGTTATGTCTTATCAATGTATCTATGGTTATGTCTCATCAATGTATCTATGGTTATGTCTTATCAATGTATCTATGGTTGTGTCTCATCAGTGTATCTATGGTTATGTCTCTTTTATGTTTCTTCATTTGTAAATGATACCAAAATATTTCTATACTTTTTTTACCTACCGGGATTTTGTGTCTTCCTCTATTTGCAGGTTGCTTGTAATTGTCTTCCAGGATACGAAGGAGATGGCAAAAATAATTGTACAGGAATCAATGTTTGCAAAGAGGTTTGATATTCCTTTATAAGACTTATTACTTATCACTAGAAGGTAGAAAGCCGATTAAAGGCTAATCGTTTGCCTAAAATTTCACCAAAAATTCAGGATTTTCCTTAATTCCGAATTTTTGGTGTTTTTTTATTTTTGTCCAAATTGAGAAAAATAGTGGCCCCTGCTGTTGTGATGTAAGTGCATGTATAGGCGTCATTTATTTTATTTTTTCATTATATCTGGAGTGCTGCAGCCTTTTTTTCTATCTATCTATCTATCTATCTATCTATCTATCTATCTATCTATCTATCTATTTCTATGGACCACACCTTGAGTTGGAGATGTGGTGAACAGCCTTCTTGCCCATCTCTTCAGCTGTTCACACAAACCTGGCTCTGCCCTTAGTTATTAGTGAAAGTGCGGCCAGGTATTAGTTACTGGTGGTGAGGTCCTGCAGCACTTATGTATCAGTGAAAGTGCGGCGGGGTATCAGTCGCTGGTGGTGGCGTCTTGCGGCATTTAATTATATTGAAAATATTGACCCAAATAAGCAAAGGAGATAGTATAAGGCAGTGTTCAGAACAACTCACTGATTGCAGCCAAATGAAATCTAGCAATTCACTTAGCAGGAGGTGGTCAGACCCAATTAAATAATGCAGACACAGGTGCACAGAACCAACCTCAACCTGCCATATATGCAGGAGCTGATTATACTATGCACGAGGTAATCTGCACACATAGGACGCCATTCACACTGATATCAATGATGCAGAGTGTCTGCATGGCACCCACTGATCCCTGCCACCAGACCAAATAGGCAGCCAGTACGATGCATCGGCACCACTAGATGAATGACGCCCCATGAGGCCCAGCCACACCCTGCAAAAAAGATAAAGTGCAAAAAAGTTTTTTTTGATAATTTTTTTTTGTGTGAGCTATTGGTAGATGTATTGGCCAAAACACGTTAAGCTGGTAATCCTGGTCACAGATCCTCACGCTTACGAGTCCCTGTGGATGCATCGTACTGGCTGCCCATTTGGCACGGTTAGGATCTCGTGTGAGCTTAATTCAGCAATGTGTGTGGCAGGCGGCGTTGCTGATGATGTGTGCGGCGTAGTATGCGGTATGTTGGCGTGTGCGGTGGTGTTTGGCATGGTATACGGCATGTGGGTGTTGTTTTGAGCGATTTGCTGGCGGTAGTGTGTTCCGGGGACCACTACCGCCAGCGAACGCCACCATGTTACACCCATTACTTGGGTGTATGCAGCGGAAGCGGAAGTGAGTAAGGGCGGAAGTGAAATAGGTGGACAAGTGGACAGAACCGGAAGCCACTTGCCTGTTATGTAAGTAGATTGCTTGTAGGAATTGTTAAGCAGATCTTTTATATTTACACATTTGTTTATGGTTTTGCCTCAACAGTTGGTGCAAATCAATTCGTAGGCCCGGATCCAGTGGCCAGGTCAAGTAATCTGTGGTGTGACGGAAGCCCTGATCGGAGTGCATCCCTTGCTCTTCCTTTGATTAGCCAGCCTGGCGTGATGTCATCGTCTCGGGGTGATACACTTGTGACATTGCTCCAGGTTGGGTAATGAAAAGCAGAACAGTAGTTACCGGGAGCTGAGAGCCGGTTCTCTGGGCTCTCATCCAATGTCTGGAGATTACTGACGTGGTTAATGGACCGGTTCCTGAGAATCGATTCTCACCAACTCTATAAACTGCCCAATATTATCTCATCCACTCATTTATATATCTCCTCTTCCTTCACAGAATAATGGAGACTGTAGTCCATATGCGATGTGCAGGTACACCGGCCCAGGAAACCGTTCCTGCATCTGTAATCGGGATTTCGTCGGGGATGGCTTCACCTGCCGGGGAAAGATTGCTCAGGTTCTCTACATCATTTATCCAAGTGGTAGATTTCGGTCAACTTGTCCTCATTTCTTTTGTTACTTACCTTTTTCTCTGTAATAATAAGATTGCAGAGGTGTAGCTATAGAGGGGTATCGGCACCAGCACCACCCTGATGACCTAGTGACCACATAGTGAAACCCAGTATTAGAACTGGCCAGTTATAGACTTTTATTGGCACCAAGATCTTCATATTACACTTGTAAGTACATGACATCAAGTATTACACCACTTTGCACCATACACCCTAACGCCGGGTCGTGCGGTGCAACACAGGGCTGATGACAAGGATGGAATAGAAGGAAGGCCCTGGGGATACGGAGTCACCTCCTGACACTCGCCTGAGACGGTGCCCTAAGCTCCCTAACGTCTCTATGCGGGGCCTTCCCCTGTTGCTGTCATGTGTCTAGGCCCTCTATCTCCCTGAACTAACCCTGGTTAGTGTGCTGGCCGTCGAGGACACTAGCCTCACCTCTTCAATAATACAACACAGCTGTCAGTTGACTCTTTGTAGGATAGGGGAGTGGTCACGAAAGCTACACCTGAGATTAGACTGCAAAGAGGAAAGAGTCCTTAACCCCTCCAGCACCAACAGAAATTAAATGCATATATAACACAGAGTCTCAAACCTGTCACACGTCTCCCAAGGACGGGAGATCCTCGTGACACTGACATATGATATACATGTATGTCACAATGGAGGAGGTGAAATCGTTGGATTGTTGGTGCATGCTCCCACTGGCTCCCAATAACACAATTGCAGGATGTGAATCTGTTGTCATGGTAGCTGAAGACCCCCGACTCATCCATCCAGACCCTTTTAGGCAATGTGCACACATGCAGAAAAGGTGCAGATTTGATGACAATATGCATGCATCTCCTGAAGCAGCAAAGTCTATGAGAATTCTGAAGTGTTGTGCACACATTGCTTTATTCTGCGCTGCAGAAAAGGTGCAGAGAAATCGTCAGCATGTCAATTACTGCAACGTTTTTGCAGGATAAGCCATTAAACTATTACAAGTTCAGTCCCCCCTTCCCTGGTGAGTAAAAAATATTTAAAATTAGTTTTTAGAAATATAAAAACAAGTTAAAATTAAATAAAAATGTAAATGGCTGCTCCCTCCTGTTATCAGTTTAAGTTAAGAAAAGGCAATCCATCATGGAAAATACACCCTGCAGTGATGCCATGTAAACGTACTCTTAAACGGAATCTGTCAGCAGGCTTTTGCTTTGGAAGTGCTGCATGATGAAGGGGCAGAGAGCCTGACTCCAGGCATGTGTCACTTAGTGCAGTTTTAATAAAATCCATTTCTTATGTAAAAGTAGCAGAGCTCGGAATGCTGAGCTGTGTATAACCCCACCCACACCCCCGATTGGCAGCTTCCTGTGTATAACCCTGCCCACACCCCTGATTGGCAGTATCCTGTGTATAACTCCACCCACACCCCTGATTGGCAGTATCCTGTGTATAACTCCACCCACACCCCTGATTAGCAGCTCCCTGTGTATAACCCTGCCCACACCCCTGATTAGCAGCTCCCTGTGTATAACCCTGCCCACACCCCTGATTAGCAGCTCCCTGTGTATAACCCTGCCCACACCCCTGATTAGCAGCTCCCTGTGTATAACCCTGCCCACACCCCTGATTAGCAGCTCCCTGTGTATAACCCTGCCCACACCCCTGATTAGCAGCTCCCTGTGTATAACCCTGCCCCACACCCCTGATTAGCAGCTCCCTGTGTATAACCCTGCCCACACCCCTGATTAGCAGCTCCCTGTGTATAACCCTGCCCACACCCCTGATTAGCAGCTCCCTGTGTATAACCCTGCCCACACCCCTGATTAGCAGTATCCTGTGTATAACATCACCCACACCACTGATTGGCAGCTCCCTTTGTATAACCTCGTCCACACCCCTGATTGGCAGCTTTCTGTGTATAACCTCATCCACACCCCTGATTGGCAGCTTTCTGTGTATAACCTCATCCACACCCCTGATTGGCAGCTTCCTTCGTATAACCCCGCCCCACCACTGATTGGCAGCTTCCTGTTTACACTGTCAGCAAGCTTTCAATCAGTGCTGGGTGCGGGGTTACTTGGATTAGTTGGACTTCCTGGCACGTGACACTAGTCCTGCAGTGCAAATCTCGTGCTGATAAAACACTGATTGTATTGCAACTTCAGCAAGCTGCTAAATCAGGCACTCTGCTCCTACATTATCCTGTTCTTAGATTAAATTGCAAAAACCTGCTGACAGACTCACTTTCCTTGTAGTTCACACGTTCTCTTTGCGCACAAACGCTCGGTTAATATTTACCTACCGTACAATTCCTAGTGATTTCTCTCTGATTGCCCTGCTGGCGTCACAGCAATGTTTCCTTACCATCATTGTCATTATTATATATTATTTCAATATTTTTCAGGTTCTGCAGTATAATACAGAAACCAATCTTTTCCAGTCTTATCTCCAGGTCAGTAATATGATTACATGATACAGATAGTCGGCAATTAGGAGGGAAACATTCAGTAATTTGTCACTTTTGTCATTGTTTTGGGTAGAGAAACCTCGTTACAGATTTAGTAGGAGATGGATCTTTTACTGTATTTGTCCCCCAGGAGCAGGTTCTTGTAAACAGCACGGAGGTAAGATGCGCCCTGTAGCCGGAGTTTATGTCCATTTGTCCTGGTGGGCAGCTTGTGCAGAGGGATTCACAGGTCTGTCCATAATCTCCTACGTCCTACTTTTATTACTGATTTATTTACAAGTCTTATTCTCCTCCTGTTGTTATGTGTTGCCCCCTCTTGTATTATTCTTTGTATTTTCAAAGACACTACCCTTTATATTTATTCATCTTATAAAAATTATCTTTTTTATCATTATACCTATGGCCATTTCTTTATCTGTTGTCTTCAATAACATGATATTATATGGGAACACAATAATTGTGTTGTCAATCGTTGAGTCACCATCATTGTTTAGAGGCTTCCGGTAAACAGACCAGTAAACGAGCATCGGTGGACCTGTCTATAGTCAGTCGGCACGGCGTGTTTCGCACTGTCTAAATGTACCATAAGATGCACTGATAGGTCTCGCTCTCATTTTTGACCAGGACTGTATTAGATGTTTGCCCAGATATCCTACTAATAATCTAGTGACTATTAGACAACCACATCCAAAATATTTGGGGTTACTCCAGACTCTTCCCCCAATGAGAAATGTCAGGGAAGATGAGGATCGGGCAGTTGGATCTCAATGAGAATTGGGCAGTTGGTTCTCATTGAGAATTGGGCAGTTGGTTCTCATTGAGAATTGGGCATTTGGGTCTTAATGAGAATTGGGCAGTTGGTTCTCAATGAGAATCAGGCAGTTGGGTCTTAATGAGAATCGGGCAGTTGGTTCTCAATGAGAATCGGGCAGTTGTCTCTGAATGAGAATCGGGCAGTTGTGTCTCAATGAGAATCGGGTTGTTGGATCTCAATGAGAATCGGGTAGTTGGGTCTCAATGAGAATCCAGCAGTTGGATCTCAATGAGAATCAGGTTGTTGGATCTCAATGAGAATCGGGCAGTTGGATCTCAATGAGAATCGGACAGTTAGATCTCAATGAGAATTGGGCAGTTGGTTCTCATTGAGAATTGGGCAGTTGGTTCTCATTGAGAATTGGGCATTTGGGTCTTAATGAGAATTGGGCAGTTGGTTCTCAATGAGAATCGGGCAGTTGTGTCTCAATGAGAATCGGGCAGTTGTCTCTGAATGAGAATCGGGCAGTTGTGTCTCAATGAGAATCGGGCAGTTGTCTCTGAATGAGAATCGGGTAGTTGTGTCTCAATGAGAATCGGGTAGTTGGATCTTAATGAGAATCGGGCAGTTGTGTCTCAATGAGAAACCTGCGTCGGGACCTAGTGCCATTCCGACAGGAGATTAGTACAGGTTGATACTAAGAATTCTTTGAATATTGCACCTTATTGGTTAACCTATACACTTAACCAGTACCTATGCACCTGTTGATAGGTGTACTCTATATCATAGGTTTACCCCTGCAGGTTATAAACTTTTATTACTGATTTATTTACAAGTCTTATTCTCCTCCTGTTGTTATGTGTTGCCCCCTCTTGTATTATTCTTTGTATTTTCCAAGACACTACCCTTTATATTTATTCATCTTATAAAAATTATCTTTTTTATCATTATCCTATGGCCATTTCTTTGTCTGTTGTCTTCAATAACATGATACTATATGGGAACACAATAATTGTGTTGTCAATCGTTGAGTCACCATCATTGTTTAGAGGCTTCGGGTAAACAGACCAGTAAACAAGCATCGGTGGACCTGTCTATAGTCAGTCGGCACGGCGTGTTTCGCACTGTCTAAATGTACCATAAGATGCACTGATAGGTCTCACTCTCATTTTTGACCAGGACTGTATTAGATGTTTGCCCAGATATCCTACTAATAATCTAGTGACTATTAGACAACCACATCCAAAATATTTGGGGTTACTCCAGACTCTTCCCCAATGAGAAATGTCAGGGGAGATGAGAATCGGGCAGTTGGATCTCAATGAGAATCGGACAGTTAGATCTCAATGACAATTGGGCAGTTGGTTCTCATTGAGAATTGGGCAGTTGGGTCTCAATGAGAATCGGGCAGTTGGGTCTCAATGAGAATCGGGCAGTTGGGTCTCAATGAGAATCGGGCAGTTGGGTCTCAATGAGAATCGGGCAGTTGGGTCTCAATGAGAATCGGGCACTTGGGTCTCAATGAGAATCGGGCAGTTGTCTCTCAATGAGAATCGGGCAGTTGGGTCTCAATGAGAATCGGGCAGTTGTCTCTCAATGAGAATCGGGCAGTTGGGTCTCAATGAGAATCGGGTACTTGGGTCTCAATGAGAATCGGGTACTTGGGTCTCAATGAGAATCGGGCAGTTGGGTCTCAATGAGAATCGGGCAGTTGGGTCTCAATGAGAATCGGGCAGTTGTGTCTCAATGAGAATCGGGCTGTTGGGTCTCAATGAGAATCGGGCAGTTGGGTCTCAATGAGAATCGGGCAGTTGGGTCTCAATGAGAATCGGGCAGTTGGGTCTCAATGAGAATCGGGCAGTTGGGTCTCAATGAGAATCGGGCAGTGGGGTCTCAATGAGAATCGGGCAGTTGGGTCTCAATGAGAATCGGGCAGTTGGGTCTCAATGAGAATCGGGCAGTTGGGTCTCAATGAGAATCAGGTTGTTGGATCTCATTGAGAATCGGGCATTTGGGTCTCAATGAGAATCGGGCAGTTGGGTTTCAAGGGAGAAGCCTCCAGTAATGAAGTCTGGTGTTAGCTAACTCGCCTCTTTCCATCTAGGACACATGAATGCTCGGTCGGGCTGAACATTCATGTATTTGGGGGGTCATCAGGAGAGGTAGCTGTGAGCTGCACTATCGCCAGCCTCATACAATGCCTATTGCTGATGGTGAGTCCTATTATAATAAGTTATTTGTGTCCTCCGGGTCTGATCATTGTGTTGTCTCGCTGTTTGTTGTGTCAGATTGCAGAGTGGACACAGAAGAATCTTCTGAGTTATTTACTCCGCCATCATCTAGTCGGCTGTCGAAAGCTTCTCATTGACGACCTTCAGAATGTATCATCTATAACTACAATTCCTGGTGGTACCATAAGACTTTCTACAAAGAATGTAAGTAAAGAGAGTTTTTTTGCATCGTCTGTGCAACCAGTAATAAACCACATTCACCCAGTATCCTGTCGCCAAGAGATCTGGAGACTTAGAGCGATTGTGCCTTAGATGGGATATGTGGGATTATTGTCATTTTCATAGCTGTTGAGGCTTATATGGGATGTCCTGTCCACTTTTTGGAACTTATTTTCTTATGTACTTGTTATTTTTACTTAAATGATGGCATCTGGGGCTCAAATCATTTTTGCTATTTGGTTTCAATAAAAATGTGGCATCATTTGCCTTTAATTGCTCTAGAATATGACAAAAAGAAAAACTGATTTTTAGCTCTAGGCAAGGGTAGCATGGGTGCGGTGCACGGAGACTCTGAAGCGACTTCCAGTTAAGAGACCAGGAATGAGAAAGAATCCAGTAGCCGCAGAGATCTCGGGGTTAAAACTCCATCTTTATTGTTATTCCAACATAAAAAAAAAGCCACAAAAACTTGCAAACCATAGTGGAAAAACACTAAAAAAAAAAGTCTACGCATTTTGGGCACAAATAATGACCTTAATCGTGACACTGCCTTGTCACACAATGAAGAAACCCCATTTAGAATTGTTTTTATGCTCCCCCTTTTAAGGACAAGGGAGAGTGAGATAAATATTTAGGTGAATGCATATCAAATGAAACAACATATAGGTAAGCATATTGAAAGAAAGAGAAAAAATATATAAATATAAAATCACCCTCCGTACAACAAGGCAGTGTCATGATTAAGGGCGTTTTTGTGTCCAAAACGAATATACCTAGTCTACTGCTTTTCACCATAGTTTTAACATTTTGGACTTATTTTAATGTTGGAATAACAAAAATGGAGTTTTGAGCAAAAATATTTGTTGGTCCCTGGTCTGGCGTCCATACTGGTGACAGTTGAACCAAGGCACTGTGAACTTCTTCAGCCACCACTTGAGTACTGGCATCCTTGAAGCTTGAATACCGACATATTGAAAGCTTGAGTACCGGCCTCTTGGAAGCTTGAAGCTTGAGCATCGGCCCCTTGGAAGCTTGAGTACCGTCATCCTGGAAGCTTGAATACCGGCCTCTTGGAAGCTTCAAGCTTGAGTACTGGCCTCTTGGAAGCTTGAGTACCGGCATCCTGGAAGCTTGAATACCAGCATATCAGAAGCTTGAGTACCGGCCTCTTGGAAGGTTGAGTACCGGCCTCTTGGAAGCTTCAAGCTTGAGTACCGACCTCTTGGAACCTTGAATAACCAGCCTCTTGGAAGCTTGAGTACTGGCCTCTTGGAAGCTTGAGTACCAGCCTCTTGGAAGCTTGAGTACTGGCCTCTTGGAAGCTTGAGTACTGGCCTCTTGGAAGCTTGAGTATCGACCTCTTGGAAGCTTGAGTACTGGCCTCTTGGAAGCTTGAGTACCGGCCTCTTGGAAGCTTGAGTACCGGCCTCTTGGAAGCTTGAGTACCGGCCTCTTGGAAGCTTGAGTACCGGCCTCTTGGAAGCTTGAGTACCGGCCTCTTGGAAGCTTGAATACCGGCCTCTTGGAAGCTTCAAGCTTGAGTACTGGCCTCTTGGAAGCTTGAGTACCGGCATCCTGGAAGGTTGAGTACCGGCCTCTTGGAAGCTTCAAGCTTGAGTACCGACCTCTTGGAACCTTGAATAACCAGCCTCTTGGAAGCTTGAGTACTGGCCTCTTGGAAGCTTGAGTACCGGCCTCTTGGAAGCTTGAGTACCGGCCTCTTGGAAGCTTGAGTCCCGGCCTCTTGGAAGCTTGAGTATCGACCTCTTGGAAGCTTGAGTACTGGCCTCTTGGAAGCTTGAGTACCGGCCTCTTGGAAGCTTGAGTACGGCCTCTTGGAAGCTTGAGTACCGGCCTCTTGGAAGCTTGAGTACCGGCCTCTTGAAGCTTGAGTACCGGCCTCTTGAAGCTTGAGTACCGGCCTCTTGAAGCTTGAGTACCTGGCCTCTTGAAGCTTGAGTACGGCCTCTTGGAAGCTTGAGTACGGCCTCTATGAAGCTTGAGTACGGCCTCTTGAAGCTTGAGTACGGCCTCTATGGAAGCTTGAGTACTGGCCTCTTGAAGCTTGAGTACCGGCCTCTATGAAGCTTGAGTACCGGCCTCTATGAAGCTTGAGTACCGGCCTCTATGAAGCTTGAGTACCGGCCTCTATGAAGCTTGAGTACTGGCCTCTATGAAGCTTGAGTACTGGCCTCTATGAAGCTTGAGTACTGGCCTCTATGAAGCTTGAGTACTGGCCTCTATGAAGCTTGAGTACTGGCCTCTATGAAGCTTGAGTACTGGCCTCTATGAAGCTTGAGTACTGGCCTCTATGAAGCTTGAGTACTGGCCTCTATGAAGCTTGAGTACCGGCCTTTTGGAAGCTTGAGTAACCGATCACCGAAAAATAGGTCTGAGTTGTCCAATTTGAATCTATGAATAAACAAATGGATCAACTTTCTCTCATATGAGCTTCTGTTTATTTTCAATACAATTCCTGTGTGGAATGTGAAAATGTACTGTATTCACAAAAGTACCCAACCCTCACCAACAATAGTACATACAAACATATATTCACTGATTTTGTAGCTATACGAGGGATCTCTGGATGGACTCACGGAGTCTCTCGTTCAGTCATGGGAGGTTTATCCAAGATGACCCGGACACATTTTGTCTCCAGGAGTACATCCAATGATATACCCTCCACTGTTCTGTCAGTTTCATAACCCAGTAGTCTACTCCAGTTAGTGGTCAACTCCCACCCCCCTGTAATAGGTCCGATTTCAATGAAAATGATAATCTTCTAGTGTATGCCAGCAATGAGGTTTCACTAGCCTCTTGAAAGCTTAAGTACCGGCCTCTTGGAATCTTGAGTACCGGCCTCTTGGAAGCTTGAGTACCGGCCTCTTGGAAGCTTGAGTACCGGCCACTTGGAAGCTTGAGTACCGGCCTCTTGGAAGCTTGAGTACCGGCCTCTTGGAAGCTTGAGTACCGGCCTCTTGGAAGCTGGAGTACCGGCCTCTTGGAAGCTGGAGTACCGGCCTCTTTGGAAGCTGGAGTACCGGCCTCTTGGAAGCTGGAGTACCGGCCTCTTGGAAGCTGGAGTACCGGCCTCTTGGAAGCTGGAGTACCGGCCTCTTGGAAGCTGGAGTACCGGCCTCTTGGAAGCTGGAGTACCGGCCTCTTGGAAGCTGGAGTACCGGCCTCTTGGAAGCTGGAGTACCGGCCTCTTGGAAGCTGGAGTACCGGCCTCTTGGAAGCTGGAGTACCGGCCTCTTGGAAGCTTGAGTACCGGCCTCTTGGAAGCTTGAGTACCGGCCTCTTGGAAGCTGGAGTACCGGCCTCTTGGAAGCTGGAGTACCGGCCTCTTGGAAGCTTGAGTACCGGCCTCTTGGAAGCTTGAGTACCGGCCTCTTGGAAGCTTGAGTACCGGCCTCTATGAAGCTTGAGTACTGGCCTCTATGAAGCTTGAGTACTGGCCTCTATGAAGCTTGAGTACTGGCCTCTATGAAGCTTGAGTACTGGCCTCTATGAAGCTTGAGTACTGGCCTCTATGAAGCTTGAGTACTGGCCTCTATGAAGCTTGAGTACTGGCCTCTATGATGCTTGAGTACTGGCCTCTATGAAGCTTGAGTACTGGCCTCTATGAAGCTTGAGTACCGGCCTCTATGAAGCTTGAGTACTGGCCTCTATGAAGCTTGAGTACTGGCCTCTATGAAGCTTGAGTACTGGCCTCTATGAAGCTTGAGTACTGGCCTCTATGAAGCTTGAGTACTGGCCTCTATGAAGCTTGAGTACTGGCCTCTATGAAGCTTGAGTACTGGCCTCTATGAAGCTTGAGTACTGGCCTCTATGAAGCTTGAGTACTGGCCTCTATGAAGCTTGAGTACTGGCCTCTATGAAGCTTGAGTACCGGCCTTTTGGAAGCTTGAGTAACCGATCACCGAAAAATAGGTCTGAGTTGTCCAATTTGAATCTATGAATAAACAAATGGATCAACTTTCTCTCATATGAGCTTCTGTTTATTTTCAATACAATTCCTGTGTGGAATGTGAAAATGTACTGTATTCACAAAAGTACCCAACCCTCACCAACAATAGTACATACAAACATATGTTCACTGATTTTGTAGCTATACGAGGGATCTCTGGGTAGGACTCACGGAGTCTCTCGTTCAGTCATGGGAGGTTTATCCAAGATGACCCGGACACATTTTGTCTCCAGGAGTACATCCAATGATATACCCTCCACTGTTCTGTCAGTTTCATAACCCAGTAGTCTACTCCAGTTAGTGGTCAACTCCCACCCCCCTGTAATAGGTCCGATTTCAATGAAAATGATAATCTTCTAGTGTATGCCAGCAATGAGGTTTCACTAGCCTCTTGAAAGCTTAAGTACCGGCCTCTTGGAATCTTGAGTACCGGCCTCTTGGAAGCTTGAGTACCGGCCACTTGGAAGCTTGAGTACCGGCCTCTTGGAAGCTTGAGTACCGGCCTCTTGGAAGCTGAGTACCGGCCTCTTGGAAGCTTGAGTACCGGCCTCTTGGAAGCTGGAGTACCGGCCTCTTGGAATGCTGGAGTACCGGCCTCTTGGAAGCTGGAGTACCGGCCTCTTGGAAGCTGGAGTACCGGCCTCTTGGAAGCTGGAGTACCGGCCTCTTGGAAGCTGGAGTACCGGCCTCTTGGAAGCTGGAGTACCGGCCTCTTGGAAGCTGGAGTACCGGCCTCTTGGAAGCTGGAGTACCGGCCTCTTGGAAGCTGGAGTACCGGCCTCTTGGAAGCTGGAGTACCGGCCTCTTGGAAGCTGGAGTACCGGCCTCTAAGAAGCCTGAAGCTTGAGTACCGGCCTCTTGGGAGCTTGTGTACTTACTGGATCCCCATGATTTCGTCATGTCACCTGAGAATTATTCACTAGGCCTCAGGCTTAGTCATGATGTGCGCCACGAGGCCTTGTAATTACAAGAGGCGTTTATGATACCGACACTCGAGCGCTAGCAGAGGAAGCTAGTAGTGCAACACTGCCCCATGGTCTGCAAATCTTTTAACACATCCCAAGTCACAGGTGCTACAAAAAGTGTTACAGAGTTAATCCACCCCTAGGACAACCCCTTCTCATTCCCCATGTTTGCCAGCCGCAGCTCTCATGTCCTGATGATTACTCATACGTCTTAAGGCGGTGACCGTGAAGCCTGCGGTGATTGGGCGCGGGGCGTCACAGCCTCACTTGAGCACCAGGAACGCGATCGCTGACACTCCTGGATCCTCTCCGGCACGGGAGGGGAGTATAAGCTTTTTTATTTTATTGTGGCCAAACACAGCGTATGAGAAGGGGTTGTCCTAGTAGAGGACAACCCTTTAAATTAGTCCAAGCCCTAAACCGCAATCAAAGGGCATATACACAAGTCCAATATAACTGTATGGTGGGAGCTCGGACTCGTGCTCTGCTGGGCTCACGGTTATTTACTTTACTCCCAATTCCATCAGTATAATTTCCATCACAATTGCCCTGATGTCAGCAGAATTTTATTGAAATTCCTTTTTTTTATTATTTTTAGGGTGAAGTGTACTTAAATGATTTAGTAAGAATTTTGAAGAGTGATACAATAGCAACGAATGGAGTAATTCACATTATTGACCAGATTTTGATACCAGGGGTTCCTAAGAACAAAAGTTTAAATAAGGTAAGTATATGATCTACTGTTTAAATTAACACAAAAGCTGAAAGCGGATCTGTCACCAGATTTCATACTGCAAACTATGTACATTCTAAATGCATCTATTGGACTTGATGGGGCTGGTGTACTTACGTTGAGAAGTTTTGTCAGAATCAATGGGTCTAAGGTTCTGTCATCCCACTGTAGGGGGAATGCTGTGCTTTTGTACATAAATTCATGTGTTCTAGATTTGTGTGTGTATAGGGGCTCACACTATATATATGGAGCTCTGTGAGGGCTTCTAATGTATATAGGGGACTATGTGGGGGCTCAAACTGTAAATAGGGAGCTATGGGGCTCATACTATCTATAGGAGGCTATGTAGAACTCATACTGTATATAGGAGGCTATGTGGGGGCTCATTCTGTATATAGTGATGCTGTGTGGGGGCTCATACTGTATATAGAGGGCTATTTGGGGGCTCATACTGTTTGTAGAGGGCTATGTGGGGGCAGCGAACGACGGCATGCTGTTTTGTGGGATCACCGCTTCAATGGGTCCTGTGCATCCTGTTGAAGCGATGATCCCACGAGTGCCGTCATCCGCTGCCTCCCACTCCCCGCATGAATGTCATTTCCTAAGGAATAAATAACTGGAGCTATACAACAACCGGTGAGTGCCGCTTTTCATTCTCTGTGTTACCAGCATTTGCACTTGTCACATTTGAAGCGTGCAACACCGAGTGCCACGTGATGAAAGCGATCCACAGGCTAGCCCTTAATGGGTTTCTCCACTACTTAGGACAAGCCCTCCCGATTCCACATGTCTCCAGCCGGTAAATGAATAGACCTTGTACTCCCCTCCGATGCTGGCGCTGTTCCCATGTTATTGGTAATCGCAGTGCAGGACTTATGTGACACTATGACATCACACAAGCCCCACATCCAGTCACCACTGGCTTTCCTCGCCGCACCTTGGGACCAAACGAGCAATCAACAGGAAGTGCGCAGCAGCCCCAGCGTCATTACTTGTTGATTGTGTCGCGCCTAAGGGCTGTGGGGGATTTACTCGAGGCCAGGCCTGCTGCTGTTAGCGCGAAGGAGTCATGGGTGGCCGAAGCCCGGTCTCGTGGTCCTGGGGGACAGGTTTTAAAAAAAGGGGTTGCAGACTCTGACTGGGTAGCTTGGGGGGTAAGAGTTTATCGTGACGCCACCCGGGGTAGGCGGCCAGTAGGGGTTGCTGCTCCTATGCGGGACCTCTGGGGACGATGGGAGTGCAGCTGTGGTGGTGTCGCTCCCCACGGGTGGAGCAGATCCCTATGGCAACTGGAAAAGTATATGTCGGTGGTAGACTGTTGGGAATGCAGGGCTTGGTGCGCAGAATAACCGACAGACACAAGGGTTGCAGTCGCCGTTACCTTTACTGAGAGAAGTAGCAGGTTCGTCCAGGTTACTGTTCACGGAAGGTGTTAGGAGTCCGGAGCCTGGAAGCAAGTTGGGTCCTCCACACCTGACCAGTTCTGGGGACCTCCCTGCTGCGCAGCTCTTGGCGGGTCCTGGGTGGGTCCTGGCTGCCTGTAGCTACACTGCGACCCTCTCCTCTCCTGTGTGCTGTCTCTGACCCGTATGACTGGCGGCTTGAGCCCTTTCTGGGATACTCCCCTCGACTGCTCTCCCTAGCTCTCTGGTGCTGCTGTGTCTCTTGGGCCTTCGTGGTGGATGAGTGACCTAGAATCTCCACCTCCGGTGTTGGCTGCTGGGCCTAGAGTCCCTCACAATCCTTGGACTCCGGTCCACTCCTGTGCTTTGTACTGGGCGAGCCGGCACTGGCTCCACTTCCTAGACCTACTGCTCCACTTCCTCAGACCCTCACGCTGGTCTACTTTCTGTCCTGGGATGAGCCTTACTCTGCTGCAGTACACGGGACCTCTTCACAGTCCTCCTAGGAACTGAACTGCCTAACCCCGCCCCCAGACCAGAATTTATAGCAGGGAACCTCCCCTTGGACTAGGGTTTCAGAGTTCCCCCCTTCTGGGATGGTGTTGTGTGCGCGGTTCACCTGGTGTGGGTACCTTCCCTTGCTTCCAAGCACAGCATGGTCCCCCGGAGGAGATAATGCTATTGTGACAACCGGACCCTGAGGTGCCACATTTGTCCATTTGGTCTGAAGAGGAAGAGACAGAACCCGGCGGTGATTGGACAGAGGACTCATGTGATGTCACAATGTCACGTGACCACGAGCTGCGATTACTGACAGCGCTGGAAAGGAGGTGAGTACAGGGTCTATTATTTTACCGGAGGGAGACGTGGAATCAGAAGGGGGTTATCCTTTCATTAATTTGAAGATTTAAGGTGCTTTTACAATGAAGTTATCGTGCACACTCATTTCACAATAGTCATTCAGTGCAAACGGGCGGCCGATCACCCGACAAAAGAGCAAAACACCTGATCATCGGGTGACATTGTCTGATATAGATACAATCAGAAGACAAACAGAACTCTGGAAACTATCAAATATAATAAGAAACTAATATTGAGCTGCAAAAACAAAATAATGTTTAAAGGGATAGTCTCTTCCGGTAATGGCAGTCATGACCTATCCCTTTAAGTGTGGGTTGTCATTTAGTAACTATGTGCTTTGTAGATTACTCGCTATAAATATTAACTTCTAGGATGAGTTTATTGTGCTGAAATATATATTTTTTGTAATTATCTGCAGTTAAATATAAGTGAAGTCGCAGATTTCTACGGGTATTCGAAATTTATCCAACTTTTACAGGTAACCATTGCTTTGTTTTGTATTTTTACATAATTTAATCAATGCAGAATATTTTTTGCACCAGTGATGTAAGTGAAGGCATAAGTGGCATGTTACTTTGATGTTCCCCAAAATACTGTTATGTAGGGATGGGCTGTAAGGGTCTATTTGCCTTAAAGGGACTGTGGTTTCAGAAGACCCCTGTTACTCATCTTTTTTTACAAACAATCTGTGCCTTCCCGCCCTAGATTTAGCACGGAGACCCTGCTGCTTCTCTCGGTGTCTTATTGTCTGACCCTTAGACTGGGAGTCTCTAGCTGAGCCTGTTCCCAGAAGTATATCTGAAGGTGAGGATGTCTGGGCCATCACCCTTGCCCTGCTCCTGACTAGCCCTAGGCTATAACCACCTCACCCTCCACCCACGGACCGGGAGAAGCACAGCAACTCCCAAAAGGCTTCAGCAATAACAGCTCTCATCTAAACAGCTCACGGTCAACCTGAGAATGAACTCTATCAGCTACATCCGGTGATGGGTCATGGGACTACTTAAAGGCTGGGGGAGTGGACAAGTGTGTCACCTGATACACACAGCAGCAGGAACTCATACTGCAGAAATTAACCCTTAGAGTACAAAAGGAAATTAACTGTTATTTAACTACTCACACTGAAGAGCGGTTCACAGAGTGCAGAGCAATCTACACGTGACCTTATGTTGTTTTTTTAGGGATAGAATTGAGTATAACTTGTACTTCTCTACATTTTGGCTTATTCTGAGCTTCTGAGTCCGGTGGGCGGGGCTGAGCACCGCAGGGGCCCCCATATGACAATACTAAAGTGAAGGTACATTATTTATTGTCTATTATTTATTTATTTTTTAAAATACATTTTGCTAGGATACCAATCTGATGTCTACGGTTCTGGATAAAATCCACCAACCAATCACGGTGTTGTGGCCCACAGATAAAGCCTTTGATTCTCTTCCTAAAGATCGAAAAATATGGCTGTACCATGAGGAGCACCGAGACAAGCTGGAGGCTTATCTAAAGGTTCACATTATCAGGGATGCAGAGGTAGACATCCGGTGCACACGGTTTAGTTTCTACATGATGATGACTTGTTTACTATCTTTGATCTCCACGTAATCAGGTTTCTGACTTTCTATACTTCTTAAAGGGATTCTCTTATAACCTCCACAAAGTCTTATATATGCATGCAAAACTGCATTTAAAAAACTGAACCCATAGACACACTGAATCTATTGACACTTTTATATCTTCTATCTGTTGCTGCATTCCTAAGAAATCTGAAATTTTAATTACATTTGAAAAACTGAATCCATCAACACTTTTATATCTTCTATCTGTTGCTGTATTTTTAAAAAAATCAGGGTTTTAATTGCACTTGAAAAACTGAATGCACTCTTTTATATCTTCTATCTGTTGCTGCATTCTTAAGAAATCTGCCTTTTAATTGCATTTGAAAAACTGAACCCATCAACACTTTTATATCTTCTATCTGCTGTTGCATTCCCAAAAACAGTGTTTTAATTCACATGCAGATTAGGTGTTAAGTGCTGTGGGTGTGATAGAGCCCTTGCCTAGCCTCTGCTTCCCCAAGTTGTTTTTCGCCCAAGCAACAAACTCTTTAGTTTGATTGATATCTCACTGTCTGATTTCCTTGCTTGGCTGCTGATGTCACTCTGATAGTGAGCTATTAACTAACGCTGGTGCTGTGGGGGAAACAACCTTGGGAGCCAGTGGCATGAAGAGTGCTCTTTCACGCCCAGAGCACTTAACACACCATTTGTATGTTAAAACGCTGATTGCTTGGGAGTGCAGCAACAGTTAGAAGACATAAAAGTGCTGATGGATTTAGCTTCCAAAGACCTGCATGTCAGTATAAGCTGTTTGGGAGGATTGTATTGATATACGGGAAATATTCTAGGCCAACTGCCGGGGTGTCACGCCACGGGGAGGTGGCAAAGAGAGCAAAGGGAGGCGGCTTCTGCTGCAGTTGGTTGTCATACAGCCAGACACAAGCTAGTGAGGAGGAGGTTGAAGAAGTGCTGAATCCCTTGGAGTCACAGAGATCTTTATTTTTCAGTTGTTGTGTGTTGGCCATTTTATACAATGTTGCAATTTCCAAAACCGCTTATTTCGCCTTCTTTATGTGTTTTGCTCTAGTTTTCGGCAGCAAATCTACCTTCCATTGGATCACGTCGGACTCTACATGGTTCAGTGGTTTCCTTTCAGTGCAGCTCAACCAACATTGTGAGTATCCATTCAACAGAATGCAATTGTGAAATCATTTATTTAAAATGTATTAACCTGAAATTTTTGATTCCTGAAGTCCATGAATAGAACGATAGGATAATGGCTCTAAAGGGCAAAGCTTAGGGCAATTAGCAGTGGTACAATTACCAGCAGGAATTTGCCAAGCCTCACCGTAACGCCCCATACACATTAGACTAATTATAAAAACTATAATTTATGTATTGGTAGGCATCAGAAATTGTATTCTCCACAGACATAGATCACAAGTGGAGCCGTTGACCACATCAACCAATCAGGATGTCGTCTTTCATTTAGGACCCTGAAAAATGAGAGTCAGTGTCTGATTGGTCGCTCCTGCAAATACTTAACTTTTCTCTTTTCCAATAATCTTGATATTTAACATAAAATAATCTACTAAGGTGACAATACATAAAACAATGTATGTGTGTTCCGATGTATATGGATATGTGAAATTGTTGCAGAAAATGATGGCAGTTCCCCATGTTTAGTTATACACTTGATTATTACCTTTATCTGTATTTAAACAACGGCAAATTATGCATCATTTCGGACAAAACTCCAAAAATTGGCCGGACAAAATTGTTGGCACTTGCAGCTTAACATTAGGTTGCCCCCTTTGGCATACACTAATGAGCAAAAGGGTAACAATGTTTTCCAGCTCCATATCTCACCATCCTGTACAGCTCAGAGTGTGAGACTACCTTCATTTTATAGACAATCATCTTGGTATCTCATACATAAATGTGACTTGCAGATGATTAGTTATGCAGATTCTCATGATGTCACTGCAATGTTACTGTTTTGCTCCTTAAAAAATCTAAATGTAATTATTTTGTAAATCCTGAATCCTTCTGGGCTCTCGGTCAGATTCAGTCACATCTCCACCGACATCTTCTCCCCGGTCTCTTCTCCACGTTTCCAATGTCGGTCACACCGGTCGATTATGGGGATGTCTCAGCTTTATCTTCTACCCACAAGTGTTGGGTTGGGTTGAGGTCTGGGGACTGTGGGGCCAATCCAGCTCCTCTGCTTCATTGTCATTGGCCCATTTTGTCACTCATCTGGCCATGTGTTTTGGGTGGTTGTCCTTCTGGACACACTGTGTCCTATTCGGACCCTACACTGGAGTGTATGAAGAACTCGTCTTGTAGGATCCTCACGTAGAGCTCAGCATTGAGGCCACCATTGATCCTGGTCAAGTATCCAACGCCTTTGGCTGTGACACGACCTCATATCATCAGGTTTCCTCCGCCGGACCTGACAGTTCCTTCAATTTATTGATCCGTTCTCCATTTTTTCCCTTGTTTCTTCCAGATCCATTTGCCTCCATCAAAGTCCATTTTCTTTCATCTCATCGCGCCAAATCACCCGTTTCCAATCTTCCACTTTTCACACTTTTTTGCAGGCTCGAGCTCACACGTCTTATGACGATATTGAAGTTGAGGCTTCTTAACCTTTTTTAGGTCACCATTCAGACTTGTGTAATGTGTGTTGTATGGTGATCGCAAGGACATCTGTGATTTCACTGCTACGAGGCATACGAGACCCCTCCACTGCCATGTTTATTGCCAGAACTGATAGACCTTGTGATGAGCGACTTGTCTCCTTGAAGTATGTGTGGAGCCATTGTCCTGCTGGAGACCCCTGACCTAGGACGCCCCCAGCTTTCTGACACTGGGCTCTATATTGCCACTCAAAATCCTTTGGTAATCTTTAGATTTCATTATGTCTAAAACACAGTCAAGACCCCGAAAGTACCAGAAGAAGCAAAGCAACCCAAAACATCTCTGACCTCCCCCATATGTGACTGTAGGTCCTGTGCTCTTTTCTCTGCCCTCCCCCATATGTAACTGTAGGTCCTGTGCTCTTTTCTCTGCCCTCCCCCATATGTAACTGTAGGTCCTGTGCTCTTTTCTCTGACCTCCCACATATGTGAATGTAGGTCCTGTGCTCTTTTCTCTGCCCTCCCCCATATGTAACTGTAGGTCATGTGCTCTTTTCTCTGCCCCCTCCCATATGTGACTGTAGGTCCTGTGCTCTTTCTCTGACCTCCCCATATGTGAATGTAGGTCCTGTGCTCTTTTCTCTGACCTCCCCCATATGTGAATGTAGGTCCTGTGCTCTTTTCTCTGACCTCCCCCATATGTGAATGTAGGATCTGTGCTCTTTTCTCTGACCTCCCCCATATGTGACTGTAGGATCTGTGCTCTTTTCTCTGACCTTCCCCATATGTGACTTTAGGTCCTGTACTCTTTTCTCTGACCTCCCCCATATGTGACTGTCGGTCCTGTGCTCTTTTCTCTGACCTCCCCCATATGTGACTGTAGGTCTTGTGCTCTTTTCTTTGACCTCCCTCATATGTGACTATAGGTCCTGTGCTCTTTTCTCTGACCTCCTCCATATGTGACTTTAGGTCCTGTGCTCTTTTCTCTGACCACCTCCGTATGTGACTGTAGGTCCTGTGTTCTATTCTCTGACCTCCCCCATATGTGACTGTAGGTCCTGTGCTCTTTTCTCTGCCCCCTCCCATATGTGACTATAGGTCCTGTGGCCTTTTCTCTGACCTCCCCCATATGTGACTGTAGGTCTTGTGCTCTTTTCTCTGACCTCCCCCATATGTGACTGTAGGTCCTGTGGTCTTTTCTCTGACCTCCCCCATATGTGACTGTAGGTTCTGTGCTCTTTTCTCTGACCTCCCCCATATGTGAATGTAGGTCCTGTGCTCTTTTCTCTGACCTCCCCCATATGTGACTGTAGGTTCTGTGCTCTTTTCTCTGACCTCCCCCATATGTGAATGTAGGTCCTGTGCTCTTTTCTCTGACCTCCCCCATATGTGACTGCGGGATCTGTGCTCTTTTCTCTGACCACCCCCATATGTGACTGTAGGTCCTGTACTCTTTTTCTCTGACCTCCCCCATATGTGACTGTAGGTCCTGTGCTCTTTTCTCTGACCTCCCCCATATGTGACTGTAGGTCCTGTGCTCTTTTCTCTGACCTCCCCCATATGTGAGTGTAGGTCCTGTACTCCTTTCTCTGACCTCCCCCATATGTGACTGTAGGTCCTGTGCTCTTTTCTCTGACCTCCCCCATATGTGACTGTAGGTCCTGTGCTCTTTTCTCTGACCTCCCCCATATGTGACTGTAGGTCCTGTGTTTCTTTCTTTGTCGGCCTCATGCTCTTTTCAGTAAACAGTAGAATGATTCGCTTTACCAAAACTCTCTATCTTGTCTCATCTGTCCACAAGACACTTTCCCAGAAGGATTTTGGTTGCTCACATACATTTTGGCTTTTTTCTGTCTGTGTCAGCAGTGGGTCCTCCTGGGTCTCCTTCATAACGTTTCATTTCATTCACATGTGGACAAATAGTTCGTGCTGACACTGATGCCCCCTGAGCCTGCAGGACTGCTTGGATTTCTTGGGAACTTGATTCGGGCTTATTTACCATCCACACTATCTTGTGTTGAAACCTTTTATCTATTTTTCTGTGCCATCAATGTCCAGGGAGGTTATCTACAGTGCCATGGGTTGTAGAATTCTTCATTATGTTGTGGACCGTGGACAAAGGAACAACAAGGACTTGTAAACTTCAGATTGTTTATGTTTTATAACAATTTTGGTTCTCGTGTCCTCAGACAGTTCTCTTCTCCTCGTCCTGTCCTCCATGCTTAGTGCAGCACACACAGACACACAATGCAAGGATTAAAGAACCTTCTCCCCTTCTTACCTGGTTCCAGATGTGATTTTCATATTGCCCAAACCTGTTACTTGTCACAGGTGGGTGTGAACGAGTCTCACATGCAGAAAACAAAGTTGTTTAGCTTCGATTTTGGAAAAGTGTCGACAATTTTTTTTGTCAAATTTTGTTTTTTTTTGTGAAATTATTTCCAATTTGCCTTTTTTTTCTTTTTTCTTTTTGTGTAGTTCCTATACTCACAAAGAAAATAAACGTGTATTAAATAAAATATGTAATTGTGATAATTTTCTGGGAGAAATACTTCATTTTCTGGAACAATTGGCCATAACTGTGTGTGTATATATAATACATTTATAGTCATGAAAGAAAGTGTCTCACAAATAAATGTGTATTTGCCTAAAGGGACACTGTCAGGTCATTTTTCAGTATGATCCTAATATTACCCTTGGATAGTGCCTGTGCAGACCTTTTAAAAACATATAAAATCATTATTCTACCCTGTGTTGTTTCCATGTTATCAGCATTTTCAGACCCTGCAGGGAGCTGGTTCATTGGTCCTCTCCATTATATTCACAGAGGATTGGTCCAGCAGTGTTAAACTGTCATTTAATTATGCACTCCCTCTGAGCAGCTCTCTCTCCTCCTCTCAGAAGCTCTCTCCTCCCTCTCAGCAGCTTTCCTCCTCCCTCTCAGCAGCTCTCTCCTCCCTCTGAGCAGCTCTCTCTCCTCCCCTCTCAGCAGCTCTCTCCTCCCTCCTCCCTCTCAGCAGCTCTCTCCTCCTCCTCCCTCTCAGCAGCTTCTCTCCTCCTCCTTCCCCCCTCTCAGCAGCTCTCTCTTCTTCCCTCTCAGCAGCTCTCTTCTCTCTCTCAGCAGCTCTCTCCTCCTCTTCCTCTAGCAGCTCTCTCCTCCCTTCAGCAGCTCTCTTCTCCTCCTCAGCAGCTCTCTTCTCCTCTCAGCAGCTCTCTTCTCCCTCTCAGCAGCTCTCTTCTCCCTCTCAGCAGCTCTCTTCTCCCTCTCAGCAGCTCTCTTCCTCTCCAGCTCTCTCCCTCAGCAGCTCTCTTCCTTCCCTCTCAGCAGCTCTCTCTCTCCCTCTCAGCAGCTCTCTCCTCTGCTCCCTCCTCTCAGCAGCTCTTCCTTCCTCTCAGCAGCTCTCTCTCCTTCCTCTCAGCAGCTCTCTCTCCCTCTCAGCAGCTCCTCCTCCCTCTCAGCAGCTCTCTTCTCCTCTCAGCAGCTCTCTCCCTCACCTCTTCCCTCTCAGCAGCTCTCTTCTCCTCTCAGCAGCTCTCTCTCTCACCTCTCTCCCTCTCAGCAGCTCTCTCTCCCCTCTCAGCAGCTCTCTTTCTCCCTCTCAGCAGCTCTCTTCTCCCTCTCAGCAGCTCTCTTCTCCCTCTCAGCAGCTCTCTTCTCCCTCCCTCAGCAGCTCTCTTCTCCTCTCAGCAGCTCCCTCTCCCTCTCAGCAGCTCCCTCCTCCCTCTCAGCAGCTCCCTCCTCCCTCCTCAGCAGCTTTCTCCTCCCTCTCAGCAGCTCCATCCTCCCTCTCAGCAGCTCTCTTCTCCCTCTCAGCAGCTCTCTTCTCCCTCCAGCAGCTCTCTTCTCCCTCTCAGCAGCTCCCTCCTCCCTCTCAGCAGCTCTCTTCTCCCTCTCAGCAGCTGTCTTCTCCCTCTCAGCAGCTGTCTTCTCCCTCTCAGCAGCTCTCTTCTCCCTCTCAGCAGCTCTCTTCTTCCTCTCCGCAGCTCTCTTCTCCCTCTCAGCAGCTCTCTTCTCCCTCTCAGCAGCTCTCTCCTCCCCCCTCCCTCTCAGCAGCTCCCTCCTCCCTTTGCCCTCAGTGCAGTGTCCGGTTTTAGTCTCTATTAGGAGCTTCTGCTCTGTTGAGGACATTGAGGGGAGAGAGCTATTGCAGGTCTGCCTTACCTGTTCTAGACTCCATTTGTTTCTCTGAATCCCTGCTGTGCTGTGAGAGATTCTGTGTTGTATTTGACCTCTTGCTTGGCTGCAAGCAAAGAGAGCAGAGAGGAGGGTACAGCCACCCCCCTTCCCCAATGTGAATTATTTCTACTGATCTCCTGTGCAGTGATGTGAATATGTGACATGAATATTCATCTTATGGGGAGTGTGCAGCAGAGAACTAAGTGATCACTCACTGTGATTGACAGATGGAATTAATCTCTTTATTTGAAGTTTACAGAGGATAGGAGGGAAATATATATAGTAGAAACAGATCAATAGAGAGAGATTAAAGTGAGGAATTAGAAAGTGATATCAGTTACATATGGATTTTTGACCTGACAGATTCCCTTTAACTCATGACTATATTTTGTTGCAGGGGGAGATTCTGGTGGATAATAATAATGCTAAAATTATTCAGAGAGACATGCAGTTTGTTGGTGGAGTGGCACATGGCATTGATCAGTTGCTGGAGCCGCCCAATATTGGAGCTCGCTGTGATGATTTTATAGAATCTAGTTCTTCGGTGAGTTACAAAAAGTTGATAAATTTGGAAATCTGATTTCTTACTCTTCATAGAGACTTTAAAGGGAACCTGTTGTTTTGTGATATTAAACAGCCCCCAATGTTATAAATGATGCAACTATGTGCATAACTAAGGCCCCTTTCACATTAGCTTTTTTGTGGTCAGTATATAAAGCCTCCCCTATGACTGAGGACAGGTATGTGTGTGCAGTCACCTCAGTATATAAAGCCTCCCCTATGACTGAAGACAGGTATGTGTGTGCAGTCACCTCAGTAAATAAAGCCTCCTCTATGACTGAAGACAGGTGTGTGTGCAGTCACCTCAGTATATAAAGCCTCCTCTATGACTGAAGACAGGTGTGTGTGTGTGCAGTCACCTCAGTATATAAAGCCTCCACTATGACTGAAGACAGGTGTGTGTGCAGTCACCTCAGTATATAAAGCCTCCCCTATGACTGAAGACAGGTGTGTGTGTGTGTGCAGTCACCTCAGTATATAAAGCCTCCTCTATGACTGAAGACAGGTGTGTGTGCAGTCACCTCAGTATATAAAGCCTCCCCTATGACTGAAGACAGGTATGTGTGTGCAGTCACCTCAGTATATAAAGCCTCCCCTATGACTGAAGACAGGTGTGTGTGCAGTCACCTCAGTAAATAAAGCCTCCTCTATGACTGAAGACAGGTGTGTGTGCAGTCACCTCAGTATATAAAGCCTCCTCTATGACTGAAGACAGGTGTGTGTGCAGTCACCTCAGTATATAAAGCCTCCCCTATGACTGAAGACAGGTGTGTGTGCAGTCACCTCAGTATATAAAGCCTCCTCTATGACTGAAGACAGGTGTGTGTGCAGTCACCTCAGTATATAAAGCCTCCCCTATGACTGAAGACAGGTGTGTGTGTGCAGTCACCTCAGTATATAAAGCCTCCCCTATGACTGAAGACAGGGGTGTGTGTGCAGTCACCTCAGTATATAAAGCCTCCCCTATGACTGAAGACAGGTGTGTGTGCAGTCACCTCAGTATATAAAGCCTCCCCTATGACTGAAGGCAGGTGTGTGTGCAGTCACCTCAGTAAATAAAGCCTCCCCTATGACTGAAGACAGGTGTGTGTGTGCAGTCACCTCAGTATATAAAGCCTCCCCTATGACTGAAGACAGGTGTGTGTGCAGTCACCTCAGTATATAAAGCCTCCCCTATGACTGAAGACAGGTGTGTGTGCAGTCACCTCACTATATAAAGCCTCCCCTATGACTGAAGACAGGTGTGTGTGCAGTCACCTCAGTATATAAAGCCTCCCCTATGACTGAAGACAGGTGTGTGTGCAGTCACCTCGTTTCCCTCCCCCTGATGCGAGCTCACACACTGAGCTTGCATCCTCCCTGCACATGTGTAGCTAACAGCATGGATTTGATCAGCGATCCGATTGATGCTGTTAACCCTTTGGATTGTGCTGTGATATCTGACAGCTCCAGACAGCCCTGTGTACGGTGCTTGTGATTGGCTAAGCGTTTCGGTAGGAGGCGTTGTCTGTTGGAGGAGAAGCGCCATTTTACCAGCTTAGCACAGTGGCGTCTTGTTGATGCTCGGACTGCATGTCGTTGTATGTGGTGTGTGGACTGTGCTGCATGGTGGACAGGTCTGACTAGTCAGTGCCAGGCAGCGGACATATTGGAGCTGCCCAGAGTGATGTAGGTGAGTGCCAGAGATAGGGCACTCACCTATCTGAGTGCTGCCTCCTGCGTGTCTGCCTACAGAACCACCGCTCTGCAGCCATCATTGTGTGTCTGTATGGTAGTGCCAAGCCTACAATTGCCATTACTGACCCTTGTTCTGGATTATTCTGTGCGGTTCTTGTAAGTGTGTATGATGGCGCTGAAATCCTTGTACATCTGTGATTTTTCCTGATGAAGGGATCTTGCACCCCGAAACGCGTAGAAGTAAAATCACAATAAAAGATAAATCTCTCTAGCAGATTTATTACAGTGTGACGGACATGCAGACCAAATCACTTTTCCTTTTCTTCTCGGATCATCAGAAGCAGTTCTCATCAGTAGCAGTATATGAGTTTAATAATTTGCAGGGTGCCTGAGAAGGTCGTCACAAGAACTAGTCTGGAACTTGGAACTGTGCAGTGTAATATAAGTAAAGTCTCACAATGTTCAGAAAAAGTCCAGAGAAACTATAACTGCACAAAACTAACAGGGAGGCTGCAAAACTTACAGTCACACAGAGCTTACATATCACAGGGCAGCCAGGCTGAAGCTGAGTCTGCAATGCACGGCACACAATCAGGTGTGGAAGCTGGAGAAGGTCTGCACGTACACAAAAAGCCAGAATGGAATAGTCTGAGGAGGTTCATTAGAGGATCACAGGAAGCAGGGAGCCAGAGACTGAACTGAATACTCAAGCATGGCTATACGGTAGGCTGAGGTTTATAAAGGCAGAGAGGAGGATCACAGGAAGCAGGGAGCCAGAGATTGAACTGAATACTCAAGCATGGCTATACGGTAGGCTGAGGTTTATAAAGGCAGAGAGGAGCATCACATGAAGCAGCAGACAAAGAGGCAAAATGTGCAGAATGTCAATAGAGTTTTAACTGGAACGACACCACTCTTACAGGTCAGTATCCATTGGGGTCCTAAATTGATTAAGCTGTGGATATCCAGTGGTGGACAACCCCCTCTAATGAGAACACATGCATTGAGCCCTGGTACAATTAACATGGAAGGTTGGGAGATCTAAAAGATGTATTTCTTTAATAAAAAAAGCTTAATATCTCTACATGAATATAATGTATCAATTTGGATGTCTATCCCTAATGTATTAATCCTCGCCCCCCGCTTGTTAAGGTTGTGACATTTTTGAAAAAATTAAAAAACAAACAACAAAAAAAGAAATAAATAAAAGTTTTATAAAGTAACAGGTCTGACTGCAAATGAGATAGAACAGCAAATGTTTGTTACATTGTATGATGAGGAGTTGTGACTGTTGTGATCTGTTCATTGCTGACTGTAGGAGATGATGCGTTGGTGCTCCCTTTGTGGCTTGGAGAGTCCCTGCCCTGCTGGAGACATTGATAAGGTGAGTGTGACGTCACACAGGGTTACGGAGAAAGGGATTAGAAGACGTTGGCACCACTTGTGTTTGTGGGATACAAGCTATATTGCGGTGTGTGTCCCCCCCTAAAAATGTAATAACGCCCCTTAACAAGTAATATTATCTTGTGTCCTGAGTGCCCCCCAACAAGCATTAATGCCCCCTGTGGATGTCAGCACAGTTGAGAGTGGCGCACAGTTACAAGCCACATGTTAGGGAATCTCTACCTTTTACTCTATTGTCACATCATCCGGGTCATTTACTGCTAAAAAGCCAAAATCACCGACACAAAATATCGTCCCTCATCAAACAACAAGTTACTTGTGGGTACGCTCTGCCAGCACATACACCAACATTGTAATGATGCAGAGAAGATTAGTATGGCACCTGTTAAAGGATGCTGTGAAACAGCCCTATTACAATATATAACACAGACCTACGAGTGTGCGGGGGTTGTGTCTGGTGATGCTGAACGTTTAATCTAATTGACGAGCTCCACATACAATCCAACAGTAGGACCGGACGTTTAGCGTCACCCTCTCCCACACATCCTCTTCGTCTTAACCCCTATCGGTTGGTGTCCCCCAAGGCTCGGTTCTGGGACCTCTACTCTTCTCCATCTACAACCTCGGCCTAGGACAACTCATCGTGTCCCACGGCCTCCAGTACCACCTCTACGCCGACGACACCCAGATCTGTTTGCCTGAACCCGACATCACCTCCCTACTATCCAAAATCCCACAATGCCTGTCCGCCATCTCATCGTTCTTCTCTGCTCGCTTCCTCAAATTGAACATTGGCAAAACCAAGCTCATCGTCTCCCCCCCCCAAATCGCTCTCCCCCACCAGACATATCCATCACTGTCAACAACTGCTCACTCTCCCCGGTCCTCCATGCCTAGTGCCTCTGGGTAAACCTGGACTCTTCCTTCTCCTTCAAACCCCACATCCAAGCCCTCTCCACCTCCTGCCGACTCCAGCTCAAAAACATTTCCTCGACCACGACACTGCTAAAACACTTATCCACACTCTCATCATCTCCCACCTTGACTACTGCAACCTCCTGCTCACTGGCTCCCCGCTTCCTCCCTCGCAACTTTCAAATCTATCCTAAACTCCGCTGCCCGACTAATCCACCTGTCTCTCCGCTGTTCCCCAGTCTCTCCTCTCAGCCAAGCCCTTCACTGGCTCCCTACTTCCCAGAGATCCCGGTTCAAAACCCTAACCATGACATACAAAGTCGTCCACAACCTGTCCCCTCCATACATCTCTGACATGGTCTCCCGATACCTAGCCCCACGCAACCTGCGATCCTCCCAAGATCTCCTTCTCTATTCCCCTCTCATTTCCTCCTCTCACAACCGCATACAAGATTTCTCCTGTGCTTCCCCTATACTCTGGAACTCTCTACCCCAGCACATCAGACATTCGCTTACCCTGGGAACCTTCAGAAGAAGCCTGAAGACCCACCTCTTCCGACAAGCTTACAACCTGCAATGAGACCCGGTCCACTACACGTCTCACATTTTGCATTTCCCCCTCCTACTGTATCCCCGCCCGCCCCTCGTAGACTGTGAGCCCTCGCGGACAGGGTCCTCTCCCTCCTGTACCTGTACCATTTGATTGTCCATACTTATGTACTTGTCCTAATCTGCCCTTTCCATATGTAAAGCACCATGGAATCTAATGGTGCTGTATAAATAAATAATAATACTAATAATAAAGCAGCATAGCTGTTCTGGAAGGAAGGAGTCTGTGACTTTTGGAGCACCATCTAGAGACATCTACAGTCTCAAGATGGATAGATTGTTGCACCCTGGTTCCCCTTACTCCCAGTGCACCTAGCACTGTCCTGAGGTTCTCCTGCACGCAGTAATGTGGTGCTGGCACTAAACAGGCTCATAGTGCAGGGGAGCAGTAAACCGTGACATGTTCATGTATTATAATGTAATCCAGCACTTTGCAACATCCAGCATTATCCTTTCTGGACAAAAATTACTTGTTCTGTATGCAGCCTGCAGTGTTTCTGTATTCTCCCTGTTTTCTCTCCCCTCCTCTCTCTCTCTCCCCTCTCTTTGTCTCTCATCTCTCTCACTCGCTCTCTCTCCCCTCTTTGTCTCTCTCTCACCTCTCTGTCTTTCTCTCCTCTCTCTCTGTATCTCTCTCCCCTCCCCTGTCTCATCTTTCTCTCTCCCCTCTCTCCTCTATCTCCTGTCTCTCTCTCATCTCTATCTCTCTCTCCGCCTATCTCTCCTCTCTCTCTTTCCCCCCTCTCTGTCTCTCCTCTCTCTCTGTGTCTCTCCCCTCCCCGTCTCCTCTTTCTCCCTCCCCTCTCTGTTTCTCTCTTCTCTCTTTTTGTCTCTCTCCCCCTCCCCGTCTCCTCTTTCTCTCTCCACTCCTCTCTCTGTCTCTCTCTCCCCTCTCTGTCTCTCTCTCCCCTCTCTGTCTCTCTCTCCCCTCTCTGTCTCTTTCTCCCCTCTCTGTCTCTTTCTCCCCTCTCTGTCTCTCTCTCCCCTCTCTGTCTCTCTCTCCGCTCTCTGTCTCTGGATGCTCCTATCTCTTTCTAGTCTTTCTCTCTCCTATCTCTTTCTAGTCTTTCTCTCTCCTATCTCTTTCTAGTCTTTCTCTCTCCTATCTCTTTCTAGTCTTTCTCTCTCTCCTATCTTTCTAGTCTTTCTCTCTCCTATCTCTTTCTAGTCTTTCTCTCTCTCCTATCTCTTTCTAGTCTTTCTCTCTCTCCTATCTCTTTCTAGTCTTTCTCTCTCTCCTATCTCTTTCTAGTCTTTCTCTCTCCTATCTCTTTCTAGTCTTTCTCTCTCTCCTATCTCTTTCTAGTCTTTCTCTTTCTTATCTCTTTCTAGTCTTACTCTCTCTCCTATCTTTCTAGTCTTTCTCTCTTCTATCTCTTTCTAGTCTTTCTCTCTCTCCTATCTCTTTCTAGTCTTTCTCTCTCTTCCTATCTCTTTCTTAGTCTTTCTCTCTCTCCTATCATCTTCTTTCTAGTCTTTCTCTCTCTCCTATCTCTTTCTAGTCTTTCTCTCTCTCCTATCTCTTTCTAGTCTTTCTCTCTCTCCTATCTCTTTCTAGTTTTTCTCTCTCTCTCCTATCTTTCTAGTCTTTCTCTCTCTCTCCTATCTTTCTAGTCTTTCTCTCTCTCCTATCTCTTTCTAGTCTTTCTCTCTCTCCTATCTTTCTAGTCTTTCTCTCTCCTATCTCTTTCTAGTCTTTCTCTCTCTCCTATCTCTTTCTATCTTTCTCTCTATCTCTTTCTATCTTTCTCTCTATCTCTTTCTAGTCTTTCTCTCTCCTATCTCTTTCTAGTCTTTCTCTCTCTCCTATCTCTTTCTAGTCTTTCTCTCTCTCCTATCTCTTTCTAGTCTTTCTCTCTCCTATCTCTTTCTAGTCTTTCTCTCTCTCTCCTATCTCTTTCTAGTCTTTCTCTCTCCTATCTTTCTAGTCTTTCTCTCTCTCCTATCTCTTTCTAGTCTTTCTCTCTCCTATCTTTCTAGTCTTTCTCTCTCTCCTATCTTTCTAGTCTTTCTCTCTCTCCTATCTCTTTCTAGTCTTTCTCTCTCTCCTATCTCTTTCTAGTCTTTCTCTCTCTCCTATCTCTTTCTAGTCTTTCTCTCTCTCCTATCTCTTTCTAGTCTTTCTCTCTCCTATCTCTTTCTAGTCTTTCTCTCTCTCCTACCCTTTCTAGTCTTTCTCTCTCTCCTATCTCTTTCTAGTCTTTCTCTCTCCCCTCCTATCTCTTTCTAGTCTTTCTCTCTCTCCTATCTCTTTCTAGTCTTTCTCTCTCTCCTATCTTTCTAGTCTTTCTCTCTCCTATCTTTCTAGTCTTTCTCTCTCTCCTATCTTTCTAGTCTTTCTCTCTCTCCTATCTTTTAGTCTTTCTCTCTCTCCTATCTTTCTAGTCTTTCTCTCTCTCCTATCTCTTTCTAGTCTTTCTCTCTCTCTCCTATCTTTCTAGTCTTTCTCTCTCTCCTATCTTTCTAGTCTTTCTCTCTCTCCTATCTTTCTAGTCTTTCTCTCTCTCCTATCTTTCTAGTCTTTCTCTCTCTCCTATCTTTCTAGTCTTTCTCTCTCTCCTATCTCTTTCTAGTCTTTCTCTCTCTCCTATCTTTCTAGTCTTTCTCTCTCTCCTATCTTTCTAGTCTTTCTCTCTCTCCTATCTCTTTCTAGTCTTTCTCTCTCTCCTATCTCTTTCTAGTCTTTCTCTCTCTCTATCTCTTTCTAGTCTTTCTCTCTCTCCTATCTTTCTAGTCTTTCTCTCTCTCCTATCTCTTTCTAGTCTTTCTCTCTCTCTCCTATCTTTCTAGTCTTTCTCTCTCTCCTATCTCTTTCTAGTCTTTCTCTCTCTCCTATCTCTTTCTAGTCTTTCTCTCTCTCGTCTCACATAGCCTTATTCTCAGCGTGTTTCAGTGCTGACCCACTTCTTCCTCGGTCAGTTTCCTAAGCCTTACCAGGGTTACGTGTCACACACCCTCTCAGTGTGAGCAGTTACAGCTTTTCTTTATATTCTGGTATATTGGATAATGGATATTGTGCTGAATTCCGCAGAGGTTGGATTATAACATGTGTCTTCTTTCCTGCAGGGGGAGATCGAGCATTGCTCCAGACTTGTCAGACCTTACAGTTCTGGCTCCTCTAGACGTATAAACCGATTTCACTCAAGAATCTATTCCAGTCGTTTCTATGATATTGGAAGATTTGCTGGATGCATGAGGAAGTGTTACAGTATCTCCTGGAGACCCCGATGTTGTAAGAATCATTACGGAGCAGACTGTCATGGTGAGGACGTGCTGTACAGGGGCTGTCTGCTGGGCAGCACCTTGTTAAATGACAGAGTGACCAATGCAAAATTGAAAAACCACAGACCACACCCAAATCAGTGGCGCTCCGGCGATGTTGGCGCTATGCACTGTGTCATGTGAGCGCTGCAGCCAATCAGTGACCACTGATCAGCTGCCCTGGTGTGGCGGGAGTGGGATGGCTGTAACCCAGCAGTGGCTTCTGATAGGCTGCAGCGCTCACATGACCATAGTGAGACACCGCGACGACACAGCTGGCCCTATAAAAACTGCACGGTCACTATGATGATCACTATCTCCATTCTGCACAAACTGAATTCAATCTGATATGCTAATTAGACGGAGGGAGAGACGGAGACAGGTTCCCTGGCTACCAAAATCCCCCACCATCACAGCGCCTCTATGCTGAAAGGTGCTGCTTCTTGTAATGCTGCCTATGCAGAGCGCAGAAGTCAAGATGAGTTTGTCACCTGCTGCTGCTCAATGTTTAGGTGGAGAACAAGATGACAAAGACTTGTGTAGGTAAATGAGTTTGTTACCACAGTTGCAAAGCGCAGCAAACTTTGGAATACCCATCTGGACTTGCTGCACTCTGCATAAGCAGCGACCAAGACGACAGAAGATCAGTGAATGATAGCATTGAATTAGTATTAAAAAGTAGAAACAAACTAAGAGGTCAAAGAGCAAATGAAAATGATATCAGTGTTTTCCTGCAATTACAATACATGTTCTTGGGGAGTAAGAGGTTCAGCAGTGGTGTAACTACAGTCCGGAGGGCCCCGCTGCAAGATTTTGACCTGTACCCCTCCACATGTTGGTCAGACGTATGGGCCCTTGTAGTGTTCTAAATTATATAGAGTGCTGCTCCCCACTCCCCCCATTATGCAGTAATGTCCCTTATCCTGTTCTAATGTCCTCCATCCTGGTATATCTGTCCCCCATCTTGTTATGTACTTCCACATACTGGCATTTCTGTCCCCCGTTCTGGTATATCTGTCCCCCATCCTAGTATATCTGTCTCCCATTCTGAGCTCATCCTGGTATATCTGTCCCCCATTTTGGGCTCATTCTGGTATATATTTCCGCCCTCCTGGGTACCTTCCCGATGGATATATATATATATACACAGATTCCTGCTATGCACCTCTAGTCACGGGCACACCACACACAGCTGCCAACCTCTTATTGGTTAGTGGTGTGTATTGCAATGTAGGGACACAACAGATCTCTCCTATACACTCCAACTGACTGTGCATGCTCATACACCTATACATTAAGCAGGCGCTGGGGTCGGCCTGCAGTCACAGGAGTGAGCGCTGTCTGCAGGAAAAGCTCCTTCACCAGGGAGCGAGGGGAGGACATAATATATTAAACTTCAGCTTCTGCATAACGAAGGCAGCAATTCTAACTGTACGGATACAGTGTTTATGTAGACTGTGTCCCCTGTCGGGCCATGTGCTTCGCTGACAGACCACCTTTAATTGATTGACATCATATTCTATTCACATCATGCCTGTGCCCCACATCAGACCTTAGTTAATTAACCCGTACATTGACCCTCGGCCATTTTTTTTAACTCATAAAGTGATAATTGCAGCATCTGGACGTTGTAACGAATGATTCCATATTTCAGTGTGTCCTGGAGGGCTGGAGGCTCCGTGCAGTAATCATGGGACCTGTGCTGACGGCATGTCACAAAACGGGCAGTGCAACTGTTCCCTAGGATTTAATGGGACGGCTTGTGAGATCTGTGCCCCCAAAAGATATGGCCCAGATTGTAAAGGTACGCTTATATTCTGCATATTGTATGGTATACATGGTTGTGTTAGTTTTGTGACTGTATTACTACCTGGTTAGAATATGTGTCTGGTGTTAAATAGTTTAAAGGGGTCGTCCAGTATACTCTTATATTCTGTGATCCCCGGCTGTAATGTCTGTATACTCTTATATTCTGTGATCCCCGGCTGTAATGTCTGTATACTCTTATATTCTGTGATCCCCGGCTGTAATGTCTGTATACTCTTATATTCTGTGATCCCCTGCTGTAATGTCTGTATACTCTTATATTCTGTGATCCCCGGCTGTAATGTCTGTATACTCTTATATTCTGTGATCCCCGGCTGTAATGTCTGTATACTCTTATATTCTGTGATCCCCGGCTGTAATGTCTGTATACTCTTATATTCTGTGATCCCCGGCTGTAATGTCTGTATACTCTTATATTCTGTGATCCCCGGCTGTAATGTCTGTATACTCTTATATTCTGTGATCCCCGGCTGTAATGTCTGTATACTCTTATATTCTGTGATCCCCTGCTGTAATGTCTGTATACTCTTATATTCTGTGATCCCCGGCTGTAATGTCTGTATACTCTTATACTCTGTGATCCCCGGCTGTAATGTCTGTATACTCTTATATTCTGTGATCCCCGGCTGTAATGTCTGTATACTCTTATATTCTGTGATCCCCTGCTGTAATGTCTGTATACTCTTATATTCTGTGATCCCCGGCTGTAATGTCTGTATACTCTTATATTCTGTGATCCCCGGCTGTAATGGCTGTATACTCTTATATTCTGTGATCCCCTGCTGTAATGTCTGTATACTCTTATATTCTGTGATCCCCGGCTGTAATGTCTGTATACTCTTATATTCTGTGATCCCCGGCTGTAATGTCTGTATACTCTTATATTCTGTGATCCCCTGCTGTAATTTCTGTATACTCTTATATTCTGTGATCCCCGGCTGTAATGTCTGTATACTCTTATATTCTGTGATCCCCGGCTGTAATGTCTGTATACTCTTATATTCTGTGATCCCCGGCTGTAATGTCTGTATACTCTTATATTCTGTGATCCCCGGCTGTAATGTCTGTATACTCTTATATTCTGTGATCCCTGGCTGTAATGTCTGTATACTCTTATATTCTGTGATCCCCGGCTGTAATGTCTGTATACTCTTATATTCTGTGATCCCCGGCTGTAATGTCTGTATACTCTTATATTCTGTGATCCCCGGCTGTAGTGTCTGTATACTCTTATATTCTGTGATCCCCGGCTGTAATGTCTGTATACTCTTATATTCTGTGATCCCCGGCTATAAAGTCTGTATACTCTTATATCCTTTGATCCTTGGCTGTAATGTCTGTATACTCTTATATTCTGTGATCCCCTGCTGTAATGTCTGTATACTCTTATATTCTGTGATCCCGGCTGTAATGTCTGTATACTCTTATATTCTGTGATCCCGGCTGTAATGTCTGTATACTCTTATATTCTGTGATCCCCGGCTGTAATGTCTGTATACTCTTATATTCTGTGATCCCCGGCTGTAATGTCTGTATACTCTTATATTCTGTGATCCCCAGCTGTAATGTCTGCATACTCTTATATTCTGTGATCCCCCGCTATAATGTCTGTATACTCTTATGTTCTGTGATCCCTGGCTGTAATGTCTGTATACTCTTCTAATCTGTGATCCCCGGCTGTAATGTCTCTATACTCTTATATTCTGTGATCGCTGGCTGTAATGTCTGTATACTCTTATATTCTGTGATCCCTGGCTGTAATGTCTGTATACTCTTATATTCTGTGATCCTCGGCTGTAATGTCTGTATACTCTTATATTCTGTGATCCCCGGCTGTAATGTCTGTATACTCTTATATTCTGTGATCCCTGGCTGTAATGTCTGTATACTCTTATATTCTGTGATCCTCGGCTGTAATGTCTGTATACTCTTATATTCTGTGATCCCCGGCTGTAATGTCTGTATACTCTTATATTCTGTGATCCCCGGCTGTAATGTCTGTATACTCTTATATTCTGTAATCCCCGGCTGTAATGTCTGTATATTCTTACTTCCTCCCTGCACAGAAGCTGTGGTATATCCCACCTGTTCCCAGGAGCTGTGGTATATCCCACTTGTTCCCAAGAGCTGTGGTATATCCATCCTGTCCCACGAGCTGTGGTTTATCTGTCCTGTTCCCAGGAGCTGTGGTATATCCCACCTGTTCCTCCATGGTCAGACACATCCATTACACAGGGGCACATATATAAGAATATCTCCAGACAGGAACATCGTTATAACATCCAGTTGTGATCTTATTATTATTCTAAGATCTATTCATTACAATGTACAATTATTGGCGGCACAAAACCTTTGTTACGTCTTGGGGTCATTGTTTTTTTTCAGAATGTAGCTGCTCAGAGACCGGTCAGTGTAATGAGGGGATCACCGGAGATGGGTCTTGTTTCTGTGATGAAGGATGGTCGGGTGAAACGTGCGAAATCAAATTGGGTACGTGTTATGTCATGTTACATACTAGGTTTTTGAAGAACCAATCAATCTGCATACTATGTATTAACAATCTGCATACTATGTATTAACAATCTGCATACTATGTATTAACAATCTGCATACTATGTATTAACAATCTGCATACTATGTATTAACGCTGCTTTACATCACTTTTGAGACTACAAGATAACGTGATCTTTATGGATCCAAAAATCACATCCATTTCCCCAAGTTACATCCAGTTTTTCCGCAAACCATTGTTTACTATAGAACTCTTACAGTAATAATGTAATATTATATATATATTTACATAATTTAGATATGCTGAATCAGTATAACTAATAACAAGATTGCTTAATAAAGCAGGAGTTTTATGGCCATACACTGTATTTTTCAGACTATAAGACGCGCCCCAAATTTAGAGTAGGAAAATAGGAAAAAAAAACTATTTTTAATGTTATTATGGGGTCCGTCTTGATCGTCTTATAGTCAAAACTTAGCTAACCGGAGTGAGGTTGGCGGTGGAGCCGGGTCACAGGAGGCAGATTAGCCACTGCAGGAAGCCGGCGGTCAATTATGTGGGCTCTGGGCTGGCAGGAAATAGTGTCCCGGCGGCACAAGGCAGGTGCCATTGATTTCCCAGTGATGGACTTTAGGAAAATGATGCCCGAGGCTGTGCATGCACAGATTGACCCCTTGGTTTTCCAATAGCTCAACTCCATTGGTGCCATTTTCCTAAAATTCACCCCTGAGGATGAATGGCGCCACCAGGACAGCCCTTCTCCTAGCCCAGAGCATGCAGAATTGCCTTACTCGTGCCGCCACAGGATTCCTAAAGCAGCGACCTTGCCTCCTATCACCTCGTTTCACCACGTTCCCCCCCCCTCCAGTAAGCTACATTCATCCCTTAAGATGCACCCCCACTTTCCTCCCAATTTGGGGGAGGTGGGGAGGAGTGCGTCTTATTGTCCAAAAAATATGGTAAGCAGCGTGAAAACAGACAGCAACATTTAGTCATTCAAGAGGCTTACAAGCCGCCGCAAATGTATCTTTGTTTAAAAGGTTTCTGTTGGATATGTCCTCCAACACTCAAACAATTCATGGACGGTAAACGAAGGATCCTGATATAAAACGAGCACAAATTTACTAGAATATGAACCCATATGAAGGACAAATATATGTGACTTTGTGCATAAAGCTAATTTTGCATATTTTGAGATTAAACTGGATAACAGGAAAAATCCTTGGGTACTACATAAAGTACACAAACCTGAGACAGTGGATTAAGGGTTAGAGAAAAAGTTTCCACTTTTGTTGCGGTGAAAGCCTCAAAACCATGACTGCAAAAATGTTTGTACTGTACTGTCCCTGCACTCAAGCGCTATAAAGATTAGATGCCTAGTACAGTTCTATTATCTTCAGAACTCTTGTAATTGTCTGTGACAGGAGCTGCTCCTCTCCTCTCTTGTCTGGAACGTTACATCACTCACCAGTGTGCAGTCTCCAGATAATAACTGAGAGAACAGGGAGTGTGATGTCTGAAGCTCCCGTCACACACAACGACGCAACAGCGATCCCGACAACGATAACGTTCCCTAGGGATCGCTGTTGTGTCACTTGGGGATATCTGGTGAGATGTCAAACAGTCAGATCTCACCAGCAAATTCAGCAACGATCCAGATTGTTGGGAATTGTCACTCTCGGGTGTAGTATTGAGATCATTGGTCATTATCCCTTTCATACACAGCGATGCAGCGTTCCCAGCGGGGACCAACGACCTAAAATTGACCCAGCAATCTCACAGCAGGGGCCTGATCGCTGCTAAGTGTCACACATAACGAGATCGTTAGTGAGATCACTGTTACGTCACAAAATCTGGGACTTAACAATGATCTCGCTAACAATCTCGTTATGTCTGATGGGGCCTTTAGACGCTGCCTGCTATGATTATCAGTTCCTGTTATCTGCTTCCTTGCAGTCAGTCGACATAGAAGCAGATGCCAGGGGACTGTCTGTTACAGCAAGCAGCTTCTGGGATGTCACGTCCTCTGTTCTTGGACTGAGGAAGCGGCTATTATAGGAGACTGACTGATACAGCACGGAGCTGCACAATAACGTTTGATGTAATGTTCTCGACAGGAGACCTGAGGAGCAGCTCCTGTTACACTCAATTACAAGAGTTCTAAAGATAATAGAACTGTACTAGGCATCTCAGCTCTATAGGCATGAGTGCAGGGACACTACAAACATCTTCATCCCCCGAGTTCCCATTTAAGCAGTGAAAAATAGGCAATTCTGGAGTTTTATGTTCTTCTCTTTACATAGTTTACTGTGTATCTTTATAAGTAACGCTTTTACAGATGCAATACCGTTTTTTTAAAACTTGGTAAATGGGGTTTATTTGCAAATGTACATTTTTTTAATATCTAAAAAAGCAACATTTTTTACTCTATTTTTTGCTTCTATAGGATTGCTCTATCACTTGTTGTATATAATTAGTGATGAGCGAGTAGTAGGATATCCGGATAGCTACAACCGAATACTAAACTGTTTCAGTAATCGGATCTGAGTGAGTTCCCCAGTGACTTGCATTGGATTCGTAATGAGTAACGAGTAATGAAAAAGTTCAAAGTATTGGTTAGAGCTCTCCTATATCGGTCATCACTATGCATAATACAAGCTTGTGAGCTTGGGCTACGCTGGAGGACTAAGATGAAAGTAATCGGGGCCTTCATCAGGTCCCCAACTGCATTATAAACTTATTGGCGCTCTGCAGTCACGTGAAGTCACAGGTGGCCAATGGGGGCAGTGGGTGTGTGCAAAGGAAATCGTGTCACATATGTGATGGTGTTGGTGATTGGCCGCGCCATTTAAATCCTTTAAGTGCAACAATGTGGCAAGTTCTGGTTACTGTTGTTACAGGCAGATGCCGGCTGTGTAATACAGCCGACATGAGCAGGGAATAGTGCTGAGTCCACGCTATGAACATGGACCCAATGCAGGATCTACTATTACATCCTATGTCGGGAAAGGGTTTATTGCAAAGTAACAGATGACTAGTAGGTTGGTTATATGCGGTTTACTCTTGTGTTACTCTTCCTATCGCATATGGTACAACGGACTCTGTTTCAGAGTCTCTTTCCGGAGCCTCCAGCGCAGTCTCTTGTGTTTGATTCTGTTACTTTCTTTATGTCAAACTTTTCATATTACTTTATTTCAGCAACTACTCCTGTGTGCTCCCCAGAATGTCATGCTAACGCCACATGCAGAGCCGATAATGAATGTGAATGCGACCCATTTTACGAAGGAGATGGAAGAACATGCAGCGGTTTGTAGATATGGCATATATTCAGCAGATGATACTTAAGTGTAAATCTCATTTCATTATGAAAAAAAAAAAACAATCCTGCACTGGTTGTTAATGATGGGTCAAATAGCATCTAAGATAATGCTTTTTTTGCGCCATATGACTTATTTTCTCACATTTTATGGCTCTGTGGGCGTATCCAGTCTGTGAGCAGTGTGATTTGCAGCAGAGAAGAGGCAAGATCAGAGATTGTGAGCTGTTTGGGGAGCCAGCAGATAAGGGGTTAACAGAGACTGTGACTGAGCTGTGTGGAGCCAGATGACAGAACAGAGAAGCTTGTAAAGAGGAGTTTACATCCTGACATTGCTTAGCACTGTGCTGTAATCTGATACATTGTTTCCTCACCAGCTGCAGTCATCAGTTAGGGTACCTTTACGCACGGCTACATTTCTAGCTTCTCCACAGGTAACTTACTGGCTGCAGTGAAATCATGGAGACATGATTCCATTTGTACACAGCAACAAGATAGAACCATGTCTCCATGATTTCACTGCAGCCAGTAAGTTACCTGTGGAAAAGCTAGAAATGTAGCCGTGTGTAAAGGTACCCTTAGGCTGCGACCCCTTTACCTTATATGGATATATGCCTGTATTCAGTGTGAAGATGGATCTGACTGATAATGAACATATGTCTGCTTCATACACAGTGTAGTGGGGACACCTTGTGGAAGCTTTATGAATGGTAACCAACCAGAATTTTCTACTGAAGTATATTAGAAAGTTTATTAAAATCACTTGCTCTACATTATTAAATACAAATTTAAATGGTGGGTATGCTTTAAAGTGGGCGGTACAAAGTTTGTAAATGATCCCCTATCCATTGGTTTGGTGAAAACCAAAGTCTGATCGCTGGGAACCTATAGTGAAGAGCCTCATCTAAATAGAGCAATAGATAAGGAAAGAGATGAGCACAAATATCTGTGAAGACAGTCGAACATTCAAGCTAAAAATTGCTCACCTGCAGCTCCTGTATCGAAGACACTACTGATAGTGGAACGGGAAAAGGGTTAACACCGCACCACCGTGGGTTAAAGATGAAAGTCGAATCCAAGATATGTGATTTTATTTCAACACGTTTCGGAGTATCACATTTGTGTTTGTCCTGATGGAACACTCACTCCGAAACGCGTTGGACTAAAATCACATAAATTTGGATTTGCCTTCATTCTTCATCCACGGCAGCGCAGTGTTAACCCTTTCTTTTTCCACTATCTAAATGAAACAATGTCAAAAGAATAAAAAGCAGTCAGCAGCACCTTCTAAAGGGTCAGAAAGTCAAAACAACTCCAAGGAACCCACCTGAGGACGATCCAGTATATTCACAAGAGTCCAAATCCCCAGTGTGAAAGTAAAGCAACATGTATTCTGCCATACAGAAAAATGACAACGTTTCCACCTTAAGAAGGTGCTTGATAAAGACTTTCTTTATGGTTGAAACGTTGTCATTTTTTTGTATGGCAGCATAAGTTTTGATTTACCTTATTAAGGTTGAAACATTGTCATCTTTATGTATGGAAGTATAAAATTTTGATACATTTGATGAAGACCTCCTTAAGGTCGAAACGTTGTCATTTTTGTGTATGGCAGAATACATCTTGGTTTACTCAATCTCTTGTGAACACGTATAGAGCGATGGTCACGCACACGCATCTCCGCTTCATTCATTCTCAATGGGACGGTCAGAGACAGCCAGGAGCAGAATGACTGGAGCGGTCCGTGCTCATACCCAACCTCCGCCCCATTCTCAGTTTCGGGTCGGGTCCCAGCATAAGGAAGTTATTCCCTATCCTAAAATTGATGTGAATTAACAAAATCCAACTATCTGCACACAATTGTGTATTGTATAGTAACGCTTGGATGTAATATGCATATAGCGGTATTTATGTCAAGCATTGTACCATCATTACATAGTCTGATTTTTGGACTCTTATTCATTACAGTCATTGACCAGTGCAGCGATTACAACGGCGGCTGCAGCAGTTTTGCCAATTGCTCTCAGTTGGGAATAAAGGTGTCCTGCAAATGTTTTCCGGATATGAAGGAGACGGCTATGTCTGCACTGCAATCAACTCTGCGCTAATGGGGACAATGGTGGATGTAGTGAGCACGCAACGTGCATTTATACCGGGCCAGTAAGTGAGCACAATAGTATTCTCCTTGTTCATTACTTCCAGATGGTTCTGTCCGCACTAGCGTTACCTTCTGTGGTTAACGGGAATCTGTCAGCAGATTTTCTCTACCTCATCTGACAGCAACATAATGTAGGCAAATAAACCCTGAATCCAGCGATGTATCACATAGATTACTGGCTGCAGCCGTTCTCACACAATCAAAGCATTTAGTTTCAGAAACACAGCAGAGCTGGGAGAGCTGCCCCACCCACACCAGACTCTGTATATACAATGTCTATAGACAGAGAGCTGCTCCCGCCCACACCAGGCTCTGTATATACAATGTCTATAGACAGAGAGCTGCCCCCACCCACACCAGGCTCTGTATATACAATGTCTATAGACAGAGAGCTGCCCCCACCCACACCAGGCTCTGTATATACAATGTCTATAGACAGTGAGCTGTCCCCACCCACACCAGGCTCTGTATATACAATGTCTATAGACAGAGAGCTGCCCCCGCCCACACCAGGCTCTGTATATACAATGTCTATAGACAGTGAGCTGTCCCCACCCACACCAGGCTCTGTATATACAATGTCTATAGACAGAGAGCTGCCCCCGCCCACACCAGGCTCTGTATATACAATGTCTATAGACAGAGAGCTGCCCCCGCCCACACCAGGCTCTGTATATACAATGTCTATAGACAGAGAGCTGCCCCCGCCCACACCAGGCTCTGTATATACAATGTCTATAGACAGAGAGCTGCCCCCCGCCCACACCAGGCTCTGTATATACAATGTCTATAGACAGAGAGCTGCCCCCGCCCACACCAGGCTCTGTATATACAATGTCTATAGACAGAGAGCTGCCCCCGCCCACACCAGGCTCTGTATATACAATATACAAAATAGAACCTTATTTTTGGAGAGTTTCCACCCAAATCAACATGGTACACAAATAGCCATAGTGAAAGGTTTTATTAATAGAAAAACACAAAATAACACTGGCATCACAAGTACCAAACGTTACACATTATTAAAAAGGACAGAATCGATCCAAAAGGACAGCGGAGATGGTAACCCAGCACACAGCACCTCATGGTGAAAGGCCTAACACTGGGCCAGTGGAGAAGTGGATTGCTAACATCCAGTAGGGCCAATAGTTGCTAAGAGTGACCAGTATTAGTCCTAAGATACCTCATCACAGGGAGAGATCTAAGATCAAATATACTCCCTGAGCCCAGACAAAGATCAAACAGCGCACAATGATGGCACCTTACTCACACTTACCCATGTTGCCAATAACCTGCGGCTGATGGTGGGAAGGGGACGCCCCAACGCGTTTCACCCTTATTGAGCTTCCTCAGGGGACCCCCACCCACACGCGGTTTGATGTCATTTCCTCAGGGGATGCCCTAATCCTTGACAATTTTTGTACATATCCTTTACCTGCAGCCCTGGAATAAGCCACTAAGGGTAGGATGAGATGAGGCAGCCGATCACCAGTATGGCCAAATGCTGCACAATCTTATCAAAATCATGTGGTCATTGGCCACCGCGGCCAGGCAGAGCTTTGTCCATAATAAGAAACTACACCTGATGACAGCCAGTGTTAGGGTTGGTCCTAAGCGAACCCTCAAGTTTGGATGGTAGCTTAATCGGTAAGGCTGCAGCCGTATGCAATCCACACAGAGTCAAGGATTTCACTGGTGTCGCATGGAAGACCTCCAGCCCCTGCCGTACTATAGGCCGCTAGTTGCTTTTTGAGGTCCCTGCAAGACCATTTACCGTTGTCTCCCAGTTTCCCATCACAGTCACTGATAAGTGACCATTCTTGATGAAGAGCCATGTTACTGTTCTGCAGTATATGATAATCTTCCTTTGCTTGTAGAAAACACGGAGATGTGAGTGTCATGAAGGTTACGTAGGTACTGGGGTCCAGTGTCTAGAAAAAGCCATTCCACCGGTGGACCGCTGTCTAGAAGAAAATGGCGGATGTGATTCTCTGGCAAGCTGCTCAGATTTGCATTTTGAAGGTAGGTAACGATGCACTTTATGATAACCAAGGAAGCAGCTAAAAATAATTACTATTTTTTTTTATGCAAAAATTGCCTCTTCAGAGAGGAAGTAGACTTGGAACACTAGCGCCACCTATTGGAAGTAGCAATCGTAAAAGTCAAATACGACCCATTAACAAGCCTGGTCATATGACTTAGGATTTATGCCAGATAAAACCTCAATTTGTAGACACAGTGTTTCAGGGTTAATTGCACTTCATCAGTGCAAAGTATGAGATCTGGTTTGCCTGTATGGGAAGCGAAGTCAGGTCTAAGGGGTAAGGATTCTCCTTGCGGAGAGTGACACACCAGATCCAGTATACCAGTAATGGAGGAGGCTTTGGAGCCAAATTGCTTCTTTGGGAAATAAAATATGCAACTTGTCTCTTCAGAGATGAAGTAGACTGCAACTCTAGCGCCTCCTATAGGCAGTAGCAATCCTAAAAGTCAAAAGTGACCCTTAAACAAGCCTTGTCACATGATTTAGGATTTATACTAGGATCAGAACCTCATTTTGCAGACCTGGTTTTCCAGAGTAATATTTATTTTTGTGTGTGTTTAGTACAGACATTGTACATCTACTAGAGAGAAATAAATACGTTTCGCCATTTTCCTTACATGTAATAAATCTCATAAATGATCTGCAGTTGAATAACGTCTCAACTTTTATTTACTAGAGAAAACTGCAGGCGTTTTTCACTTGCAGTCACCAAAAGGGAAATATCAGTACACGTATGAGGAGGCAGAGGGCGCCTGTGTGTCGGACGGAGCCAGCATTGCCACCTTCCAGCAGCTCTCTGCCGCCCAGCAGGTACCGCGGTCTCCCCGGTGTATCGTGCCCAGCCACCCGTCGTCTGGTATATACTGATTGTTTTTTCTTCTCATGTCTTACATAATATAGTTGGGTTATCACCGCTGCTTCGTTGGATGGCTCAGTAATAGGACGGCGGGTTATCCCATAGTGTACCCAAGTATACCGTGTGGATCAAATCACGTGGAATAGTCGACTATAGGCAGCGAACAAACGCGAACGAGAAATGGGACGTATATTGTTACAGATTACAAGGTTGGTACATTTTGTAAAGTAATTGTCTTTCCAAGGCCAAACTTTAATGGTTAAAGGGAATCTGTCAGGTGATTTTCCAGTACATTGCTAATAGTATCTTTAAATATGGCTTAAGCAGCTGTTTCAGGATCAGTAACTTTTATTGCAGTACCTTATCCCATCATCTTGTTGTAAGCTCCGGAGTGTTAGTGTGACACAGAAAGTAGTCAAGTACATGTAAATGCAAACTGCATATTCACTGCTCCCCCGCCCCACCACTCACTGCTGGCATCAGTGATAGGAAATCTGAACCGACTTTGCATTGCAGCCCCCACCCATACTTCCTCCCACCCGTCACTGCACTGAGAGGTGGGCAGGGGGAGCAGTAAATATGCACTTTGTATATACTTGACTAGCTAGCTGATGACACTGACTTACAAGATAACAGGAGAAGGTAGAGCAATAAATGTTACTTATCCTGAAAGGGCTGTCCAAGCTCTTTTATTTATCAAAAACCAAAGCCAAGCTTACTTGCTATTTGGACATTGACAATGCCATCGTCTCAACGTTTTTGTGCTCTTGATGACTCCTGATTATAAAGAACATAGATTCCCTGATTTCCCCTGATTCTGCACCCTTTTTTGTTTTATGTTGCGTCACCCCATTACAGAGATATTAACATCTGTTGCTTTTGGAGTGCAGTATGTGAAATCTCTGTTTGCAGTCCAAGAGACCCAAAATCAGGACTGTTGGCAGATATTGTGTTTTGAGAACACACTATACTTTATCCACAGTATGATCCTGTATTTCCCACAGTCTGTGGCTTTTTTCTTGCTCGCTGTATGTCCCTGTGTAGCTCTCAAACGGCTCCATAAAATTAACTATATAAATATAGTTTCTGGTAATATCTCCTAAGTAGCAGCTGGCTGAAACCGCGGTATATATCGGCAGCAAACTGCATTTTTTTGACTTGCCGGATTTGCTGGATTGTGGCAAAAACCAACACTTGCCGCAAGTCCCGTAGAGAATGAATGGGGCTGCTGCGCAAGTCCAGCCGTTACGCTGCCAGATGGGCTTGCCACAGTAAAATCTGCCGCAATTCAGCGAAATACGCGATCTAGAAAGCAGCCTAACACTTGTGCTGTGACTTCTAAAGTCTGCAGATTATTGTATGGCGTTTCTGATTTTGCAGACACCCGGTGTGAATGTCCTGACGGCTACGTGGGGGATGGCAGTTTCTGTAATGGGAACCTCCTGCAGGTTCTGGAGGCCAATCCTCGACTGTCAAAGTTCTACTCTGTAAGTTAATTCTTCCACGTTCTATGAATATATTAAATGTCAATGTTTCTTATTTAGGAAAATATATACGAGACAAAGATATATAATATGTAAGAAATAGAAAACTCATGTAACTGATCTGCACATCAGAGGGCTCATGCTGCCATAGAGCGCAGTCATCCGGGGACCTGACCTGCATTTAGAGAACTATGGATGTGCAATGACAGAAACCACACATAACCCCCCTCCGAGGCTGCGGTGTCACAACACTTTCTGATGTATTGAGTGTGTGCCCACATGGCACTGTGCGGGCTCCTGCAGGCTCAGGGATCATGTGCGGGCTCCTGCAGGCTCAGTGATCTTGAGCGGGGCAGTGCATTGAGTTCAGACAGTGCTCACTCTGAGCAAGTGAGTGCTGTCAGTCAGCATCAGATGAATGATCTAATAATAAAGCTGAGTATATGTATGCATGTATGTTGTGTATGTGGCATTAGCCACGCCCACTCCACATAGCCATGCCCACTCCTCCACGGCCTGCATCTCCCCATATCTCGGCATGACGTCACAGTGGCTCAGTTGTTAGCACTGTACTATATATAGAGCAGCACGGTGGCTCAGTGGTCAGCACTGTACTATATATAGAGCAGCACAGTGGTCAGCACTGTACTATATAAGAGCAGCACAGTGGTCAGCACTGTACTGTATATAGAGCAGCACGGTGGCTCAGTGGTTAGCACTGTACTATATATAGGGGAGCACAGTGGCTCAGTGGTTAGCACTGTACTATATATATAGCAGCACTGTGGCTCAGTGGTTAGCACTGTACTATATATAGAGCAGCACAGTGGCTCAGTGGTTAGCTCTGTACTGTATATAGGGCAGCACGGTGGCTCAGTGGTTAGCACTGTACTATATATAGAGCAGCACGGTGGCTCAGTGGTTAGCACTGACTATATATATAGCAGCACTGTGGCTCAGTGGTTAGCACTGTACTATATATATAGCAGCACTGTGGCTCAGTGGTTAGCACTGTACTATATATATAGCAGCACGGTGGCTCAGTGGTTAGCTCTGTACTGTATATAGAGCAGCACGGTGGCTCAGTGGTTAGCACTGTACTGTATATAGAGCAGCACGGTGGCTCAGTGGTTAGCTCTGTACTGTATATAGAGCAGCACGGTGGCTCAGTGGTCAGCACTGTACTGTATATAGAGCAGCACGGTGGCTCAGTGGTCAGCACTGTACTGTATATAGAGCAGCACGGTGGCTCAATGATTAGCACTGTACTATATATAGAGCAGCACGGTGGCTCAATGGTTAGCACTATACTATATATAGAGCAGCACGGTGGCTCAGTGGTTAGCACTGTACTATATATATAGCAGCACTGTGGCTCAGTGGTTAGCACTGTACTATATATAGAGCAGCACGGTGGCTCAGTGGTTAGCTCTGTACTGTATAATAGGGCAGCACGGTGGCTCAGTGGTTAGCACTGTACTGTATATAGAGCATCACGGTGGCTCAGTGGTTAGCACTGTACTATATATAGGGCAGCACGGTGGCTCAGTGGTTAGCACTGTACTGTATATAGAGCAGCACGGTGGCTCAGTGGTTAGCACTGTACTATATATAGGGCAGCACGGTGGCTCAGTGGTTAGCACTGTACTGTATATAGAGCAGCACGGTGGCTCAGTGGTTAGCACTGTACTGTATATAGAGCAGCACGGTGGCTCAGTGGTTAGCTCTGTACTGTATATAGAGCAGCACGGTGGCTCAGTGGTTAGCTCTGTACTGTATATAGGGCAGCACGGTGGCTCAGTGGTTAGCACTGTACTATATATAGGGCAGCACGGTGGCTCAGTGGTTAGCACTGTACTATATATAGGGCAGCACGGTGGCTCAGTGGTTAGCACTGTACTATATATAGGGCAGCACGGTGGCTCAGTGGTTAGCACTGTACTATATATAGAGCAGCACGGTGGCTCAGTGGTCAGCACTGTACTATATATAAGAGCAGCACGGTGGCTCAGTGGTCAGCACTGTACTATATATAGGGCAGCACGGTGGCTCAGTGGTTAGCACTGTACTATATATAGGGCAGCACGGTGGCTCAGTGGTTAGCACTGTACTATAATATAGAGCAGCACGGTGGCTCAGTGGTTAGCTCTGTACTGTATATAGAGCAGCATGGTGGCTCAGTGGTTAGCAGTGTACTATATATAGGGCAGCACGGTGGCTCAGTGGTTAGCACTGTACTATATATAGAGCAGCACGGTGGCTCAGTGGTTAGCACTGTACTGTATATAGAGCAGCACGGTGGCTCAGTGGTCAGCACTGTACTATATATAGAGCAGCACAGTGGTCAGCACTGTACTATATATAGAGCAGCACAGTGGTCAGCACTGTACTGTATATAGAGCAGCACGGTGGCTCAGTGGTTAGCACTGTACTATATATAGGGGAGCACAGTGGCTCAGTGGTTAGCACTGTACTATATATATAGCAGCACTGTGGCTCAGTGGTTAGCACTGTACTATATATAGAGCAGCACAGTGGCTCAGTGGTTAGCTCTGTACTGTATATAGGGCAGCACGGTGGCTCAGTGGTTAGCACTGTACTATATATAGAGCAGCACGGTGGCTCAGTGGTTAGCACTGTACTATATATATAGCAGCACTGTGGCTCAGTGGTTAGCACTGTACTATATATATAGCAGCACTGTGGCTCAGTGGTTAGCACTGTACTATATATATAGCAGCACGGTGGCTCAGTGGTTAGCTCTGTACTGTATATAGAGCAGCACGGTGGCTCAGTGGTTAGCACTGTACTGTATATAGAGCAGCACGGTGGCTCAGTGGTTAGCTCTGTACTGTATATAGAGCAGCACGGTGGCTCAGTGGTCAGCACTGTACTGTATATAGAGCAGCACGGTGGCTCAGTGGTCAGCACTGTACTGTATATAGAGCAGCACGGTGGCTCAGTGATTAGCACTGTACTATATATAGAGCAGCACGGTGGCTCAATGGTTAGCACTATACTATATATAGAGCAGCACGGTGGCTCAGTGGTTAGCACTGTACTATATATATAGCAGCACTGTGGCTCAGTGGTTAGCACTGTACTATATATAGAGCAGCACGGTGGCTCAGTGGTTAGCTCTGTACTGTATATAGGGCAGCACGGTGGCTCAGTGGTTAGCACTGTACTGTATATAGAGCATCACGGTGGCTCAGTGGTTAGCACTGTACTATATATAGGGCAGCACGGTGGCTCAGTGGTTAGCACTGTACTGTATATAGAGCAGCACGGTGGCTCAGTGGTTAGCACTGTACTATATATAGGGCAGCACGGTGGCTCAGTGGTTAGCACTGTACTGTATATAGAGCAGCACGGTGGCTCAGTGGTTAGCTCTGTACTGTATATAGAGCAGCACGGTGGCTCAGTGGTTAGCTCTGTACTGTATATAGGGCAGCACGGTGGCTCAGTGGTTAGCACTGTACTATATATAGGGCAGCACGGTGGCTCAGTGGTTAGCACTGTACTATATATAGGGCAGCACGGTGGCTCAGTGGTTAGCACTGTACTATATATAGGGCAGCACGGTGGCTCAGTGGTTAGCACTGTACTATATATAGAGCAGCACGGTGGCTCAGTGGTCAGCACTGTACTATATATAGAGCAGCACGGTGGCTCAGTGGTCAGCACTGTACTATATATAGGGCAGCACGGTGGCTCAGTGGTTAGCACTGTACTATATATAGGGCAGCACGGTGGCTCAGTGGTTAGCACTGTACTATATATAGAGCAGCACGGTGGCTCAGTGGTTAGCACAGTACTATATATAGAGCAGCATGGTGGCTCAGTGGTTAGCAGTGTACTATATATAGGGCAGCACGGTGGCTCAGTGGTTAGCACTGTACTATATATAGAGCAGCACGGTGGCTCAGTGGTTAGCACTGTACTGTATATAGAGCAGCACGGTGGCTCAGTGGTTAGCACTGTACTATATATAGAGCAGCACGGTGGCTCATTGGTTAGCACTGTACTGTATATATGGTAACGGTGCCACACCAAGGGTGCACCCAAGTCTTGTGTGGAGACATAACGGTGCTCTAAGCCAAAGACCACACTGAGAGTGCACCCAAGCCTTGTGAAGGGACATAAAAGTGCCACACTAAAGGTGCACCCAAGTCTTGTGTGGGGACATAACGGTCCTCTGAGCCTATGGTCACACCAAGGGTGCACCCAAGACTCCTTATTTGAATATAAAGAATAACGCTTATTCAAAGCAACTAACATCTAAATTGATAATGCAGATATGATTTTTATAGGGTTTGAGTCTCTTACCTAACTGAGTAGTTTAGCTTGTGTTTTGGGGGGGATGATGATTTTGCTGAATCTATTATTGGAGCTTGGCTGCAGACAAAAGCTGAGACAGAAGACAGTAGTGTGAACAAGCCTGTATAGCACGCTCATTGTGGTTGTGTCTTTGCAGATGGTTCTTAATTACAGCACAGTTGACACCGAGGGTTCGTCATTTCTCGGCATCCTATGGAACTATACCTCGTATAAAACCCTATTTGTCCCGGATGATGACAGCTTGGATGATAATGTGGTAAGTGCACTATAAATGACCAATCTATGGTGGGGTTTTCCAGAGTTTAGGGGATTGTCCTCTGGAGTTCCGGACATTTTTTTCCACATTCTCTAAAGATATAAAATGTATCTAAAAACACACAAAAATCAGAATAGTTTTAGAAGCCGCAGTCAGATAAGATGAGGTCGTCTTCTACTTCACCCCCTGTCCCCGGTCCCGCTGCTGTCTGCCCGTGCTGTTTGTCCATGATGGTCTGTAACTCTGCCCATGTCCGTTATCTGTCCATTTATTAAACTGTTATGTTTGCATTTCTGGTGTCCATGTTCCGCATGTTCCCCCTCGCTACAGGCCGAGTATATCCACCCGAACTGGCGGGCCAAGAGGATCCATCACCACCATATGAGCCCACCTCACATAACAGCTTCATAAACAGTTGGGTTTTGGGGGTTGCTAGTTTGGGGGACACAGGAACCATGGCTTAGTCTGCCGCCACCTGGAGGCTCCACGTGAAAAAGAAACAATTGGGGTGCAATACCGCGCTACTGTAAAAATAAATTGGTCACCTGGATGCTGAGAATAGTAATACACCTTAAAGCACCCCTCCATACTTTGTTTTTTAGTGCTGGAGTGCTGCTTTAAAGTTAAAGCCCCAGCCCCCGCTCTTATACTTGCTGTTCACTTTTACTTCTGTGCCGCTCTGCTCCTGTGGCACCTTCTTGTTCAGTTAAGATCTGACAGACTAGAAGTCAGAGGAAACCTCACAAACAGTCAATACAAGTCTGTGACAGCCAGAACGAGGCTCTCATAGATTTGTATTGTTTGTGACCATGAAATACTGCAGCAGCTGGCAGGTCACAAATTGCTGGTTACCAACTTGAGTGGCAGCAACAACAGAAGATGATATCAGCATATATTATCAGCAGGTAAGTGTAAGACAAGGGGCAGGGGACATCTTCTGCATCAAGGGATGTAAGTCTTAATAGAAGGTGGCGACTACAAGCAGCAGTGTGTCTGGTAGTAGCCCGAGGGAGTCCTATTCTTCCTTCTGCTGTGCCAGGGACAGTTCTTGGATGTCCCATGGTTCATATGTCCCCCAGTGAAGCTACTGAGAAATTAGGATTTTTGGTACTACCCATAAAATCTCTTTCTCGTAGTCTTCACTAGGGAACACAGCACCCAGCCTTGGTTGTGGTTGCCTGGTCAGGTGTGCATTTAGGTTGATTTTTCACTCAGGGTCCATTTGTTTCACACTTTAGCTATTTTGATTTGTCCTACTTCTTTCTCTCTATCTGAGGAGGCCTGGTGTGAGCAGGAGAGGTGCAGTTTCCTGGGGAGAAGCCAACCTTGTTTATGTTATGGTGCATTATTAGTGTCAGTCTCCAGGTGGCAGCAGACTAATCCATGGTTCCTGTGTCCCCCAATCAAGACTATGCTGAGTACAACAAATGTTTAGACTGAGTATTTCTTTTTGATTTATTAAAGAAAAAACATAATTTTTACACATTTTGAGTAATTTTTTTTGGACAGTGAAGCCAACACAGCCACGAAGCTAGACGCAAATTGTAATGCAATTATTAATTATTAATTACAGCTGATGTGGTTGCAAAAAAAGCACACAAAAATGCAGCGTTTCCTGGAAAGAGATGTGTGGAGCCTCAGTATACAAGAAACAACAAAAAAAGACACGACTCGTACTAGTGATGAGTGAGCGATGAGTGAGCGATGAGTGAGCGATGAGTGAGCGTGCTCGGCCCTCCTCGATAGTGATTGATTTCTGGAACAATACTCAAGTTTCCCATTGACTTCGATTATACTCATTAGTTGAGCCGCGTCCATCCTAGTGTCCAACCTGCTTGCTATAGACCAGTGTTTCACGGCCCCCGTCAGGTCATGTGTAAAGGATTTCCTTCTTATTGCACAGGTGATGCATTGATTAATGATTTTATCACCTGTTCAATGCTAAGGAAATCCTGAAAACATGATCTGTCGGGGCATTGAGGACTGGAGTTTGGGGCACATTGCTGTAGATCAATGTTACAGTTAAAACATCTATCCCACGTTTTGTTACAACCTATTTTTCTTCTCCAGACTTTGACACGGAGGGACCTGGAGCATCACATGTCTAAACAGGACATACTGGTGCCATACACCAATCTTACACATGGCAGCACTCTGCTATCTCAGCTGGGATACAACCTTTCCATTTCACATCTCAATTGCTCCATATCACAGGTAAGAAAACAGCGCGGTCATTATAAGGAAAATGATTAAAAGCAAATAAAAATATAGAAAATATTCCTCCTTATTGTCAGGTTTACTGTGTCTGATAGCAGCTATGACCATAAATGTATGGGCTTTAATTCAGACTCATTCTAATGTTACGGTTTGGGGTCAGGGTGCAGGATTGATAAATGAGATTGCAATTAAATACATAACATAACAATGGTATATGGTGAATAGAGTCATTATACCAATTCACTAAGTTGGAGAAGACGCCTCCACACCCGACGCACGTTTCGCCTCTGCTTTTTCAAAGGCGCGGATGTACACACATGTTTTTAATTATCTCTGTGCTCTTTATAATTGCATTATGTTATGGGCATTTCTCTGTATATATGCATTTTGCATTAAATGGTATTTACATATCTAAGGGAAACGCTCCAGTGTCGCCTGTCCAGCATCATCTCTGTGTTGGTATTAAATGTAATAGAGGCCAATAACTATCTGATGGTGGATACACACACACTTATTATTATTGTGGATACATCTCATGGTTCTTATCAATTCAGTTCTGTGCCCCTTTACTAAATGTGGAGGAGTTTAACGCAGTTTTAAGTAACTTTTTATATTCTTGCAATTACTGTATAACCAAATAAAATGTACTTATTGTAGTATTATAGGTTTTCCAAAACATAAAAATACACATAAAATGTATCCACACTGCTGTCATAACCTGGAGTATTCATAAAACAGGATCTATGGAATGAAACATTAAAATAAAAATTAAAACAATTGTTTTTCAATATTTTCTTCGCTAAAAAAAGTGATATATTCCTAAAAAAAACACTAAAAATAATATAAAAGTACAAGTTGTCCTGTGTAAGACCAAGACTCAACAGACAAATCCGTGAAAAACTATGTGAAGAGGAAAAAAATGAAAAAAAAAAAGTCTGTCATTGAAGGAAATTTGTCAGCAGGTTTTTGCTATATTAGCTGGGGACAGAGTGCTGTAAGGGTTAAAAAACAAAACTCAACTGGGCGTCTCTTAGGCCGGCTTCACACCACGGTTTTTAGGATCAGGTTCTGTCCGGTTTTGCCTCCCATGTATCCGTATGGTGTCGGATTGGTCCTATTGGGCCATTTGTTTTTGTGTTTTCTGTTCCTGATTCGCTTTTGTCCGGTTTTTCACCTTTCCCAGAAATGGAGCCTGTAGCATTTTTGGGCTCCTGTGAAAAAAAATCAGACAAAACCGGACAGAAACTGATTCAAGGCGATCCGGCGCCTATAACATGTAGTCTATGGGCGCCGGATCTGTGAAAAAAATCAGATAGTTTCCCGAATTCTTTTTTCAGCACAGAGCATGCTCAGAAATCATGGCGTGCAAACGTCAGCACCATGGACAGCAGTATTTCATGCACAGGCTGTGAATTAAGCACCATGGACAGCGGCAGACAGGCAGACTTTAGCACCATGGACAGCGGCAGAAAATGAATCCTGCAAAAAAGTGACCGTATTTTCCACACTTTCTACACATCCTGACCTGTCACATTCAGTCAGGGTGATCCTGAAAAAAACAGGATCCACCCTGACAGCCAAAAACTGTGGTGTGAAGCTAGCCTTATCTGTATGTATGCTATTGTTTACTTAAACTAATTAAAACTAAAGGTTTTATCACCTGGTGATTAGCATTACAGGACTTCTGGGTGACACGCACAGAAATCTGACACCCCCTGCTGTGATTGACACCTTTCTGTCAATGCACAATCTCTATACAGAGCTTGGTGTGGGCGAGGGCAGTTCTCTGTATATAGACATTGTATATACAGAGCCTGGAGTGGGCGGGGGCAGCTCTCTGTCTATGCACATTGTATATACAGAGCCTGGAGTGGGCGGGGGCAGCTCTCTGTCTATAGACATTGTATATACAGAGTCTGGTGTGGGCGGGGGCAGCTCTCTGTCTATAGACTTTGTATATACAGAGCCTGGAGTGGGCGGGGGCAGCTCTCTGTCTATAGACATTGTATATACAGAGCCTGGTGTGGGCAGCTCTCTGTCTATAGACTTTGTATATACAGAGCCTGGAGTGGGCGGGGGCAGCTCTCTGTCTATAGACATTGTATATACAGAGCCTGGTGTGGGCAGCTCTCTGTCTATAGACATTGTATATAATTTGGAAAAGCTGTGCAGCTTTTCCAAATTATATATATTATATGGAGTTGCAGACTCCATTGCTGCAATGTAATTGCACCCTCATTAAACCTACAGGTGATGGAGGGTATAGATGGTGCCTGCCCACCGCGAGGTGGGGGGTGGACAAGGAGGGCTTGGATGTCAGATAGGGCTCATCAGACCTGGAGTCACTTTGTCGTAGTTGATGAGCAAGCAGACATTGGCCAATGTATGTACTAAGAACTCCAGATTAAAAGAAAGATTATTGAGTTTTTTGAAAAACGTAAGTTTTGAATTTTTTCCTCAAACACATATGGCTTGTTAGCACTGTGCATCATTGGTGTAACTGTGTGCTGCATGGACTTTTACTTAGTTTATAGACATTGTATATACAGAGCCTGCTGTGGGCAGCTCTCTGTCTATGGACATTGTATATACAGAGCCTGGAGTGGGCGGGGGCAGCTCTCTGTCTATAGACATTGTATATACAGAGCCTGGTGTGGGCGGGGGCAGCTCTCTGTCTATAGACATTGTATATACAGAGCCTGGTGTGGGCGGGGGCAGCTCTCTGTTTATAGACATTGTATATACAGGGCCTGGTGTGGGCGGGGGCAGCTCTCTCACCTCTGCTGTGTTCATGAAATGAAATTCTTTGTTTGTATCAGAAAGGCTGCAGCCCGTAATCTATGTGATACATCATTGGATTCAGGATTTCTGTGCCTACACTTTGTTGCTGTCAGATGAGGTAGCAAAAACCTGCTGACAGATTCCCTTTAAGTAAACAAAACTATGTAAAAAAAAAATGTGTAAGTGTGAATGTGACCTTTAAAACTTTTTGTCCTGGTTACACTAATACGAGATGTTTGTAATCTTATTTCTTCAGTGTCCTAAGGTTGTAAATAATAAAGCCATTCTTCAGTGGGACATACCGGCCTTCAATGGGATCATCCATGTAATAAAGGGACCACTGATTGCTCCTCCTATGCAGGTACATACACCGGTCAGGTACTGGACCAATTTTTATGAGGGATTATATTTTATATTGAAAATTAATTTCTGAAACGCCAATATCTTGTGTTGTTCCACCAGGAAATACCCGAGACCGAAATCTCTCACCCCGGTATCATCGCTCTGATCACAATCGTGGTCTTGCTGGCTGTGGCTGCCGTGGCCGCTGGTTACGTCTACTCCAGGAGACAGGCCGACAGATTTCACTTCAGACAATTCAAAGTATGTAATGGATAGATCATGTAGGTCGATTACTCTAAGTGGATCCAAACAGTACAGACTAATAGAGATGGCGGAAATCAACTGGAAGGACCCGATCCAGCGGCCACGTATGTGATCTGTGACTACTGGTCGGGCGCCACGTGAGCCGCTTCTTCTTTTGATTAGTTAGCCTGACCTGTGTTATGCTGGATCAATGATGTCATACCAGACCAGCTAATCAAAAGAAGAGCCATGGATGCTGGGAAATAAGAGGCAGCTCTCCAGGCTCACCGAGGTCCTATGGATTTGCACCATCTTTATATACTTAAACACCATGTCATTCATGTATGCGTCTAAATATCGGACAAATAAAAATTCTACTGTATTTGATAAAAAAAACAAAACAGAATATGGCGCTTCAATAACAGATTATGGCACTTCAATAACAGATTATGGCGCTTCAATTACTGATTATGGTGCTTCATAACTGATTATGTATAATATAATGATCTAGCTCAACCACCATATGTGGGGTGCCGAAGGGAAAATATCTCAAATAATGGTAGTCTATCCTTGGCACACCCCAAAAAAGGCTTGAGAAGTAGATTCTTTGTAAGAAGTGGTTTTTATTCGTGTTGCATTTGAAGACAAAAATCAACGTTTCGACCCACACCGGGTCTTCGTCAGGATTAGGTCTAGTGGAAACATTTACAAACCAAAATCAGGAAAACAAAAAAGAATTTGTACATGTGCTGTGATCCATGTGCTCATCATGCCAGTGTCAAGTGGATATGTCTATAGTAAGGAATCCGTGAGTGAGGTGTTTTAGTGACATGTGTTGTGCCACTATAAGTTAGAGACTGTAAGTCTTATTAGTGTGGAAAACAAAGTGAAAATTGTCAAGGGATTAAAGTGTGAACAATAATCGTGGTGTAGCTGAGATAAAAGTGACCAAGTGAGTAATCTGTGTAGGGGAAGACGTGGCCAAGTGTATTAATCAGTGGGTGTGGGAAAGGGGGTCAATCATTACCTTCTAGTGGTCAAATATCCAAGGAAAGGAGGATATTGTAAGTGGTTGTTATGTAGATTCTATAGGGAAGAGATAACAGAGGATGTATATAGCTAAAGTTATTGCAGCAGAGCCTAGGGCAAGCTCAGATAGAGATTATATGTACCTCTGTTTAGGGGAAACTTCCTGTTGAAGTATACAGCTCAATGGTGATATATGGTCATGGTATAAGCCCTAAAGGGGGCTATAAGGATAAAGAAGCCATTAGAATTGGTTAGATTGTATAAGTAATGGAGGGAGGCAAGGTACATACCTAGGAGAATTATCTGGCATGTAGCTCTTGCCTAGGGAGAAAGAGGAGTAGCTAATTAGCTGGATGGAAAAGGGGAGAATCAGGGCTGTCCAATAGGAGCAAAAGTTACCTTGTGTCCAGAGTAACCCAGGTCCTGATTATGGCGCTTCAATACAGATTATGGTGCTTCAATACAGATTATGGTGCTTCATAACAGATTATGGCACTTCAATAACAGATTATGGCGCTTCAATAACAGATTATGGCGCTTCATAACAGATTATGGTGCTTCATAACAGATTATGGCGCTTCAATTACTGATTATGGCGCTTCAATTACTGATTATGGCGCTTCATAACAGATTATGGTGCTTCATAACAGATTATGGCGCTTCAATTACTGATTATGGCGCTTCAATTACTGATTATGGCGCTTCATAACAGATTATGGTGCTTCATAACAGATTATGGCGCTTCAATTACTGATTATGGCGCTTCAATTACTGATTATGGCGCTTCAATAACTGATTATGGTGCTTCAATTACTGATTATGGCGCTTCAATTACTGATTATGGCGCTTCAATAACTGATTATGGCGCTTCAATTACTGATTATGGCGCTTCAATTACTGATTATGGCGCTTCAATTACTGATTATGGCGCTTCAATAACTGATTATGGCGCTTCAATTACTGATTATGGAGCTTAAATTACTGATTATGGCGCTTCAATAACTGATTATGGCTCTTAATAACTGATTATGGCGCTTCAATAACTGATTATGGTGCTTCAATTACTGATTATGGCACTTCAATAACTGATTATCGTGCTTCAATAACTGATTATGGCACTTTTATTTCCTTCATAAGATTAATTTTGGCAGACAGAACTCAGCAGAGCCTATTGTCAGTCATCAGGGTCCATTCAGAAAAACCAAAGGAGAGGAATGGGTTAAAATATGTGCAAACGAGGATCCGATAAAGAAATAGGAATCATGACTTCTTGAGATGCGTTTTTATTCTTCAGCGCGTTTTGCAGAACAAGTGTCTTCTTCAGGTAATTGATCCTGATGAAGATCGTTCTTTGCAACGTGTTGACAAAACCACATCACAAGAAGTCCTGATCATTGTTTTATCATTGGATCCTCAGCAGCGCAGATTATACCCCGATGATAAAACAAGATCAGGACGTGTTGAAGCCGATGAGGATAAGGGATGGTCAAGGATGAGGAGGTGATAAGGCATAATAATACAAGATTCAGAACGTCTTGAGGCTGATGAGGGATGGTCGGGGATGAGGATGCGATGAGGGATGGTCCTCACGTGAGGTTGTGAAGGCACAACTCCTTTTAGTACATACGCGAGGAAAAGGCTGCTGTATAATAGAGTAAACCAAAGGAGATGAACGGGATAAAATTTGCGCTGCTGTAGATCCAATGATGAAATGGGAATAAGGATGTCTTGTGCTGCAGTTTGATTCGTCATCACATTTCGAAGAATGATCTTCTTCATCAGGAAAAACCACCTGATAAAGAAGATTGTTCTTTGAAATGTCTTGACAAATAAAACCGCATCAAGACAAGATTGGTGTTTCACCATTGGATCTCCGGTAGCACAGATTTTATCTCGTTCATCTCCTTTGGTTTACTCTATTATACAGCAGCCTTTTCCTCGCGTATGTACTAAAAGGAGTTGTGCCTTCACAACCTCACGTGAGGACCATCCCTCATCGCTTCCTCATCCCTGACCTGACCATCCCTCATCGCCTCCTCATCCCTGACCTGACCATCCCTCAGCGCCTCCTCATCCATGACCTGACCATCCCTCATCGCTTCCTCATCCCTGACCTGACCATCCCTCATCGCCTCCTCATCCCTGACCTGACCATCCCTCAGCGCCTCCTCATCCATGACCTGACCATCCCTCATCGCCTCCTCATCCCTGACCTGACCATCCCTCATCGCCTCCTCATCCCTGACCTGACCATCCCTCATCGCCTCCTCATCCATGACCTGACCATTCCTCATCACCTCCTCATCCCTGACCTTGACCATCCCTCATCGCCTCCTCATCCCTGACCTGACCATCCCTCAGCGCCTCCTCATCCATGACCTGACCATCCCTCATCGCCTCCTCATCCCTGACCTGACCATCCCTCATCGCCTCCTCATCCCTGACCATCCCTCATCGCCTCCTCATCCCTGACCTGACCATCCCTCAGCGCCTCCTTATCCCTGACCTGACCATCCCTCATCGCCTCCTTATCCATGACCTGACCATCCCTCATCGCCTCCTCGTCCCTGACCTGACCATCCCTCATCGCCTCCTCGTCCCTGACCTGACCATCCATCATCGCCTCATCCCTGACCTGACCATCCATCATCGCCTCCTCATCCCTGACCTGACCATCCCTCATCGCCTCCTCATCCCTGACCTGACCATCCCTCAGCGCCTCCTCATCCCTGACCTGACCATCCCTCATCGCCTCCTCGTCCCTGACCTGACCATCCATCATCGCCTCCTCATCCATGACCTGACCATCCTCGAATCCTCATCCCTGACCTGACCATCCCTCATCATCCATGACCTGACCATCCCTCATCGCCTCCTCATCCCTGACCTGACCATCCCTCATCGCCTCCTCATCCCTGACCTAACCATCACTCATGGCCTCCTCATCCCTGACCTTAGCATCCCTCATCGCCTCCTCATCCCTGACCTGACCATCCCTCATCGCCTCCTCATCCCTGACCATCCCTCATCGCCTCATCCCTGACCTGACCATCCCTCATCACCTCCTCATCCCTGACCATCCCTCATCACCTCCTCATCCCTGACCATCCCTCATCACCTCCTCATCCCTGACCATCCCTCATCGCCTCCTCATCCCTGACCTGACCATCCCTCATCGCCTCCTCATCCCTGACCTGACCATCCCTCAGCGCCTCCTTATCCATGACCTGACCATCCCTCATTGCCTCCTCGTCCCTGACCTGACCATCCCTCATCGCCTCCTCATCCCTGACCTGACCATCCCTCATCGCCTCCTCATCCCTGACCTGACCATCCCTCAGCGCCTCCTTATCCATGACCTGACCATCCCTCATCGCCTCCTCGTCCCTGACCTGACCATCCTCGAATCCTCATCCATGACCTGACCATCCTCGAATCCTCATCCCTGACCTGACCATCCCTCCTCATCCATGACCTGACCATCCTCGAATCCTCATCCCTGACCTGACCATCCCTCATCATCCATGACCTGACCATCCTCGAATCCTCATCCCTGACCTGACCATCCCTCATCGCCTCCTCATCCCTGACCTGACCATCCCTCATCGCCTCCCTGGTTTTTATTTAGGTAAGATCCTATTGCACATTTTTGGTTTTCCAGCCGTTTTGCTCCATCAGGCACTGGATTTATCCGGCATCCAGGAAGTTGTCAATAAAAAAGTAATCTTTATTCAAAAACTATTAAAACTCACGTTTCAAGCCAGAGTAATGCACTGACGCATTTCAGACCTTGCACCAGTCCTTAGCCACGTCATGTGTTGTAATAACTCTCACTTTTTCTTGGGATTTATCAGAATACAGGTCAGATTATTATCATTATTAGATTGCTTGCTCCTGGTGATTCTACTCCGTTTTACCTTTAAAGTCCAATGTGTAAACTATAACCTCAATCCAGGCAATAAGATGTGACCTATCATAGACTTCATCCAAGTGTTAATGTGTATTTGAGTTTAGGAAGAAACAGAAGACGATGATGACATCGATTTACAAAATCCCCCTCTGGTGTCCATCCCTAATCCGGTGTATGGAGCCAGCACCTCCTTCATAGACCAGCTTGAGGTGAGAAGGACATACTTATAAGTTAAATTATATTAGTTAACATTCCTCCAATGTTACCTGTTAATAGTCACCAATAACTAAACCAAAATAAATGATAAACCTGACCATAGAGACGTCTGAAATGAGGAAGACATAAAGGCGGCTGCCTGCTCCTCCGGCTCCGGGTATGTGCCGGTCTGGCTGGGTCTTCTTAGATATAAGTCTCTGAGGGACACTAGATTACCTGCAGATCCACAGTGGATCTCCAATATATCAATATCTTCCTTGAATTGGGGCGCCAGAGCTGCACACATTATCCCAGGAGGGGTCTGACCGGGCAGAGTACAGGGGAATCGTGTCCTTTCCTGATCTAGACTCAATGCTTGTCTTGATACATCCCAGTATTGTGTTTGCCTTTACTGCTGAACTTTCTTTTGGATCGATTATCAGCAATTGTTAAAGGATCTGTCCACTTCTTTGATATGATCTATCCATGGAGAAGGTCACTGAAAACAGATCGATTTTGGTCCAACATCCCCACAATCATCAGCTGTTATTAGGCCAGTGGTGGTAGCATGTGAGTGTATGGTGTGGAGCCTGCATTGCTGTATACAATGTTTATTGCATGGGATTCTGCAACTCAGGTCCAGTTGAGGTGAATAGAAGCTGAGCTGCGGTATCCGGGAACAGTCACTACCCAGGCATGAGGTGCGGTATCCGGGAGCAGTCACTGCACAGGGCTGAGGTGCGGTATCCGGGAACAGTCACTGCACGGGGCTGAGGTGCGGTATCCGGGAACAGTCACTGCACGGGGCTGAGGTGCGGTATCCGGGAACAGTCACTGCACGGGGCTGAGGTGCGGTATCCGGGAACAGTCACTACACGGGGCTGAGCTGAGGTATCCGGGAACAGTCACTGCACGGGGCTGAGGTGCGGTATCCGGGAACAGTCACTGCACAGGGCTGAGGTGCGTTATCCGGGAACAGTCGCTGCACGGGGCTGAGCTGCGGTATCCGGGAACAGTCGCTGCACGGGGCTGAGGTGCGGTATTCGGGAACAGTCGCTGCACGGGGCTGAGGTGCGGTATTCGGGAACAGTCGCTGCACGGGGCTGAGGTGCGGTATCCAGGAACAGTCGCTGCACGGGGCTGAGCTGCGGTATCCGGGAACAGTCGCTGCACGGGGCTGAGGTGCGGTATCCGGGAACAGTCGCTGCACGGGGCTGAGCTGCGGTATCTGGGAACAGTCGCTGCACGGGGCTGAGGTGCGGTATCTGGGAACAGTCGCTGCACGGGGCTGAGCTGCGGTATCTGGGAACAGTCGCTACACGGGGCTGAGCTGCGGTATCCGGGAACAGTCACTGCACGGGGCTGAGGTGCGGTATCCGGGAACAGTCACTGCACGGGGCTGAGCTGCGGTATTCGGGAACAGTCACTGCACGGGGCTGAGGTGCGGTATCCGGGAACAGTCACTGCACGGGGCTGAGCTGCGGTATCCGGGAACAGTCACTGCACGGGGCTGAGCTGCGGTATCCGGGAACAGTCACTGCACGGGGCTGAGGTGCGGTATCCGGGAACAGTCACTGCACGGGGCTGAGCTGCGGTATTCGGGAACAGTCACTGCACGGGGCTGAGGTGCGGTATCCGGGAACAGTCACTGCACAGGGCACTGCTGTTCCAGCTCCATACACTGTTTACACCCAGCTTCCTCCATGGCTTGACCTGATAACAGCTGGACTGTGAGAATGCCAGGTGTCATCAGTATCAAAGTAGTGGTCAACTTCCAAACAACCCCCTTTAATTTATCAGTTATTGACAGGATAAAAGAAAAATGTACGATCCCTGGGGGCCCAAATGCTCCACTGTCTCCAAGGAATGAATGGCCCAAAATCCCCAACATTAGTGGGGTAGATATGCAAGCTTGTGACTGGTGAAGACATTGCCGCCATCGCTCTGTGCTCGCAGGGCCCCCAGACACCCTGGAGGATAGGTGATTAAAGTATTGAGTGGGAAAACCTTGGTATCTGTAGAAAGCTTAGTTCTCTATATCAGTGCATGAGCAAAGAGTGATCGGTCCCAATAACGTAACGTCCCCAAAAAACCTAGTGGCCTCTTATTAACCTGGTTTTTATCCTTATTTCTTTTAAGGATCCATACAACGATGAATAGGAACGTGCTGACACCGACAATATCCGTCATGAAGCCGACGTCGTTTACAAATGATTTTGTTTCCTGTCTAACGAGATTGTGGACGGGGGATTGTATAGAGAGACATTCATGGACACAAAACGTATCCAGTTTACATATATAAATATTTGTAAATTAGTCTATATGTGTGTATATATATTACAACTGTCTGACAATGAATTGTGTGATATGGGGATCTACACTGAATAAAATATCCCACTGGAGAGTAACACTTGTGCAGCTGTGAGTGGCATCAGCACCCAGGCAAGTGCCGGGGCCCTGGGATGACGGGGGGGGCCCATACGTCATCCGGGACACTGGCCGTGCCTCAGCGTCGGCATTCATGATCACCTGGGTCCGCACCCACTTGTGATGTTATTTCTTTCTTTTCCTAAGTCTATGGAACTGTAGAACATAAATCCAAGACATAATAAAACGTCCCAAGAAACAGGAAATCATTCCATATAAAAGCCGCTGGAGGGCGAATTGTCTGATGATAAAAATGTTCTACATCTCACAAGATGTCTCTCATAAAGCAACACATAGGAGCGGTAACACTGATGGGTGTGAACAACTATTTAATTGGAAGTGAATGCCCTCACCACTGACTGATAGCTTTCTGCCTATGCAGAGTGTGCACAGAAAGCTGCCAATCAGTGGTGTGGGTAGGGTTACACAGAGAAAGTGGGCAATCGGGGATGGGTGCGTGTTTATACCGAGCTCGGCATTCAGTGAACTGCTAGATTGCTGCAGTTTTGATAAAAATCATTAAACAGCCTAATAAGTGATACATCTCTGAAGCCAGGGTCTCTGCCTCACATCACGCTGCTCTCAAGATAGGGCAGCAAAAACCTAGGCCAGGGCACAATCACATGATTGATAGCAGCTGTGCACCGAGCGATGGTCAGCTCCTAAACCCGCTCCACCCCATATAGATCCATCATGGGGTGTAAAGTAGTTAAATAGTTGCCTTAAACCCGATGAGGCTGTTGTAGTTACTTTGGCTGTAATTCCTTTTTCTCAGCTTTCTTGCCTGATATTAAACTGTTTGTCTCAATGTCTGTATTATACAACCATTCTGACATGAAGTTTCACAGTAAGTACATCGGCCTCATTGGTTGTGAGAGTTTATTAATAATGTAAGCAGTTTTTTCTTAAAGTAGATTCACAATACAAAGAATACAATGAGAGGAGGAAGCTGCAAAAAAAAAAAAAAAAAAAAGACACTGAAGCATCTGTCTCCATTAGGATTGGGGTCTGGAGCCCCAGGTTAGGGAATACCTGCTTGTTTAGCGGTGGTGTCCCACAACCCCCCTCCCGCCTCATGCCAGTCCGGATGGTTAAATTATTTATAGCCCCTGATCAGTAAGTGGAAGTTGGAGCTAAACTGCAGTACCTGAGAACGGCCACTACAGCGCGGGTAGCGCTGCAGTCTACCGGCTCTGTATACTGTACACTTCCAACCGCTGCAGACCCAAAACAGATGCTGGGTGTCACTTCCACAGATATGACCCATCCTTATTCCTGGACAATCCCTTTAAGATTTCGCTCTGTTGCAAATTTGTTTACCATTTCACATTCTCCTTTATGCTTTGTTTAGCCGATGTAGAGACAAAGTTGAAGAAGCGGGTACCTAGTGTTAATCTGTAGCCGAAACCTCTCAGCCTGACCCTCCGGAACGTCACCCGCCGAGACCTCCCAGCCGGACCCTCCAGAACGTCACCTGCTGAGACCTCCCAGCCCGACCCTCCGGAACGTCACCCGCCGAGACCTCCCAGCTGGACCCTCCAGAACGTCACCTGCTGAGACCTCCCAGCCCGACCCTCCGGAACGTCACCCGCCGAGACCTCCCAGCTGGACCCTCCAGAACGTCACCTGCTGAGACCTCCCAGCCGGATCCTCCGGAATGTCAAACGCAGAGACCTCCCAGCCAGACCAAGAACCTCACATGCTGAAACCTCCCAGCCAGACCCACCAGAACGCACACGCTGAGACCTCCCAGCCGGATCCTCCGGAATGTCAAACGCAGAGACCTCCCAGCCAGACCAAGAACCTCACACGCTGAAACCTCCCAGCCAGACCCACCAGAACGCCACACGCCGAGACCTCCCAAGCGGACCGTCACACGCCGAGACCTCCCAGTCAGACCCTCCAGAACGCCACACGCCGAGACCTCCCAAGCGGATCCTCCGGAATGTCAAACGCCGAGACCTCCCAGCCAGACCAAGAACCTCACATGCTGAAACGTCCCAGTCAGACCCTCCAGTACACCACACGCTGAGACCTCCCATCCGGACCCAACCGGACCGTCACACGCCGAGACCTCCCAGTCAGACCCTCCAGAACGCCACACGTCGAGACCTCCCATCCGGACCCTCCCAAACGTCACGCCGAGACCTCCCAACCGGACCGCCACACACTGAGACCTCCCTGCCAGATCCTCCGGAACGTCACTTGCTACAAACATTACACAATCTCTTTAAATATATAGTGAGACAGAACTGTTTATCCCAGTCCTTGTGCTGCCTGTATACATTGTTGTCTTCTTACTAAGGTACGTCATCTCAAGGAGCCGCAGGTAGAAGAGACATGATCTGTGCACAGCAGTGTTCCCTGCCCAGGGTCAGGGTGGGTGCATCATAATGACCCCCGCCCCATCCAATTTGATCAGAAAGGAACATAAATTAATGACACAGCTCCAGGGATGAAGAAACCAAAAAACTGCTTTAAACTCCTCTACTTGAGACACAACATAATGAGATATCCACTATTGTCTTCACCAGTCTTTATTACTTAAAAACTGTTTTTGTACAGAATTGAACAGCCACCATTCTGCCTAATTGGCTGCATGTAGCAAAGAAAACAGGCGTGGAAAATAATGCAAAGCTGCTAATCATAATGTCCGGTACACGGCCGGCAAGAATCCCTGTGTGAGGGACTGAAACTAAGCATCATCAGACTGTGGTGTAACACATGAACCAACCAAGAAAATGCAACAATGATTTTCTTTATTCAGACCAGAAAAAGACAGGGAGGCGTCCTCAACACTACATGCAGTATATCTAGGTACATTCCATGTACACGGGAATTCCAGGTCATACATGTACATATACCAGTGACGCCTCCCTGTCTGTTTCTGGTCTAAATAAAGAAAATCACTTTTGCATATAAAGGATGTTTGGTCGCAATTTCTTGGTTGGTTCATGTGTTAGTAGATGGCAACTTTCCTTAAATATTTCCCATACTGTATCATATTGTATCACAGATTATGAAACTATATGATAGAGTAGTTACATACAATCAAATTATTTAGGATGTGGTATTTAGTGAAGTGGCGTTTGTTGTTCTTGCTGTGGTGTAACATGAGCAGGACCACTGGCATTTAGAGGTGGGCATCACCCACACCGGATCCTGCTGTCAGGACGCCTGTTCTCACTTTCCACCAGTAATGCCGGGCACTAGTGTTTTACTCTTTGGACTTCACCTTCAATCTGATGTGATGTTGTTAGTTGATGATATCGGTGTTCCATAGGTGCCTTGTTCAAAGCCACAGAAAATGGAAAAAGTTTATATCAAAAGACTAATAATGTTATTTAGACTCCTACAAGTGGTGAAGTCAAGGCCCCAAAAATGTTGTGCACCCCTGGTAGGAGTCATCTGCAGTATTTATAATACTAGACTGGTTACCTGGACCAACATCAATGCGTCTCATTATCCGCCGCCATCCTCTTGATGATCCTTAACACGTCCTGAACAATCTCATGTACAATGACACATTCCAGCCTCGCTCCGTATACACATGTAGCGTGATTTCTAGTGCAAGCTGCATTTTTTTTTTCTTTCTTTATCAAGCAACTGCAATATCGCATGAAAGCAAAAAAATTACTTTGGAGCCTCTTTTTTTTATTAAAGGGAAAAAAAAACCCTTATAGCCTCTTCACTGCACAAGCAAAGCTGCATTAATCCATTGTCTTGCAGCGGCCGTCTCTACAGTTTCTGGCATCATCTCCACCACATGGACCTGACCTTAGAGCAATCGCCTAATACGCCGTGTGGATGACGAGCCGGTCTTGTATGACTTTGTAGCAAGTCGCAGATACCTCTGGATAGGACGGAGACCCTGCAAAATTCTGGAAAAGAAAAGTAAAATAGTAAGATATAAATAAGAGTGAATCCAATAAAGGGGGAACCATCAAGCCTGCCTGGTGCTTTCATGACTCCTATCAGTAGCGCTAACCTCATATATTGTTGGTTGCAGTAATTTGGAAGGAGGGAACAGGAAACACCGGCTGATCTCTCAGTTACCCCACGAGATTATTAATTACTAGTGGTGAGTGGGCGCTACCCTGCTCAAGGGCCCAAACCAAGCAGCTGGATGCTCAGTAGGGCTCGACTTGAATATTGAAGTACAAATGGGAAATAATGGAGAAATCTGAAAAATTTCTCAAGTTGCCCATTGACTTCCATTATACTTGGCTACATATGAGCATCCAACCGCTCATCATGAGTACCGAGCCCCGAGCATGGCCGTGCTAACTCATCACTATTCATTATGCTTGCAAAGAGGAAGAGGACATGAACTCTAACAATATCTATTGGCTGTGGCAATCTTAAAACTCTATCGACCCTTTAACCAGCCTTGCCACATGACTTAGGATAAAAGCTAAATCAGTCTCTCTACACCAGCTTCATATGGAGAGATGATACCCCTTACACCCCTGTCAGGGGCTTCTCATCCAGTCCAATCAGACTTGCTTTGCACTGAGGAGGGTCAAACGCTGCAAAACACATCTGCAGTTTCTACTTTGCCTTCTTATCCTAAGTCATATGACAAGGCTTGTTAAAAGGGTTGATATTGACTTTTAAGGTTGCTAAATCCAATAGGGGGGCACCAGAGATCAAATCTTCATATAGGTAATATGCATATTTAATATCCCAGAGGTGCATTGCATGGCTTATAAGCCTCCTCACCCAGCCATAGACATGTCACTCTCCACAAGGATAAGTGTTCCCCCTTAAGGTCCTGTCACACGCGTCAATGTCGTCAGCGATCTGATCGCTGACGACATTGACGGCTGATTGCTGGTGAGCTGTCACACAGGCAGACTCACCAGCGATCAATTGACCAGTGACATCATGGAAACGATTTAAATATCGTTTCCACGATGTCCTGCTCCCGCTGCCAGCCTGCTGGAAGCGGGAGCAGCCTGGTCTCCAAGGTACACTGCGGGTAACTAGGCAGCGCGCGCTGCCTAGATACCCGACGTGTACCTTAGTTACCAGCCTCCTCCGCTCACCGGGTGAGCGGAGGAGGCTGGTAACTAAGGTACACGTCGGGTATCTAGGCAGCGCGCGCTGCCTAGTTACCCGCAGTGTACCTTGGATACCAGCTCCCAGCGCTTGTGACAGGCGCTGGGAGCTGGAATATCGCTCGCTCCCGGTGTCACACGCAGCGATGCTGCGTGTCCACAGGGCGACAATCGCCAGGTTTTAGGACTGATTCTAAAACCTGGCGATCATCAACCAGCGATTTATCGCTGGTTGATGCAGTATGTCACACGCGTCAATATCGCTGCAACGTCACGTGCAGCCGATATCGTGCAGGCGATATTGACGCGTGTGACAGGCCCTTTAGACCCCCAGTCACCGGCCTCAAACACCCAAATCAGATCCCATGCTTTGCCCTGATAAGGTCAACTCTCTGGAACACTGTGTCTAGTTTGGCTTCTTATCTTTAATCAATGATGAGGTTCGTTAAAGGGTCGATATTGACTTTTAGGATTGCTACTTCCAAGAGGTGACACCAGAGTTTAAGACCTTTTTCTAAAGAGGATATTTGCATATTTATAGTCCCAGAGGAGCGTTGCACGGCCTATTAGTCTTGCTATTTTCCGTAAGGAGAAACGTTACCTTTTGGTGAATGCCCCGGTTATCGGATGTGAATCATCTCCTCTAGGAAAGGCGTCTTCATGCAGCCGGTGCAGAGCTGATCCATCCACAGCGGAGCCTCGTGCTGCAGCGGGGTACGTCGTGGATAAAACGTGAAGTTGATATCGTAGTTTAATAGACAGCTGATGGAAGCCATGTAGATGTCGGAGAATCTGGTCAGCCTCCGGGAGAAGTACGTCGGGTTGTGGAAAGTTCTAAAAATGCTGCCGAACTGTGGATTAAAGATGTTCTTGGTCACGGACCTGTAACGACAGATAATGGGAGATCATGAGAAACGTTTCACACTGTGCGCCGTCACATTAGAGATTCAGGATTTCTACAGATAGTAAAGACCTTCTCTATTGCTTCCTGAGTGGCACCTCTGTATTACACAATAGTTAATTTTTCCTTTGCAAAAAATGTTTCTCTTTGACATAGTTTCAATTTTGTATACATTTTATTTCTCATATTTTAATTTTAACCCCTTCAAGCCATAAAAAAAAAAGAGGTTTCTTAGAAACTAGACATCCATTACTATTGGAATCATTAATGTGATCCACAAAAATATGGATTAGAAAGCTAATAAATAAAATAAATAAGTGTTTATGTGTCAATATTATCAAGCTTCACGGCGACGTACAGCGATGATCAGACAAGCGGCGAGGCTAAAAATCTCTGTGCAACTAGTCTGAGTATCTTTGATGTCAATCACGACGTACGCGAGTTCATCCATCACATTCCCCCTGTACTAATGAGATCAGTCTACGTCAGCACTAAACCCAGAATCAGGATATGTAACGCGTCACCGCATGACGGATACCTCAGCTCCTGCCGCTCTCTCATCCACTCCATCAGAACTTGTCTGGACTCGGGATCTTGATAAGTCTAGAATGAGAAAAGGAACAACACCAAGAGGGACAAACAGGAATATTGGAGGAACCTACATATGTTTGACTTATTGTATTTACACGTATTTTGAGTTCTGAATCATTTACTGTTTTATCTATTCATAACTGAACCCTTAGGCTGGAAACACACTGTCAGAGTGACATGCGAGTTACTCACAGGAGTGTCAGATCATTCATCTGCAGCATTGGACGGGATACTGTCAGTGGATGTTTTTCCTATGTAGCTGCACTGCTCCCGCGTGAATGATCCGAGACTCGTGTGAGTAACTCGCATGTCACTCAGACAGTGTGTTTCCAGCCTTAGGCTACATTCACACTGTGCGTTTTTTGATCAATTCTTTTATGTTTTTTTTTGTAGTGCACTGCAAAAACGGATCAAAAAACGCACAGTGTGAATGTAGCTTAAATGTCGTTTCATTGCAAAAAAAAAAAATAAAAACAAAACCCCAGTCCTGCACTGGATGTTACTAACGGATCACAGAGCAGCTAAGATGATGCTTTTTTGTGTGATATGACTCATTTTCTCACATTTTTCTGCGCTCTTTTAAAAACTGCATTTTATCTTTGTGTGGCCATGGCCAGCAGCTGATAGGGAGCAGTGCAATGTGACAGCAGAGCAGGGGTTAACAGAGATCCTGACTAAGCTGTGTGGAGCCAGATGACAGATCAGAAGCTTGTGCCAAGAAAAAAGAAGTTTACACTGATCCTGACATTGCTCAGCAACTGTGCTGTAGTCTGAGCTAATCTGATATGGTTTCCTACATCAGATGCAGCCAGCAGTGTAGGCCACGCCCCCTCCCTTATATGGTTACATGCTCGTATTCAGTGTGAAGACGGATCTGACTGATAATGAACATATGTCTGCTTCACACACAGTGCAGTGGGGACACCTTGTGGAAGGTTTATAAATGGTTTTCAACCAGAATTCTCTAATAAAGTATATTTGAAAGTTTATTATAATCACTTGCTCTACATTATTATTAATTAAAAATTTAATTGGCGGTTACACTTTAAAGCCCAGATTTGTGAATCCCAATCTCAGGGACTGATCCCAGAACTATAGAGAGATGATCGTGCTTTAGTAACATGTGGTGGTGACATAGTCCGTGGTGCTGTACAATAATTTGGATGAGACTGACCTGCATCCGCTGCAGCAGCCCGGTGAGCGCCTGCTGCCAGGTCAGAGAGTGGATGTACTGCTCAGTGTTTATTATCCGGATCTCATTCTCTAGTTCAGGCACGATGGCTCCGGTCCTCCAGCCGTGTCGCAACATGAGATCCTGAATGTGTGATGAGGGAAGAGACGGAAGAAAGAGGTCATCAGATTCAGAACTCATCACTTCACCAATATGTCCCCAATATATAGCAACATTGCAAAAATCACCAGTGCCAACCAGTAAAATAACATTATTATGGGATTAAATGCAAGTTAATGTCTTGTATCTCTGAAAGTTCCTATGAGGTCAGGTCCTAGACCTCTGGGGAGGTTATAAGGGGGTCTAATGTGACCCTATTGGATAGAGATGGAGATAACATGATTTCTATTGTTAGAATGTCGAGTCCGCAGTTACAGGTAAAAAGGGAATCCAGACAGACTAAATGCAAACCGCACCATAAGGCAGAACTCGGGAAATACCCCTTTAGGTATCTGGCTTTACTGCAAGGTCCAGGGGGTTGCTACTATAAATGGGCTGCAGTCAGGAATAGAAATGTCGCCAAGGAGGTCAAAACCGACAGATCAGAAAGGTACGAAATTGTCAGACTGGAGAATAGTACAAAATCAGGCAGAGGTTAGTCTGGAAAATCAATACTACAAAAGCAGGATAATAATAGTGAAGCAGAGAATTATCTGGCAACCAGCAGCAGCACACAGAGGATTCAAGCTAGACCAGTACTTCCTAATTGGCTGAAGTCAGAGGTAATGACCGCAGCTGGGCAGCCATACAACACATCCACAAGTCAGACTCTCTTCACCAGCCTCCACCTTCAGTGGTTAATGACCACAGCTGGGCAGCCATACAACACATCCACAAGTCAGACTGCTCTGTCACCAGCCTCCACCTTCAGAGGTTAATGACCACAGCTGGACAGCCATACAACACATCCACAAGTCAGACTGCTCTATCACCAGCTCAACCTTCTAGAATGACACAGCGGCAGCCTTAGAACAGATTCAGAAGTCAGACTCTATGTCACTCAGGGGCCTCCCACACTTCAGGAGGTAAACCACAGTGGGCCAGCCATAGCATAAATCCAAAGTAGATGCTCTATCACCAGCCTCCACCTTCAGAGGTAATGACCACAGCTGGGCAGCCATACAACACATCCACAAGTCAGACTGCTCTATCACCAGCCTCCACCTTCAGAGTTAATGACCGCAGCTGGGCAGCCATACAACACATCCACAAGTCAGACTGCTCTATCACCAGCCTCCACCTTCAGAGTTAATGACCGCAGCTGGGCAGCCATACAACACATCCACAAGTCAGACTGCTCTATCACCAGCCTCCACCTTCAGAGTTAATGACCGCAGCTGGGCAGCCATACAACACATCCACAAGTCAGACTGCTACATCACCAGCCTCCACCTTCAGAGTTAATGACAGCAGCTGGGCAGCCATACAACACATCCACAAGTCAGACTGCTCTATCACCAGCCAAACCTCTAGAATGAACACAGCGGCGCCTGGTGTAGGAGGCAGGAGTCGCAGGAGCAGACTCTGGGGATGTGACACTGCTGGATTAGGTGGGTCATCAGGGGGCGATTGTTTCACCTGAGGACAAGGAGGCGTAAAGCCAGGAGGATTTTAGGGCCATGGATTGGGCGATAGGTGGCAGTGGTTTATAGGATGGGGCATAGAAGATAGATAATAATAATAATACATTTTATTTCTATAGTGCCAGCATTTTTTGCAACGTTTTTACACCTTAGTGGGGACATGGACAGACAGTATCAGACATTACAAAGTTCAACACTGAGAGGACGGAGATTCCCGCTCACAAGAGCTTACAATCTATTAGAGGAAATAAGGGAGGAACAAAATGTAAATGGTAAAAACTGCCGTCATACATGGTCCAGCCATCACTAGAATAAATAGGGGAGTCACATAACGCTGCATGAAGCGGTCACCAGCCGGGATCTGTACAAGTACAGTATTATTGCTATTCAGTGCAGGCCTGGCTAAACAAAATTATTAGTGCACGCTTAAAAACTGTGGATAATCGAAATGAATGTATTTGTTTTGGGTAGTGCATTCCAGAGAACAGGTGCAGCACAAATAAATCCTGGAGACGGAAGTGGGAGGTTCGGATTATTGAGGAGGTCAGTCGTAGTTCATTAGCGGAACAGAGGGCACGGAAGGGCAATACAGAGAGATGTGGCAGAGATGTAGGGCTATGTAGATCTTTGTTATGTTAGAAAGGATGTAAATGATAACAATGTATTGTGGAAATCCTGTGGATGTGGAGCTCCTTATATTGGGTTCTGCAGGATACAAATCGGCTACTGTCAGTATTCAGTCAGTCACAACTGCAATAATCTGCAATTAGGAGGCCCGGGCGCCATCACCTATAACGAATATATATAATATCTGAACATTACAACCGGACAGGATCATTCCAGAATACTCACTGCCAGATCACTGTACAGGTGATCCCCGAAGTACAGCACCTTGGATCCCTCCAACCTGTTAACTGCAGGAAATCAAACAGGTTTCCCTGAGGATAAAAGAATTAAAAATAATTGTGAGCTGCAGACGGGCCGACAAGTCTTCACATGTATATAGGACCAGTATACAGCACTCGGGGGAAGCAGACAGTTTCCGTTTTAACATCTCATAGTAAACTTGCAAATTGCCTCTTCATCGAGGAGAGAACATGAGAGCCACCTAATAGAAGTAGCAATAGTAAAGTCAATAACCACAGGACTTAGGATAAGAAGCCAAACCAGAAATCTCCATTTTCAGACAAGTGTTTTGGGATATTTGGACCCCTCATGAGTGCAGAGCAGGAGACCTGATTTTGCCTCTGACGGGGATCCCTTAAGACTAATATGTGCGATGAAAAGACATCTCTCCAGATACAAAAGGCAAAAGATGAAAATGTCCAGGTCACGATTCAGCTCACTCCAAACTGACTCCAGGAAGGAACACAAAAACGTTCCATAACACCGGAGATCACAGACAGTGCCGCAGATTTACATTTAAGGTCATATTCATCACCTAATCCTAAAGCACCAGTCCAGCGGGGGGGGGGGGGGGAAGAGGGATACAAGGTTGGAGTGAAGCATTAAAATGTAAGCCCCCTGCCCCCGGTCAAATACTTACCTTCTCCTCTTATTGATCCCATAGTGCCATATTGCCTCCATAACCTCTGACGGGTAAGAAGTTACATCACAAGCGCTAAATGTAACTCTATGAGAGCCAGAATGAAGCTCCCGTAGACTTACATAGATAGTGATGCCCAGCGCACTACATGAAACACTAGAGTTGCCGGTAGGTCACTTTTCGCTGCAGACCGACCGGAGCAACACTGGAAACAGATGACAACTGCAGGAGGTGAGTATGACACAAGGGGCTGGGGACGTATGTCTAAAGCAGCACTCGAGTGATGCAATAAAAAAAAAATTTAAAGAACACTGGAGAGGCGCTTATAAAAACTGCACCAACATCAGTGTCCTGTTCATCTGCTGATCCCCACTGACCGGGGCTGGGAGAGGCGCAACTAATCCTGAAGAAGGAGCTTTTGGTTCGGAAACTTATCGCCAAATAAGATCACTTCTCGTCTTCATCCTGATCCTGGCTCTTTGGTCATAAGAGCGGAGTTTACCCCTTTATTTGCCCTATTTTACACTGTATATACTGGACTCGTGACAATGTGTTTGTTGGGTTCTTTCAATCACTTTACTTTTTGTGCTCTTTTGGCTGATGGTAGCCTCAACCCGTGCCCACACCCTGGACCTGTGCCCGCTCCCTGGACCCGTGCCCGCTCCCTGGACCCGTGCCTGCTCCCTGGACCCGTGCCCGCTCCCTGGACCCGTGCCCGCACCCTGGACCCGTGCTCGCACCCTGGACCCGTGCCCGCACCCTGGACCCGTGCCCGCTCCCTGGACCCGTGCCCGCACCCTGGACCAGTGCCCGCACCCTGGACCCGTGCTCGCACCCTGGACCCAAGCCCGCACCATGGACCCGTGCTCGAACCCTGGACCCGTGCTCACACCCTGGACCCGTGCCCGCTCCCTGGACCCGTGCCCGCTCCCTGGACCCGTGCTCGCACCCTGGACCCGTGCTCGCACCCTGGACCCGTGCTCGCACCCTCGACCCGTGCTCACACCCTCGACCCGTGCCCGCTCCCTGGACCCGTGCCCGCACCCTCGACCCGTGCCCGCACCCTGGACCCGTATTCGCACCCTGGACCCGTGCACGCACCCTGGACCCGTGCCCGCACCCTGGACCCGTGCCCGCACCCTGGACCCGTGCCCGCACCCTGGACCCGTGCCCGCACCCTGGACCCGTATTCGCACCCTGGACCCGTGCACGCACCCTGGACCCGTGCCCGCACCCTGGACCCGTGCCCGAACCCTGGACCCGTGCTCGAACCCTGGACCCGTGCTCGAACCCTGGACCCGTGCTCGAACCCTGGACCCGTGCCCACACCCTCGACCCGTGCCCACACCCTCGACCCGTGCCCACACCCTCGACCCGTGCCCACACCCTCGACCCGTGCTCACACCCTCGACCCGTGCTCACACCCTCGACCCGTGCTCGCACCCTGGACCCGTGCCCGCACCCTGGACCCGTGCCCGCACCCTGGACCTGTGCCCGCACCCTGTCGCTCTTACACAGGGCAGGACCCACTGTAATTCTACATTAGTTATGGCTAGATTGGATTTCTTCCTTACCTGCTTGTATATTTTTCCTTTTTCTAGACTGATGATCTTGTCCCATTGTAGTGAACCGTGTTCATCCAGTCTCCTGAACGGCCTAAATCACAATAAAAGGAGAATAAGATAAAACAGGTTTTCATTGTAACAAATTATTGTGTGATATTCCACACAGGAGAGGCCGGTATAGCACAGTGTATTACTACAGGTACTGGGCACAACACTGCACATGACAATTAAGTATCAAGATGCAAATTAGCAAAATGAAAGAGTTAAAGGTCAAAAGAAAAAAGGGCCGAGAGCAAAAGTTTCCAGAAACTTTTTTTATTTAGCAAAATTTGTCACCAGATCTGAGCATCATCGTCCTGGATCCCCATCAGTCAGTGACCGATTAGCTCAATGACTGTTCAAACAAAGCACAGAGTACTGCCCCAACCTCTTGTTTTTCATCCATCTTCTCTCCCTCTTTGTTGACTGACAGCTCAGGCTTTTTGGGGCTTTTTGGGGGCTGGAGTAGAAGGATGGAAAATAAGTAAATGGGAAGATGCACAGAGGCGTCGTCTGCACCAAGAGTCTGTGCTGGGTTTGAACAGTCGTCGTGTGTTGGCTGACCCTCCTGAAATAAAGCAGAGACAACGTCTGAATATTTTATATGAGCAATTTGGTGATGAACATTGCTTTTTCCAGCACGATGGAGATCAATGTCATAAGGCAAAAGTGACTCAGTGAAGAAAGTATTGAGATTTTGTGTCCATGGTCGGGAATCCCCCCAGATCTCAATCCCCTGGAGAACCTGCGGTCAATCCTCAGAGAAAAAGGACAAAGAAAAAACTGAAAATGTGATCAATTCTGTCATAACGTAAAGGTAAAATAGACGGAGGGGTGGTGCGAGTTGTGTAAACGTGTGTGCACTTTGGGTGAAGAAAGTCAACTGCTGATACTTAGACCAGAGCGGATGAAACGCGTTGATATGAGCTGCGTTATTGGAATAAGAATCCTTTCCTGGATGATCTGAAGATTTTTATTATCACTTATGCGTTTCAATGCCTCAACGCCAGATGTATTGATCGTCCATTGGCAAAGGAATCTGATTCCAGCAGATCAGCCCAAATTAACGCGTTTCTTCCACTCTGGTTATAGGATTTATATTGAAGCATTGTTTGGTTCACAGCCCATCACATTCTGCTCCCTCGCTCCTGTGTAGAATTGAGATCACACTAAGGGGCCATTTAATTCTAGGCCATCCTTATGGGCCATTTAATTCTAGGCCATCCTTGTGGGCCATTCATTCTAGACCATCCTTGTGGGCCATTCATTCTGGGCCATCCTTGTGGGCCACTAATTCTAGGCCATCCTTGTGGGCCACTAATTCTAGGCCATCCTTGTGGGCCATCTAATTCTAGGCCATCCTTGTGGGCCATTTAATTCTACGCCATCCTTATGGGCCATTCATTCTAGGCCATCCTTTGGGCCATTTTATTCTAGGCCATCCTTATGGACCATTTAATTCCAGGCCATCCTTATGGGCCATTAATTCTAGGCCATTTAATTCTAGGCCATCCTTGTGGGCCATCCTTATGGGCCATTAAATTCTAGGCCATTTAATTCTAGACCATCCTTGTGGGCCATTAATTCTAGGCCATCCTTTGGGCCATTTTATTCTAGGCCATCCTTATGGGCCATTTTATTCTAGGCCATCCTTATGGACTATTTAACTCCAGGCCATCCTTATGGGCCATTAATTCTAGGCCATCCTTATGGGCCATTAATTCTAGGCCATCCTTATGGGCCATTAATTCTAGGCCATCCTTATGGGCCATTAATTCTAGGCCATCCTTATGGGCCACTAATTCTAGGCCATCCTTGTGGGCCATCTAATTCTAGGCCATCCTTGTGGGCCATCTAATTCTAGGCCATCCTTGTGGGCCATCTAATTCTAGGCCATCCTTGTGGGCCATCTAATTCTAGGCCATCCTTGTGGGCCATTTAATTCTACGCCATCCTTATGGGCCATTCATTCTAGGCCATCCTTTGGGCCATTTTATTCTAGGCTATCCTTGTGGGCCATCTAATTCTAGGCCATCCTTATGGACCATTTAATTCCAGGCCATCCTTATGGGCCATTAATTCTACGCCATCCTTATGGGCCATTAATTCTACGCCATCCTTATGGGCCATTAATTCTACGCCATCCTTATGGGCCATTAATTCTACGCCATCCTTGTGGGCCATCTAATTCTAGACCATCCTTGTGGGCCATTTAATTCTACGCCATCCTTATGGGCCATTTTATTCTAGGCCATCCTTATGGACCATTTAATTCCAGGCCATCCTTATGGGCCATTAATTCTAGGCCATCCTTGTGGGCCATCCTTATGGGCCATTAAATTCTAGGCCATCCTTATGGGCCATTAATTCTAGGCCATTTAATTCTAGACCATCCTTGTGGGCCATCCTTGTGGGTCATTTATTCTAGGCCATCCTGTAGGCCATTTTATTCTAGGCCATCCTTTGGGCCATTAAATTCTAGGCCATTTAATTCTAGACCATCCTTGTGGGTCATTTATTCTAGGCCATCCTTATGGGCCATTTAATTCTAGGCCATCCTTATGGGCCATCTAATTCTAAGCCATACTTATGGACCATTAAATTCTAGGCCATCCTTATGGGCCATTAATTCTTGGCCATTTAATTCTAGACCATCCTTGTGGGCCATCCTTGTGGGTCATTCATTCTAGGCCATCCTTTGGGCCATTTTATTCTAGGCCATCCTTATGGACTATTTAACTCCAGGCCATCCTTATGGGCCATTAAATTCTGGGTCATCCTTATGGGCCATTTAATTCTAGGCCATCCTTATGGGCCATTTAATTCTAGGCCATCCTTATGGGCCATCTAATTCTAAGCCATACTTATGGACCATTACATTCTAGGCCATCCTTATGGGCCATTAATTCTTGGCCATTTAATTCTAGACCATCCTTGTGGGCCATCCTTGTGGGTCATTCATTCTAGGCCATCCTTTGGGCCATTTTATTCTAGGCCATCCTTATGGACTATTTAACTCCAGGCCATCCTTATGGGCCATTAAATTCTGGGTCATCCTTATGGGCCATTTAATTCTAGGCCATCCTTATGGGCCATTAAATTCTGGGTCATCCTTATGGGCCATTTAATTCTAGGCCATCCTTATGGGCCATTTAATTCCAGGCCATCCTTATGGGCCATTTAATTCCAGGCCATCCTTATGGGCCATTTAATTCCAGGCCATCCTTGTAATGAGCAGCAGGCAGCACTTACTTGCGTCGGTCAGTGAAGAAGGCCGGTTTGTCAGCACGAACTATAATCAGGTCAAACAGATCTCTCCAGTTCTTCCCCACCATGTGCTTCATTCCCTTATTTCTGGAAAACACAAGAGGAAACAAACAGTAACGTATTCTGTGACATCACTGCCCGTACAGCCATATTCTGTGCCCAAGATCCTCAGTAACGTTCATAGTCACAATCACTTAGTCGTAAGTCTACGTTTTGGTTCTTAGACTAAGAGGAGCATTGCAGGTGTTTAAGTCTCCTCACTACTGACATGTCACTCTCCACCTTACCCCCGAGACCTCACTTAGCCTCTCATACAGCCAGATACACTGTCTACATATTGAGATTCTGATCTGATACATATCTTAAGTCATACGACAAGTTTCGTTAAAGGGTCATTTTTGACTTGTAGGATTGCTACTTCCAATAGGTGGCGCTAGAGTCCAAGTCTCTTTCCTTTGAAAATGTAATTTCTCAGAGGAGCATTGGGGCTCTACAGTCTCCTCATTACTGGCCCGTCACTCTCCACAAGGAGGACAGCTTACCCCCGCTAACATCACTGCAAGTCTGCAGCGTTAAGGTCTAGGCAAGCCGTACTTCTAGTGTGTGTTAGGCAATACTCGGCGCATGCGCTGAACGTGTTTGTTGGCTCCTAAGTGGCCAAGAGAGGTGACATCAATGTCCAAACTTCCAAAAACCTTCCCTTTTGTTGTGTTTATGTCATTGGGTATCCACAGCTGATTATTTCCTACAGTGCAGTCTATGGGCCGTGTACACACATGCAGCATACGGTCCCTTGTGTACGGCGTGCAGTCTATGGGCCGTGTACACACATGCAGCATACGGTCCCTTGTGTACGGTGTGCAGTCTATGGGCCGTGTACACACATGCAGCATACGGTCCCTTGTGTACGGCGTGCAGTCTATGGGCCGTGTACACACATGCAGCATACGGTCCCTTGTGTACGGTGTGCAGTCTATGGGCCGTGTACACACATGCAGCATACGGTCCCTTGTGTACGGTGTGCAGTCTATGGGCCGTGTACACACATGCAGCATACGGTCCCTTGTGTACGGCGTGCAGTCTATGTTCCGTGTACACACATGCAGCACACGGTCCCTTGTGTACGACGTGCAGTCTATAGGCCGTGTACACATATGCAGCATACGGTCCCTTGTGTACGGCGCGCAGTCTATAGGCCGTGTACACACATGCAGCATACGGTCCCTTGTGTACGGCGTGCAGTCTATAGGCCGTGTACACATATGCAGCATACGGTCCCTTGTGTACGGCGTGCAGTCTATAGGCCGTGTACACACATGCAGCATACGGTCCCTTGTGTACGGCGCGCAGTCTATAGGCCGTGTACACACATGCAGCATACGGTCCCTTGTGTACGGCGTGCAGTCCTCTATGTTAACATTTATGGAGATTCTCCATTACTTTCTATTCTATGAGTCTGGTGATTTTCAAAGCCCCCAAAGAAATGACTGGAGGAGCCCTGACCGCGGGACCGACTCTAGTGACGGCGGCGTATTGGGCCCCGAGGGATCCGCACCCGTTACACATTATAAGATATTCTCTGGATACGCCATAAATGATGAAGATGGGACTACGGCTATAAGGCTGAACACTAAGGAAATTATCCTAATGAACCAAATGGATGAAGATGTGGAAAGAAGCGAGAAAGTCAATAGTGAAGTATAAAGCGCCGTCACGTTCCGGATCGGGACCTTGTGCACGGACTCGGCTCCTTATTTGCTCGGATCTTGGAGTTCACTGACTCGGATTCACCTTAAAGTAAGTTTTACAGACAATGAAATGATGGAAATTCTTACACAAAGGTGAAGGGGCTGTTAGTGATGAGGAAAAGCTTCTTCTTGTGCTTCACAAGACGATTCAGGACAGCGAAGATCTGCTCCCCGTGCAGGATGTAATGCTCTGCAAGGAGAATCCGGGAGATCAGCAAGAGCAGCAGCGTCAGCGCATGTGTGAAAAATAAATAAAAAGTATCATTTAAGGGGTTTTGCCCACAATTGACAATTTTCACACAGATCCCATTACATATCTATGGGAATAACAAAGATAAAGAGAATTTTGTTTACGTACCGTAAATTCTTTTTTCTTTAATCATCAATGGGAGACCCAGACAATGGGGTTTAGGGCACTGCCCTCCGGAGGTCACACTAGGTACTACAAGTTTGTAGACACCGCCTCCTCCGCTTATAAACCCCTACCGCAGGGAACATCCTCAGTTTGGTCCATAAGCTGCGAGGAGGAAATAAACCACACCCGAAACATCGGGACGAATGCCGTGCGCAGACGGTTCAACAACCCGGCAAACACTGTCTCAACAGAGAACAGATCAACTGCAGAACATGCAACGGAACAACTGGGTGGGTGCTGGGTCTCCCATTGATGATTAAAGAAAAAAGAATTTACGGTACGTAAACAAAATTCTCTTTTTTCTGGTCATCATAATGGGAGACCCAGACAATGGGGATGTCCTAAAGCAATACCCCAGGGCGGGAAGAGTTCCTCAAAAAGACGGATAACACATGGTTCCCTCTAAAGGTGGGCAACCGCCGCCTGGAGAACCCGCCTGCCCAAACTTGCATCCGCAGAGGCATGGGCATGCACCATATAGTGCTTAGAGAAAGTGTGCAGGCTGGACCACGTGGCTGCCTGACACACCTGTAAAGCAGACGCTCGATGTCGCAAAGCCCAGGAGGCACCGACAGCTCTGGTAGAATGAGCCTTCAATCCCACCGGGAGAGGCAAACCAGAAGACCGGTAAGCCTCCTGAATGGGAGCCTTGATCCATCTGGCCAATGTCGACTTTGATGCCGCGGACCCCTTACAGCGACCTGTCGTAAGAACAAATAAGGAATCCGAACTCCTAAAGGAGGCGGTCCTGGACACATAAATGCGTACCGCTCTCACGAGATCCAGAGTGTGAAGGTCGCGCTCAACCTGATGAACGGGAGCAGGGCAAAATGATGGGAGAACAATCTCCTGGTTCAGGTGAAAAGTTGAAACCACCTTCGGCAAGAATTCTGGCCGAGGACGCAACACCACCTTGTCTTGGTGAACCACCAGAAAGGGAGACTTGCACGATAGTGCAGCCAATTCTGAGACCCTCCTCAGAGATGTAATCGCCACCAGAAAGGCCACTTTCTGAGATAGGCGAGATAGAGAAACATCTCTCAGCGGCTCAAAAGGTGGTCTCTGTAAAGCCGCCAGGACCATGTTGAGGTCCCAAGGGTCCAGAGGTCTCTTGTAGGGCGGAACCATCCGTGACACCCCCTGCAGAAATTGACGGACCTTCGGGAGGAGCGCCAATCGCCTGTCAAACAGCACTGAAAGTGCTGAGACTTGACCTTTCAAGGAGCCAAGGGATAATCCTAAGTCCAAACCCGACTGTAGGAAAGCCAACAACGTCGGGATGGACAAGGGCCACGGAGACCGTCCACCAGAGGCACACCAAGTAAAAAAGATCTTCCACGTCCTGTGGTACATCTTCCTTGAGACTGGCTTCCTAGCCCGATTCATAGTGGCCACCACTGTAGGGGAGAAACCCCTGGAAGTCAGCAGCCAGGCCTCAAGAGCCATGCAGTCAATCTGAGGGCCCTGGAATTGAGGTGGAAGAAGGGGCCTTGCGCGAGTAAATCTGCGCGGTCTGGAAGAGCCCACCTGTGTCCGCCTGACAGTTGCCACAGGTCCGGATACCAGGACCTCCTGGGCCAATCTGGAGCCACTAGAATGGCGACCCTGCACTCCGACCTGATTTTCCACAGCACCCTGGGAATCAGAGCCAGAGGCGGGAACACATACGGCAGATGAAATCTGGACCAAGTCAGGACCAGAGCGTCCGCTCCCAGAGATTGGGGATCCCATGACCTCGCCATGTATTGCGGCACCTGATGATTCAGCCGTGAGGCCATCAGATCCACGTCCGGAGTGCCCCATCTGCTGCAGACTTCTCTGAAGACATCCGGATGAAGAGACCACTCTCCGGCGTCCATCCCCTGCCGGCTCAGATAGTCGGCCTCCCAGTTTTCGACCCCTGGGATGTGAACTGCGGAGATCAGGCAGTTGTTGTCCTCCGCCCAGGATAGGATGCGGTGGACTTCGGCCAGAGCCTCTGCGCTCCTGGTTCCTCCTTGATGATTTATATAAGCGACGGCTGTTGCATTGTCGGACTGAACCCGAATGGGCTGTCCTGAGAGGAATCTCTGAAACGCCAGGAGCGCCAGATAGACCGCCTTGATCTCCAGCACGTTGATCTGCAACGTCGACTCCGACCGAGTCCAGAGGCCTTGGGCCCTGTGGTGTAAGAACACCGCCCCCCAGCCCTTCAGACTGGCGTCGGTGGTCACCACTAACCATGACGGTTTGATGAAGGACCGGCCCCGAGACAAGTGGTGTGGCTGTAACCACCACTGCAGGGAATCCCTGGTCGGTTGGGAAAGGGTCACCAGCCGATTCAGAGAAATCGACCTTTTGTCCCACCTGCGGAGGATCTCCAGCTGAAGAGGACGGAGGCGAAATTGTGCGAACGGCACCGCCTCTATTGCTGCCACCATGCGCCCCACCAGCTTCATCAACACCCGTAGGGATGAGTGTGGTGACAGGAGGACTGCTTGTACTCCTGATTGGATCGCCATCTGTTTGACTCGTGGCAGAGACACCAGGGCTGAGGCTGTGTGGAAGTCCATGCCCAGATATGTCAAAGACTGGGTCGGAACTAGCGTTGACTTCTGAATATTGAGGAGCCAACCGAACTGTTCCAGAGACCGCATGGTCACATCCAGGCTCTCTTGACAGAGGTGTTCTGACGGCGCCCTGACCAGCAGGTCGTCTAAATAGGGAATGACGGCATGTCCCTGCATGTGCAGGAGAGCCATCATGGAAGCCATCACTTTTGTGAACACCCGCGGTGCCGAGGCCAACCCGAACGGCAGCGCCACAAATTGGAAGTGTTCTTCCCCCACTGGGAATCTCAGCCAGCGCTGATGAGCTGGTGCAATGGGCACGTGAAGGTAAGCGTCTCTGATATCTATGGACGCTAGGAAGTCTCCCTGTGACACAGCTGCGATCACGGAGCGCAGTGATTCCATGCGGAACTTCCGAACCAACACGTGATGGTTGAACAGCTTCAGGTCCAGAACCGGGCGGAAGGATCCGTCCTTCTTCGGGACGATAAAGAGGTTGGAGTAAAAACCCCTGAACCTCTCCCCGGAAGGCACCGGGACCACCACTCCGTCTCTGCGGAGTCCCTCCAACACCTGGTAAAAAGCCTGAGCCTTTTCTGGTGATGGGACCGACCGATGGAATCGGGATATCGGTTTTGACGTCAGCTCTATCCTGTAACCTCGCGAGATCACGTCTCGAACCCACTGATCTTGAACGTGAAGTAGCCATTTGTCCTGAAAGCGAGACAAGCGGCCCCCCACCTGTGGGGAGGTAGGAAGGGAGAGCGAGTCATGTAGAGGCGGGTTTGGGGGTGGCAGCTGCCGCCCCCGCCGGCTTCTTTGGACGACTCTTAGAGCGCCACTGAGAAGCGGGCTTTCCCCCTCGGTCCGTGCGAGCGGACGGTGCCGATGACTGCGAGCTGGAACGAAAGGACCACTGTTTTGGGTTCCTTTTAACGGTATACCGTGGCTTAGGCTTATTCTGCGGGATCTTAGACTCAGCAGAATCCTTTATCAGCTTGTCCAGTTCGGTGCCAAAAAGCCTGTCACCAGAGAACGGAAGATTCTGCAAAATCTTCTTGGATGTGGCATCTGAGTCCCAAAGACGCAGCCACAACAACCTGCGGATCGCTATAGCATTGGCCGAAGCCACAGCTGAGCGAGTGGCAGTTTCCAGAGTCGCCGTCCTGGCGTAGTCCGCATAGGCCCTCGCCCTCTCGGTAAGTGCCAGGACCTCTGGACTGGATCTTGCCAGGTCAGAGATACCATCCAAGCAGGTAGTAATCGCTTGTAAGGTCCAGACCGTGGCAAAATTAGGGGCAAATGAAGACCCCACAGCCTCATAGGAAGACTTGGCGAGTTGCTCGACCTGTCTATCAGTCGCATCCTTCAGTGAGGAGCTATCAGAGGCAGAGAAAAGGGAGCGTGCAGCAATCCTGGTCATGGAAGCGTCCACTTTCGGGGACTGCGACCACTCCTGTAGCACCTCCTGGGGGAAGGGGAAGCGATTGTCCTTGGGTTTGCGGACATAACGCCGCCCAGGATGTAACCTGGGAGCTCTAACCACCCTTCCAAAATTAGTGTGGTCCATGAAGGAACCACTTGGTCTAGCCTCTGGCCGCAGCCATTGATAGACCTCCTTCGGGTGCACCGTCACCTCCTCAGGGGGTGTCACGAGACGTAAGGTCTCGTTGATAGAGGACACCAGATCCTCCACCCCGTCTGGTGGTTCAGATACAGATACAGACCCGAAATTTGAACCCCCATCATCGTCCTCACCATCAGAGGAACGCTCCTCCTCAGAGAGAGTATGGAGCTCGGGTGACTCCTCACGACGAGCCCGCTTAAGGGGTCTCACAGCAGAAGAGGGAGACGCCCGGGGGTAACTGGACGGAGTAACTGGGCTATCCAGCCTCCTATTAAGTGCCTCCAGGGATTGCGACATGGAGGACAGCTGGGACAACAGAGATTCATTGATCTTATTCTGAGTCTCCCATGGCCCTGAGATCACCTGAACCTCAGGGTACAGCACCGGAGCTGCTGACTCAGCAGTGCCAGCCCGGGCCTCTGGGCGTCCGCAGTTATTGCAGGACCCCTCCACCAGCGTTCCATTGCATGTAGCACAGGTAATGGTGGCATCTGCCGCCTTAGCAGCACGCTTCCTAACTGAGGACATCGCCACAGTAGGGGAAAATAAGCCAAATAGACAACAAAACCGGGAATCCCGGTGGCTTACCGACCGCAGTAAAGCGGTATGAGGAAGCGGTGTGTGTGTGACCTCCGCGACGGTTTCCGGTCTCCCCTTGGAGTGCAGGCGCACGCTGCATACAGATCCCAACCGGGAAGTGAGGGTAAAGATGGCCGCCGACAGTGAAACTGTGGGCGGCGCCGAAGACACGCGGGAAACACACACACACGCCCATCGATGACGTCACCGCACGGGCTGCTTCCCATCCTCCAAGCAGCCTCAGCATGAAGGTGCCGGAGCCCGCAGCGCGGGAAATAGTGTAAAATAATATACACAGACTGCACACAAACAACCATCCGCAGCCCACGGCCTCAGCCCCTGTGACACACAGGGCGGTCAGCCAGGGTAACCCCAGCACAGGGTACACCGCCAGAACCGCGGACCCGAGGGTAACGCGCGGTCTGAGTGTCAGGGCACATAAAGTGACAGACACTACCCCCAGGCACACAGGAGACACCGAGTGCCTCAGTGCCGGTCCGGTCTGTAAGCACCATTTAGGGAGGCCTCGGACGGGGGTTCAGCACCAGTCCGGAGTGTAAGCACCATTTAGGGAGGCCTCGGACTGGGCTGGCTCCAGTCCGGTCTGTAAGCACCATTTAGGGAGGCCTCGGACGGAGCGGAGCTGTGCAAGGCTCCCATCTCCCACTCTCCAGAGCCCCCCAGAGAGGGATGGAAAGGAGCGCAACAGCGTACCGGGAGAACACAAAGTGTCCAGGCTCTAGGCCCTCCGGTACCTCCACCAGCGTGTTCCACAAGGGTGAGCGGGGAGGCTGTCGCAGGTCCCGACCGGAACCATTTTACCTTGTCTTCAGACGCCATCACGTAAGCTGTGAGAATGCAGTGAAGTGCAAGCAAAGCGTGATCCTCCGAGCACACTAAGTTTAAAACTGAGGATGTCTCCTACGGTGGGGGTTTATAAGCGGAGGAGGCGGTGTCTACAAACTTGTAGTACCTAGTGTGACCTCCGGAGGGCAGTGCCCCAAACCCCATTGTCTGGGTCTCCCATTATGATGACCAGAAAATTGTGTACGTCAGCGCTCAGGGTACAGCGCTCAGGTACGTCAGCGCTCAGGGTACAGAGTTCAGGTACGTCAGCGCTCAGGGTACAGAGCTCAGGTACGTCAGCGCTCAGGGTACAGAGCTCAGGTACGTCAGCGCTCAGGGTACAGCGCTCAGGTACGTCAGCGCTCAGGGTACAGCGCTCAGGTACGTCAGCGCTCAGGGTACAGCGCTCAGGTACGTCAGCGCTCAGGGTACAGCGCTCAGGTACGTCAGCGCTCAGGGTACAGCGCTCAGGTACGTCAGCACTCAGGGTACAGCGCTCAGGTACGTCAGCACTCAGGGTACAGCGCTCAGGTACGTCAGCACTCAGGGTACAGCGCTCAGGTATGTCAGCACTCAGGGTACAGCGCTCAGATACGTCAGCGCTCAGGTACGTCAGCGCTCAGGTACGTCAGCGCTCAGGTACGTCAGCGCTCAGTCGTGTCAGGGCTCAGGCTAGCTTCAGACCACATTTTTTGGGATCAGGTTCTGTCTGGTTTGAACAGGACAGAACCGGATCCGGTTTTGCCTCCCATGTATCCCTATGGTCCCGGATTGGTCATATTTGGTCATCAGGTTTTGTGTTTTCTGTGCCTGATCCGGTTTTGTCCGGTTTTTCACCGTGCACAAAATCAGAGACCGCAGCAATATTGGGCTCCAGTGAAAAAAAATTGTCCAAAATCATCGGACAGTCACACATCCAGGGCGATCCGGTGCCTATAACATGGAGTCTGTGGGCACTGGATCTGTGAAAAAATTTGATCGTTTCCCAGATCAGATTTTTTTGCACAGAGCATGCTCAGAAATCCTGCCGTCAAAATTTCAGCACCATGGACAGCACTACTTCATGCACAGGTTGTGACTTCAGCACCAAGGACAGCGGCAGAAAACAAATCCTGCAAAAAAACAGGGTCCTGGACCATATTTGGCCACACTTTGTGCACATCCTGTGCATCCAGGTTCTGTCTGTGGGGTCCTGCAAAAAACAGGATCCATCCTGACAGCACAAAACCATGGTGTGAAGCTAGCCTCGGGTGTGGCGGCCCTCGGGTGTGGCGGCCCTCGGGTGTGGCGGCCCTCGGGTGTGGCGGCCCTCGGGTGTGGCGGCCCTCGGGTGTGACGGCCCTCGGGTGTGACGGCCCTCGGGTGTGACGGCCCTCGGGTGTACACAGCAGGATATGGACAGCTCTCACAAGCTCTTTTCTATTGACTTTGTAAGCGCTGTATTGAAGCTGTCCAGGATCGCTGTACACCGCTGCGACCTCCTAATCTCAGCAGCTTTAGCTCAGCGCTCACAAGCTGGACAGCAGCGGTGGTCGGTTTCCTTGGCAACAATCTGGATACAAAGTAATAGTGTTAATATGTCAATAATGGCGGCAAATTTAAATTTTAGAATCCAATCCCGCAGTCTCGTCTTTCTCTACTGATCCTTTGTAACCTTAGATGAGAGACCCCTGAACCTGATGATCCTGGAGGGGCGCTCAGACCAAATGATAAGTATGAGGGGGGGGGGGGGATGTTCCAAATCTCTACTGACAGATGACATTATCGGACTTACCCATATCCTTTTCAATCCATTCATACATCATTCCTTTAACATGGACGTCGCGAATTGCATCCTATAAAAATAAAAAAGGTAAATCACCCTGAGTAGTTAACTGAGGATCAGTCAGTGAGCTCCTCCTGAGGATCAGTCAGTGAGCTCCTCCTGAGGATCAGTCAGCGAGCTCCTCCTGAGGATCCGTCAGCGAGCTCCTCCTCCTGAGGATCCGTCAGCGAGCTCCTCCTGAGGATCAGTCAGCGAGCTCCTCCTGAGGATCAGTCAGCGAGCTCCTCCTGAAGATCAGTCAGCGAGCTCCTCCTGAGGATCCGTCAGCGAGCTCCTCCTGAGGATCCGTCAGCGAGCTCCTCCTGAGGATCCGTCAGCGAGCTCCTCCTGAGGATCCGTCAGCGAGCTCCTCCTGAGGATCAGTCAGCGAGCTCCTCCTGAGGATCAGTCAGTGAGCTCCTCCTGAGGATCCGTCAGCGAGCTCCTCCTGAGGATCAGTCAGCGAGCTCCTCCTGAGGATCAGTCAGCGAGCTCCTCCTGAGGATCAGTCAGCGAGCTCCTCCTGAGGATCCGTCAGCGAGCTCCTCCTGAGGATCCGTCGGCGAGCTCCTCCTGAGGATCAGTCGGCGAGCTCCTCCTGAGGATCAGTCGGCGAGCTCCTCCTGAGGATCAGTCGGCGAGCTCCTCCTGAGGATCAGTCGGCGAGCTCCTCCTGAGGATCCGTCAGTGAGCTCCTCCTGAGGATCAGTCAGCGAGCTCCTCCTGAGGATCAGTCAGCGAGCTCCTCCTGAGGATCAGTCAGCGAGCTCCTCCTGAGGATCAGTCAGCGAGCTCCTCCTGAGGATCAGTCGGTGAGCTCCTCCTGAGGATCCGTCAGTGAGCTCCTCCTGAGGATCCGTCAGTGAGCTCCTCCTGAGGATCAGTCAGCGAGCTCCTCCTGAGGATCAGTCAGCGAGCTCCTCCTGAGGATCAGTCAGCGAGCTCCTCCTGAGGATCAGTCGGTGAGCTCCTCCTGAGGATCCGTCAGTGAGCTCCTCCTGAGGATCCGTCAGCGAGCTCCTCCTGAGGATCCGTCAGCGAGCTCCTCCTGAGGATCAGTCAGCGAGCTCCTCCTGAGGATCAGTCAGCGAGCTCCTCCTGAGGATCCGTCAGTGAGGATGTGTCAGTGAGCTCCTCCTGAGGATCCGTCAGCGAGCTCCTCCTGAGGATCAGTCAGCGAGCTCCTCCTGAGGATCAGTCAGCGAGCTCCTCCTGAGGATCCGTCAGTGAGGATGTGTCAGTGAGCTCCTCCTGAGGATCCGTCAGTGAGCTCCTCCTGAGGATCAGTCAGCGTGCTCCTCCTGAGGATCAGTCAGCGTGCTCCTCCTGAGGATCCGTCAGCGTGCTCCTCCTGAGGATCCGTCAGGGAGGATGTGTCAGTGAGCTCCTCCTGAGGATCAGTCAGCGTGCTCCTCCTGAGGATCAGTCAGCGTGCTCCTCCTGAGGATCAGTCAGCGTGCTCCTCCTGAGGATCAGTCAGCGAGCTCCTCCTGAGGATCAGTCAGCGAGCTCCTCCTGAGGATCAGTCAGCGAGCTCCTCCTGAGGATCAGTCAGCGAGCTCCTCCTGAGGATCAGTCAGCGAGCTCCTCCTGAGGATCAGTCAGCGAGCTCCTCCTGAGGATCAGTCAGCGAGCTCCTCCTGAGGATCAGTCAGCGAGCTCCTCCTGAGGATCAGTCAGCGAGCTCCTCCTGAGGATCAGTCAGCGAGCTCCTCCTGAGGATCAGTCAGTGAGCTCCTCCTGAGGATCAGTCAGTGAGCTCCTCCTGAGGATCTGTCCACGAGCTCCTCCTGAGGATCTGTCCGCGAGCTCCTCCTGAGGATCAGTCAGTGAGCTCCTCCTGAGGATCAGTCAGTGAGCTCCTCCTGAGGATCAGTCAGCGAGCTCCTCCTGAGGATCAGTCAGCGAGCTCCTCCTGAGGATCAGTCAGCGAGCTCCTCCTGAGGATCAGTCAGCGAGCTCCTCCTGAGGATCAGTCAGTGAGCTCCTTCCGAGGATCAGTCAGTGAGCTCCTCCTGAGGATCAGTCAGTGAGCTCCTCCTGAGGATCAGTCAGTGAGCTCCTCCTGAGGATCAGTCAGTGAGCTCCTCCTGAGGATCAGTCAGCGAGCTCCTCCTGAGAATCAGTCAGCGAGCTCCTCCTGAGGATCAGTCAGCGAGCTCCTCCTGAGGATCAGTCAGTGAGCTCCTTCCGAGGATCAGTCAGTGAGCTCCCTCTGAGGATCAGTCAGCGAGCTCCTCCTGAGGATCAGTCAGCGTGCTCCCTCTGAGGATCAGTCAGCGAGATCCTCCTGAGGATCAGTCGGTGAGCTCCTCCTGAGGATCAGTCAGCGAGCTCCTCCTGAGGATCAGTCAGTGAGCTCCTTCCGAGGATCAGTCAGTGAGCTCCTCCTGAGGATCAGTCAGTGAGCTCCTCCTGAGGATCAGTCAGTGAGCTCCTCCTGAGGATCAGTCAGCGAGCTCCTCCTGAGAATCAGTCAGCGAGCTCCTCCTGAGGATCAGTCAGCGAGCTCCTCCTGAGGATCAGTCAGTGAGCTCCTTCCGAGGATCAGTCAGTGAGCTCCCTCTGAGGATCAGTCAGCGAGATCCTCCTGAGGATCAGTCAGTGAGCTCCTCCTGAGGATCAGTCAGCGAGCTCCTCCTGAGGATCAGTCAGAGAGCTCCTCCTGAGGATCAGTCAGCGAGCTCCTCCTGAGGATCAGTCAGCGAGCTCCTCCTGAGGATCAGTCAGTGAGCTCCTTCCGAGGATCAGTCAGTGAGCTCCCTCTGAGGATCAGTCAGCGAGATCCTCCTGAGGATCAGTCGGTGAGCTCCTCCTGAGGATCAGTCAGCGAGCTCCTCCTGAGGATCAGTCAGTGAGCTCCCTCTGAGGATCAGTCAGTGAGCTCCTCCTGAGGATCAGTCAGCGAGCTCCTCCTGAGGATCAGTCAGTGAGCTCCTCCTGAGGATCAGTCAGTGAGCTCCTCCTGAGGATCAGTCAGCGAGCTCCTCCTGAGGATCAGTCAGCGAGCTCCTCCTGAGGATCAGTCAGTGAGCTCCCTCTGAGGATCAGTCAGTGAGCTCCTCCTGAGGATCAGTCAGCGAGCTCCTCCTGAGGATCAGTCAGTGAGCTCCTCCTGAGGATCAGTCAGTGAGCTCCTCCTGAGGATCAGTCAGCGAGATCCTCCTGAGGATCAGTCAGTGAGCTCCTCCTGAGGATCAGTCAGCGAGCTCCTCCTGAGGATCAGTCAGTGAGCTCCTCCTGATGAAGTTTGTAATTCTTTCACCTGTTACTTTTTTCTTTAGTCAACTTCTCTCAGCCAATTTAGGAGCATAGACAACATCAAAGGAGGGCGGAAGTCTCATGTGATTGTAAAACTGTCTATCAGAAGGAGCTCACTGACAGATTCTTAGTTAACTCACTTTACAGCCAGCAATAGTTAATGTAACACTGAAGATATAGATGGTGAGGGATGTGAAATGTTTATGCCCAACTGCAAAAATTAATTTTACCCAAAATACATGTATTTAAAAACATTCACAACATCTTAAATCTTGTAAAAGCCGAGTTATTATTATTTTTTTCTTCAAGTGATTTTTTTTATTTTATTGTTTCCAATTTGTTGCCTATGACAATGGCCTCCACAGCAGTCTATGCACAGAGCTCACAGGTGCGCCGAGTCCTGCTGTGAACCCATGGATTGTGCAGGATCTGGAACATCCGGGGCCACCGAGCTCCTCTGATGGAGACACTGCCCCCTGGAGGCAGATGCAGGACGCTGCACAGCAAGGCGCCTACTTTACAAGATGCCACAAACACTTTAAATATAGCAATAAAGTAATGCCCCTGAAGGTGTCTACATCCTTTATAGAGAAAATTGCCTGGAGATCGTCATAGTACGTGTATAGGTGGAATAATAACATTTAATAACATTGGATACAAGTGCTAATCAGGGCTGTGGAGTCAGTAAGCCAAACATCTGAATCAGACTCCACGCAAAATGGATACTGACTCCGACACCATGACCCAGACCCCATGGCCATGACCCCACGACCATGACACCACGACCCCATGACCCAGACCCCACGACCATGACCCCACGACCATGACCCCACGACCCCATGACCCAGACCCCACGACCATGACCCCATGACCCAGACCACAAAACCCAGACCACATGACCATGACACCATGACCCCACAACCCCATGACCCAAACCACACGACTAGGACACCACGACCCCACGACCCAGACCACACGACTATGACACCACGACCCCACGACTCAGACCACACGACTATGACACTACGACCCCGACCACACGTCCCCGACCCGAACCATACAACCATAACCCCACATCCCTGATCACACGACCATGTCCCCAAAACCCAGACCACACGTCCCCAACCCGGACCACACAACCATAACCACACGTCCCCGACCACACAACCATGACCCCACAACCCAGACCACACGTTCCTGACCCCACAACCATAACCACACGACCATGACCCCATGACCCAGACCACACATCCCGACCCCGACCACACAACCATAACCCCACATCCCCGACCACATGACCATGACCCAACGATCCAGACCACACGTCCCCGACCACACAACCATAACCCCACATCCCCGACCACACGACCATGACCCAACGATCCAGACCACACGTCCCCCCGACCACACAACCATAACCCCACATCCCCGACACAACCTGACCACGACAACCATCCGACCCAACGACCAACACCTCCCAGACCAACAACCAACCACACGACCAGACCCCACACCCAGACCACACGACCCCACAACCAGACCACACGACCCAGACCACAGACCCAGACCACACGACCCAGACCACATGACCAGACACAAGCCCTGGACTACTAATGTTCCAGATTAATTCAGCGAGCCCTGGATCTTATGAAAACCTTCACTTTTATACCAGTCTTGTTCTGTAGTTAAGCTGAGAAGGTCAAACTGTTCTGGGTAAATGAGAATTTATAAGGGAAAAAACACCGGTAAGGAATCGTTATTCTGAAACAAAAGGCGACAGTGAACCTACAATCTCCGAAACTGAACATTTCACACAACGAGCGGAGAACGGCTCTTATTCCTACAGTTTCAGAAAATATCAGAGTCTCTCCATCATTTCTTCTCCACACTAGAATTATTATTTCATGAATGGAACAAACACTTTCCCCTCCAGTTGGAACCTGAACATTAAACTCTTTAAAGCTTCTTATATATTTTGTTTGAAAATAACATAAGATGTTTTGTATATTCATTAAAAAAAATTAAAGATTTCTTGTTTATTATCATGTATTTTTTACTATTATTACATATGATATAATAAAATAAATATGCTATTAAAAAAGTTTTTACTATTTAATATATCCAAAAATATATGATATAATTTTTAATATTATAAATAAATATGATACTATTAAAAAATATTTTTTACTATCTAACATTATATACAAAAAAAATTTGTATATTACATTATTATTGATTTATCTCCTCCCTTTTGCCTCTCCCTCCACATAGATACTGTTATAGATGATAGATTGTAGATATAGTTTTTTTTATTCTGTTAAAATTTTAATAAAAACAATATTTTATCTAAAACCTATCACCCTTACAATACTTTTGTCATTTTTAGACATAGAAGAATTTCCTTAGATTTTTCTGGTACCAGAATGCACAGAATAAAAACTATCTGAAATAAATAAAAATCAGTATTTTGTGACACTTACGCTTGTATCTTTATAAAGATGAACGGGGTCAAAGTCAATCCCATTACTGATGAAGAAATCAGTGACACAAGAAATGAGAGTCATCTCCGGAAGAGAGAAAATATCCATGAACTGCTTCATTGTTGGACCCTGGGATGGATGAAGACATTGTATATGATCAGAGATTCCGACATAATCCACCAGGACTGAGGTGTAAATGGCGGCAGGTATCACTGATGGTGGCCGTACACGACACAGCTGGACGTTGTTCTGCAGCCGCCATCTCCTCTCTCATACAGAGGAGAACTCGACTCTTTCAATGGGGAGAGAAGAGTAAGTGGTTGCCGGACGCCTCAGACAGCGACTATCTGCCCTGGAAGACAAAGTATCAAACACTGACATTCCACCTGCCTGATCCTTCTCCCCACATCCCTCTTCCTCTCTCCCCCTGCCCAATCCCTCTCTCCACCTCCCCCCATCCATCTCTCCACCTCCCCCATCCCTCTCTCCAATGATGGCAAGCCCATCCACTATCAGCACCCCCCATCAGCACGCCCACTATTCAAGGCACGCCCACTAGTCAGGCACGCCCACTAGTCAGGCACGCCCACTAGTCAGGCACGCCCACTAGTCAGGCACGCCCACTAGTCAGGCACGCCAACTCTATACACTTTTATATATAGTCAGGGGCTCTGACCAGGAACATGTATACCCCATAACTGCGGTAAAGCGGAGGAAGGCTGCACTTTATCCAGGAAACTTTCTTTGGAACGGCAGAGTCCATGCTACGGCGTGCTTACCAAATCAAGGTAGGCCCAAACATGGCAAAGCCTGAAAATCAACCAAAGCAAGATCCTCCCAGAGCTAAGAAGAGGGAGAGCTAATCAGGTGTACACTGTCATCTCTGCAATTATATGGAGTAAACGTTCATAATTGTTGTTGATGAAAGCTCTGGTGCCTGTGTTTCTTATGGGATTGCAATCACCTCTGCTACCACTCCATGCTACATGGTCTGAGTGTCTGCACTGGGCAAAGACAAACTTAAGGCGTAACCAGACCGGGAAGCTTAGCCACTACACATATCTGGACTAAGACATCAGCCCCTGCGATCCACCGAGTCACCTTTCTCTACCCCTTCTACATTTGCCTCCCAACCTGTGGATTGCCAGAGCCATTGGAGGCCCCGGGACAGGATTCAGCTCCAATTCTGCAGGCCCTGCAAACCTGCTGGAGGCTGCGCAGTACCATGGTCACAAAATCATATTAATGGCAGTCAAAAGTCATCATCTAACACAGTAATGGCATAATAGTGCAAAATAATCAGTGTCTCCCCTCTAGGACCCCACCGATCCCAAAAATGAAGGGAACCCAGCCAAGCATTCCCTGCGCTCCGGTGCCACTGACACCTTGTGTACAGATTATAATAATATACGAGTACAAATAATATCCTACATAGAGGGAAGCGGTCACCAGTCACACTGCATAAACCACACAGAGCAGAGATCAGAGCGAGGCGGACACGACTACCGTCAGAACCAGGGGTGTTACTTGATGCTCGTGGGCCCCGATGTGAAAGCTCTAACAGGACCCCCAATTTTTGCAAATCTTTAGGTCTGGGGAACTAGCTATTTTCCTCATGGAAAGGAATCTGTCGGCCAAAACAAGGAGAAAAATAAGCTGATAAGGAGACTTATAGCAGCAATGCTCCTCTGGGAAATATGCAAATTGTCACTTCAGTGAGGAAGTGGACGAACTCAAAATCATAATCGACTCTTTAACAAGCCTTTTAATATGACCAAGGATTTGTGCCAGATCAGAAGCCCAAACTGCAGACGCTGCGTGGCTAAAGGTGGCGCTAGAGTTCGTTCACTTCCTCACTGAAGTGACAATTTGCATATTTCCCAGAGGAGCATTGCGGCTATAAGTCTCCATTAAAATTTGCCACATTTATCACACATCAGGTGACACTTTGATAAGTTTGAATTGAATAACAGTAATGTGTGGGAATAAGGAAAAAAGTGACTAAAGGCCGTACAATAAAAGCGATTTCTGGATTAATGATGGTGATGAATGTTGACATTGAACCATTTTTAGTTTTGGAGAAATGAATGTTTACCTTCCCATAGAAGTCGCTCATCTCAATGAGTGGAATATGTGGAGTGCCGCCATATAAATCAATGACTTCCTCATCAGGGACCGGCTTCAGTCCTCTGTAAAAAAAAAATTAGGTCATTCCTCAGAGGAAATGAAGGGTAAAAACTCCATTAATAACCAGGGGAACAGTGCAGGAATGAAAATGCTGCTAGCACAGAGACCGCCCGGCACAGAGGACCGCCCAGGGATGAGACCGCCCGGCACAGAGGACCGCCCAGGGATGAGACCGCCCGGCACAGGGAACGCCTGGAACAGAGACCGCCCGGCACAGGGAACGCCTGGAACAGAGACCGCCCGGCACAGGGAACGCCTGGAACAGAGGACCGCCCGGCACAGGGACCGCCCGGCACAGGGAACGCCTGGAACAGAGACCGCCCGGCACAGGGAACGCCTGGAACAGAGACCGCCCAGGGCTGGGACCGCCCGGCACAGAGGACGCCCGGCACAGGGGACGACGCCCGGCACAGGGGACGACGCCCGGCACAGGGACGACGCCCGGCACAGGGGACGACGCCCGGCACAGGGGACGACGCCCGGCACAGGGACGACGCCCGGCACAGGGGACGACGCCCGGCACAGGGAACGCCTGGAACAGAGACCGCCCAGGGCTGGGACCGCCCGGCACAGAGGACGCCCGGCACAGGGGACGCCCGGCACAGGGGACGACGCCCGGCACAGGGGACGACGCCCGGCACAGGGGACGACGCCCGGCACAGGGGACGACGCCCGGCACAGGGACGACGCCCGGCACAGGGGACGACGCCCGGCACAGGGAACGCCTGGAACAGAGACCGCCCAGGGCTGGGACCGCCCGGCACAGAGGACGCCCGGCACAGGGGACGACGCCCGGCACAGGGGACGCCTGGAACAGAGACCGCCCAGGGCTGGGACCGCCCGGCACAGGGGACGCCCGACACAGGGGACGACGCCCGGCACAGGGGACGACGCCCGGCACAGGGGACGACGCCCGGCACAGGGGACGACGCCCGGCACAGGGGACGACGCCCGGCACAGGGGACGACGCCCGGCACAGAGACCGTGAGAGTTTTACATCCTTGGACAGAAAACAAACAAGAAATTGATTGATTTATAGGAGACAGAGCAGTTTTGCAAAACATAACAAATCTGTGTGTCTGCTCAGTGTCTGAAAATATAACAATTCTTTTCAAGATTCTGTAGGGAAATCGAATGTTGTGTTAAAAAAAACCACTTCAGATAACTGCAGATATCAGATACAATTAAAGGGAATCTGTCAGCAGGTTTTTGCTATGTAAGCCAAGGACAGCATGCTGTAAGGGTTCAAAACAAAGATCAACTGTGCCTTTCTTATCAAGCTCTGTGCTGTCCTTTATATAAACTAAAGGCTTTATCACCTGACGATTACCATTGCAGGACTATATTGTCACATACATGGCAGTCCAAGACACGCCCTGCTGTGACCGACATCTCACAGAGAATGCACAATCCCTATAGAGCACCTGGTGGGGGCGGGAGCATCTCTCTGTCTATAGACATTGTACATACAGAGCCTGGTGTGGGCGGGGGCAGCTCTCTGTCTATGGACATTGTATATACAGAGCCTGGTGTGGGTGGGGGCAGCTCTCTGTCTATAGACATTGTATATACAGAGCCTGGTGTGGGCAGGGGCAGCTCACTGTCTATAGACATTGTATATACAGAGCCTGGTGTGGGAGCAGCTGTCTATAGACATTGTATATACAGAGCTTGGTGTGGGCGGGGGAAGCTCTCTCTCTATAGACATTGTATATACAGAGCCTGGTGTGGGCGGGGGAAGCTCTCTGTCTATAGACATTGTATATACAGATCCTGGTGTGGGCGGGGGAAGTTCTCTGTCTATAGACATTGTATATACAGAGCCTGGTGTGGGCGGGGGCAGCTCTCTGTCTATAGACATTGTATATACAGAGCCTGGTGTGGGCAGGGGCAGCTCCATGTCTATAGACATTGTATATACAGAGCCTGGTGTGGGCAGGGGCAGCTCCATGTCTATAGACATTGTATATACAGAGCCTGGTATGGTGGGGGCAGCCCTCTGTCTATAGACATTGTATATACAGAGCCTGGTGTGGGCGGGGGCAGCTCTCTGTCTATAGACATTGTACATAAAGAGCCTGGTGTGGGTGGGGGCAGCTCTCTGTCTATAGACATGGTATATACAGAGCCTGGTGTGGGTGGGGGCAGCTCTCTGTCTATAGACATGGTATATACAGAGCCTGGTGTGGGTGGGGGCAGCTCTCTGTCTATAGACATTGTATATACAGAGCCTGGTGTGGGTGGGGGCAGCTCTCTGTCTATAGACATTGTATATACAGAGCCTGGTGTGGGCAGGGGCAGCTCTGTCTATAGACATTGTATATACAGAGCCTGATGTGGGCAGGGCAGCTCTGTCTATAGACATTGCATATACAGAGCCTGATGTGGGCATGGCAGTTCTGTCTATAGACATTGTATATATAGAGCCTGGTGTGGGCGGGGGCAGCTCTGTGTCTATAGACATTGTATATACAGAGCCTGGTGTGGGCGGGGGCAGCTCTGTGTCTATAGACATTGTACATACAGAGCCTGGTGTGGGCAGGGGCAGCTCTCTGTCTATAGACATTGTATATACAGAGCCTGGTGTGGGCAGGGGCAGCTCTCTGTCTATAGACATTGTATATACAGAGCCTGGTGTGGGCGGGGGCAGCTCTCCCAGCTCTGCTGTGTTCCTGAAACTAAATGCTTTGATTGTGTGAGAACAGCTGCAGCCAGTAACCTATGTGATACATCGTCGGATTCAGGGTCTCTTTGCCTATATTATGTTGCTGTCAGATGAAGGTGCAAAAACCTGCTGACAGATTCCCTTTAATAGGTAATTACAGGGACACGAGGGAACAAGGATTACATTAAAAACTTTCACTGCAGATTTCTACAACAGTAAAAGCTCTATATGTATGGGGGGAGGGGGAGGTCAATGTCATAGTACAGGTCTAAATCAGAGAAGAAGTTTAATTGGCTATTTTCAACTCCAACATTAATTGTAAATCTATATGTTAAACAACACATAAGTACTGATTTTGGATGGGCCACCAACTTTAAAGGAAATCTGCCATCAATTTTTGCTATGTAATCTGAGAGCAGAATGATATAGAGGCTGAGACCCTCATTCCAGTGATGTGTCGGTGCAGCAGTTATGATACAATCACTATTTTCTCTGTTGCAGATCTAGCAGAGCTCAGAATGGTGAGCTGAATATAACCCCGCCCACAACACTGATTGGCTGCTCTCTGTGTACAAGGTTTACTAACAGAAAGCTGCTAAACACTGGTGGAGCAGGAGGCACGAGACAACTAGTCCTGGTGGTAATTTACTGCTGAGATGAGGTATATATATATATATATATATATGTGTAAAGTATAAAGTCCTGTTACCTGTAAGCCGTTCCCAGCTGGATATAATGAAAGGCGTCAATCTTCATCAGCAGATTCTGTAGTCAGATAGAACATATGGATGTAATATATTCATATAATTATTAGGTTTTCTTTTGGAAAATCATTAGTGATGAGTGTAATGTGTAAGGAGGACATCAGGACTCCTGTACGGCTGCCTGGTATCCCAACTCTGGTATATGATATGAGACGGGGAAAGAAGAATGTTGTGGTTAAAGGGTCTTCCCATCTCCTGTCCCAATATGTAGTAATAATATTATTAGGAAATCCCTCCAATTATAAATGTTCTCCTGATTAGCTGTCACTCACCTCATGTGCAGGACATTGCAGCTTAGGTATCCATGGTTACGACCATTCATATAGTAACAGTTTGTTGCTAGTTGTCGTAACCATGGATACCTGAGCTGTAATGTCCTGCACATGAGGTGAGTGACAGCTAATCAGGAGAACTATGCTACATTTCTTTTAGAAGGGATTTGCTAATATTATTATTATTATTATTACACCTACTACATATTGGGACTGGATCCTGGAGATGGGAAGACCTCTTTTATGCAATCACACATCGATGGTCAGTGGTTTTTAAGCATAATGAATATCACAGTTGACAAATTTACACGTTAGATTTTGACAAATTATCCCAGTAATATCCCCGTTACATGTAGCAGAAAGAACGAAGACCTCATAGATACTGACTGGCCATAACACCCCAGTAGGATCTATAGGATACATGCGGGATCTCTCCTGTGATGGTTTCCAGATCATAGTTACATGTAAGAATTCACTGATGGATCACGATACAAGAGATATGGATTTGTAATATAAAGATGCGGAAGTAATCAACATTACCCATACTTTACTGTGAGGACGCAATTTAGGGGTCTGAACACCTGCTGATAGGTTCCCTTTAAAGTGTAACCGCTGTTTAAATTTGTATTTAATAATAATGTAGAGCAAGTGGTTATTACAAACTTTCAGAATCATCCAAGATAGGAGTGGGGTCTCTGGTCCACACTGCTGCCGCAGGACCTACAGCTCCAACTACACCGTGGGAAAAGATCCAGAGTCATCCAAGATAGGAGTGGCGTCCCTGGTCCGCACTGCTGCCGCAGGACCAACACCGCCACCTACACCGTGGGAAAAGATCCAGAATCATCCAAGATAGGAGTGGTGTCTCTGGTCCGCACTGCTGCCGCAGGACCTACACCGCCACCTACACCGTGGGAAAAGATCCAGAATCATCCAAGATAAGAGTGGTGTCCCTGGTCCGCACTCCTGCCCGATAAAAGATACACAGGGAGCCAATACTTGTATCTGCTGCTCCTATATTTGTAAGGAGGAATAAAGGAGCAGCAGATACAAGTATCGGCTCCCTGTGTATCTTTTATCAGACCAGAGACACCACTCCCATCTTGGATGATTCTGGATCTTTTCCCACGGTGCACGTGGCGGTGTAGGTCCTGCGGCAGCTGTCACCTCAGGCATACAAGCCGGTTGTGGGTGAACACAACCGAACCAGGTGAGCAAGGTCCATCCGGGGTCACCATTTTGGTGGTAACGAGTGATAAGGCACACTGTGTCTCTCTTGTTTTTTATATTACAAACTTTCAGATATACTTCATAAGTGAAATCTGGAAGAAAACCTTTTAAAAACCTTCCACAATGTGTCCCCACTAGGCTGTTTCTAAACTTGACATGCTGGTTGTCAGGGAAATCCATCTTCAGCTCCACACACTGAATATGACCATATAAGGGTGGGGCGAGGTCTACACAGCGTTCACACTACAGCTGATCAGAGTCTCAGGTTACCTCGGGCAGGGACAGTGCTGAGCTCAGGCTGTCAGCACACAGCTCCTGTGATCTCTCCATTCACATCACTCTCCTCTGTGCAATCAGCTGATAACACGGAGCAGAGCGATGTGAATGGAGAGAGATCACAGGAGCTGTGTGCTGACAGCCTGACCAGGTACAGTGCAGCGATCTCGGGCAAGGTGGGTGACGACCAAACAAAGTTGTGTAATAGTCAGAGATTTGCTGTTTCTTTAGAGATGTCATTCTGCTGTAAAAGAGAAAAACCTCAGCGAGACAAGTCGCATTGAAGTCAACGGCAAGTGAGCAGCAACTTGGAACCAGCGACACCATCCCAGATCATTAGATACATTGTGAACCCCAGAATCTGGATATCACCCTGTAGCCTTAGAATAACCGACATCTGAACACTAAAAATAAGTACACCCTCTATTACCTTCTGGATATCATAGTGGAGACCTCTTATTGCAAATCCTGGGATATAATCATACTTCTTAATGCCTTCTGGATACTGCAGATCAAGAAATAAAAAGTAAGTGAGGCATAGATTTCAATATTTAGATAAATTGGTGAAAAATTATTAGATCATACACAGGGTTACCTGCCTGAAGTAATGAAAAGCAATGACATCCCCCCCACACCACTTATTGTCATCTTTCTGCCTACGTACAGTACACACAGAAAGCGGCCAGTGGTAGTGGCGGGGTTCTACGGACAAAGCTGCCAATCAGTGATGTGGGTGGGGTTATAGAGAAAGCTGCCAATCAGTGGTGTGGGTAGAGAAAGCTGCCAATCAGTGGTGTGGGTGGGGTGGGATATACAGATAAAGCTGCCAATCAGTGGTTATAGGCGGGAATTATACACAGGAAGCTGCCAATCAGTGGTATGGGAGGGGTTATACAGAGAATACAGCCAATCGGTGTGGGTGATGAGAGTTTGATTGCAGAACTCAGTATTCTGAGGACAGGTAGATCTGCAGCAGAGAAAACTGGGATTGTGTCATATCTTCAGCAAGCAGCCTAGTAAAATCGCACATCGTTGGAATCAGGGTCTCTGCCCCTACATCTTGCTACTCTCAGATTAAATACCAAGTATCGGGGGACAGATTCCCACTAACAAGAAATGCAAAATATATCATAACATTAAGTCAATATTGTCTATTTTGCCAATTTTGAGTTACTTTTCAGTTTGTTCTTATTTAGGCATTAACAAATAACAACATGCTCTTACCCAAAAACAGTCATCAAGCTGCTAATGAGCGACCTGTCACTGCTGATACAGGGATATTTACAGGGGTCTTCCCATCTCCAGGATCCTGTCCTAATATGTAGAAGGTGTAATAATAATAATAATAATAATAATATTAATAATATATTTATTGGAAATCCCTTCCAATTAGAGATGTAGCATAGTTCTTCTGATTAGCTGTCACTCACCTCATGTGCAGGACATTGCAGCTCAGGTATCCATGGTTACAAACAATCATATAGTGACAGTTTATTGCTAGTGGTCGTAACCATAGATACCTAAGCTGCAATGTCCTGCGCATGAGGTGAGTGACAGCTAATCAGGAGAAATGTGCTACATCTCTAATTGGAGGGATTTCCTAATATTATAATTACACCTACTACATATAGGTATAGGATCTCGGAGATGGGAAGACCTCTTTAAGGTTTTAAACGCTCAATATTAATATTATGCTGCTGGTTACAGGCTACAGTCCAGTACAATCAATCAGGAATGCGATATAAACACAGGTATCAGCACACGTTAATTGGATGTTATAAGTCTTAGCTGAGCGGCTCTGGGCATTCAGACGCTGACGGATAGTACGGGCTGACACTGTTGTACCCTCGGACTGCAGGGCAGCTTGAACGTGTTTGGATGTTAGTCGAGGTTCTTTATCCACCATCCGCACAATCTTGCGTTGAAATCTCTGTCAATGTTTCTTTTCCGTCCACATCTAGGGAGGTTAGCCACAGTGCCATGGGCTTTACACTTCTTGATGACACTGCGCACGGTAGACACAGGAACATTCAGGTCTTTGGAGATGTACTTGTAGCCTTGAGATTGCTCATGCTTCCTCACAATTTGGGTTCTCAAGTCCTCAGACAGTTCTTTGGTCTTCTTTCTTTTCTCCATGCTCAATGTGGTACACACAAGGACACAGGACAGAGGTTGAGTCAACTTTACTCCATGTCAACTGGCTGCAAGTGTGATTTAGTGATTGCCAACACCTGTTAGGTGCCACAGGTAAGTTACAGGTGCTGTTAATTACACTAAATAGAGAAGCATCACATGATTTTTCTAAGGGTGCCAATACTTTTGTCCACCCCCTTTTTTATGTTTGGTGGAATTAGATCCAATTTGGCTTTAGGACAATTCTTTGTGTTTTTTTCATTGAAGACAAATTAAATGAAGATAATAATACCAAAGAATTTGTGATTGCAATCATTTTCAGGAAGAAACTGAGTATTATCTGACAGAATTGCAGGGGGGTCAATACTTTTGGCCACAACTGTAAGACTCCTATTCTTCCTATTCATTCAGGAAGAGTTTACAGCAGTTTCTTTATCATCAGAGACAGGATTCACATCAAACGTGAACACAGGATCCAAACAACAGTGACGCTGCTCCCCCTCTCATCACAATGACCTTTCTTCATGGGCTATAGTTTGCAAGCAGCGCCCTATGGGTACGTTCACACGATCCGGAGGTGCTGTGTGTTGGATGCAGCGCCTCCAGACCTGAAGGAATCTGCAGGTGAACGAATGGTGATCACGGCCGCCAGGTGCCCACGATCAGTGTTCGGTGCAGGGCGACTTATCCCTGCATTCACCCGCTGGAGAGCTCTAATTCCACAGCAATAAATAACGAGCGGAGATGCAGAAGTCCGGCAACACGCACCACGCTGCGGCGGGAGAGGCACAGTAAGGATGGGATTTCTAGAATTCATCCACTTCGCAACGCAGCAGCAAGACACTGCAATCCCGGATTGTGTGCACACAGCCTAAGGCTGCTTTCACACTGCTGATTTTGGAACCCTGTTTGTCCACGGATTCCCACACAAAAGGCAAACTGCATGCTGCAAGCAGCATCCGTTTGCATAGTTTTCATGGATCCATAATGACACGCCCCCTGGTGGGGGAGGGCATTAACAACTGCGTAGTGCGCATGTGCTGCACATGCACAGTTCACACTTCACAGCCCAGAACTACGTCTCCGCCAGTATCTGTACTGTCTGTGGCTTTTCGTGCCCATAGGCACCCGGTCTGATTTACCATGTGGATCCTTTGCATCATGTAACTTTTCACTGAGACCAAAAAACGTATCACGAAGCTCTGTGAAAAGTAACGTGATGCCGCAGATCCACAGCAACACAGTGACACTGGGACGCGCATGGAAGTGTTTTCCATCCCCATTTAAAGACAATAGGGCCTAAAATTGATCGGTGGGCATCCAGTGTTCGGCTCCTGTGTGCGGCTCCTGCATGTGGATCTTGGTTGTGGCTCCAGTGTGCGGCTCCAGTGTGCGGCTCCTGTGTGCGGCTCCTGTGTGCGGCTCCTGTGTGCGGCTCCTGTGTGCGGCTCCTGCATGTGGATCTTGGTTGTGGCTCCAGTGTGCGGCTCCAGTGTGCGGCTCCTGTGTGCGGCTCCTGTGTGCGGCTCCTGTGTGCGGCTCCTGTGTGCGGCTCCTGTGTGCGGCTCCTGTGTGCGGCTCCTGTGTGCGGCTCCTGTGTGCGGCTCCTGTGTGCGGCTCCAGTGCGCGGCTCCTGTGTGCGGCTCCAGTGCGCGTCTTCTGTGTGCGGCTCCTGTGTATAGCTCCTGGTTGTGGCTCCTGTGTGCGGCTCCTGTGTGCGGCTCCTGTGTGCGGCTCCTGTGTGCGGCTCCTGTGTGCGGCTCCTGTGTGCGGCTCCTGTGTGCGGCTCCAGTGCGCGTCTTCTGTGTGCGGCTCCTGTGTATAGCTCCTGGTTGTGGCTCCAGTGTGCGGCTCCAGTGTGCGGCTCCAGTGTGCGGCTCCAGTGTGTGGCTCCAGTGTGCGGCTCCAGTGTGCGGCTCCTGGTTGCGGCTCATTCACACTGATGCCGGTGTGCACGCAGCCTAACGCCTCTTGTATCTGGTGAATTTTAAGTTCCTTTCTGATGACACATTCCTCTTTAGTGACTCACCAAATTCGCAGCGTGTGAACACATTAGATTCCATCATTAGGAGCTACAAAAAAAACGTGTTTTTTGTTAATTTATTAAATTTTTATCATAACGACGGGGAAATCAATGTTTTTAAGATGTCGGGGCGCCCGTCATGTTTTCACGGGTGAAGCCACGTTGCTTTTCTGAAGTGGTTTCGTCAGCGGTTTCGTCGGCGTCTTTGACTTTATAGATAAAGTATAGAGAGCAGATGACTTCCTAGTGGAGTCTGCTGAAAAGACACTTTGTGCACAAACCCAGAGACAAAAGTCTTTTGGGTCCAATGACTTCTGCCAATCCCTCCTCACCTACTAATATACGGCACAAGAAGACGGAGGCCGAGACTTTCTCCAGAGGTCACATGCAGATAAGGAACACAAACACGGCTGGAACGTTGTGTGCTCAGTATTATTTGCTATTGCTTTTTTTTAACTCTCAAAAATCAATCAGCAATTTAATATCGAAGTGAAGGGTTTTCATTTTTTTTATACATTTTTTTCATTTTTATAGAAGGAGCTCTCTCTCTCTCTCTCTCTCTCTCTCTCTCTCTCTCTTACACAAAACATTTAGTTAAATAACTTGTAACTCCCCTGATTCTGCTGCTGTCATCCAGTGCACTATGTGAAATCTCTCCTTTGTAGTGCAACTGGGCTTTTCTCCAGAGTCTTCTCTGGAGATGTGCACTTTCAACCCTTCCTCCCAGACCACGGTTTTGCAGGAAACACCGGACAGAACCTGACAGCCCCGGATAGAACAGAACCGGAGGGCAAATATGGGCAGATCGCAGGTTTCAGGAGTCGTCCCTGCTGAAATTCCAAAATCGCAGCTAGCGGGAGCCGGCCGAGGTCCTGAAATGTCAGCGGGGAGCTCTCCACGGTGCTAAATTTCAGCGCCAGCCGCTGAGCCTCAGCACCCGGCGTCTGGGAGCCGGGAGGATCTGATTGTTCAGATTTTTGCCACGGACAGAAAAATCGCAGCAAGCTGCGGTTTTGTGTCCGGGACAAAAAACACGAATTCTCCTGCATCCGCCCGGACAGATGGAAACCGGATGGCAAAACACTGCCATCCGGCCCCATAGTGATACTATTGGGCCAAAATCGGATCCGGGAATGTTCGGTTCACACCGGACAGCCTCGGATCACTAAAAACATGGTGTGAAGTCGGCCTTTCTCAGCTCAGCCACTTAGCTGAGATTGGCAGAGCCTGGGAGGGGTGAAAAAGCTCGACCCCAGAGAAAATACCAAAAAAAAAAAAAAGCCATTGACTGCAAAAAAGAGAATTTTGTTTACGTACCGTAAATTCTTTTTTCTTTAGTCATCAATGGGAGACCCAGACAATGGGGTTTAGGGCTCTGCCCTCCGGAGGTCACACTAGGTACTACAAGTTTGTAGACACCGCCTCCTCCGCTTATAAACCCCCACCGTAGGAGACATCCTCAGTTTAGTCCATAAGCTGCGAGGAGAAATTAAACCACACCCGAAACATCGGGAAGAATGCCGTGCACAGACGGTTCAACAACCCGGCAAACACTGTCTCAACAGAGAACAGAACAAGTGCAAAATAAGCAACGGAACAACTGGGTGGGTGCTGGGTCTCCCATTGATGACTAAAGAAAAAAGAATTTACGGTACGTAAACAAAATTCTCTTTTTTCTGGTCGTCATAATGGGAGACCCAGACAATGGGGATGTCCTAAAGCAATACCCCAGGGCGGGAAGAGTTCCTCAACAAGACGGATAACACATGGTTCCCTCTAAAGGTGGGCAACCGCCGCCTGGAGAACCCGCCTGCCCAAACTCGCATCCGCAGAGGCATGGGCATGCACCATATAGTGCTTAGAGAAAGTGTGCAGGCTGGACCAAGTGGCCGCCTGACACACCTGTAGAGCAGAAGCTCGATGTCGCAAGGCCCAGGAGGCACCTACAGCTCTCGTAGAGTGTGCCTTCAAACCCACCGGGAGAGGCAAACCGGAAGACCGGTACGCCTCCTGAATGGGAGCCTTGATCCATCTGGCCAAGGTCGACTTCGAAGCCGCGGCCCCCTTACAGCGACCCATCGTGAGGACAAATAAGGAATCCGAACTCCTAAAGGAGGCGGTCCTGGACACATAAATGCGTACAGCTCTCACGAGATCCAGAGTATGGAGGTCGCGCTCAACCTGATGAACGGGAGCGGGGCAAAATGATGGAAGAACAATCTCCTGGTTTAGGTGAAACGTTGAAACCACCTTCGGCAGAAATTCAGGCCGTGGGCGCAACACCACCTTGTCTTGGTGAACCACCAGAAAGGGAGACTTGCACGAAAGTGCAGCCAATTCTGAGACCCGTCTCAGAGACGTAATCGCCACCAGAAAGACCACCTTCTGGGACAGACGAGAGAGAGAGACGTCTCTCAGTGGCTCAAACGGCGGTTTCTGCAGTGTCGCCAGGACCATGTTTAGGTCCCAAGGGTCCAGAGGTCGTCTATAGGGCGGGACCACCCGAGACACCCCCTGCAGAAATTGACGTACCTTCGGGAGGAGCGCCAAGCGCCTGTCAAACAACACTGAAAGTGCTGATACTTGACCTTTCAGAGAGCCAAGGGATAATCCCAACTCCAACCCCGACTGTAGGAAGGCCAACAATGTCGGGATAGACAAAGGCCACGGAGAGCGGCCACCAGAGGCACACCAGGAGAAAAAGATTTTCCACGTTCTGTGGTATATCTTCCTGGAAACAGGTTTCCTTGCCCGATTCATAGTGGCAACCACTGTAGGAGAGAAACCTCTGGATGTCAGCAGCCAGGCCTCAAGAGCCATGCAGTCAATCTGAGGGCCCTGGAATTGAGGTGGAAGAATGGGCCTTGCGCGAGTAGATCTGCGCGTTCTGGAAGAGCCCACCTGTGTCCGCCTGACAGTTGGCACAGGTCCGGGTACCAAGACCTCCTGGGCCAATCTGGAGCCACTAGAATGGCCACTCTGCATTCTGTCCTGATCTTCCACAGGACCCTGGGAATCAGAGCCAGAGGCGGAAACACATATGGCAGCTGAAAGCTGGACCAGCTCAGGATCAGGGCGTCCGCCCCCAGAGACTGGGGATCCCAAGATCTCGCCATGTATTGGGGCACCTGATGATTCAGCCGTGAGGCCATCAGATCCACGTCCGGAGTGCCCCACCTGCCGCAGATGTCCCGGAAGACGTCTGGATGTAGGGACCACTCTCCGGCGTCCATCCCCTGTCGGCTCAGATAGTCGGCCTCCCAGTTCTCGACCCCTGGGATGTGAACTGCGGAGATCAGGCAGCCGTTTTCCTCCACCCAGAGTAGAATGCGGTGGACTTCGGCGAGGGCCTGAGCACTCCTGGTTCCTCCTTGATGATTTATATAAGCGACGGCCGTCGCGTTGTCGGACTGAACCCGAATGGGCTGTCCTGACAGGAATTTCTGAAACGCCAGTAGCGCCAGATAGACCGCCTTGATCTCCAGGACGTTGATCTGCAACGCCGACTCCGACTGAGTCCAGAGGCCTTGAGCCCTGTGGTGCAAGAACACCGCCCCCCAGCCCTTCAGACTGGCGTCGGTGGTCACCACTAACCATGACGGTTTTAGGAAGGACCGGCCCCATGACAGGTGATGTGGCTGGAGCCACCACTGTAGAGAGTCCCTGGTTGGTTGTGACAGTGTCACCAGCCGATTCAGAGAGACCGTCCTCTTGTCCCATCTGCGAAGAATCTCCAGCTGGAGAGGACGGAGGCGAAACTGTGCGAACGGCACCGCCTCTATCGCCGCTACCATGCGACCCACCAGTCTCATCAATACCCGTAGGGATGACTGTGGAGACAGGAGGACATTCTGCACTCCTGATTGGATCGCAAGCTGCTTGGCTTGAGGTAGGGACACCAGGGCCGAGTCCGTGTGGAAGTCCATGCCCAGATATGTCAATGACTGGGTCGGAACCAGGGTCGACTTTTGAATGTTGATAAGCCACCCGAACCGTTCCAGGGACTTCGTGGTCACCTCCAGGCTCACCCGACAAAGGTCTTCCGATGGCGCCCTGACCAACAGGTCGTCCAAATAGGGTATGACGGCGTGTCCCTGCGCATGCAGGAGAGCCATCATGGAAGCCATCACTTTTGTGAACACCCGTGGTGCTGAGGCTAGCCCGAATGGCAGTGCCACAAATTGGAAGTGCTCTTCCCCCACTGCGAATCTCAACCAGCGCTGATGAGCTGGTGCAATGGGGACGTGAAGGTAAGCGTCCCTGATATCGATGGACGCTAGGAAGTCTCCCTGTGACACAGCCGCGATCACTGAGCGCAGGGATTCCATGCGGAACTTCCGAACCAACACGTGACGGTTGAACAACTTGAGGTCCAAAACCGGGCGAAAAGAGCCGTCCTTCTTTGGGACAATAAAGAGGTTGGAGTAAAAACCCCTGAACCTCTCTTCCGTGGGCACAGGGACCACCACTCCGTCTCTGCGGAGTCCCTCCAACACCAGGTGAAAAGCCTGAGCCTTTTCTGGAGATGGAACCGACCGATGGAATCGGGGTATTGGTTGTGACGTCAGCTCTATCCTGTAACCTCTTGAGACTACGTCTCGAACCCACTGATCTTGAATGTGAAGAAGCCACTTGTCCTGAAAGCGGGACAGGCGGCCCCCCACCTGTGGGGAGGCAGGATGAGAGAGCGAGTCATGTCGAGGCGGGCTTGGGGGTGGCAGCCGCTGCCCCCGCCGGCTTCTTCTGACGACTCTTGGAACGCCACTGAGTAGCAGGCTTGCCCCCTCGGTCTGAGCGAGTGGACGTCGTTGATGACTGTGAACCGGAGCGAAAGGACCACTGCTTAGGGTTCCTTTTCACGGTGTACCGTGGCTTAGGCTTATTCTGCGGGATCTTAGACTCAGCAGAATCCTTTATCAATTTGTCCAGTTCGGTGCCAAAAAGCCTGTCGCCAGAGAACGGAAGATTTTGTAAAATCTTCTTAGATGTGGCATCTGAGTCCCAAAGACGCAGCCACAACAACCTGCGGATCGCTATAGCATTGGCCGAGGCCACAGCAGAGCGAGTGGCAGTTTCCAAAGATGCCGTCCTGGCATAGTCCGCATAGGCCCTTGCTCTCTCAGTGAGAGCCAGGACCTCTGGACTGGACCTAGCTAGATCAGTGATACCATCCAAACAGATAGTAATCGCTTGTAGGGTCCAGACCGCGGCAAAATTAGGGGCAAACGAAGACCCCACAGCCTCATAGGAAGACTTGGCGAGTTGCTCGACCTGTCTATCAGTAGCATCCTTCAACGAGGAGCTATCAGAGGCAGAAAACAAGGAGCGCGCAGCAATCCTAGTCATGGAAGCATCCACCTTGGGAGACTGCGACCATTCCTGGAGCGCCTCCTGGGGAAAGGGAAAGCGATTGTCCTTAGTTTTACGGACATAACGCCGCCCAGGATGCAACCTGGGAGCTTTAATCACCCTTCCGAAATTAGTGTGGTCCATGAAGGAGCCACTTGGTCTAGCCTCTGGCCGCAGCCATTGATAGATCTCCTTGGGGTGTACAGTCACCTCCTCAGGAGGAGTGACAAGACGCAATGTCTCATTGATGGAGGACACCAGATCCTCCACCCCATCTGGAGGTTCAGACATAGACCCGAGAGTAGAACCCCCATCATCTTCCTCACCATCAGAGGAACGCTCCTCCTCAGAGAGAGTCTGGAGCTCAGGAGAAGCCTCACGGGCTCGCTTAGGGGGTCTTACAGCAGAAGTAAGAGACACCCGGGGGTAACTAGGAGGAGTAGCTGGGTTCTCCAGTCTCCTATGCAGTGCCTCCAGGGTTTGCGACATGGAGGACATCTGGGACAGCAGAGATTCATTGATCTTATTCTGCGTTTCCCATGGCCCTGGGATCACCTGAACCTCAGGGTATAATCCCGGATTTGCAGACTCAGTAGCAGCAGACCGGGCCTCTGGGCGTCCGCAGTTATTGCAGGACCCCTCCACCAGTGTCCCGTTGCATGTAACACAGGCACTGGAGACCACCGCCGCCTTAGCAGCATGCTTCCCAACTGAGGACATCTCCACAGTGAGGGGAATATAAGCCAAAGTTCACAAACAAACCGGGAATCCCGGTGGCTTACCGACCGCAGTAAAGCGGTAGGAGGAAGCGGTGTGTGTGTGTGACCTCCGCGAGTTCCGGTCTCCCTTGCAAGTGCAGACACGCGCTGCAGCCAGATCCCAGTCGGGAAGCGAGGGAGAAGATGGCCGCCGACAGTGAAGATGTGGGCGGAGCCAGGAACACGCGGGAAGAACACACAACACGCCCAGCGGTGATGTCACCATAAGGGCTGCCTCCTCCTCCTCCAGACTGCCTCAGCAATGGAGGTGCCGGAGCCCGCAGCGCGGGAAAAGAGTGTGAATATCACCACACACACTCTCAGACTGCATGTACACATAAAAACACCCGCAGTCTACAGCCTCAGCCCCTGTGAGACACAGGGCGGTCAGCCAGGGAGACCCCAGCACAGGGTCACCGCCAGAACCGCGGACCCGAGGGTAACCGCGCGGTCTGAGTGTCATGACACCACAGTGACAGACACTACCCCCAGGCACCGCAGGAGACACACCAGGTGCCTCAGTGCCGGTCCGGTCTGTAAGCACCTTTAGGGAGGCCTCGGACGGGGGTACAGCACCAGTCCGGAGTGTAAGCACCATTTAGGGAGGCCTCGGACTGGGCTGGCTCCGTCCGGTCTGTAAGCACCATTTAGGGAGGCCTCGGACGGAGCGGAGCTGTGCAAGGCTCCAGGCTCCCCCTTACCAGAGCCTCCATGGAGGGATGGAAAGGAAAGGAGCGCGACAGCGTACCGGGAGAACACTGAAGTGTCCAGGCTAAAAAGCCCTCCGGTACCTCCACCAGCGTGTTCCGCAGAGGGTGAGCGGGGAGGCTGTCGGGGGTCCCGAGCGGGACCATTTTACCTTGTCTTCATACGCCATCACGTAAGCTGTGAGAATGCAGTGAAGTGCAAGCAAAGCGTGATCCTCCGAGCACACTAAGTTTAAAACTGAGGATGTCTCCTACGGTGGGGGTTTATAAGCGGAGGAGGCGGTGTCTACAAACTTGTAGTACCTAGTGTGACCTCCGGAGGGCAGAGCCCTAAACCCCATTGTCTGGGTCTCCCATTATGACGACCAGAAAACAGAGATTTCACATGCTGCGCTCCAGAAGAAACAAAGGTGAATATCTCTACAATGGAATGACAGCGCGAAATGGAAAAAAAAAGCTTAACTCGGCATTCCTGAGCAGCGTATGGATGGTAACGCTATAGAGAGGTGAGGGTTAAAGAATCAGGTGCTGGGAAAATACAAAACGTGCCAAATCACTAAACACACACGGGCCAGAGAGGAGGAACGTGACTACATGTGTCTGCAGAGTAAGGTCACACGTGACACATGCAACCTATGACGGTGCCTCGTGCTCTCGCCCTGCTGCAATGAGGGGCGACAATATACATTGGTTACATTATCTACACACTGCAGGGTTCATTCATGTTCCAGGAAAGATCATCAAGTCCTTATGATGCGATCAAGGTCCATTTAAGAAGTAAAAAGAAGAATAACAGTGTATCAAAGGGGTTGTTCACTCCTCGGATAACCCCCTCTCAATCCCTATTTAAAATAACAAAACTTATACTCACGACTAATGCCGGCGCTGTTCCAGCTGTGTCGTTGCGATCTCTCAGGGTTATGTCACATGATTCCAGCGCCCAATCAGCGTCCACTTCACTCTTCATGTCCTCAGACAGATCTCTAACATCTGGAGCGAGAAGCAGCTGCTCATTGGCCGCCAGAATCACGTGACTTAACACTGAGAGACCGCAATGACACAGCTGGAACAGCGCCGGCACTGGAGGTTAGTATACGTTTTATTATTTTAAATGGAAAAAACATATGGATTGAGAAGGGTTTCTCCGAGTAGGGAACAATCCATTTATACCTTCTAGACGAAAAGCTGTATTTTCCTATGATTACATATAAGGCCTCATTCACACGTCCGTGAATCTCGGACACATTCTATAGGTAGAGACATACTTATGCAAGTTGTAAATGAAGATACTTGCACGAGTCTCACATGACTCACCCGGAACGGCCACTGCATTTCTGGACAGGAGCGTGGAGCTGCATAGAAACACAAGCAGCTGATGTCATCCCGTCCAGAGAGGCAGCGGCCGATCCAGGTGAGTCATGTGAGACTCGTGCAAGTATCTTCATTTGCAGCTTGCATAAGTATGTCTCTGCCTATAGAATGTGTCCGAGATTCATGGACGTGTGAATGACGCCTTATATGTAATCATAGGAAAAATACAGCTTTTAGTCTAGAAGGTATAAATGGATTCTCCCCTACTTGGAGAAACCCTTCTCAATCCATATGTTTCCTCCATTTAAAATAATAAACGTATACTAACCTCCTCCGGCGCTGTTCCAGCTGTGTCATTGCGGTCTCTCAGTGTTAAGTCACGTGATTCTGGCGGCCAATCAGCAGCTGCTTCTTCCTCCAGATGCTAGAGATCTGTCCTAGGACATGGAGAGTCAAGTGGACGCTGATTGGGCGCTGAAATCATGTGACGTAACCCTGAGAGATTATCTGTCCAACTTATCTGTCCAACTTCTGAACAGATCTCTGGTTGCAGTGAAATCATGGACACATTGTTACATTTGTACACAGCCACAAAACGGAGCAATGTATCCATGATTTCACTGCAACCAGTAAGTTGTTCAGAAGTTGGACAGATAAGTTGGTGTGTGTAAAGTGGCCCTTACAGATACTGAGGTAAAACTCACCAAATACTCAGCGTGTGCACGAGGCCTTACAGATACTGAGGTAAAACTCACCAAATACTCAGCGTGTGCACGAGGCCTTACAGATACTGAGGTAACAACTCACCAAATACTCAGCGTGTGCACGAGACCTTACAGATACTGAGGTAAAAACTCACCAAATACTCAGCGTGTGCACGAGGCCTTACAGATACTGAGGTAAAAACTCACCAAATACTCAGCGTGTGCACGAGGCCTTACAGATACTGAGGTAACAACTCACCAAATACTCAGCGTGTGCACGAGACCTTACAGATACTGAGGTAAAAACTCACCAAATACTCAGCGTGTGCACGAGGCCTTACATATACTGAGGTAAAAACTCACCAAATACTCAGCGTGTGCACGAGGCCTTACAGATACTGAGGTAAAAAGTCACCAAATACTCAGCGTGTGCACGAGGCCTTACAAATACTGAGGTAAAAAGTCACCAAATACTCAGCGTGTGCACGAGGCCTTACAGATACTGAGGTAACAACTCACCAAATACTCAGCGTGTGCACGAGGCCTTACAGATACTGAGGTAAAAACTCACCAAATACTCAGCGTGTGCACGAGGCCTTACAGATACCGAGGTAACAACTCACCAAATACTCAGCGTGTGCACGAGGACTTACAGATACTGAGGTAAAAAGTCACCAAATACTCAGCGTGTACACGAGGCCTTACAGATACTGAGGTAAAAACTCACCAAATACTCAGCGTGTGCACGAGGCCTTACAAATACTGAGGTAAAAAGTCACCAAATACTCAGCGTGTGCACGAGGCCTTACAGATACTGAGGTAACAACTCCCCAAATACTCAGCGTGTGCACGAGGCCTTACAGATACTGAGGTAAAAAGTCACCAAATACTCAGCGTGTGCACGAGGCCTTACAAATACTGAGGTAACAACTCCCAAATACTCAGCGTGTGCACGAGGCCTTATGGTGGGTTTACACACACCATCATTGTATCCAATCTCTGAACCAATCTCTGGTGTGCAGTGAAATCATGGACACATAGTTCCATTTGCGGCTGTGTACAACATGGAGCAATCTGTCCATATTTCACTGCAACCAGAGATTGGTTCAGAGATTGGATACAATGATTGGTGTGTGTAAACCACCATTACAGATACTGAGGTAACAACTCACCAAATACTCAGCGTGTGCACGAGGCCTTACAGATACTGAGGTAACAACTAACCAAATACTCAGCGTGTGCACGAGGCCTTACAGATACTGAGGTAACAACTCCCCAAATACTCAGCGTGTGCACGAGGCCTTACAGATACTGAGGTAAAAACTCACCAAATACTCAGCGTGTGCACGAGGCCTTACAGATACCGAGGTAACAACTCACCAAATACTCAGCGTGTGCACGAGGACTTACAGATACTGAGGTAAAAAGTCACCAAATACTCAGCGTGTCACGAGGCCTTACAGATACTGAGGTAAAAACTCACCAAATACTCAGCGTGTGCACGAGGCCTTACAAATACTGAGGTAAAAAGTCACCAAATACTCAGCGTGTGCACGAGGCCTTACAGATACTGAGGTAACAACTCCCCAAATACTCAGCGTGTGCACGAGGCCTTACAGATACTGAGGTAAAAAATCACCAAATACTCAGCGTGTGCACGAGGCCTTACAAATACTGAGGTAACAACTCCCCAAATACTCAGCGTGTGCACGAGGCCTTATGGTGGGTTTACACACACCAATCATTGTATCCAATCTCTGAACCAATCTCTGGTTGCAGTGAAATCATGGACACATAGTTCCATTTTGCGGCTGTGTACAACATGGAGCAATCTGTCATGATTTCACTGCAACCAGAGATTGTTCAGAGATTGGATACAATGATTGGTGTGTGTAAACCCACCATTACAGATACTGAGGTAACAACTCACCAAATACTCAGCGTGTGCACGAGGCCTTACAGATACTGAGGTAACAACTAACCAAATACTCAGCGTGTGCACGAGGCCTTACAGATACTGAGGTAACAACTCCCAAATACTCAGCGTGTGCACGAGGCCTTACAGATACTGAGGTAACAACTCCCAAATACTCAGCGTGTGCACGAGGCCTTACAGATACTGATGTAAAAACTCACCAAATACTCAGCGTGTGCACGAGGCCTTACAAATACTGAGGTAAAAACTCACCAAATACTCAGCGTGTGCACGAGGCCTTACAAATACTGAGGTAAAAAGTCACCAAATACTCAGCGTGTGCACGAGGCCTTACAGATACTGAGGTAAACAACTCCCCAAATACTCAGCGTGTGCACGAGGCCTTACAGATACTGAGGTAACAACTCACCAAATACTCAGCGTGTGCACGAGGCCTTACAGATACTGAGGTAACAACTCACCAAATACTCAGCGTGTGCACGAGGCCTTACAGATACTGAGGTAACAACTCACCAAATACTCAGCGTGTGCACGAGACCTTACAAATACTGAGGTAAAACCTCACCAAATACTCAGCGTGTGCACGAGGCCTTACAGATACTGAGGTAAAACCTCACCAAATACTCAGCGTGTGCACGAGGCCTTACAGATACTGAGGAAAACCTCACCAAATACTCAGCGTGTGCACGAGCCTTACAGATACTGAGGGAAAACCTCACCAAATACTCAGCGTGTGCACGAGGCCTTACAGATACTGAGGTAACAACTCACCAAATACTCAGCGTGTGCACGAGACCTTACAAGTTTTCAGTGTTATGAATTCTATACACAGATTACCCTGTATTGCTGTATGAGGATGTCTCTGGCTGTATTGAATATCTTCTTATGTAACATGTCTGAATACTGCGCCAGGGTATAGTCATAGTCAAATCCATACACCTCGATGTCTCCCAGGCAGATCTCATTGTTGGCACATATGGTTGCTGGATTTAGCAGATTGCAGACACCGGGAGGAAGAAGATCTGAAAGAGAACACAAAACTAGATTATTAGATTTTTTTTTACTCAAACAATTCAAGGGATCCGGTCATGTTGAACATGTGGTGATCTGTGATCAGCCGGTGTACAGGAGGAGAAGCTGAGCAGAATGATATACATGTTTGTGGGAAAAGATTCAGTATAAATTGTATTTTATTCTCTGAATTCCCTGGAGTCTGTATGTATAAGAGTCCAGTGGGTGGAGCTACTCAGTGATTGACAGCTAGCTCTGCATGCACAGTACAGGGAAGATTGTCAGTCACTGATAGCCCCGCCAACTGGCCTCATTTACTGAAACTTTTCCTATATATAATTGTCTATTAATCTGATCCGCTCCTCTTGTAGATCAGATAACATTTCTTAGGGCGTTAAAAAAAATCGGTCTGTTTCTCATCCAGGAGAGTCGGATGAGTGTCATCCGTTTTATGCTCCGTTTGGCATGCAACTGCTATGCAAGTGTGCATTTTTTTCACAGATAACATCTGAGTGCTGTCCATGTGACATCTATGTGCTGTCCGAGTGTAATGCGTGTTTAACATGGCATTTCTCATGCTGTATAAAGTTAAAAAAGGGTAGACACGCAGAGTAAAAATTATTTATTAGAAATAAAGACACACATGCTTAGGGACTCCATCTGTATTACCCCCACACAGCCCTCCACGATCCTGGACTTTGTCTTCTCTCTTCTTCAAATGATACATCACACATCACGTGGAGGAAGTCCGCTCCCTGTGCTGTGTGATCACTGAATGGGACTGCGGGTGGTAAACGGTGACACCACTGTCATAGTAACCAAATAAGCGGTTACTACAGCAACGATGAGCAGCGGCGAGATCACAGCGGCTTCTGAATGAGCCGACTCATACACCAGCTGCAGGAGTTACCTCCCTGCTTACCAATAACAGCAGCACCGGCAAGCAGGGAGTTAACTCTGCTGTCACTTGGGCTCCAGTAGGAGGGGCACATGGAGCAGCTGCAGTGACAGCAGAGTTAACTCCCTGCTTGCCGACACTGCTGTTATTGTTAAGCAGGGAGGTAACTCCTGTGGCTGGTGTATGAGTCGGCTCATTCAGAAGCCGCTGTGATCTCGCCGCTGCTCATCGTTGCTATAGTAACCGCTTATTTGGTTACTATGGCAATGGTGTCAGCAGTGACGTCACCGCTTACCACCCGCAGTCTCATTCAGTGATCACACAGCATGGGGAGCGGACTACCTCCACGTGATGTGTGATGTATCATTTGAAGAAGAGGGAAGGCAGCAGAGGGAAGGCAGCAGAGGGAAGGCAGCAGAGGGAAGGCAGCAGAGGGAAGGCAGAAGAGGGAAGGCAGAAGAGGGAAGGCAGAAGAGGGAAGGCAGAAGAGGGAAGGCAGAAGAGGGAAGGCAGAAGAGGGAAGGCAGAAGAGGGAAGGCAGAAGAGGGAAGGCAGAAGAGGGAAGGCAGAAGAGGGAAGGCAGAAGAGGGAAGGCAGAAGCGGGAAGGCAGAAGAGGGAAGGCAGAAGAGGGAAGGCAGAAGAGGGAAGGCAGAAGACCAGGAACGTGGAGGGCTGCGTGGGGTAATACAGATGGAGTCCCTAAGCGTCTCTGTGTCTTTATTTCTAAGGCTGCATTCACATTGTGATTTTTTGCAATCTGTGGCTGTCCATTGTAAAACGGACAGCCATGGATCCGATTTAGCCCCCATGTATCCCTATGGGAAACGGATCGGATTTGCCCTTAATTGGCATCCGATTTGTGATGGATCCGATTCTGTCCAATCTTTTGCTGTACTTAAAATCGTAGACTGCTCCGATTTTGGGCGCAGTGGACCAAATCGGACACAATCAGATCCGACACGGTCCAGGGCAATTAACATGGGGGCCTATGGAGCGGAGCGCGGATCCGATAAAAAAATCGAATTGTTTCTTGGATCCGATTTAGTGCACCACGCATGCGCAGAATGTTTTTTCCGGCTTCAAAGATATTAAAATCGGCTCCGTCATAAAATCAGATGAGACACATAAGTGTCCTCTGATCCGTTTCTATCCATTTCTGTCCGTGGGGTCCTGCAAAGAAAAGGATCCGATGGACAGGAAAAAAATCGCTATGTGAAAGCAGCCTAATAAATAATTTTTACTCTGTGTGGTGTCTTTTTTTTAACCATTTATTGGAGATTGTTAATGGCCGGGTCTAACCTGGCCTGACATTAAGAATCTCGGGTTTAATACCAGCTGGTAAAACAAAGCTGGAATTAACTCCTTATAACCCAGCGGGCCACCCACCACCAGAGCCACTGGAAGAGCCTGGTAAGGCGCCTAGAAATGGTGCTTATTATTAATGCGCCATTTTCAAGGGCGGCTGTGGGCTGTTGTTCTTTAGCGTGGGGGGGGCCCTATAACAATGGGCCCTCATCCCACTGAGAATAGCAGCCCTCAGCTGCCTAGTTTTACCTTGGCTGGCAATGAAAAATAGGGTGCAACCCATGCATTTTTTTGCCAGCCAAGGTAAAATTAGGCAGCTGAGGGTGGCAGCTCGCAGCTGTCGGTTTTCATCGGGCCAGACTTAAAAAAAGCTGTGAATCCCCACACGTTTTAATTATTATTTATTTAACACCAGGTTGGTTGCCATAGAATAATGTGTATGGCAACCAAGCAGAATCACTGTCCAGATTGAGGAAATCCAGTCTGACTACAAAAGCCAATCACAGAAGCTCTCAAACAGTGTGAGCGTCTCTGATTGGCTGTTTCTCAGACAGTGAAGTGAATATGTAATTAGCTTAATGAGCGTCCCCAGAAGTAGCAGCGGGAGTCTGGTAAGCCTGATCTGTCTATCCCATCTATGGTATTCTAACTTTTTCCAGCATGAGGAGCACCATGCTAACATCGCTCTCCGTGTGCTGTCCGATATTTTGTTGGACACATTGACTTGCATTGACACATTGACTTGCACTGGCGAGTCTTTGCCGTGAACCGCATACTGTTGCAGCATGTTGCAACATAAAAAGCTGAAGACACACGTTAATGTGTTCTGACTCATTAAATCACATTGGTCCGAGTACAATGTGAGATTTTCTCACAGTGTGTCCGTGCCCTTATATGACAAGTTTGCCTTTAAGTGACTACTTTGCCCATTTGACCATATACAAGATAAATACTTTTGGCCTGCGGCAACCCGGCCCGCACACCAGGACGCGGCGACCCGGCCCGCACACCAGGACGCGGCGACCCGGCCCGCACACCAGGACGTGGCAAACCGGCCCGCACACCAGGACGTGGCAGCCCGGCCCGCACACCAGGACGTGGCAACCCGGCCCGCACACCAGGACGTGGCAACCCGGCCCGCACACCAGGACGTGGCAACCCGGCCCGCACACCAGGACGTGGCAACCCGGCCCGCACACCAGGACGCGGCAACCCGGCCCGCACACCAGGACGTGGCAACCCGGCCCGCACACCAGGACGTGGCAACCCGGCCCGCACACCAGGACGCGGCACACCAGGACGCGGCAACCCGGCCCGCACACCAGGACGTGGCAACCCGGCCCACTCACCGGGCTGCAGTGGTGCTAATTTTTATTCTCAGTAATGACCATTGAATAAGTAAGATTTATTTATAAAGTCTTTTACTACATATACTTCATTCCAGTGCAGTAACCTGGTGAAGCGCCCGTGTGTGTCGTGAAACGGCCCGTTGTTAGGTGGATTCCCATCCTCTCCCCCCTGCACCGCTGGAATGCTGTTTTTAAAAATTAATAAAAGTTTGTCCAAGAAGATCGGTGAGTGCTGCCACTGTGTATACTCATGATTCTACCACATATACACTACCACCATGTGTATACTACAAGTTCCTCTAATGTGTGTATACTATTACTACAATGTGTATACTACCACCACCAGCACAACTATACCACATCTATATCACTACTGCCCCTGCTCTGTATATACTGCCTCTATGTGTAGATCACCATCACTAGAAATATTTTTACAGCATTTTTAGTCACTTTACAACCTGTAAATAATGTAAATCTCCTGTTGTCTCTTTCTTTGGTTCTGATGTCACCAGCAGCAGCTCCCCCTCCCCCAGCCTGACACCTGCTCACACACTGCTGCTGTCAGTCCTCACTGCACTGTCTGCAGCCCTCACTACTACTACTACTCCCAGCATCCTTCCCTGCAGCCCTTACTACTACTACTACTACTACTACTCCCAGCATCCTTCCCTGCAGCCCTTACTACTACTACTACTCCCAGCATCCTCCCCTGCAGCCCTCACTACTACTACTACTCCCAGCATCCTCCCTGCAGCCCTCACTACTACTACTACCACTCCCAGCATCCTCCCCTGCAGCCCTCACTACTACTACTACTCCCAGCATCCTTCCCTGCAGCCCTTACTACTACTACTACTCCCAGCATCCTTCCCTGCAGCCCTTACTACTACTACTACTACTACTCCCAGCATCCTTCCCTGCAGCCCTTACTACTACTACTACTACTACTACTCCCAGCATCCTTCCCTGCAGCCCTTACTACTACTACTACTCCCAGCATCCTCCCCTGCAGCCCTCACTACTACTACTACTCCCAGCATCCTCCCCTGCAGCCCTCACTACTACTACTACCACTCCCAGCATCCTCCCCTGCAGCCCTCACTACTACTAATACTACTACCACTCCCAGCATTCTCCCCTGCAGCCCTCACTACTACTAATACTACTACCACTCCCAGCATTCTCCCCTGCAGCCCTCACTACTAACACTACTACTACTCCCAGTATCCTCCCCTGCAGCCCTCACTACTACTCCCAGCATCCCCCCTGCAGCCCTCACTACTACTACTCCCAGCATCCTCCCCTGCAGCCCTCACTACTACTACTCCCAGCATCCTCCCCTGCAGCCCTCACTACTACTCTACTCCCAGCATCCCTCCCCTGCAGCCCTCACTACTACTACTCCCAGCATCCCCCCTGCAGCCCTCACTACTACTCCTACTCCCCAGCAATCCCCCCCCTGCAGCCCTCACTACTACTACTCTCCAGCATCCCCCCTGCAGCCCTCACTACTACTCCTACTCCCAGCATCCCCCCTGCAGCCCTCACTACTACTACTCCCAGCATCCCCCTTGCAGCCCTCACTAACTACTACTCCCAGCATCCCCCCCTGCAGCCCTCACTACTACTACTCCCAGCATCCCCCCCTGCAGCCCTCACTACTACTCTACTCCCAGCATCCCCCCCTGCAGCCCTCACTACTACTCCTACTCCCAGCATCCCCCCCTGCAGCCCTCACTACTACTCTACTCCCAGCATCCCCCCTGCAGCCCTCACTACTACCTATCCCAGCATCCCCCCCTGCAGCCCTCACTACTACTCCTACTCCAGCATCCCCCCTGCAGCCCTCACTACTACTCTACTCCCAGCATCCCCCCTGCAGCCCTCACTACTACTCCTAGCATCCCCCCTGCAGCCCTCACTACTACTACTACTCCCAGCATCCCCCCCTGCAGCCCTCACTACTACTACTCTCTCCTAGCATCCTCCCCCTGCTGCCCTCACTACTACTACTACTCCCAGCATCCTCCCCTGCAGCCCTCTATACTACTTACATACTACTACTACTCCCAGCATCCTCCCCTGCAGCCCTCACTACTACTACTACTCCCAGCATCCCCCCTGCAGCCCTCACTACTCACTACTTTCCCAGCATCCTCCCTGCAGCCCTCATACTATCCTACTACTCCCTCCCCTGCAGCTCCTACTACTACTCCCAGCATCCCCCCTGCAGCCCTCACTACTACTACTACCCAGCATCCTCCCCTGCAGCCCTCACTACTACTTACTCCCAGCATCCTACTCCTCCTGCAGCCCTCACTACTACTCCTACTCCCAGCATCCCCCCCTGCAGCCCTCACTACTACTACTCCCAGCATCCTCCCCTGCAGCCCTCACTACTACTACTCCCAGCATCCTCCCCTGCAGCCCTCACTACTACTCCCAGCATCCTGCCCTGCAGCCCTCACTACTACTCCCAGCATCCTGCCCTGCAGCCCTCACTACTACTACTCCCAGCATCCCCCCCCCTGCAGCCCTCACTACTACTACTCCCAGCATCCCCCCCCCCTGCAGCCCTCACTACTACTACTCCCAGCATCCCCCCCCCCTGCAGCCCTCACTACTACTCCTACTGCCAGCATCCTGCCCTGCAACCCTCACTACTACTCCCAGCATCCCCCCCTGCAGCCCTCACTACTACTCCTACTCCCAGCATCCCCCCCTGCAGCCCTCACTACTACTCCCAGCATCCCCCCCTGCAGCCCTCACTACTACTCCCAGCACCCTCCCTGCAGCCCTCACTACTACTCCCAGAATCCTCCCCTGCAGCCCTCACTACTACTCCCAGCATCCCCCTGCAGCCCTCACTACTACTCCCAGCATCCTCCCCTGCAGCCCTCACTACTCCTACTCCCAGCATCCCCCCTGCAGCCCTCACTACTACTCCTACTCCCAGCATCCCCCCTGCAGCCCTCACTACTACTCCTACTCCCAGCATCCCCCTGCAGCCCTCACTACTACTCCAGCATCCTCCCCTGCAGCCCTCACTACTACTACTACTCCCAGCATCCCCCCCTGCAGCCCTCACTACTACTCCCAGCACCCTCCCTGCAGCCCTCACTACTCCTCCCTCAGCGTCTCTCTGCTCCTGCACTCACCTCTCACCAGCTTCTTCATCTCCCGGTAGCGGCTCCACAGTTGGGTTTTGCTGTCTACCTTCTCCTCCCCGGGGGTCTCCCCTCCTCCAGTGGCGGGGGGCCCGGGGCCCTGTTGGTGCAGCTGGGCACACAGCCCCCTCCTGCAGCCGGCCGCCCCCCACATCCCGGGCACAGAGCGCTGACATTACTCTGCAGCAAACCGTGCGGCCGGCGGAGGAGGAGACGCCCCTGCTGGAGGCCCAGGGAACTGCAGGCAGAGTCTCCATACATACAATCTCACAGGGGATCCCGGGTGTCACAGCTCACCCCCTCCACCTCCCTTCACAAGAACTTGTGCACACGCTCATTAGATGCTTCCACTAATAATAATGCTACGTTCACGTGACGTAATTGCTGCATTTTTTTGCAGTGGCGCTTCTTTTGCGCGTGTACCGTGCAAAAAAGCGCGACTGCATTCACACACTGCGCTTGTCCGGAGCACATTTTATCATGTGGCCTATGGGAAAAGAGCGGTGAAAAAAAGTGCAAAGAATTGACATGGTCATTACTTCCTTTAAAGTCCTTAAAAATATCCGACTAGATGGAGGGCAGTGACATCATGATGGGGGCGGCAGCTGTCTCTCCCCACCCTCATGCACTCTCCCCCTGTGTGCTGTCTTCTCCCCATGAGTATGTAAGGCCTCATGCACACGCTGAGTATTTGGTGTTTTTAGCTCAGTATTTGTAAGGCCTCGTGCACACACTGATGGTGGGTTTACACGTCGCGATATCGCAGTACAATTTCAATGAAAAGTCACGTGATTCGATCGTTGGACCCGATATCGTTCCTGCGTTGTATGGTGTGAACGTCCAATACGATGCAGGAACGATGTCAATGCGATATCGGGGATCGAATGAGCGTGCTATTCAATGCCCCGATATTGCATAGCGATTGAAGCCGGATCGTGCTGTGTAAACGCCCAATTACGATGCGATTTCATACGTCACCCATTCACTCCCATGTTAACTATGCGATCCTGGGTTGGGAGGCGGTGACATCGCACGGACGTTGTAATACGATATCGCAGCGTGTAAACATTCAATGCGATGCGGGAGAAACGTGCACTAATTGCGCGCTCCCGCGCCATTGAGTTGCGATATCGAAACGATATCGTGGCGTGTAAACCCACCATGAGTATTTGGTGAGTTTTTACCTCAGTATCTGTAAGGCCTCGTGCACACGCTGAGTATTTGGTGAGTTGTTACCTCAGTATCTGTAAGGCCTCGTGCACACGCTGAGTATTTGGTGAGTTTTTACCTCAGTATCTGTAAGGCCTCGTGCACACGCTGAGTATTTGGTGAGTTTTTACCTCAGTATCTGTAAGGCCTCGTGCACACACTGAGTATTTGGTGAGTATTTACCTCAGTATCTGTAAGGCCTCGTGCACACACTGAGTATTTGGTGAGTTTACCTCAGTATCTGTAAGGCCTCGTGCACATGCTGAGTATTTGGTGAGTTTTTACCTCAGTATTTGTAAGGCCTCGTGCACACACTGAGTATTTGGTGAGTTATTACCTCAGTATTTGTAAGGCCTCGTGCACACGCTGAGTATTTGGTGAGTTGTTACCTCAGTATCTGTAAGGCCTCGTGCACACGCTGAGTATTTGGTGAGTTGTTAACTCAGTACTTGTAAGGCCTCGTGCACACGCTGATGGCCACTTTACACGTCCTGATATCGGCGTCCAACTCTGATAAAAAGTCACGTGGTTCGTGCGTTGGCCCCGATATTGTTCGTGCGTTGTATGGTGTAAATATACAATACGATGCACAAGCGATGCCAAAACGATATCGGGGATCAAATGAGCGTGCTCCCCAACGGCCCGATATTGGATGGCAGCATAATGCTGTGTAAAAGCCCAACAACGATGTGGAGTACAACTTCCCCTATTCTCTCCCATGTTAAATGGTCGTTCCTGGGTCGGCCGTACAAGGGGGCGTACACATCGCTGTTGCGTTAGCTGCCGATATCGCGCTGTGTAACATCTCCTATGTGATCTTGGAATTCTGCCCAGAAAAAGCGTGCTCCCACGGCGTTGGATCCAATATCGGGCCGATGTTGGGACGTGTAAAGTGGCCATGAGTATTTGGTGAGTTGTTACCTCAGTATTTGTAAGGCCTCGTGCACACGCTGAGTATTTGGTGAGTTTTTACCTCAGTATCTGTAAGGCCTCGTGCACACGCTGAGTATTTGGTGAGTTGTTACCTCAGTATCTGTAAGGCCTCGTGCACACGCTGAGTATTTGGTGAGTTTTTACCTCAGTATCTGTAAGGTCTCGTGCACACGCTGAGTATTTGGTAAGTTGTTACCTCAGTATCTGTAAGGCCTCGTGCACACGCTGAGTATTTGGTGGGTTTTTTCCTCAGTATTTGTAAGGCCTCGTGCACACACTGAGTATTTGGTGAGTTTTTACCTCAGTATTTGTAAGGCCTCGTGCACACGCTGAGTATTTGGTGAGTTTTTACCTCAGTATTTGTAAGGCCTCATGCACACGCTGAGTATTTGGTGAGTTTTTACCTCAGTATTTGTAAGGCCTCGTGCACACGCTGAGTATTTGGTGAGTTGTTGCCTCAGTATCTGTAAGGCCTCGTGCACACGCTGAGTATTTGGTGAGTTTTTACCTCAGTATCTGTAAGGCCTCGTGCACATGCTGAGTATTTGGTGAGTTTTTACCTCAGTATCTGTAAGGCCTCGTGCACACGCTGAGTATTTGGTGAGTTTTTACCTCAGTATCTGTAAGGCCTCGTGCACACGCTGAGTATTTGGTGAGTTTTTACCTCAGTATTTGTAAGGCCTCGTGCACACGCTGAGTATTTGGTGAGTTTTTACCTCAGTATCTGTAAGGCCTCGTGCACACGCTGAGTATTTGGTGAGTTGTTACCTCAGTATCTGTAAGGCCTTGTGCACACGCTGAGTATTTGGTGAGTTTTTACCTCAGTATTTGTAAGGCCTCGTGCACACGCTGAGTATTTGGTGAGTTGTTACCTCAGTATCTGTAAGGCCTCGTGCACACGCTGAGTATTTGGTGAGTTTTTACCTCAGTATCTGTAAGACCTCGTGCACACGTTGGCATTAATTCCTTTATTACGCAGTCTGCCAAAGTCACTGGGCGGCTGAAAAAGCAGCAGAATGGCTCTTCTATGAAAGCGCCAATTTGTGGGGTGGCTGCGGGCTGTAATTTGCAGTGTGCTGAACCCAGAACGTTCGGGCCTCCCCATGCTGAGGATTTCAGCCCTCAGCTACCTAGTTGTGCCCAGCTGGAAATCAAAAGTTCAGTGAAGCTCCACATCATTTTTTGTATATATATTTCAAGAAATAACTTAAAAATAAGGGCTCCCCTGTATTTTGATTACCAGCCAGGTAAAACTAGACAGCTGGGGGTACGTGACAGCCCGGAGCTGCCTGTTGTACCTGTGCTGATGACTACATATACAGCGGAGCCCCACGTCACATTATGACATCTAGAAGCCATGTTTTTTCTTCCATCCTATTCTCAGTCACAACAATGACTGCAAAAAACCTCAGCAAAATCTGCATGAAAAAAAGAGGCAAAAACGAACTAAAAGACCAAAGACCCCCGACCCCTCTGTACGGATCTCTGGGTCATGGTGCGGATTTTGGACATCAAAGGTCTGCAGCGCACATCCTGGTTTTGGCACCCAAACACTGATGGACACTGATCAGTGAAAAACTGCAGTGTGAAGCCAGCCTTACTTTGACAGTGTCAGTCAGCAAGGCTGACTATACATGGCCTTAGAGGGACTATAACCCCTACAGAAACTGCAACTTTAGGGTTAGGGTTCTCCATTCTGCAGAAACTGAAGTTTAAGCAAATATGCCAATTAGGCTGCTTTATGTAACCTTCTAGAGGCCAGAAGCTCAGTGCAACTTTCCGCTCTCTGGTGCTGCATGTCCCCACCTCCTTCACTGGTGATTGACAGCCAGAGCTTTCTCTGTAGATAGTACTCACTGAAAAATCATTGTTGTCAATCACCAGTGAGGAAGATGAGGACATGCAAAACCACCGATCCTTTTGGAAACATCCAGGGTGCTCCAGGCCTCTGGGCCACAGCCAGGGTGCGCCGGGCCCCTGGGCCACAGCCAGGGTGCGCCGGGCCCCTGGGCCACAGCCAGGGTGCGCCGGGCTCCTCAGCCAGTCAGGGGGCGCCGGGCCCCTCGGCCACTGCCAGGGTGCGCCGGGCCCCTCGGCCACCGCCAGGGTACATGGAGAACCCTAACTAGCATATTTATTCCTACAGATCATAGATGGCGGGTTGACTACAAAAAGGGCAATTTTTGAAGGTACTATATGCCCTACAGAGCTATGTTCTTAGTGTATGATGTAGGTTTGGGCTCAGAGATTTCCTTTACATCATTTTATGAGTCCGGCTGTAGATGGATTCTTTTATTGCTCATTTATATTAGAGGAATATGCAGCCATTCTGATTTCCATTTTCATAGTAAGTACACCAATCTCAATGATTTTACAGGACGGGTCACGCTGCTGCAAACCGTGATTTCAACTAATCACAAATGATGATTGAAAATATGATTTCTCACCATTCGATCACTGAGTGATTATGCGCTGGACAATAAATAGGGTCGATCGTAACCCAATGTGAAAGAGCTTTAAAATGTTACTTTAGGTGGGAAGCTTTTATGATTGTATTATTATAAAGATTTGCAAAAGAATAAGTTTGCTTAGAGCCGGGGATTGGAGCAGATGACCCAGGGGGCACTTCCAACTCATCATTCATGGGGAGATGAAGGAAAGCCCAATGTCTCCGCGGGTCAGGACGGGCGGAGCGGTGAATGCACTTGGACTGCTGCGCCTCTATTAACGCCTGCGCAAATCTGTCCAAGTAATAATAATGGAAATTCTCAAAGAACGATTATTAAAAATAAATATTTATTGTCATTGGTTCCCGGTGAATCAGGTTTGGCTTTTTGTATCCAGTAAAGCTTTTTCTTCATACATCCTCTCTGATTGGCGTCTTCTGTACACGTCATCTGAAAGAAAGATAAAAGTGAATAGTGTAGACATAACGCCAAGGCTGAAGTGGACGGTGAAGACCCCAAAATAAGCCACGATGGGGGAGGACACGGGCACCACAAATGCTGAATAAAGCCCGTCTGCCTCTTTGGACGATGTTCACATGTTGCATTTTTTCAGTTTTTGTCTTATTCTGTTCTTCTGTGAAATCTGTAAGAAAGCTGCTCCTAAAAATCAGATTTTGCTACATTTGTTTCTACTTTTTCAGTGCATTTTTTGCATTGTTTCTGCTGTTATGTGTCTCCTGTCTACAATATATGTTTAATAAATTTAGTTTTTTCACCAATAATGTAGCAAAAACACAGTAGCCTTTTTTGCACTTAAGAAAATCTTAAGCACAAAATGACTGTTCAAACCAAGCACAGGCACTCGGGTGTTAAACAAATATGTGCAAATAGAGTCTGTGGAGCCTCGTTTAGGAGTCTCAACACAGGACTAGCCAGATCCTAGTCCTAGTCCTGTGTTGAGACTCCTAAACGAGGCTCCACAGACTCTATTTGCATATTCAAAATTCCCAGGGGGCAATGCGCTGTGTTGAGCGCTTTAGCCGGCTGCCCGCAGTGTTTTCTTGAACTGGTCTCCCTGAGATCAGTGAATAGTTTGTTTTGTTAAACAAATATGTGGGAATGTGAACTTTTCTGCTTAGCCAGACCTGGATCCGAGCGCCTGTGCTTGGTGTTAAGTCATTATGTGGTGATAATCTTCCTTTACAGCCATAGGGGTACAAGTCTGCAGTCATGACTGGTAAACCCTCACAGCGCGCAGTGTGCACGCTGTCAGGATTCTCCAGTGCCGACATCAAGAGCAGGCAGTCATGTGACTGCAAGTATTAGATTTCTATACATATGGCCTCGTACATGCCACTTGTATTGAGTGAGACTGTGTTCATCTAGACATGTACGCAAACTACATACATGATGTCACACGTCACACAGCTCCAAGTGCTGGAGACTCCCGACAGTGCGCACACTGCGTGCTGTCCGGATTCTCCAGTGACGGCGACAAGAACAGACCGGTCATGTGACTGCAAGTATTAGATTTGTATACGTCCAACCACAATCTGACTAGAACTATCTGGCCACACTCAACTCGCATGTATCGAGTGAGGCCGCGCTCGTTTAGTCGGGGTGATGTGTACGCAAATCATGTGCCCTACAGCTCCCAGCGCTGGAGACTCCTGATAATAACTGCAAGAACAGTGGGGTGTGATGTCCTAGACGCTGCCTGCTGTGACTATAAGCTCCTGCTATCTGTTTCCCCCACAGTCAGTCTGAGAAGGAGTGTTACAACAGGCAGCTTCTGGGATGTCACGTCCTCTGTTCTTGAACTATGGAAGCAGCTATTATAGGAGACTGACTGATACAGCACGGAGCTGCACAATGATGTGTGACGTAACGTCCCAGACAGGAAGAGGAGCAGCTCCTGTTACAATCAATTACATAAGTTCTAAAGATAATAGAACTGTATTAGGCCTCTCAGCTATATAGTGTATGAATGCAGGGACATTACAATTTTATTTAATCTCCCGGAGTACCCCTTTAACTAGAGGCAGGATCTATACATGAGACAAGTTGGTTTAGCAGAAATCATGCCAGGATGATGAGGACACTTACAAAATGTTTCTTTGCCAATTCGAACATTGATCATAAACCATTCCATGGCCCCTCCAAGGACAAAGAAGAAGGGTAAGAATCGGTACATGCCAAACCTCTGCTTCCCGGGGACCATATCCATCAGAGTACCTATTGTGCTTTTCTTCCTCATGTCTGTGGGTCTACAAGAGAAGGAACATTAACTCTTCAAAAAATGCAAAAGAAAAGAGACACCGTTCAGGTATAACTGCTAAGGCCATGGTGGTGTCAGGAGTGGTCGCAGTGGTGGTGGTGTCAGGAGTGGTTGCAGTGATGGTGTCAGAAGTGGTCGCAGTGATGGTGGTGGAGTAAGGAGTTGTTGCAGTGGTGGTGGTGTCAGGAGTGGTCGCATTGGTGGTGGTGTCAGGATTGGTCGCAGTGGTAAGGGGTCGTAGCAGTGGGGGTGGTATCAGGAGTGGTTGCAGGAGTGTTCGCAGAGGTTGGTGGTGTCAGGAGTGGCCGCAGTGGTGGTGTCAGGGGTGGTCGCAGTGGTGGTGTCGGGGGTGGTCGCAGTGGTGGTGGTGTCAGGGGTGGTCGCAGTGGTGTCAGGGGTGGATGCAGTGGTGGTGGTGTCAGGAGTGGTTGCAGTGGTGGTGGTCTCAGGATTGGTCGCAGGGGTGGTTGCAGTGGTGGTGTCAGGAGTGATTGCAGAGGTGGTGGTGTCAGGAGTGGTTGCAGTGGTGATGGTGTCAAGGGTGGTCACAGTGGTGGTGGTGTCAGGGGTGGTTGCAGTGGTGTCGGTGATGGTGTCTGGGGTGGTGTCAGGAGTGGTCACAGTGATTGTGTCAAGGGTGGTCACAGTGGTGGTGTCGGTTATCCAAAAGTAAAGAGTTCCAGGGCACTAAGCGGTATCAACAATCATGTTCCGGGAAATCATCCCTGGCGGGTACCCTCCGGGAGTGCACTTCCAAAGCACCAGAACGTAATACAGCGATTTTAAGAATGAGGCAGCACTCACCGGTATGTGCAGGGTGGTCCTTTAATCCAGATTGTCAAGGATAGACAGGGTGCAGGGAGGTGACCACGGAGGGCCGGTGGACAACGACGCCGTTTCGCAAACTATGTTGCTTTTACGGGTCGCGGTGGTGTCGGTTATGTTGTCAGAGGTGGTTGCAGTGGTGGTGGTAGTAGTGATGGTGACGTCAGGGGTGTTCGCAGTGATGTTGGTTGGGGTGGTGGTGTCAGGGGTGGTCGCAGTGGTGTCAGTGATGGTGTCACGCGTGGTTGCAGTGGTGGTGGTAGTGATGGTGATGTCAGGGGTGGTTGCAGTGATCGCAGTGGTAGTGGCGTCAGGAGTGGTTGCACTGGTCTCAGGAGTGGTCGCAGGGGTGGTTGCAGTGGTGGTGTCAGGAGTGGTGTCAGTGGTGGTCGCAGTGGTGGTGGTTTCAGGGGTGGTCGCAGTGGTGTCAGGGGTGGTTGCAGTGGTGGTGGTGCCAGGAGTGGTCACAGGGGTGGTTGCAGTGGTGGTGTCAGGAGTACTGGCAGAGGTGGTGGTTGCAGAGGTGGTGGTGTCAGGAGTGATTGCAGAGGTGGTGGTCTCAGGAGTGGTCGAGGGGTGGTTGCAGTGGTGGTGGTGCCAGGAGTGGTTGCAGTGGTGGTGGTCTCAGGAGTGGTCGCAGGGGTGGTTGCAGTGGTGGTGGTGCCAGGAGTGGTTGCAGTGGTGGTGGTCTCAGGAGTAGTCGCAGGGGTGGTTGCAGTGGTGGTGTCAGGAGTGGTTGCAGTGGTGGTGGTTGCAGTGGTGGTGTCAGGAGTGATTGCAGAGGTGGTGGTCTCAGGAGTGGTCGAGGGGTGGTTGCAGTGGTGGTGGTGCCAGGAGTGGTTGCAGTGGTGGTGGTCTCAGGAGTGGTCGCAGGGTGGTTGCAGTGGTGTGGTGCCAGGAGTGGTTGCAGTGGTGGTGGTCTCAGGAGTAGTCGCAGGGTGGTTGCAGTGGTGGTGGTGCCAGGAGTGGTTGCAGTGGTGGTGGCTCAGGAGTAGTCGCAGGGGTGGTTGCAGTGGTCTCAGGAGTACTCGCAGAGGTGGTGGTTGCAGTGGTGGTGGTGCCAGGAGTGGTTGCAGTGGTGGTGGTCTCAGGAGTAGTCGCAGGGGTGGTTGCAGTGGTCTCAGGAGTACTCGCAGAGGTGGTGGTTGCAGTGGTGGTGTCAGGAGTGATTGCAGTGGTGGTGGTCTCAGGAGTGGTTGCAGTGGTGGTCTCAGGAGTGGTTGCAGTGGTGGTGTCAGGAGTGATTGCATTGGTGGTGGTCTCAGGAGTGATTGCAGTGGTGGTGGTCTCAGGAGTGGTTGCAGTGGTGGTGTCAGGAGTGATTGCAGTGGTGGTGGTCTCAGGAGTGGTTGCAGTGGTGGTGTCAGGAGTGATTGCAGTGGTGGTGGTCTCAGGAGTGGTTGCAGTGGTGGTCTCAGGAGTGATTGCAGTGGTGGTGTCAGGAGTGATTGCAGTGGTGGTGGTCTCAGGAGTGGTTGCAGTGGTGGTCTCAGGAGTGGTTGCAGTGGTGGTCTCAGGAGTGGTTGCAGTGATGGTGTCAGGAGTGATTGCATTGGTGGTGGTCTCAGGAGTGGTTGCAGTGGTGGTCTCAGGAGTGATTGCAGTGGTGGTGGTCTCAGGAGTGGTTGCAGTGGTGGTGTCAGGAGTGATTGCAGTGGTGGTGGTCTCAGGAGAAGTTGCAGTGGTGGTGTCAGAAGTGATTGCAGTGGTGGTGGTCTCAGGAGTGGTTGCAGTGGTGGTCTCAGGAGTGGTTGCAGTGGTGGTGTCAGGAGTGATTGCATTGGTGGTGGTCTCAGGAGTGATTGCAGTGGTGGTGGTCTCAGGATGTGGTTGCAGTGGTGATGTCAGGAGTGATTGCAGTGGTGGTGGTCTCAGAAGTGGTTGCAGTGGTGGTCTCAGGAGTGGTTGCAGTGGTGGTGGTCTCAGGAGTGATTGCAGTGGTGGTGTCAGGAGTGATTGCAGTGGTGGTGGTCTCAGGAGTGGTTGCAGTGGTGGTGTCAGGAGTGGTTACAGTGGTGGTGGTCTCAGGAGTGGTTACAGTGGTGGTCTCAGGAGTGATTGCAGTGGTGGTGTCAGGAGTGATTGCAGTGGTGGTGGTCTCAGGAGTGGTTGCAGTGGTGGTGGTCTCAGGAGTGGTTGCAGTGGTGGTGGTCTCAGGAGTGATTGCAGTGGTGGTGTCAGGAGTGGTTGCAGTGGTGGTCTCAGGAGTGGTTGCAGTGATGGTGTCAGGAGTGATTGCAGTGGTGGTGGTCTCAGGAGTGGTTGCAGTGGTGGTGGTCTCAGGAGTGGTTGCAGTGGTGGTCTCAGGAGTGATTGCAGTGGTGGTGGTCTCAGGAGTGGTTGCAGTGGTGGTGGTCTCAGGAGTGGTTGCAGTGGTGGTCTCAGGAGTGGTTGCAGTGATGGTCTCAGGAGTGATTGCAGAGGTGGTGGTTGCAGTGGTGTCGGTGTCAGAAGTGATTGTAGAGGTGGTGGTGTCGGGGGTGGTCGCAGTGATGGTGGTGTCGGGGGTGGTCGCAGTGATGGTGGTGTCGGGGGTGGTCGCATTGGTGGTGTCAGCTGTGTGGGGCTCAGGCACTGTAGTTTCAGCACCACTCACTTTACACGCCGGGGCTGGTGTCTTGCAGACTGTACATACAGTGCGGTCTCCCTCCTGCTGGTGGCGCTGTCCGCTCTTACCCCAGTCACGTGCTGCGGGTGACGCTCCTCCTCTCCGCTCTCCTCTGTTTCCTCACCTGCTGAAGGTCGGAACAAACATGACCTTTCCCTGAGAAACCGCGACCTAGAGAGCAAACGTGAGCTAACCCGAGGAAACAACACGTGACTGTATGCAGGCGGCTGCTCCGGAGCATGCGCAGTGTGTGTGATGAATTCCTCGGTCTTTTGTGAATGATCATCAGAATTTCATCATAATCATAAAGACAGAAAAATATTATAATCTGAGAGTCCTCAGTGATTGATATCCCATATATAACACCAGTACAGGAGGCCTCAGGCGCCCCATATATAACACCAGTACAGGAGGCCTCAGGAGCCCCATATATAACACCAGTACAGGAGGCCTCAGGAGCCCCATATATAACACCAGTACAGGAGGTCTCAGGAGCCCCATATATAACACCAGTACAGGAGGCCTCAGGTGCCCCATATATAACACCAGTACAGGAGGCCTCAGGAGCCCCATATATAACACCAGTACAGGAGGCCTCAGGTGCCCCATATATAACACCAGTACAGGAGGCCTCAGGAGCCCCATATATAACACCAGTACAGGAGGCCTCAGGTGCCCCATATATAACACCAGTACAGGAGGCCTCAGGTGCCCCATATATAACACCAGTACAGGAGGCCTCAGGTGCCCATATATAACACCAGTACAGGAGGCCTCAGGGCCCCATATATAACACCAGTACAGGAGGCCTCAGGGCCCCATATATAACACCAGTACAGGAGGCCTCAGGGCCCCATATATAACACCAGTACAGGAGGCCTCAGGGCCCCATATATAACACCAGTACAGGAGGCCTCAGGGCCCCATATATAACACCAGTACAGGAGGCCTCAGGGCCCCATATATAACACCAGTACAGGAGGCCTCAGGTGCCCCATATATAACACCAGTACAGGAGGCCTCAGGGCCCATATATAACACCAGTACAGGAGGCCTCAGGGCCCCATATATAACACCAGTACAGGAGGCCTCAGGTGCCCCATATATAACACCAGTACAGGAGGCCTCAGGACGGGCCCCATATATAACACCAGTACAGGAGGCCTCAGGGCCCCATATATAACACCAGTACAGGAGGCCTCAGGAGCCCCATATATAACACCAGTACAGGAGGCTCAGGTGCCCATATATAACACCAGTACAGGAGGCCTCAGGTGCCCCATATATAACACCAGTACAGGAGGCCTCAGGGCCCCATATATAACACCAGTAGGGGCTCAGGGCCCCATATATAACACCAGTACAGGAGGCCTCAGGGCCCCATATATAACACCAGTACAGAGCCTCAGGAGCCCATATATAACACAGTACAGGAGGCCTCAGGGCCCCATATATAACACAGTACAGGAGGCCTCAGGAGCCCATATATAACACCAGTACAGGAGGCCTCAGCACCTACAAGGTAAACCCTATATAACAGGAGGAGCCTCAGGGCCCCATATATAACACCAGTACAGGAGGCCTCAGGAGCCCCATATATAACACCAGTACAGGAGGCCTCAGGTGCCCCATATATAACACCAGTACAGGAGGCCTCAGGGCCCCAATATATAACACAGTACAGGAGGCCTCAGTGCACCCATAATACCACCCATAACACGAGGTCTCAGGGCTCCCCCATATAAACCAGTACAGGAGGCCTCAGGGCCCATATATAACACCAGTACAGGAGGCCTCAGGTGCTCCATATATAACACCAGTAACAGGCAGGGCCTCAGTGCCCATATATAACACCAGTACAGGAGGCCTCAGGGCCCATTATAACACCAGTACAGGAGGCCTCAGGGCCCATATATAACACCAGTACAGGAGGCCTCAGGTGCCCCATATATAACTACAGTACCATGAACTCACAGGGGCCTCAGGCCCATATATAACACCTCAGGAGGCTAGCCCCAATAAGAGCCTACAGGAGGCCCATAACACCATAAGACCTAGGGGCCATATAACACCATAAGACCTCAGGAGCCCATATATAACACCAGTACGGGGCTCAGGGCCCCATATATAACACCAGTACAGGAGGCCCAGAGTCCCCATATATAACCCAGTACAGGAGGCCTCAGGGCCATATATAACACCAGTACAGGCTAGGCCTCACCATATAAACACCAGTACAGGAGGCCTCAGGGCCCCATATATAACACCAGTACAGGAGGCCTCAGGGCCCCATATATAACACCAGTACAGGAGGCCTCAGGGCCCCATATATAACACCAGTACAGGAGGCCTCAGGTGCCCCATTAAACACCAGACAGGAGGCCTCAGGGCCCCATATATAACACCAGTACAGGAGGCCTCAGGGCCCATATATAACACCAGTACAGGAGCCCAGACCCTCAGTGTAGGCCCATATAACACCAGTACAGGAGGCCTCAGGGCCCATATATAACACCAGTACAGGAGGCCTCAGGGCCCCATATATAAGAGGCCTCAGGGCCCATATATAACACCAGTACAGGAGGCTCAGGGCCCCATATATAACACCAGTACAGGAGGCCTCAGGGCCCCATATATAACACCAGTACAGGAGGCCTCAGGTGCCCATATATAACACCATACAGGAGGCTCAGGGCCCCATATATAACACCAGTACAGGAGCCTCAGGGCCCATATATAACACCAGTACAGGAGGCCTCAGGGCCCATATATAACACCAGTACAGGAGGCCTCAGGGCCCCATATATAACACCAGTACAGGAGGCTCAGGGCCCATATATAACACCAGTACAGGAGGCCTCAGGGCCCCATATATAACACCAGTACAGGAGGCCTCAGGGCCCCATATATAACACCAGTACAGGAGGCCTCAGGGCCCCATATATAACACCAGTACAGGAGGCCTCAGGGCCCCATATATACACCAGTACAGGAGGCCTCAGGGCCCCATATATAACACCAGTCAGGAGGCCTCAGGCCCCCATATATAACACCAGTACAGGAGGCCTCAGGTGCCCCATATATAACACCAGTACAGGAGGCCTCAGGTGCCCCATATATAACACCAGTACAGGAGGCCTCAGGGTGCCCCATATATAACACCAGTACAGGAGGCCTCAGGGCCCCATATATAACACCAGTACAGGAGGCCTCAGGAGCCCAATATAACACCAGTCCAGAGCCTCAGGGCCCCATATATAACACCAGTACAGGAGGCCTCAGGGCCCATATATAACACCAGTACAGGAGGCCTCAGTGCCCATATATAACACCAGTACAGGAGGCCTCAGGAGCCCATATATACACCAGTACAGGAGGCCTCAGGGCCCCATATATAACACCGTACAGGAGGCCTCAGGGCCCTATATAAACACCAGTACAGGAGCCTCAGGGCCCATAACCCATAAGAGCCTAGGGGCCCATAAAACCCATACAGAGCCTCAGGGCCTCCCCATATATAACACCAGTACAGGAGGCCTCAGGGCCCTATATAACACCAGTACAGGAGCCTCAGGGCCCCATATATAACACCAGTACAGGAGGCCTCAGGGCCCCTATATAACACCAGTACAGGAGGCCTCAGGTGCCCCATATATAACACCAGTACAGGAGGCCAAGGTGCCCATATATAACACCAGTACAGAGGCTCAGTGCCCATATATCACCATACAGGAGGCCTCAGGAGCCCATATAACACCAGTACAGGAGCTAGGGCCCTAATAACACCATACAGAGGCCCAGGCCCCATAAAACACCAGTACAGACTCACCCAATATACACAGACAGGAGGCCTCAGGGGCCCATATATAACACCAGTACAGGAGGCCTCAGGGCCCAATATAACACCAGTACAGGAGGCCTAGGGCCCATATATACAGAGTCAGGAGGCCTCAGCCCCAATATAACACCTCAGAGGCCTCAGGTGCCCATAATAACACCATACAGAGGCCTCAGGAGCCCATATATAACACCAGTACAGGAGGCCTCAGGTGCCCCATATATAACACCAGTACAGGAGGCCTCAGGTGCCCATATATAACACCAGTACAGGAGGCCTAGGCCCATATATACACCATACAGAGGCCTCAGGGCCCCATATATAACACCAGTACAGGAGGCCTCAGGGCCCATATATAACACCAGTACAGGAGGCCTCAGGGCCCCATATATAACACCAGTACGGAGGCCTCAGGTGCCCATATATAACACCAGTACAGGAGGCCCAGGTGCCCATATATAACACCAGTACAGGAGGCCTCATGCCCATTATAACACCAGTACAGGAGGCTCAGGGCCCCATATATAACACCAGTACAGGAGGCCTCAGGGCCCCATAATAACACCAGTACAGGAGGCTAGCCCCATAAAACACCATACAGGAGGCCTCAGGGCCCCATATATAACACCAGTACAGGAGGCCTCAGGGCCCAATATAAACCAGACAGGAGGCCTCAGGGCCCATATATAACACCAGTACAGGAGGCCTCAGGGCCCCATATATAACACAGTACAGGAGCCTCAGGGCCCCATATATAACACCAGTACAGGAGGCCTCAGGTGCCCATATATAACACCAGTACAGAGGCCTCAGGGCCCATAATAACACCAGTACAGGAGGCCTCAGGAGCCCCATATATAACACCAGTACAGGAGGCCTCAGGGCCCATATATAACACCAGTACAGAGCCTCAGGGCCCCATATATAACACCAGTACAGGAGGCCTCAGGAGCCCATATATAACACCAGTCAGGAGGCCTCAGGGCCCATATATAACACCAGTACAGGAGGCCTCAGGGCCCCATATATAACACCAGTACAGGAGGCCTCAGGCCCCATATATAACACCAGTACAGGAGGCCTCAGGGCCCCATATATAACACCAGTACAGGAGGCCTCAGGGCCCCATATATAACACCAGTACAGGAGGCCTCAGGTGCCCCATATATAACACCAGTACAGGAGGCCTCAGGTGCCCTATATAACACCAGTACAGGAGGCCTCAGGGCCCCATATATAACACCAGTACAGGAGGCCTCAGGGCCCCATATATAACACCAGTACAGGAGGCCTCAGGGCCCCATATATAACACCAGTACAGGAGGCCTCAGGGCCCCATATATAACACCAGTACAGGAGGCCTCAGGTGCCCCATATATAACACCAGTACAGGAGGCCTCAGGTGCTCCATATATAACACCAGTACAGGAGGCCTCAGGTGCCCCATATATAACACCAGTACAGGAGGCCTCAGGGCCCCATATAAAACACCAGTACAGGAGGCCTCAGGGCCCCATATATAACACCAGTACAGGAGGCCTCAGGTGCCCCATATATAACACCAGTACAGGAGGCCTCAGGTGCCCCATATATAACACCAGTACAGGAGGCCTCAGGGCCCCATATATAACACCAGTACAGGAGGCCTCAGGGCCCATATATAACACCAGTACAGGAGGCCTCAGGGCCCATATATAACACCAGTACAGGAGGCCTCAGGGCCCCATATATAACACCAGTACAGGAGGCCTCAGGTGCCCCATATATAACACCAGTACAGGAGGCCTCAGGCCCCATATATAACACCAGTACAGGAGGCCTCAGGTGCCCCATATATAACACCAGTACAGGAGGCCTCAGGGCCCCATATATAACACCAGTACAGGAGGCCTCAGAGCCCCATATATAACACCAGTACAGGAGGCCTCAGGTGCCCCATATATAACACCAGTACAGGAGGCCTCAGGAGCCCCATATATAACACCAGTACAGGAGGCCTCAGGTGCCCATATATAACACCAGTACAGGAGGCCTCAGGTGCCCCATATATAACACCAGTACAGGAGGCCTCAGGGCCCATATATAACACCAGTACAGGAGGCCTCAGGGCCCCATATATAACACCAGTACAGGAGGCCTCAGGGCCCCATATATAACACCAGTACAGGAGGCCTCAGGTGCCCCATATATAACACCAGTACAGGAGGCCTCAGGGCCCATATATAACACCAGTACAGGAGGCCTCAGGGCCCCATATATAACACCAGTACAGGAGGCCTCAGGAGCCCATATATAACACCAGTACAGGAGGCCTCAGGCCCTATAAACCCTACAGAGCTCAGGCCATAAACACCATACAGGAGCTAGGCCCATATAAACCCAGTCAGAGCCAGGGCCCCATATAAACACCAGACAGGAGCCTCAGGGCCCATATATAACACCAACAGGAGCCTCAGGCCCCATAATAAACCATACAGAGCCTCAGGCCCATATAAACACCAGTACAGGAGCTCAGGGCCATATATAACACCATCAGAGGCCTCAGGGCCCCATATATAACACCAGTACAGGAGGCCTCAGGGCCCATATAAACACATACAGAGGCCTCAGCCATATAAACACCGTACAGGAGGCCTCAGGCCCCATATATAACACCATCAGGAGGCCTCAGGCCATATATAACACCATACAGGAGCCTCAGGGCCCCATTATAACACCATACAGGAGCCTCAGGCCCTATATAACACCAGTACAGAGGCCTCAGTGCCCCATATATACCCAGTCAGAGGCTCAGGCCATATATAACACCAGTACAGAGGCCTCAGGCCCATATATAACACCATACAGGAGCTCAGGGCCCATATAAACACCAGTACAGGAGGCCTCAGGGCCCCATATATAACACCAACAGAGGCTCAGGCCCCATATATAACACCAGACAGGAGCCTCAGGGCCCCAATATAACACCAGTACAGGAGGCTCAGGGCCATATTAACACCGTACAGGAGGCTCAGTGCCCCAATATAACACCAGTACAGGAGGCCTCAGGCCCTATATAACACCAGTCAGGAGGCCTCAGGCCATATATAACACCAGTACGGAGGCCTCAGGGCCCATATATAACACATACAGGAGGCCTCAGGCCATATATAACCAGTACAGGAGCCTCAGGCCCCATATATAACACCAGTCAGAGCCTCAGGGCCCCATATATAACACCATACAGGAGCCTCAGGGCCATATATACACCAGTACAGGAGGCTAGGCCCATATATAACACATACAGAGCCTCATGCCATATATAACACAGTACAGAGGCCTCAGGCCATATATAACACCAGTACAGAGCTCAGGCCCCATATATAACACCAGTACAGGAGCCTCAGGCCCCATATATAACACCAGTACAGAGGCCTCAGTGCCCCATATATAACACAGTACAGGAGGCCTCAGGCCATAAACACCATACAGGCCTCAGGCCATAATAACACATACAGAGGCCTCAGGCCCATATATAACACAGTACAGGAGGCCCAGGCCCCATATATAACACCAGTACAGGAGCCTCAGGGCCATATATAACACATACAGAGGCCTCAGGGCCCCATATATAACACCATACAGGAGGCCCAGTGCCCATATATAACACCAGTACAGGAGCCTCAGGCCATATATAACACCAGACAGAGGCCTCAGGGCCCATATAACATACAGAGGCCTAGGCCTTATAACACCATACAGAGCAGGCCAAAACCAGTACGAGCTCAGGCCAATACACCATACGAGGCTCAGCCATAATAACACCATACGGCTCAGCCAAATAACACCTACAAGGCTAGCCATATAACACCACAGGAGCTCAGGGCCCAATAACACAGTACAGGAGGCCAGCCCAATAACACGTAGGAGCCAGCCCTATAACACATAAAGCTCAGGCCCATAAACAGACAGGAGCCTCAGCCTAATAACACCAGTACAGGAGGCCAGGCCAATATACACATAAGAGGCTCAGGGCCCTTATAACACATACAGGCCTCAGGGCCTAATAACCAGTACAAGGCCTCAGCCATTAACACCAGACGAGGTCGGCCCATAATAACCATACAGAGGCCTCAGGCCATATAACACTACGAGCCTAGGCCATATATAACACGTACGAGGCCCAGAGCCCATATATAACACCAGTACAGGAGGCCTCAGTGAGGCCCCATATATAACACCAGTACAGGAGGCCTCAGGGCCCCATATATAACACCAGTACAGGAGGCCTCAGGTGCCCCATATATAACACCAGTACAGGAGGCCTCAGGAGCCCCATATATAACACCAGTACAGAGGCCTCAGGGCCCCATATATAACACCAGTACAGGAGGCCTAGAGCCCCATAATAACACCAGTCAGAGCCTCAGAGCCCCATATATAACACCAGTACAGGAGGCCTCAGGGCCCCATATATAACACCAGTACAGGAGGCCTCAGGAGTACAGGAGGCCTCAGGTGCCCCATATATAACACCAGTACAGGAGGCCTCAGGAGCCCCATATATAACACCAGTACAGGAGGCCTCAGGTGCTCCATATATAACACCAGTACAGGAGGCCTCAGGTGCTCCATATATAACACCAGTACAGGAGGCCTCAGGGGCCCCATATATAACACCAGTACAGGAGGCCTCAGGAGCCCCATATATAACACCAGTACAGGAGGCCTCAGGTGCCCCATATATAACACCAGTACAGGAGGCCTCAGGTGCCCCATATATAACACCAGTACAGGAGGCCTCAGGAGCCCCATATATAACACCAGTACAGGAGGCCTCAGGGGCCCCATATATAACACCAGTACAGGAGGCCTCAGGAGCCCCATATATAACACCAGTACAGGAGGCCTCAGGTGCCCCATATATAACACCAGTACAGGAGGCCTCAGGTGCCCCATATATAACACCAGTACAGGAGGCCTCAGGAGCCCCATATATAACACCAGTACAGGAGGCCTCAGGTGCCCCATATATAACACCAGTACAGGAGGCCTCAGGTGCTCCATATATAACACCAGTACAGGAGGCCTCAGGAGCCCCATATATAACACCAGTACAGGAGGCCTCAGGGGCCCCATATATAACACCAGTACAGGAGGCCTCAGGAGCCCCATATATAACACCAGTACAGGAGGCCTCAGGGGCCCCATATATAACACCAGTACAGGAGGCCTCAGGAGCCCCATATATAACACCAGTACAGGAGGCCTCAGGTGCCCCATATATAACACCAGTACAGGAGGCCTCAGGTGCCCCATATATAACACCAGTATAGGAGGCCTCAGGTGCCCCATATATAACACCAGTACAGGAGGCCTCAGGTGCTCCATATATAACACCAGTACAGGAGGCCTCAGGGGCCCCCTATATAACACCAGTACAGGAGGCCTCAGGTGCCCCATATATAACACCAGTACAGGAGGCCTCAGGAGCCCCATATATAACACCAGTGCAGGAGGCCTCAGGTGCTCCATATATAACACCAGTACAGGAGGCCTCAGGTGCCCCATATATAACACCAGTACAGGAGCCTCAGGAGCCCCATATATAACACCAGTACAGGAGATATATGGGGCACCTGAGACAACACCAGTACAGGAGGCCTCAGGTGCCCCATATATAACACCAGTACAGGAGGCCTCAGGTGCTCCATATATAACACCAGCACAGGAGGCCTCAGGGGCCCCATATATAACACCATACAGGAGGCCTCAGGCGCCCCATATATAACACCAGTACAGGAGGCCTCAGGAGCCCCATATATAACACCAGTACAGGAGGCCTCAGGTGCCCCATATATAACACCAGTACAGGAGGCCTCAGGTGCTCCATATATAACACCAGTACAGGAGGCCTCAGGCGCTCCATATATAACACCAGTACAGGAGGCCTCAGGTGCCCCATATATAACACCAGTACAGGAGGCCTCAGGTGCCCCATATATAACACCAGTACAGGAGGCCTCAGGAGCCCCATATATAACACCAGTACAGGAGGCCTCAGGAGCCCCATATATAACACCAGTGCAGGAGGCCTCAGGAGCCCCATATATAACACCAGTACAGGAGGCCTCAGGAGCCCCATATATAACACCAGTACAGGAGGCCTCAGGCGCCCCATATATAACACCAGTACAGGAGGCCTCAGGAGCCCCATATATAACACCAGTACAGGAGGCCTCAGGTGCCCCATATATAACACCAGTACAGGAGGCCTCAGGTGCTCCATATATAACACCAGTGCAGGAGGCCTCAGGTGCCTCATATATAACACCAGTACAGGAGGCCTCAGGAGCCCCATATATAACACCAGTACAGGAGGTCTCAGGAGCCCCATATATAACACCAGTACAGGAGGCCTCAGGTGCCCCATATATAACACCAGTACAGGAGGCCAACCACTGATGTTCCCTAACAGGGTATGCCAGCCTTGTGGGCAGGGTCCTCTCTCCTCACCTATTGTATCCTCACCAGCCCTTGTAGACTATGAGCCCTCATGGGCAGGGTCCTTTTTCCCATGCCCGGCTGTATCCTTATTCATCCCTTGTATACTGTGAGCCCTCGTGGGCAGGCTCCTCTCTTCTGACCTACTGTATCCTCGTTCATCCCTTGTAGACTGTGATCCCTCATGGGCAGGGTCCTCTCTCGTCGCCTACTGTATCCTAACCCATCCCTTGTAGACTGTGAGCCCTCGTAGGCAGGGTCCTCTCTCCTCACCTACTGTATCCTCACCCATCCCTTGTAGACTGTGAGCTGTTATGGGCAGGGTCCTCTCTCCTCACCCATCCCTTGTAGACTGTGAGCCCTCGTGGGCAGGGTCCTCTCTCCTCACCTACTGTATCCTCCCTCATCCCTTGTAGACTGTGAGCCCTTGTGGGCAGGGTTCTCTCTCCTCACCTACTGTATCCTCACCCATCTTCTATAGACTGTGAGTCCTCATGGGCAGGGTCCTCTCTCCTCACTACTGTATCCTCACCCATCCCTTGTAGTCTGTGAGCCCTCGGGGCAGGGTCCTCTCTCTCCCTACTGTATCCTCCCCATCCCTTGTAGACTGTGAGCCCTTGTGGTCAGGGTTCTCTCTTCTCATCTACTGTATCCTCACCCATCCCTTGTAGACTGTGAGCCCTTGTGGGCAGGGTCCTCTCTCCTCACCTACTGTATCCTCACCCATCCCTTGTAGGCTGTGAGCCCTTGTGGGCAGGATCCTCTCTCCTCACCTACTGTATCCTCACCCATCCCTTGTAGACTGTGAGCCCTTGTGGGCAGGGTTCTCTCTCATCTACTGTATCCTCACCCATCCTTTGTAGACTGTGAGCCCTCATGGGCAGGGTCCTCTCCCCTCACCTACTGTATCCTCACCCATCCCTTGTAGACTGTGAGCCCTCGTGGGCAGGGTCCTCTCTCCTCTCCTACTGTATCCTCAGCCATCCCTTCTAGACTGTGAGCCCTCGTGGGCAGGGTCCTCTCTCCTCACCTACTATATCCTCACCCATCCCTTATAGACTGTGAGCCCTCGTGGGCAGGGTCCTCTCTCCTCACCTACTGTATCCTCACCCATCCCTTGTGGACTGTGAGCCCTCGTGGGCAGGGTCCTCTCTCCTTCCCTACTGTATCCTCACCCATCCCTTGTAGACTGTGAGCCCTCGTGGCAGGGTTCTCTCTCCTCACTGCTGTATCCTCACCCATCCCTTGTAGACTGTGAGCCCTCATGGGCAGGGTCCTCTCTCCTCCCCTACTGTATCCTCCCTCATCCCTTGTAGACTGTGAGCACAGCACCGCAGCCACCTTTCTTGGGGTACCGGCGGCTACATAGTAACTGGAGATGGATTAAATGGTGGAATTTAAAACATACTGATGACTTGTCATACAACAAGGCTGGTTAAAGGGTCAATATTGACTTTTAGGATTGCTATTTCCAATATGTGGCGCTGGAGTTTAAGGGTACCGTTACACGTCGCAACATTGCTAGGCAATGTCACTTGCAATTTGCTGGTTGCAGTGAAATCATGGACACATTGTTCATTTTGTTGCTGTGTACAAATGTAACAATGTGTCCATGATTTCACTGCAACCAGCAAATTGCAAATGCAATGTTGCGATGTGTAACGGTACCCTAAGTCTCCTTCCTTCTGAAGAGGCAAATTGTATAGTTAATTTCCCAGAGGAGATGTGCAGTTTTAAGGGTCTTTCTCCACGAGGAGAAATATTACTCCTTAGACTCTTTCTATGGACATTAAGCCAAGTGACTTTGCTCTACTGTTTGTCAATCCCAGAGAGATTGAATGAAGCAGCACCGTGACCCACACTCCAATCACACTGGGGTCACGTTCCTGGGATCCCGGTGACTCCATACCGAACATAGATGGATAAAACGGAGGAATTTTAATTGCACCTGTCCCCACTTTTGGGGTTCTAAACCCTGCCCAGTCTCATTATCAAGGTGATACACAAGAAACATCTAATGATGGGTAAAACCAGTGAGCCGTCTCAAGACATTCACAACCTTGTTACAGGATATTCTGATGACGTGTGTGTTGCTGCCGCTCGTCATATGACAAGGCTCGTTAAAGGGTCAATACTGGCTTTTAGGATTGCTACTTCCAATAGGTGGCGCGAGAGTTTGTCTACTTTCTCTGAAGAGACAATTTGTATATCTAACTTCCCAAAGGAGTATTGCGGCTTTTACGTGTCCTGATTACTGGCATGTCACTCTCCACATGAACAAACCTTACTCTAAGGCTCCTTCAATGGACATTTAGCCAAGTGTTTGCTCAACTATCCCGTCAGTCCCCGAGAAAATGAATGTATATGCATCAGGGGGGTCACAGTCTTGGGGTACCGGCGGCTCCATACCGAATGTAGATGGATAAAACAGAGTGCACCTGCCACCAGTTTTGGCAGATGTAAACCCTGCCCACCAAAAGGAGTCTCATTACCAAAGGGTGCCACACAAGAAACATCTCTCGATGGGTAAAACCAGTGAGCCGTCTCAAGATCTTCACAATCTTGTTACTTGTACACCTGGGGTTCACAGTTTTCGGGATCACCGTTCTCAGGGTCTGGTAGATTCATAGCAAACGTAGGTGGATAAAACGGAAGGATTCAAGGTGCGGCTTCTTCATAGAAATGTGAAATGAGTGAAATCAGCACGATGGAGGATAACGGGAGATCAACGCAGTAAGACCATCGACCAGAAAGACGTGACAAAAACATTTAATTTAAAACAATAGTGGGGTGCGGTACAGCCGAACCCACAAAAGCAATAAAAAACACAAAGTACCCAACAAACAACTGCTGTCAATGAGCCTCACTGACACTAAACCCCAAAACACAACTGAAAAGATGTAAAAACTTAATACATAACAAAAAAAAAGGTATTTTTTAATTTTAAAATGTTCTCATATCAAAACGCTCCTGCAATGTACAGAAATGCAATAAAAATATCGGCCTCCGTTCACTAAAAACATCGATTGTTCCACAAAAAAATGATCTTGGTATGAAAGGGAGGAGAGCGGCGACGGTCAGACGTTCTCCATGTTGTACGCCTGGCGGATGTTCAGGGTGTCTCTGAGCATGAGGTCGCGCAGGCGCCACAAGGCGTTGGCCATGGTGGTGTGGGCCCCTTTGCTCTTCAACCAATGTGAAGGGAGACGTCCTTCCTGCTCTTTAGATAAGTGGATGTCTCGTCTCCGAGCTGAAATGGAAAAATGAGAGTCAATAAAAACCAAGAGGAAGCAACCTGTAACCGCTGTCCCTGGGTGTCTCCTTCATTATACAGCCGGGGTACAGCTGCGTGTCATGGGCGGCTGCGTGTCATGGTGCGGCTGCGCGTCATGGTGCGGCTGCGCATCAGGTCAGCTGCGGTCAGGTGCGGCTGCGCGTCATGGTGCGCTGCGCGTCAGGTACGCTGTGTGTCATGGTGCGGCTGCGCGTCATGGTGCGGCTGCGCGTCATGTGTGGCTGCGCGTCAGGGTCAGCTGCGTGTCACGGTGGGCTGCGTGTCATGGTGCGGGCTGCGCGTCAGGGTACAGCTGCGTGTCAGGTGCGGTTCGTGTCATGTCGGCACGACAGACATGGTCAAACTGGGGCGAAAAACTCGAAAAAACAATATGAACATAACTCATTGCACATCTCACCTGCCAATGTCTGGTCCCATTTGCTGATACAATTCGATTCTGCAGTTAACCCTTCAATATATTTCAAGTAGGCTTCGGAGTGAAGTAACCTCTGAGTCCTGGGAGGGGGTGCAACAAATATTGGGGTTGACGGCTGCTGAATGACAGGCTGGCTATTCTGAACCTGACCTGGATAAGGTGGTGGTGCCTGCTGCCCTGGAGGGATCAAGAGACCCATCTACAAGTCAAGAAGAAAGGTTATTGTTAGGGGATAATATTATGAAGTTTTGTTTAAGAAGTATCGTCAGGATTACACCATCCACCCAACAGGTGAAAAGTGCCCCACCGAGAGGGAGGAGCTCTGACTCTAGCTCCTGCCTACGCCTCCAGCTCCTCCCGCCAGCTTTAGCTCCTCACTCAGCCTTCTAGTTCCCCCTCCACCCCCAGCTTCTTCCCTCCGCCTCCAGCTTCTTCCCTCCACCTCCAGCTCCTCCCTCCACCTCCAGCTCCTCCCTCCACCTCCAGCTTCCTCCCTCCACCTCCAGCTTCCTCCCTCCACCTCCAGCTTCTTCCCTCCAGCTTCCTCCCTCCACCTCCAGCTTCCTCCCTCCACCTCCAGCTTCCTCCCTCCACCTCCAGCTTCCTCCCTCCACCTCCAGCTTCCTCCCTCCACCTCCAGCTTCCTCCCTCCACCTCCAGCTTCTTCCCTCCACCTCCAGCTTCTTCCCTCCACCTCCAGCTTCTTCCCTCCGCCTCAGGCTCCTCCCTCCACCTCAGACTCCTCCCTCCACCTCCAGCTCCTCCCTCCACCTCCAGCTCCTCCCTCCACCTCCAGCTCCTTCCCTCTGCCTCAGGCTCCTCCTCCACCTCAGACTCCTCCCTCCACCTCCAGCTCCTCCCTCCACCTCCAGCTCCTCCCTCCACCTCCAGCTCCTTCCCTCTGCCTCAGGCTCCTCCCTCCACCTCAGGCTCCTTCTTCTTCCTCTAACTTCACTCTCTGCCTCTGTAGCTCCCCCCTCTGCCTTTATCTCCTCCCTCTAGCTCCTCCTGTTCTCTCTAGCTCCTCCCTCCACCTCTAGCTCCTCCTTCTTACTCTAGCTTCTTCTGTTAACCTCCAGCTCCTCCCTCCACCTCTAGCTCCTCCTTCTTACTCTAGCTTCTTCTGTTTACCTCCAGCTCCTCCCTCCACCTCAGGCTCCTCCCTCCACCTCAGGCTCCTCCCTCCGCCTCTAGCTTCACTCTCTGCCTCTCTAGCTCCTCCCTCTAGCTCCCCCTGTTCTCTAGCTCCTCCCTCCACCTCTAGCTCCTCCTTCTTACTCTAGCTTCTTCTGTTTACCTCCAGCTCCTCCCTCCACCTCAGGCTCCTCCCTCTGCCTATCTAGCTCCTCCCTCTGCCTTTATCTCCTCCTTCTAGCTCCTCCTGTTCTCTAGCTCCTCCCTCCACCTCTAGCTCCTCCTTCTTACTCTAGCTTCTTCTGTTTACCTCCAGCTCCTCCCTCCACCTCAGGCTCCTCCCTCTGCCTCTAGCTTCACTCTCTGCCTCTCTAACTCCTCCTTCTGCCTCTAGCTCCTCCCTCTGCCTTTATCTCCTCCCTCCACCTCTAGCTCCTCCTTCTTATTCTAGCTTCTTTTTCTTCCAGCTCCTCCCTCCACCTCAGGCTCCTCCCTTGCCTCTAGCGCTCACTCTCTGCCTCTCTAGCTCCTCCCTCTGCCTTTATCTCCTCCTTCTGCCTCTAGCCCCTCCCTCTTATCCCCATAGACTCTCATCATCCCCCCCTCTCTCCTCTCCTCTCAGTGATGGGAAAGTCTTCACTGAATACAGATTTGACCCCAGAATTGCAGATTCTGATGACGACGGATCAGTTCTGGAGGAGAAAGCAGCGGATTCCTCTGATCACATGATTACACCGGGGATTATTCTCGTGACTATTCAATGATGAAATAACAATTATAATGATGGTGACACTTTATAAGGTCACCCTCTGCCTCTTGGGGCGATTGTACGGATGTATGAGGGTTTATAAGCCTGGTTACCTGGTTAGACATCGTAGGACAGAAGTGGAACAAACATACAGAATATGGAGAACATTGTGTCCCTCCGATGACCAGAGCATCCGGCTCCCATTGTAAACCCACAGACAATAACACGGAGTTGCTCCATTTCCAGCTTTCACTTTTCTGGAAGACGCTGCAAGATTTTGGAGGAGTCGGCGGGAATTTTTTCCAATTCACCCAGAAGAGCATTAGTGATGTTCATTGAGAGAGGGTCACGAGCCTCATCCAGCTCTGAGAGAGGGTCACGAGCCACATCAAGCTCTGAGATAGGGTCATGAGCCACATCCAGCTCTGAGAGGGTCACGAGCCTCATCCAGCTCTGAGAGAGGGTCACGAGCCACATCCAGCTCTGAGAGAGGGTCATGAGCCACATCCAGCTCTGAGAGAGGGTCATGAGCCACATCCAGCTCTGAGAGAGGGTCATGAGCCACATCCAGCTCTGAGAGAGGGTCATGAGCCACATCCAGCTCTGAGAGAGGGTCGTGAGCCACATCCAGCTATGAGAGAGGGTCGTGAGCCACATCCAGCTCTGAGAGAGGGTTGCGAGCCACATCCAGCTCTGAGGGAGGGTTGCGAGCCACATCCAGCTCTGAGGGAGGGTCACGAGCCACATCCAGCTCTGAGGGAGGGTCACGAGCCACATCCAGCTCTGAGAGAGGATCACGAGCCACATCCAGCTCTGAGAGAGGGTCATGAGCCACATCCAGCTCTGAGGGAGGGTCACGAGCCACATGCAGCTCTGAGAGAGGGTCACGAGCCACATCCAGCTCTGAGAGAGGGTCACGAGCCACATCCAGCTCTGAGAGAGGGTCACGAGCCACATCCAGCTCTGAGAGAGGGTCACGAGCCACATCCAGCTCTGAGAGAGGGTCACAAGCCTCATCCAGCTCTGAGAGAGAGTCGTGAGCCACATCCAGCTCTGAGAGAGGGTCATGAGTCACATCCAGCTCTGAGAGAGGGTCGTAAGCCACATCCAGCTCTGAGAGAGGGTCATGAGCCACATCCAGCTCTGAGAGAGGGTCATGAGCCACATCCAGCTCTGAGAGAGGGTCATGAGCCACATCCAGCTCTGAGAGAGGGTCATGAGCCACATCCAGCTCTGAGAGAGGGTCAGGAGCCACATCCAGCTCTGAGAGAGGGTCAGGAGCCACATCCAGCTCTGAGAGAGGGTCAGGAGCCACATCCAGCTCTGAGAGAGGGTCGTGAGCCACATCCAGCTCTGAGAGAGGGTCGTGAGCCACATCCAGCTCAGAGAGGGTCATGAGCCACATCCAGCTCAGAGAGGGTCAGGAGCCACATCCAGCTCTGAGAGAGGGTCATGAGCCACATCCAGCTCAGAGAGGGTCAGGAGCCACATCCAGCTCTGATGGTACCTTTACACGCCGTTACTGGAGGATGGATACAACCCGCTACTTCACGTGCACGAGCACGCTCAAACGGTTACAAACGGTAAACGCACCTCCTTTACACGCCGCCACAAGGTGCGCTACGCTACGCAACATCTATAGCTAGATACATCGTCGGGTGTCTCAAGTAGCCATCTGTAGCTTACCTTACCTCATTTACACACCGCTACAACAAGCTAATATGGGAGGACCTGGTGCAGCAGGGACAGCACATAGGCGTGCTACAATTGTGGAGTACGAGACGTCCGTACGCTGATAGGACAAAGCCAGAACATCATGATTGGCCAGGCATCGCAGGAGGCTGATTAATACATGACGCTCGAGCAATTGTGTAGTGTGACTGGTCAGCTCCTTAAATATGCCGCCCTATGCAGCGACTACCAATCGTAACGCAGGAGCTTCCTCCAATGATCGCTGAAGGGGGGCGGTATCCCGGAGCCTGTGTCACGCCCCAGCTACATACCAGATACATCGCCTGGTGTATAGACATCCCTTCTGTAGCTTCTTTACACGCCGATACAGGTCGCTACAATCGGCTTTGTAGCCATCTGTTTTCGAGCAGTGCTCGGAAACAGATGTATCTGTTGCCGGCTGCCTCCTACCGTCTTCACACGCCACTACTACGGGCTATATTGACGACGCAAGCTACATTTGTAGCCTGTAGCGGGTTGTATCCATCCTCCAGTAGCGGCGTGTAAAGGTACCCTGAGAGAGGGTCACGAGCCACATCCAGCTCAGAGAGAGGGTCATGAGCCACATCCAGCTCAGAGAGAGGGTCATGAGCCACATCCAGCTCTGAGAGAGGGTCAGGAGCCACATCCAGCTCAGAGAGAGGGTCAGGAGCCACATCCAGCTCTGAGAGAGGGTCACGAGCCACATCCAGCTCTGAGAGAGGGTCACGAGCCACATCCAGCTCTGAGAGAGGGTCGCGAGCCACATCCAGCTCTGAGAGAGGGTCGTGAGCCACATCCAGCTCTGAGAGAGAGTCGTGAGCCACATCCAGCTCTGAGAGAGGGTCATGAGTCACATCCAGCTCTGAGAGAGGGTCGCCACATCCAGCTCTGAGAGAGGTCGGAGCCACATCCAGCTCTGAGAGAGGGTCATGAGCCACATCCAGCTCTGAGAGAGGGTCAGGAGCCACATCCAGCTCTGAGAGAGGGTCACGAGCCACATCCAGCTCTGAGAGAGGGTCACGAGCCACATCCAGCTCTGAGAGAGGGTCACGAGCCACATCCAGCTCTGAGAGAGGGTCACGAGCCACATCCAGCTCTGAGAGAGGGTCACGAGCCACATCCAGCTCTGAGAGAGGGTCACGAGCCACATCCAGCTCTGAGAGAGGGTCGTCAGCCACATCCAGCTCTGAGAGAGGGTCACGAGCCACATCCAGCTCTGAGAGAGGGTCGTGAGCCACATCCAGCTCTGAGAGAGGGTCGTGAGCCACATCCAGCTCTGAGAGAGGGTCAGGAGCCACATCCAGCTCAGAGAGAGGGTCACGAGCCACATCCAGCTCTGAGAGAGGGTCGTGAGCCACATCCAGCTATGAGAGAGGGTCACGAGCCACATCCAGCTCAGAGAGAGGGTCACGAGCCACATCCAGCTCTGAGAGAGGGTCACGAGCCACATCCAGCTCTGAGAAAGGGTTAGGAGCCACATCCAGCTCTGAGAGAGGGTCGTCAGCCACATCCAGCTCTGAGAGAGGGTCGTCAGCCACATCCAGCTCTGAGAGAGAGTCACGAGCCACATCCAGCTCAGAGAGAGGGTCACGAGCCACATCCAGCTCTGAGAGAGGTCACGAGCCACATCCAGCTCTGAGAGAGGGTCACGAGCCACATCCAGCTCTGAGAGAGGGTCGTCAGCCACATCCAGCTCTGAGAGAGGGTCGTGAACCACATCCAGCTCTGAGAGAGGGTCACGAGCCACATCCAGCTCTGAGAGAGGGTCGTCAGCCACATCCAGCTCTGAGAGAGGGTCACGAGCCACATCCAGCTCTGAGAGAGGGTCGTGAGCCACATCCAGCTCTGAGAGAGGGTCGTGAGCCACATCCAGCTCTGAGAGAGAGTCACGAGCCACATCCAGCTCAGAGAGAGGGTCACGAGCCACATCCAGCTCTGAGAGAGGGTCACGAGCCACATCCAGCTCAGAGAGGGTCGTCAGCCACATCCAGCTCTGAGAGAGGGTCGTCAGCCACATCCAGCTCTGAGAGAGGGTCGTCAGCCACATCCAGCTCTGAGAGAGAGTCACGAGCCACATCCAGCTCAGAGAGAGGGTCACGAGCCACATCCAGCTCTGAGAGAGGGTCACGAGCCACATCCAGCTCTGAGAGAGGGTCGTCAGCCACATCCAGCTCTGAGAGAGGGTCGCGAGCCACATCCAGCTCTGAGAGAGGGTCAGGAGCCACATCCAGCTCTGAGAGAGGGTCACAAGCCACATCCAGCTCTGAGAGAGGGTCGCGAGCCACATCCAGCTCTGAGAGAGGGTCGCGAGCCACATCCAGCTCTGAGAGAGGGTCATGAGCCACATCCAGCTCTGAGAGAGGGTCGCGAGCCACATCCAGCTCTGAGAGAGGGTCACGAGCCACATCCAGCTCTGAGAGAGGGTCGCGAGCCACATCCAGCTCTGAGAGAGGGTCAGGAGCCACATCCAGCTCTGAGAGAGGGTCACAAGCCACATCCAGCTCTGAGAGAGGGTCGCGAGCCACATCCAGCTCTGAGAGAGGGTCGTGAGCCACATCCAGCTCTGAGAGAGGGTCATGAGCCACATCCAGCTCTGAGAGAGGGTCGCGAGCCACATCCAGCTCTGAGAGAGGGTCACGAGCCACATCCAGCTCTGAGAGAGGGTCATGAGCCACATTCAGCTCTGAGGGAGGGTCGTCAGCCACATTTAGCTCTGACAGAGGGTCGTGAGCCACGAGTTCTGGACCCCTGATTTTGGAGGAAGAATTGCCATGAACCGACTTGTTATCCCGGTGTCTCCTATTACAGAACGTGCTGGTATCAGTCAGCTCTGCACCACCGGACGTTCTGCGTCCATAGAAAGGTGATAAACTATAACAAATTGTGGGGTATTGGTTTGTCTTTTGGTCCAAAACACGTAAGCTTATTATCACAGTGGCCCATTCTGTAGTCACTCACCTGCTGATTGTATGGGATATTTGCAGCTGCAGGTGATCCTACCATAGTCGCTACACCTTGTGTCAGTACTCCTGTGTGTGGAGGGAACAGACACAGAATTAACCTTATAAATTACTGAAATCCAATATAATCTTTAACTAAAAGGGGCTTTGAAAGCCTTAAAGAGAATCTCAGACCGATCTACCTCCCAAATCTGATTATATGGTTACACAGCTCGCAGATAGAGGAGGTCGTCCACCCCATTACTGAGGTCATCTGAAGCTTTCACAACAATTGCTGTTTTAATTTCATATGCAAATAGCACTTAAGCCTCATTTGCATATTAATTACAACAGTGATTTTTCAGGCAAAGATCAACAGTTTGCATTAGTAAGGGTGGGGATGACACTATCGGGGTGCAGTATGACCCTATTAGGTTTCGGGGGGGAATGGATCGTTCGGACAGATTCCCTTTAAATAAAAGATCTACTAACAAGGTTTCATGGTGGACGGGGAACGGTTTTCCTGCCAGTAATTCAGGAACAGCTATGGAGCCATGGTCACTTGTGTGTCAACATGTACATATGTAATGTTATATTCTCTCTTTAAAGATCATACAAAATCTACAATAACATTATTGATTTCCATAATATGATTTTATTTTTATTTTTTTGCTTTTTGTGTCACAAACTATTATATATATATATATTAATCATTAGATCTTAGAATAATAATACTTAGTTCCACAATTAGATGTTCTTGTCCTGAGATGTTCTTATAGATGTGAAGGGCACAGACCAGACGACCGCTGTGATGAGGGATTTTGCCTTCTGTTCCTTTTCTCTTATATGTAATGAGGGGGTGATATGCGGAGGACGCACACTGGCATCCTCGTGCTGTTCATTTATTTTACAAACTAATAGATGTTAACGTGTAACTTTGATCAGTGCCTGAAACATTGGACGTGTCTCAGCTTTTGTTGGGGTTGGGTTTAGAAGACGACTGGTGATAGATTTCTGTTACTTTGTTGTTACTATTCTGCACGATTAGTGGAATGTGTATGATCGGTGTTCCAGACTCAAAAACTACAAGGGCCTGATGGCGCATGAGGATAAAGGCTTTCTGACCCTGAGAACCATTAGGGATTAATACCCTGCAGGAGAGTAGATGGTTTTTGCATTAGGTGAGATTACAAAACTGTGTTTTTGCAATTGTAAAATAAAAATAAACTATTGTAACCTTCTCTATCACTGGAGTCTGCAGAGTCTGGATCTCAGTCCAGAACTAAAGCTTCATCTGTCGGACACACACCGGCAGAGCCGCTCTCCTTCTGTCACGGACATGAAGGCGGACGGCCGATCATTCGCTAAACACGACCCTTCCTCCATCAGAGGCTACTAAGACTAGAATGTCATCAGCACAGACAGGACCCGACAACTACAAGGCAGCGTTCCCATTTCATTCTGGGGATCCTCATGTTCCTGGATCAGACGTTCCCCAAAGGGACAAGACCCGTCACATGAACCTTTGAGGAGACGGGCTGAGTTCACAAAGAAATACATGTATCTAAGCCAAATGATTGCTTCTCTGGGGCGAGAGGGGCATCAGGTGCTCCTCACTCCTCAGGGGTGGATTATTCATTGGATCGTGTATGGTTGTACATGTTACACTGAATCCATTGTGGTGATACAATCTATGTTCTGCTCCTGTCATTACCAACACTAAAAGGAAATTGTTAAAGTGATTGTCACCCCCAAAATGTATATAATACAGGGAGACTATGCTGCAAAACTTACTTTTCATTCAAATGCAGATGATGGGGCACCCTTGGTGTGGCCAAAAGCTCAGTGCACCGTTAATCTCGCTCAGTTAGCATTTTGGGGATTTGCCCTGCTCCTGATTGATAGCACTGTTTCCCAGAGTGCATTGCGTGATGTCAGTCCACATGTCGGCACATGAGCACTGCCTCTACCTGAGCCTGGCCGCACACGCTCAGTGTGGTAGGTTGTACAGTCTACTGTCCGGCGCCCAGGAAACTTCAGAGAGGAGCCAGGTAAGAGAATGCGCACATCCACACTGTGTGTACAGAGTCGGGTCAGGCAGTGTCAGTGTGCACACTAGGAGATGTAGGCTGAGCTCAGGCAGTGTCAGTGCGCACACTAGGAAATGCAGGCTGAGCTCAGGCAGTGTCACTGTGCACATGAAGAGATACAGGCTGAGCTCAGGCAGTGTCAGTGTGCAGACTAGGAGATGCAGGCTAAGCTCAGGCAGTGTCAGTGTGCAGACTAGGAGATGTAGGCTAAGCTCAGGCAGTGTCAGTGCACACACTAGGAGATGCAGGCTGAGCTCAGGCAGTGTCACTGTGCACATGAAGAGATACAGGCTGAGCTCAGGCAGTGTCAGTGCGCACACTAGGAGATACAGGCTGAGCTCAGGCAGTGTCAGTGCGCACATGAAGAGATGCAGGCTGAGCTCAGGCAGTGTCAGTGCACACACTAGGAGACGCAGGCTGAGCTCAGGCAGTGTCAGTGCACACACTAGGAGACACAGGCTGAGCTCAGGCAGTGTCAGTGTGCACACTAGGAGATGCAGGCTGAGCTCAGGCAGTGTCAGTGTGCACACTAGGAGATGCAGGCTGAGCTCAGGCAGTGTCAGTGAACACATGAAGAGATACAGGCTGAGCTCAGGCAGTGTCAGTGTGCACACTAGGAGATGCAGGCTGAGCTCAGGCAGTGTCAGTGAACACATGAAGAGATACAAGCTGAGCTCAGGCAGTGTCAATGCGCACATGAAGAGATACAAGCTGAGCTCAGGCAGTGTCAGTGCGCACATGAAGAGATGCAGGCTGAGCTCAGGCAGTGTCAGTGCGCACATGAAGAGATACAGGCTGAGCTCAGGCAGTGTCAGTGCGCACATGAAGAGATACAGGCTGAGCTCAGGCAGTGTCAGTGCGCACACTAGGAGATGCAGGCTGAGCTCAGGCAGTGTCAGTGCGCACATGAAGAGATACAGGCTGAGCTCAGGCAGTGTCAGTGCGCACATGAAGAGATACAGGCTGAGCTCAGGCAGTGTCAGTGCGCACACTAGGAGATGCAGGCTGAGCTCAGGCAGTGTCAGTGTGCACACTAGGAGATGCAGGCTGAGCTCAGGCAGTGTCAGTGCGCACATGAAGAGATACAGGCTGAGCTCAGGCAGTGTCAGTGCGCACATGAAGAGATACAGGCTGAGCTCAGGCAGTGTCAGTGCGCACACTAGGAGATGCAGGCTGAGCTCAGGCAGTGTCAGTGTGCACACTAGGAGATGCAGGCTGAGCTCAGGCAGTGTCAGTGCGCACATGAAGAGATACAGGCTGAGCTCAGGCAGTGTCAGTGCGCACATGAAGAGATACAGGCTGAGCTCAGGCAGTGTCAGTGCGCACATGAAGAGATACAGGCTGAGCTCAGGCAGTGTCAGTGCGCACACTAGGAGATGCAGGCTGAGCTCAGGCAGTGTCAGTGCACACACTAGGAGAAACAAGCTGAGCTCAGGCAGTGTCAGTGCGCACATGAAGAGATGGGCCAAGCTCAAGCAGTCATATATTAAACTACGCCATAAGGGTTCACCTTTAAAAAGTTACATAGAAAATGCATTGCCCTTAATATTAACCCGGTGAGAACTCTACAAAAGAAGCGAAAATCAATAAAATTAGTGAAGCGTCATGATAACACAAAGAATGTGACGATGTGACGAGAGGTGACATGAAGAGTGAAGGAGGCGGTGAGGTTCTTACCCTGCAGCGGGATGCCCGGGAGGCCTGGTATACCTGTTGCAAGTAGGTGAGGAGGTGCAATCACCCCATGATGGAGAGGCTGCATGCTGCCCATGCTAATAATGCCATCAACTGGGCCGGGCATGGGTGGCAGGCCAGGCGGGTAGCCCCCTATCATGCCTTGAAGAACAAACATGCATCAATATCATGCAGAATAATGGATTAATACAAACATGCACTAACATGAAATAAAATATGGCGTTAGTGTGATATTAAGGAACAAAAAAAAAGAAGTTAGAATTGTAACAACGAAAACCAAAACAAGTGACGTTAATACATGAGAGGATGAAATTATTTCATGAGCGACAATAAAATGTTAAGTGAAATGAAATGAGAAGATCAAAATCCACCAACATGGCGGAGCCCCCCGGACCGTCCACTCCATGTATACAGATATGTAATGTGGGATTCAGGTGCCAATGAAACCATTGATCTATCATATACTCACCATGTGGCCTCCGTCATCCACAGTCACCATGTCCAGAAATCAAATGTGCCAGCGAAAGCCATATTTGCAATGGGTGTGCAAATATGGCACCCGTTGGCGGTACCAGGCCATTGCAGCTACAGTCACCACTCACTATACTGTGATCAGGTACAGCTACAGTCACCGCTCTCTATACTGTGAGCACGCCCCGGTACAGCTACAGTCACCGCTCTCTATACTGTGATCACGCCCCGGTACAGCTACAGTCACCGCACTCTATACTGTGAGCACGCCCCGGTACAGCTACAGTCACCACTCTCTATACTGTGATTACACCCCGGTACAGCTACAGTCACCACTCTCTATACTGTGAGCACGCCCCGGTACAGCTACAGTCACCGCTCTCTATACTGTGAGCACGCCCCGGTACAGCTACAGTCACCGCTCTCTATACTGTGATCACGCCCCGGTACAGCTACAGTCACCGCTCTCTATAGTGTGATTACACCCCGGTACAGCTACAGTCACCGCACTCTATACTGTGATCAGGTACAGCTACAGTCACCACTCACTATACTGTGATCAGGTACAGCTACAGTCACCGCTCTCTATACTGTGATCAGGTACAGCTACAGTCACCACTCTCTATACTGTGAGCACCTCCCGGTACAGCTACAGTCACCACTCTCTATACTGTGATCAGGTACAGCTACAGTCACCACTCACTATACTGTGATCAGGTACAGCTACAGTCACCGCTCTCTATACTGTGATCACGCCCCGGTACAGCTACAGTCACCGCTCTCTATACTGTGAGCACACCCCGGTACAGCTACAGTCACCACTCTCTATACTGTGAGCACACCCCGGTACAGCTACAGTCACCACTCTCTATACTGTGATTACACCCCGGTACAGCTACAGTCACCGCTCTCTATAGTGTGATCACACCCCGGTACAGCTACAGTCACCGCTCTCTATACTGTGATTACACCCCGGTACAGCTACAGTCACCGCTCTCTATACTGTGAGCACGCCCCGGTACAGCTACAGTCACCGCTCTCTATACTGTGAGCACGCCCCGATACAGCTACAGTCACCGCTCTCTATACTGTGAGCACGCCCCGGTACAGCTACAGTCACCGCTCTCTATACTGTGAGCACGCCCCGGTACAGCTACAGTCACCGCTCTCTATACTGTGAGCACGCCCCGGTACAGCTACAGTCACCGCTCTCTATACTGTGAGCACGCCCCGGTACAGCTACAGTCACCGCTCTCTATACTGTGAGCACGCCCCGGTACAGCTACAGTCACCGCTCTCTATACTGTGATTACACCCCGGTACAGCTACAGTCACCGCTCTCTATACTGTGAGCACGCCCCGGTACAGCTACAGTCACCGCTCTCTATACTGTGAGCACGCCCCGGTACAGCTACAGTCACCGCTCTCTATACTGTGAGCACGCCCCGGTACAGCTACAGTCACCGCTCTCTATACTGTGAGCACGCCCCGGTACAGCTACAGTCACCGCTCTCTATACTGTGAGCACGCCCCGGTACAGCTACAGTCACCGCTCTCTATACTGTGATCACGCCCCGGTACAGCTACAGTCACCGCTCTCTATACTGTGAGCACGCCCCGGTACAGCTACAGTCACCGCTCTCTATACTGTGAGCACGCCCCGGTACAGCTACAGTCACCGCTCTCTATACTGTGAGCACGCCCCGGTACAGCTACAGTCACCGCTCTCTATACCGTGAGCACCTCCCGGTACAGCTACAGTCACCGCTCTCTATACTGTGATTACACCCCGGTACAGCTACAGTCACCACTCACTATACTGTGATCAGGTACAGCTACAGTCACCGCTCTCTATACTGTGATCACGCCCCGGTACAGCTACAGTCACCGCTCTCTATACTGTGAGCACACCCCGGTACAGCTACAGTCACCACTCTCTATACTGTGAGCACACCCCGGTACAGCTACAGTCACCACTCTCTATACTGTGATTACACCCCGGTACAGCTACAGTCACCGCTCTCTATAGTGTGATCACACCCCGGTACAGCTACAGTCACCGCTCTCTATACTGTGATTACACCCCGGTACAGCTACAGTCACCGCTCTCTATACTGTGAGCACGCCCCGGTACAGCTACAGTCACCGCTCTCTATACTGTGAGCACGCCCCGGTACAGCTACAGTCACCGCTCTCTATACTGTGAGCACGCCCCGGTACAGCTACAGTCACCGCTCTCTATACTGTGAGCACGCCCCGGTACAGCTACAGTCACCGCTCTCTATACTGTGAGCACGCCCCGGTACAGCTACAGTCACCGCTCTCTATACTGTGATCACGCCCCGGTACAGCTACAGTCACCGCTCTCTATACTGTGAGCACGCCCCGGTACAGCTACAGTCACCGCTCTCTATACTGTGAGCACGCCCCGGTACAGCTACAGTCACCGCTCTCTATACTGTGAGCACACCCCGGTACAGCTACAGTCACCACTCTCTATACTGTGAGCACACCCCGGTACAGCTACAGTCACCACTCTCTATACTGTGATTACACCCCGGTACAGCTACAGTCACCGCTCTCTATAGTGTGATCACACCCCGGTACAGCTACAGTCACCGCTCTCTATACTGTGATTACACCCCGGTACAGCTACAGTCACCGCTCTCTATACTGTGAGCACGCCCCGGTACAGCTACAGTCACCGCTCTCTATACTGTGAGCACGCCCCGATACAGCTACAGTCACCGCTCTCTATACTGTGAGCACGCCCCGGTACAGCTACAGTCACCGCTCTCTATACTGTGAGCACGCCCCGGTACAGCTACAGTCACCGCTCTCTATACTGTGAGCACGCCCCGGTACAGCTACAGTCACCGCTCTCTATACTGTGAGCACGCCCCGGTACAGCTACAGTCACCGCTCTCTATACTGTGAGCACGCCCCGGTACAGCTACAGTCACCGCTCTCTATACTGTGATTACACCCCGGTACAGCTACAGTCACCGCTCTCTATACTGTGAGCACGCCCCGGTACAGCTACAGTCACCGCTCTCTATACTGTGAGCACGCCCCGGTACAGCTACAGTCACCGCTCTCTATACTGTGAGCACGCCCCGGTACAGCTACAGTCACCGCTCTCTATACTGTGAGCACGCCCCGGTACAGCTACAGTCACCGCTCTCTATACTGTGAGCACGCCCCGGTACAGCTACAGTCACCGCTCTCTATACTGTGATCACGCCCCGGTACAGCTACAGTCACCGCTCTCTATACTGTGAGCACGCCCCGGTACAGCTACAGTCACCGCTCTCTATACTGTGAGCACGCCCCGGTACAGCTACAGTCACCGCTCTCTATACTGTGAGCACGCCCCGGTACAGCTACAGTCACCGCTCTCTATACCGTGAGCACTCCCCGGTACAGCTACAGTCACCGCTCTCTATACTGTGATTACACCCCGGTACAGCTACAGTCACCACTCACTATACTGTGATCAGGTACAGCTACAGTCACCGCTCTCTATACTGTGATCACGCCCCGGTACAGCTACAGTCACCGCTCTCTATACTGTGAGCACACCCCGGTACAGCTACAGTCACCACTCTCTATACTGTGAGCACACCCCGGTACAGCTACAGTCACCACTCTCTATACTGTGATTACACCCCGGTACAGCTACAGTCACCGCTCTCTATAGTGTGATCACACCCCGGTACAGCTACAGTCACCGCTCTCTATACTGTGATTACACCCCGGTACAGCTACAGTCACCGCTCTCTATACTGTGAGCACGCCCCGGTACAGCTACAGTCACCGCTCTCTATACTGTGAGCACGCCCCGGTACAGCTACAGTCACCGCTCTCTATACTGTGAGCACGCCCCGGTACAGCTACAGTCACCGCTCTCTATACTGTGAGCACGCCCCGGTACAGCTACAGTCACCGCTCTCTATACTGTGAGCACGCCCCGGTACAGCTACAGTCACCGCTCTCTATACTGTGATCACGCCCCGGTACAGCTACAGTCACCGCTCTCTATACTGTGAGCACGCCCCGGTACAGCTACAGTCACCGCTCTCTATACTGTGAGCACGCCCCGGTACAGCTACAGTCACCGCTCTCTATACTGTGAGCACGCCCCGATACAGCTACAGTCACCGCTCTCTATACTGTGAGCACGCCCCGGTACAGCTACAGTCACCGCTCTCTATACTGTGAGCACGCCCCGGTACAGCTACAGTCACCGCTCTCTATACTGTGAGCACGCCCCGGTACAGCTACAGTCACCGCTCTCTATACTGTGAGCACGCCCCGGTACAGCTACAGTCACCGCTCTCTATACTGTGAGCACGCCCCGGTACAGCTACAGTCACCGCTCTCTATACTGTGAGTCACACCCCGGTACAGCTACAGTCACCGCTCTCTATACTGTGAGCACGCCCCGGTACAGCTACAGTCACCGCTCTCTATACTGTGAGCACGCCCCGGTACAGCTACAGTCACCGCTCTCTATACTGTGAGCACGCCCCGGTACAGCTACAGTCACCGCTCTCTATACTGTGAGCACGCCCCGGTACAGCTACAGTCACCGCTCTCTATACTGTGAGCACGCCCCGGTACAGCTACAGTCACCGCTCTCTATACTGTGATCACGCCCCGGTACAGCTACAGTCACCGCTCTCTATACTGTGAGCACGCCCCGGTACAGCTACAGTCACCGCTCTCTATACTGTGAGCACGCCCCGGTACAGCTACAGTCACCGCTCTCTATACTGTGAGCACGCCCCGGTACAGCTACAGTCACCGCTCTCTATACGTGTAGCACCTCCCGGTACAGCTACAGTCACCGCTCTCTATACTGTGATTACACCCCGGTACAGCTACAGTCACCACTCACTATACTGTGATCAGGTACAGCTACAGTCACCGCTCTCTATACTGTGATCACGCCCCGGTACAGCTACAGTCACCGCTCTCTATACTGTGAGCACACCCCGGTACAGCTACAGTCACCACTCTCTATACTGTGAGCACACCCCGGTACAGCTACAGTCACCACTCTCTATACTGTGATTACACCCCGGTACAGCTACAGTCACCGCTCTCTATAGTGTGATCACACCCCGGTACAGCTACAGTCACCGCTCTCTATACTGTGATTACACCCCGGTACAGCTACAGTCACCGCTCTCTATACTGTGAGCACGCCCCGGTACAGCTACAGTCACCGCTCTCTATACTGTGAGCACGCCCCGGTACAGCTACAGTCACCGCTCTCTATACTGTGAGCACGCCCCGGTACAGCTACAGTCACCGCTCTCTATACTGTGAGCACGCCCCGGTACAGCTACAGTCACCGCTCTCTATACTGTGAGCACGCCCCGGTACAGCTACAGTCACCGCTCTCTATACTGTGATCACGCCCCGGTACAGCTACAGTCACCGCTCTCTATACTGTGAGCACGCCCCGGTACAGCTACAGTCACCGCTCTCTATACTGTGAGCACGCCCCGGTACAGCTACAGTCACCGCTCTCTATACTTGATCTGAGAGCACGGCACCCGGTACAGCTACAGTCACCGCTCTCTATACTGTGAGCACACCCCGTACAGCTACAGTCACCACTCTCTATACTGTGATCACACCCCGGTACAGCTACAGTCACCGCTCTCTATAGTGTGATCACACCCCGCTACAGCTACAGTCACCGCTCTCTATACTGTGATTACACCCCGGTACAGCTACAGTCACCGCTCTCTATACTGTGATCACGCCCCGATACAGCTTCAGTCACCGCTCTCTATACTGTGAGCACGCCTCGGTACAGCTACAGTCACCGCTCTCTATACTGTGATCACGCCCCGGTACAGCTACAGTCACCGCTCTCTATACTGTGAGCACGCCCCGGTACAGCTACAGTCACCACTCTCTATACTGTGAGCACGCCCCAGTACAGCTACAGTCACCGCTCTCTATACTGTGATCACGCCCCGGTACAGCTACAGTCACCGCTCTCTATACTGTGATCACGCCTCGGTACAGCTACAGTCACCGCTCTCTATACTGTGATCACGCCCCGGTACAGCTACAGTCACCGCTCTCTATACTGTGATTACACCCCGGTACAGCTACAGTCACCGCTCTCTATAGTGTGACCACACCCCGCTACAGCTACAGTCACCGCTCTCTATAGTGTGAGCACGCCCCGGTACAGCTACAGTCACCGCTCTCTATACTGTGAGCACGCCCCGGTACAGCTACAGTCACCGCTCTCTATACTGTGAGCACGCCCCGGTACAGCTACAGTCACCGCTCTCTATACTGTGAGCACGCCCCGGTACAGCTACAGTCACCGCTCTCTATACTGTGAGCACACCCCGGTACAGCTACAGTCACCGCTCTCTATACTGTGATTACACCCCGGTACAGCTACAGTCACCGCTCTCTATACTGTGATCACACCCCGGTACAGCTACAGTCACCGCACTCTATACTGTAAGCACGCCACGGTACAGCTACAGTCACCGCTCTCTATACTGTGAGCACGCCCCGGTACAGCTACAGTCACCGCTCTCTATACTGTGATCACGCCCCGGTACAGCTACAGTCACCGCTCTCTATACTGTGATCACGCCCCGGTACAGCTACAGTCACCGCTCTCTATACTGTGAGCACGCCCTGGTACAGCTACAGTCACCGCTCTCTATACTGTGATTACACCCCGTTACAGCTACAGTCACCGCTCTCTATACTGTGAGCACGCACCGGTACAGCTATAGTCACCGCTCTCTATACTGTGATTACACCCCGGTACAGCTACAGTCACCGCTCTCTATAGTGTGATCACACCCCGCTACAGCTACAGTCACCGCTCTCTATACTGTGAGCACGCCCCGGTACAGCTACAGTCACCGCTCTCTATACTGTGATCACGCCCCGGTACAGCTACAGTCACCGCTCTCTATACTGTGAGCACGCCCCGGTACAGCTACAGTCACTGCTCTCTATACTGTGATCACGCCCCGGTACAGCTACAGTCACTGCTCTCTATACTGTGATCACGCCCCGGTACAGCTACAGTCACCGCTCTCTATACTGTGATTACACCCCGGTACAGCTACAGTCACCGCTCTCTATACTGTGAGCACGCACCGGTACAGCTATAGCCACCGCTCTCTATACTGTGATTACACCCCGGTACAGCTACAGTCACCGCTCTCTATACTGTGATTACACCCCGGTACAGCTACAGTCACCGCTCTCTATAGTGTGATCACACCCCGCTACAGCTACAGTCACCGCTCTCTATACTGTGATTACACCCCGGTACAGCTACAGTCACCGCTCTCTATACTGTGAGCACGCCCCGGTACAGCTACAGTCACCGCTCTCTATACTGTGAGCACGCACCGGTACAGCTACAGTCACCGCTCTCTATACTGTGAGCACACCCCGGTACAGCTACAGTCACCGCTCTCTATAGTGTGAGCACGCCCCGGTACAGCTACAATCACCGCTCTCTATACTGTGAGCATGCCCCGGTACAGCTACAGTCACCACTCTCTATACTGTGAGCACGCCCCGGTACAGCTACAGTCACCGCTCTCTATACTGTGAGCACGCCTTGGTACAGCTACAGTCACTGCTCTCTATACTGTGAGCACGCCCCGGTACAGCTACAGTCACCGCTCTCTATACTGTGATCACACCCCAGTACAGCTACAGTCACCGCTCTCTATACTGTGATTACACCCCGGTACAGCTACAGTTACCGCTCTCTATACTGTGATTACACCCCGGTACAGCTACAGTTACCGCTCTCTATACTGTGATCACACCCCGGTACAGCTACAGTCACCGCTCTCTATACTGTGATCACACCCCAGTACAGCTACAGTCACCACTCTCTATATTGTGATCACACCCCAGTACAGCTACAGTCACCGCTCTCTATACTGTGAGCACGCCCCGGTACAGCTACAGTCACCGCTCTCTATACTGTGATCATGCACCGGTACAGCTACAGTCACCGCTCTCTATACTGTGAGCACGCCCCGGTACAGCTACAGTCACTGCTCTCTATACTGTGAGCACGCCCCGGTACAGCTACAGTCACCGCTCTCTATAGTGTGATTACACCCCGCTACAGCTACAGTCACCGCTCTCTATACTGTGATTACACCCCGGTACAGCTACAGTCACCGCTCTCTATACTGTGATTACACCCCGGTACAGCTACAGTCACCGCTCTCTATACTGTGAGCACAGCCCGATCCTCTGACTGTCAGCCATCTCTGCGGTGCGTCAGTACAGAGCCAGCTGTAATCAGTACCAGGACAGTATAGAGAGCGGTGACTGTAGCTGTGGTGGCACAGATGAATGACTGAAAGCCGGCAGATACTGGAAGCAATAAGGTTCATTTTCTCCTGGTTGCAGCACTTTACAGCCACTAGGCACCTTCCTAACACTATTATCCTGACAGATTAACCCTACATTTGCAGGATAATAGTGTTATGAGACCAGACTGATTCCTGATAAAGGGCCTCTATCAGCACAGAATGACTGTTCAGACCAAGTACAGGTGCCCGGTGCACCATGGAGCGGCCGAGCATGTACATCCACCTTCCCACCTGCTTGTTTTCCTCTATTTACACCCCCTTTTTTTTGATTGACAGCAATGGTTTCATAGAGCAGAGAAGGGCGAAGATAGATGGAAACAGGCAGGTATGAAGGTGGATGTAAGTGACTACGCCATGGTGCACCGGGCGCCTGTACTGGGTCTGAACAGTCGTCCTGTGCTGACAGGGTCCCTTGTGTAATGATTACCTTCCTCCCATATTTCTGCACCCCTGTCCAGCAGCTCCCGGCACAGTGTATATAGTCTGTATAGCTGTAACGCCGTTCACATGTTATATACTTTGGTGCACACTGTCTGCCGTGCTCATCCGTACACAAACAAATCATACATCCCTTTAACGAATATGTAAACTATAATAAAAAAAACTATAGAATCTGACATCTGAAAGGTAAAGGAGCAGATTGTATCCACAACAAAGGTGGAAGAAAAACTCCCTAAGTACGATAGTCTGAAAGTGGATCAGTCAACAGATTTCACACTACAGAAATCATACATCAGACCTGATGAGGCTGGTGTACTTACTACAGAGCCTGAGGCCAGGGTGCTTACTGCAGAGCCCGAGGCCGGTGTGTTTACTGCAGAGCCCAAGGCCGGTGTGTTTACTACATAGCCTGAGGTCAGGGTACTTACACATAGCTGAGGTCAGGTACTTACTACATAGCCTGAGGTCAGGGTACTTACTACATAGCCTGAGGTCGGGGTACTTACTACATAGCCTGAGGTCGGGGTACTTACTACAGAGCCCGAGGCCGGTGTGCTTACTGCATAGCATGAGGCCAGGGTACTTGTACATTGCCTGAGGTCAGGGTACTTACTACATAGCCTGAGGCCAGGTACTTACTACATAGCCTGAGGCCGGGTGTACTTACTACATAGCCTGAGGCCAGGGTGCTTACTACATAGCCTGAGGCCGGGGTACTTACTACATAGCCTGAGGCGGTGTACTTACTACATAGCCTGAGGCCAGGTACTTACTACATAGCCTGAGGCCAGGGTACTTACTACATAGCCTGAGGCCAGGGTCTTACTACAGAGCCCGAGGCGGTGTGCTTACTACAGAGCCTGAGACCGGTGTGACTTACTACAGAGCCTGAGGCCGGTGTGCTTACTACAGAGCCTGAGGCCGGTGTGCTTACTACATAGCCTGAGGCCCGGGGTACTTACTACATAGCCTGAGGCCGGTGTACTTACTACATAGCCTGAGGCCAGGGGTACTTACTACATAGCCTGAGGCCAGGGTACTTACTACATAGCCTGAGGCCAGGGTACTTACTACATAGCCTGAGGCCAGGGTACTTACTACATAGCCCTGAGGCCGGTGTACTTACTACATAGCCTGAGGCCAGGGTACTTACTACATAGCCTGAGGCAGGGTACTTACTACAGAGCCTGAGGCCGGTGTGCTTACTGCAGAGCCCGAGGCCGGTGTGTTTACTGCAGAGCCGAGGCCGGTGTGTTTACTACATAGCCTGAGGTCAGGGTACTTACTACATAGCCTGAGGTCAGGGTACTTACTACATAGCCTGAGGCAGGGTACTTACTACATAGCCTGAGGTCAGGGTACTTACTACATAGCCTGAGGTCCGGGGTACTTACTACAGAGCCCGAGGCCGGTGTCTTACTGCATAGCATGAGGCCGGGTACTTAGCTACATTGCCTGAGGTCGGGTACTTACTACATAGCCTGAGGCTCAGGGTACTTACTACATAGCCTGAGGCCGGGGTACTTACTACATAGCCTGAGGCTAGGGTACTTACTACATAGCCTGAGGCCAGGGTGCTTACTACATAGCCTGAGGCCGGGTACTTACTACATAGACTGAGGCCGGGTACTTACTACATAGCCTGAGGCCAGGGTACTTACTACATAGCCTGAGGCCAGGGTAACTTACTACATAGCCTGAGGCCCGGTACTTACTACATAGCCTGAGGCCGGGTACTTACTACATAGCCTGAGGCAGGGTACTTACTACATAGCCTGAGGCCAGGGTACTTACTACATAGCCTGAGGCCAGGGTACTTACTACATAAGCCTGAGGCTAGTGACTTACTACATAGCCTGAGGCTGGGGTACTTACTACATAGACTGAGGCCCATGTACTTACTACATAGCCTGAGGCACGGGTACTTACTACATAGCCTGAGGCTCGGGTACTTACTACATGAGCCTGAGGCCCAGTACCTTACTACATAGCCTGAGGCGAGTACTTACTACATAGCTTGAGGCCGGTGTACTCACTGCATAGCCTGAGGCTCTGGGAACTTACTACATAGCCTGAGGCCAGGGTACTTACTACAAGCCTGAGGCCGGGTAACTTACTACATAGCTGAGGCCGGGTACTTACTACATAGCCTGAGGCCAGGGTACTTACTACAGAGCCTGAGGCCGGTGTGTCTTACTACAAGCCGTGGCGGTTGGTCTTACTACATAGTAGCTGTATACCAAGCGAGTGGTTACTTACTACAGAGCCTGAGGCCGGGTACTTACTACAGAGCCTGAGGCCGGTGTGCTTACTACTAGCCTGAGGCCGGGGTACTTACTACATAGCCTGAGGCCAGGGTACTTACTACATAGCCGAGGCTAGTGTACTTACTACAGACCTGAGGCCGGGACTTACTACATAGCCTGAGGCCAGGGTACTTACTACATAGCCTGAGGCTAGGTACTACTACAGAGCCTGAGGCCAGGGTACTTACTACATAGCCTGAGGCCAGGGTACTTACTACATAGCCTGAGGCCGGGTGTACTCACTGCATAGCCTGAGGCTTGGTACTTACTACATAGCTTGAGGCCGGGTACTTACTACATAGCCTGAGGGCCGGTGTACTTGCTACATAGACCGACTGACTGCTACAGACCATGCAGAGGAGGAGGAGGGTCCCAGAGGAGCTGCCAATCACACTAGAGGGCAGAAATGGGGCTAAAACTTTCACAAAGTTATACAGCCGTGTTCATGGTAAGTACCACAGCCCCATCAGGTCTACAATCTCTGAATCACACATTCTGTTTGTATGCTGACATCTGGTGACAGATCTGCCTTCATTACTCCTTATTCTCAATGTGACTTTTCTTCCTTTTCTATCTGTAGATGATGGATTCTCCATCAGACCATCAGTTTCCTTCTGTAATAAGAGACTTTACCAAAAATGACAAGTAAAGATCTAATCGTCTCACAATAATTCAGTAATTATCAGAAGACAGCAGCAGTTACTGCCTACACGAGTAATGACGACCACCAGAAGGCAAAGCGATCCCATGATTAAAGGGAAACTGTCAGCAGGTATTCTGGGAGCAGCATGATGTAGGGGCAGAGGCTCTGAATCCAGCGATGTGTCACTTGCTGATCTGCTTGCTGTCATTTTAATGCAATCAGTGTTTCCTCTTCTGCGGATCTAGCAGAGCTCAGAATGCTGACGTGAGTATAACCCCGCCCACACCACTGATTGACAGGTTTGTGTATAACCCACCCACAACACTAATTGACATCTTTGTGTATAACCCCACCACCACTGATTGGCAGCTTCCTGTGTATAACCCCGCCCACACCACTGATTGACATCTTTGTGTATAACCTCACCCACACCACTGACTGGCAGCTTTCAGTGTATTACTCCATCCACACCACTGATTGACAGCTTCATGTGTATAACCACGCCCACACCACTAACTGGCAGCTTATATACCACCACCACATCACTGATTGGCAGATATTTATAGAACCCTGCCGAAACCACTGATTGGCAGCTGAGTATAACCATCCCACACACTGATTGTAGATTTCTGTGTAACCATCCCACACCACTGATTGGTAGGTTTCTGTGTATAACCCCACCCACACCACTGATTGGTTGCTTTCTGTGTATAACCCTGCCCACACCATTGATTGACAGCTTTCTCTGTATAACTCCGCCCACACCGATAGCCCCATGCACACCAGTAATTGGCAGCTTTCTTTGTATAAGCCCACCCACAAAACTAATTGCCAGCTCTCTGTGTATTACCCCACATCACTCACTGACTGCTTTTTGTGTACACTGCGCATAGGCAGAAAACTGCCAATCAGTCAGGTGGGGGACGAGGTTATCCAGAGCAGTAGGACTAGGAGGCAAGAAGCACCTAGTCCTGTAGTGATAATCTCCTGCTGATAAAACACTGATTTAATTGAAAAACTAGCACACAGCATAGTAAGTGACACATTGGTGGAATCAGGCGCTCAAGTCCCTATATGTCAGATTACATAGAAATAGACTGGTGATAGATTCCCTTTAAAGCCTGTCAGTACAAAAGGACTTGCCAAACCAAGCACAGGTGCTCTTGTGCACCCTGGGTGTGACCAAACTGTTCAGTCCACCTGATACTTTTGGTAACTATTCTCGGTCTCCTGTAAAGTCAGAGCTGTCAATCAAGACGGAGGCTGAAATAGATGCAAACAAATAGGAGGGAAGATGAACTGAACTAACAGGCCACACAAAGGTGTAAACAGCGCCTGGGCTTGGTATTAAGTGTCGTTTGTGCTGATCGACTCACAAAGACTCAACTCGGTAATGAATTGTAGCACTGATATTGTAGTCTTACTTTAAAGGGATTGTAGACGATGAGAAAAACAGGAATGTGATATTATAAAAACAGCGCCACTCATGCCAACAGGCCAAGCATGGTACTGCAGCTCGGGCACAGCTGACAGATGGGAGGTGCTGTTATTGGTAGACAGATACAAGGCTTTTCTCATCCTAATCCGCCCTTTTAATTGTGTCCAGTTTTTAATGAAACAAATAGCATAAAATACAAATAAACCGTGTACTTCTGTCACCACATGTTCACGGGGAGGTTACCTGAAGTCGGTGTCATCTGGGGGTTCAGCATTCCCATTGGTGTTGGCGGGGGCACCACTCCATCAGAGCTCCCACCGGGGTCCCGGCTCGGGGGGACGCGTTCTGCTGCTGCTGTTGCTGCTGCGCCGCTCGCTCCCTTTCTTGCTGCTCAGCTACTTTGGCGGCGCGTTCTGTGAAAAATCAAGTATATATGGTCAAAAAAAGTCTTATGTCCTCAGTCTGGAGCTAAAAGAGGGCTGGTATGCCTGTGTACCCAATGAGGAACATAGCACCTGCATGGTGCCAATCATCGGGGGGCCAGGGGTTAGAGCAGCATAAAGATAGTCCATATATCTTCCACCAATAACCCATCAATAGGCCCCCAATAGCACATTAACAGTCCAACAACGGTCCATCAATAGGAAACCAATGGTGCTTCAAAGGTGCTTCAACAGTCCATCAACAGTCCTCAACGGGCCGTCACGGGCCATCACGGGCCGTCAACGGGCCATCAACGGGCCGTCAACGGGCCATCAACGGGCGTCAACGGGCCATCAACAGCTCATCCACAGGCCATCAACAGCCCATCAACAGCCATCAACAGTCCATCAACAGTCATCAACAGTCATCAACAGTCCATCAACAGTCCATAACAGCCCCAACAGCCCATCAACAGCCCATCAACAGCCATCAACACCACAACAGTCCATCAACAGTCCATCACAGTCCATCAACAGTCCATCAACAGTCACCAACAGCCCACCAACAGCCCACCAACAGCCCACCAACAGTCATCAACAGCCCATCAACAGCCATCAACAGCCATCAACAGCCATCAACAGCCATCAACAGCCCATCAACAGTCCATCAACAGTCCATCAACAGCCACCAAAGCCCACCAACAGCCATCAACAGCCATCAACAGCCCATCAACAGTCCATCAACAGTCATCAACAGTCCATCAACAGTCATCAACAGTCCATCAACAGTCCATCAACAGTCCATCAACAGTCCATCAACAGTCCATCCATCACAGTCCATCAACAGTCCATCAACAGCCACCAACCAAGCCCATCAACAGCCCATCAACAGCCCATCAACAGTCCATCAACAGTCCATCAACAGTCCATCAACAGCCCACAACAGTCCATCAACAGGCCCCAACAGCCACAACAGCCACCAACAGTCCACCAAAAGCCCATGAATAGTCCATCTATAGTCCACCAATAATCCGTTAAGAGCCCACCAATAGTCCATCCTACAAAGACCCTCGATGTTAAGACTCAGGTCCAGATTTATCACTTTCTATCAGAAATCTGGAATAAAACCTGTGAAGTCACAATAGTCCTCGGCCATCATGTAACTGTGCAAACATTTTGCAACTTTTATGTTTTTACATCACATCAACCAATGTTCTGATAAGAGGATGGAGCTCAGCATAAGGAGGGGGGGGGGTGCTCAGACTTAATCATAGTTTATACCATAAAGTGGTGCAAATTGCAAAGGAAATATGCTGAAGTCCATGACATCAGCAGGATGAGCCACATTCATCAGGAGGAGGTCATCGTATTACAGGGAACCTGTCACCAGACAAGTGCTGTGATATCTGCAGGCCCCATGTTATACAGCAGGGGGGATTGAGCAGATTGATACATAGTTTTGTGAGAAAAGATTGAGTATAACCTGTGATTTCATCATTATCGTTTAATCCTCTGCTCTTTCTGGAATTTTGGGTCAAGTGGGCGGTCCTATCAGTGACTGACAGCTGTCTCTATATGCACACTTATACAAGGATAGCTGTCAGTCACTGATAGCCCCGCCCCTGGACCCAAAATCCCAGAAAGAGCAGAGGATTAAATGATAAAATCACAGGTTATACTCAATCTTTTCTACTCCTCCTGCTCTATAACATGGGGCCTGCAGATTGACTGCATTTATCTGGTGACAGGTTCCCTTTAAGATGACATGAAGGTTCAATGGGACAAAGTTCTACTAGTCAGGAGTCCAACTGGACCGATCCAAAGGACTGATCGCAACAGCCTTGGCAATGTGGATTAAGGAGAACTCCCGCAGATAATTTTTTGTCCTGTCCCTGCCCTCCTTCATGATGAAGCAGAGCCGTACACTGCACTTCTAGGATCTATAGATCACTTATAAATCAATAAAATCATACCTGCTCCTCAGCTCTCATCCCTCCCTCAGGAGACAGAGACATTCAGTCATCCATAGTGCTAAAGATTCAGGGGACAGGAAGATACCAAGTTGATATGGGGGAGGGGAGACCATGGCAGTGCTGAATCAATCAATGCAGTGCTTTGCCTCTGCTCCTAGCCTGATACATGGCAGCACACATTATGCACTATCATAGGTTGTACAGCAGAGAATCACAGTATATAATTAAACATGCTTAGTGACATGATTGCCATTTGAAGGGAGAACATCCATACATTACATAGGATTTTAGGGGCTGGATTGTAGTGTAACCTGGGACCGGCAGCCACACCCCCTGTTCATACAGAAGTATGAGGGGGCAGGAATGTAAGATAATCCTGGAGCCCCCAGGACCCACACCCCCTGTTCATACAGAAGTATGAGGGGCTGGAATGTAAGGTAACCTGGAGCCTCCAGGACCCACACCCCCTGTTCATACAGAAGTATGAGGGGGCTGGAATGTAAGGTAAATCCTGGAGCCCCCAGGACCCACACCCCCTGTTCATACAGAAGTATGAGGGGGCTGGAATGTAAGGGTAATCCTGGAGCCCCAGGACCCACACCCCCTGTTCATACAGAAGTATGAGGGGGCAGGAATGTAAGATAATCCTGGAGCCCCCAGGACCCACACCCCCTGTTCATACAGAAGTCCTGAGGGGGCTGGAATTGTAAGGTTAACCCTGGAGCCTCCAGGATCCCACACACCCTGTTCATACAGAGTATGAGGGGGCATGGAATGTAAGATAATCCTGGAGCCCCAGGACCCAACACACCCCTGTTCATACAGAGAGTATGAGGGGGCTGGAATGTAAGTAATCTGGAGCCTCCAGGACCCACACCCCCTGTTCATACAGAAGTATGAAGGGTCAGGTATGTAGGATGATCCTGGAGCCCCAGGGTCCACGTGCCTGACACCTCCTTTTACTGCTGCAGCATGAGGATGAATTTCTCTGTCCCTGAGGGAGGGGCGAGAGCTGAGGAGCAGATATGATTTTATTGATTTATAAGTGATCTATAGATCCTAGAATTGTAGTGTTGTACAGGACAATAATTGTTTATCTCCCAGGAGTCCCTTTTAAATAAATCTTCTTATCTGCAGCGTCAGTGGTTTCTGGAGGTTTTCACCCTCTGACATCAGATATACATAGGATAAAATCCACAGAAAATTTGCAACAAAATCTGCAGGTAAAAGGTGCAGACTTAATCATAGATTTACAGCGGATTCTGTGACTGATTCTGTCTGACCAGGGAGGACGATACCCTAGAGGTAACAATGTGGGTGCAAATTGTTCCAAAAAAACAAACAAACAACTTATTCAGTGCTCGATGCCGCCAACAATTTAGATATCTAATAATACTTTGACCATATTTTACTATAATTTATAAGAAGAAAGCTAGGAGAGACCAGAGGTGGACATAGGTAGAAGGTTTCCACCTTTCAGGCTTGTGTCAGGCCACAACCACTAAACATGCCTGTACTATAGATCCTCGGCTGCTGCAGCTCCTCGGTAATGAGGTCATTCAGGATAGAGACGGAAAAGGCAAACACTGTGCTGCCGGGATAAAAGGAGGCTCCGGAGAATAAAGTAATAAATCTAAAAGTGAAAGTGATTTATTGCTACGCGTTTCGAAGTTTATGTAAACGGTGATTCCGCCTGAAGAAGTCACAGACTGCGAAACACGTAATCACTTTTATATATTAATGCTTTATTTCCAAAGCCTCCTTTCATCCCGACAGCGCGGTGTTTGCCCTTTCCGAATCTATCCTGTATGACCTCATCACCGGGGAGCTGCAGCAGCCGAGGATCTTAGTACAGGTGTGTTTAGTGGTTGTGGCTTGACCTCCTACCTGTCACTCATTAATACTTTATTCTCCGGAGCCTCCTTTTATCCCGGCAGCGCGGTGTCTGCCCTTTCTGTCTCTATCTTGTATGATCATATTACCAGCTGTGGATCTATAGTACAGGTGTGTTTAGTGGTTGTGGCTTGACCTCCTACCTATCACTCATTAATACTGTATACTCCGAGCCTCCTTTTATCCCGGCAGCGCTGTGTCTGCCCTTTCTGTCTCTATCCTGTATGAACTTATTACCAGCCGTGGATCTATAGTACAGGTGTGTTTAATAGCTGTGGCTTGACCTCCTACCTATCACTCATTAATACTTCATACTCCGGAGCCTTCCTTTTATCCCGGCAGTGCGGTGTCTGCCCTTTCTTGTCTCTATCCTGTATGACCTCATCACCGGGGCAGCTGCATGCCCCGTTGATCTATATTACAGGTGTTTATAGGGGTTGTGGCTTGACCTCCTACCTATCACTCATTAATACTTTATACTCGGAGCCTCCTTTTATCCCGGCAGTGCGGTGTCTGCCCTTCTTGTCTCTATCCTGTATGACCTCATCACCGGGGAGCTGCAGCAGCCGTGATCTATAGTACAGGTGTGTTTAGTGGTTGTGGCTTGACCTCCTACCTATCACCTCCAACCTATCACTCATTAATACTTTATACTCGGAGCCTCCTTTTATCCCGGCAGCGCAGTTTCTGCCCTTCTCGTCTCTATCCTGTATGATCTGATTACCAGCCGTGGATCTATAGTACAGGCGTGTTTAGTGGTTGTGGCTTGACCTCCTACCCATCACTCATTAACACTTTATACTCCGGAGCCTCCATTTATCCCGGCAGCGCAGTGTCTGCCCTTCTTGTCTCTATCCTGTATGACCTCATCACCGGGGAGCAGCAGCAGCCGTGGATCTATAGTACAGGTGTGTTTAGTGGTTGTAGCTTGACCTCCTACCTATCACTCATTAATACTTTATACTGCGGAGCCTCCTTTTATCCCGGCAGTGCGGTTTTCTGCCCCTTCCCGTCTCGATCTTGTATGATACTATACACTTACATAATTTTTTTAACCCTGTTTACAGCGAGATTTCGGCGTTTTACCTTCATAATCCGCCTTCTTTGTCGCCTCGAGGTTCCTCCATTCTGTTCCCACCAATCGGCTGAGTTCACCAAACGAGTAGTCTGGATGTTGGGCTTTAATAACCGCCCTCATCTCACTGCTGAATAGGATGTAGCCGCTCATGTTAATCTTCCTCTTGCCGCCTTCCTTCTTGGAGCTGTTCTTACCAGACTTAGGTGTTGATGACTGGAATGGAGAAAACGTTAGATATTTCTCTCCGACGTCCCGGACTATGACAATTGCAGGTATTATATAGAATCATTTAGAATGACTGACACCCAGTGAAAGAGTCATATATATAAATATCTATTTTTTTTCGGTGGCTGTTGCGGACACCAGGCAGTCGTAGGCTATCTGTGGTTAGAGAGTGGACAGTTTCGGTATGGTTCTATGTTAGATGAGATCTAGGAAATGGAGACACATAAGGAAAACAAAAAAAAAAACAAAAAAACACCAACACCAACGAGCTAGGAAGACATTCAGCAGAAACGCAAGCACAGCCACGACAAAGCAGCAATACCACGCGACGTCCCCCGCCCCAGAGAGAACTACACGACTAAATACTGGAAAACAACAACCGGTGGGCCTGACCTCGGCTCTCACAATTTACCTTTCCGTTGTCTAAACACTGTTTGGGTAATTTGCTGTCCACTGTCTCCCCTGGTCCGCCATCTTTGGTTTGTTTGTCACTGGGTGTCTCAGTGGGTTCTGCCTCTGTTAGGTTTTCCCCTTGCGTCAATAATGAAGGGGAGGGCAGCCTGACCGCCGGCGTCAGGTCGTCGGTGCATCGGGGGGGGCTCGGTGGTGGTGGTGGTGGTGCGGCAGTGGCCTGATTTAGTGTTTTAAAAACACCAATTGCAAAAGGGTTAACAAAAAAAAAAAAAATTAAATAAAAATAAAATAATATTTGCATTGGTAAGAAAGACAGGGAATAACATATATAGATGTATGTATACGTGGTATTGCTGCTTTTCTTTATATCTGTCCAAGCGGCAAAGCCTCTGCAAACCAAACATGGAACCCGACTTATAATAATGCCACAGGATGAGCAGAAAGCGCCCCGCTAATGACAGCGCGTCACACCGAAAATGGAAGACTCTGCCTCGCCGGGACGGGAGGGTCACAAAGACATGGCAAGGAAAATCACGTTATAGTTGTTAATTATTCATCTGAAAACAGCTTAAAGGGAATCTGCCAGCAGGTTTTTGCTACCTGAACTGATCCAGGGTGAGACCCTGAATCAATCGATGTATCACTTGGATTACTGGGTGCAGCGGTTCTCACCCAATCAGAGCTTTTAGTTTTAGCAGAGCTCAGAGTGAGCTCTCAGTGTACAATGTCTATAAATGGTGAGGAGCTAATCACAAGTAGAGGCAGAGCCAGACAACATTGCACAGCAATGATAATGTCCTAGTGATAAAACACTCCGTATAAGTAAACAGACATGTCACACTGCTGAATTCTGTGTTAACTCTTACGGTATGTAGTGATCAAATTACATAGAAAAAAAAAACCTGCTGACAGATTCCATTTAAGGAGTATATCTAGATCATAAGAGGGTCTCCGCTCCGCTCAGGATACCCCTCTATGTGCCAGAGTAGAAAGCAGACTCATCTGAACATCCACCATATGTAGGGAGAGGGGGTTGAGGGTCCCTACCTGTTCTTTCAGGATTACAGGAGCCACACCTGGGTGATCAGCCAATTTCTATATATTTGGAGACCGCCCCTTTAACAAGGCGAGGTCATGAACGGCGGTTAGAGAACAGGACTGGAAGCTTAAAGGGGTTGTCCGGGCTTATTTTTTATTTCATATTTATATCTAGGCTGCAAAATGTTGACAATCTGCAATATACATGTTGTCAACATTTTGCAGGGTTTCCTAGATATAACACATTTACTGATGGCAGAGAGTGTCCAGGGGGTGTGATTGTGCATACTGGTCGTTTACACCTACTCTAGCACAATCACACCCCCTCCCCTATACCTAGTATGGCCAGCCACCCCCAGGCCATACATGCCCGCCCCTTGCCCACTAAACACTATGTAATGAAACCACCCCCAGGGCTCCTACAGGCCGCCCCAGCCCCTAAATCACCACCCACCCTCTGCAAAACAGCGGTCCCCAGTGCACTGATACAAGGTGCCGAAACCGCTGCTGTGAAAGCGATTCCGGCACACTGTCAGTGCAGCAGGGGACCCGCTGCATATCTGTGCCGCTCACCCGACATTGTCCTGTGCAGCCGGTCCGCCCTGGTCCCGGTCATCTGCAGGCGGGCTCTCCACACTGCAGCCGGGCTCCACACTGCAGCCGTATCTGTGCTGTGTGTGTGGAGCGGTGCCCGTTGCCTGATCTCCCCAGACCTCCAGTACCATAGAGCAGAGGCTGTGGAGCGGTCCTCTCTAAACCGCTCCACCAGCTCTATGGTACTGGAGGTCTGGGGAGATCAGGCAACGGGCACCGCTCCACACACACAGCACAGATACGGCTGCAGTGTGGAGCCCGGCTGCAGTGTGGAGAGCCCGCCTGCAGATGACCGGGACCAGGGCGGACCGGCTGCACAGGACAATGTCGGGTGAGCGGCACAGATATGCAGCGGGTCCCCTGCTGCACTGACAGTGTGCCGGAATCGCTTTCACAGCAGCGGTTTCGGCACCTTGTATCAGTGCACTGGGGACCGCTGTTTTGCAGAGGGTGGGTGGTGATTTAGGGGCTGGGGCGGCCTGTAGGAGCCCTGGGGGTGGTTTCATTACATAGTGTTTAGTGGGCAAGGGGCGGGCATGTATGGCCTGGGGGTGGCTGGCCATACTAGGAATAGGGGAGGGGGTGTGATTGTGCTAGAGTAGGTGTAAACGACCAGTATGCACAATCACACCCCTGGACACTCTCTGCCATCAGTAAATGTGTTATATCTAGGAAACCCTGCAAAATGTTGACAACATGTATATTGCAGATTGTCAACATTTTGCAGCCTAGATATAAATATGAAATAAAAAATAAGCCCGGACAACCCCTTTAAAGTGAAATCCGTTCCTTTGGTTGTGTGAAGAACATGTGTGTGTCCTTTATTACTAATTGGTGTCATTAAAGGGATCTACACACAAACGCAGCTCGTTACATTGTAACAATTACATTTCCTTGTATACTTTCTTCCCTCTTGATCTCTACCTGCTGCCGGGCTGTACACCTTCCACTTGCTCTGCGGTTGCCATGGAAGCAGATTCACTTGTCAGAATGTAGTAGATACTTTGCTGATTTCACCATGGCAACCCCATGTAAACACAACATGACGATCGTCACTCCACAAGTGTATACTGGGGGATATTTTCAATGTAAAATCTAACAATAAAGTGTATTAGACATTAAAGGGAATCTGGCAGCAATGTTTTTGCTCCCTAAATTGAGAGCAGCATGAGGTAGGGGCAGAGACCCTGATTCCAGCTATGTGTCTCTTATTGTAGTTTTGATAAGTTTCTGCTGATAAAACAGTGACTTTATTTGAGGGCTAGTTAACCTGCTGCCATATAGTTGTCCATTGGCTGCTTTTCTGTATAACCCACCTACACCACTGATTGTCAGCTTTCTGTGTAGTACAACATCGCCCACTCCATATTGGCAGCTGTGTGTAACCCCGCCCACCCAGCTGATTGGAAGCTTTTTGTATAATCCCACCCATACCACTGATTGGCAGCTTTATGTGTACATTGTGCATAGGATGAATGCAGCCAATCAGTGGTGTGGGCGGGGTTATACAAAAAGCTGCCAATTAGTGGTGTGGGCGGGGTAATACACAAAGCTGCCAATTAGTGGTGCATGCAGGGTTATACACAAAGCTGCCAATTAGTGGTGCGGGCAGGGTTATACACAAATACTGCTAATCAGTGGTGTGTGTGGGGCTATACAAACAAAGCTGCCAGTGGCGTGGGTGGGGTTACATATAGAAACTTCCATTCAATGGCATGGGTGGGGTTATATATAAAAATCAGTTAATCAGTGGTGTGGGCGGGAGTATACCCAAAGCTACGAATAAGTGGTGTGGGCGGGGTTATACACAGCTGCCAATGTGTGTTGCGGGGTTATACACAGAAAGCTGCAAATCAATGGTGTGGGCAGGGTTATACACACAAAGCAGCCAATCAGTGGTGTAAGTGGAGTTATACACAAAGCAGCCAATCAGTGGTGTGGGTGAAGTTATACACAAAGCTGCCAATCAGTGGTGTGGGTGGAGTTATACACAAAGCTGCCAATCAGTGGTGTGGGTGGAGTTATACACAAAGCTGCCAATCAGGTGTGGGTGGAGTTATACACAAAGCAGCCAATCCGTGGTGTGGGTGGAGTTATACACAAAGCTGACAATCAGTGGTGTGGGTGGAGATATACACAAAGCTGCCAATCAGTGGTGTGGGTGGAGTTATAAACAAAGCTGCCAATTAGTGGTGTGGGTGGAGTTATACACAAAGCTGCCAATCAGTGGTGTGGGTGGGGTTATAGACAGCTTCCAATCAGTGGTGTGGGTGGGGTTATAGACAGCTCAGCAGAGAAAACTAAAGTAGTGTGGAAAGAAAAGGGTTTTCAGACCGCGCTCCCGCCTGGGAGACAGATTCAAGGGAGATTGCAGCAGCCGCCATCAGGTTATCACCGGATACACCACGAGTGATTGGGTTTGGTTATGACCCTCACAACCATTATAAGCTGAACAGTGTTCGCACAAAGTTAATAATTTACACACAGATATACCCTATGTGCGCTTTTTCCTTTCCAGCCATATTTTATACAGCAGAGAAAACTGTAATTTTATAAAAACTGCAGCAATCAGCCCAGCAAGTAATACATTACTGGAATCAGCGTCTCTGCCCCTACATCATGCTGCTCTCAGATCTGGTGCAAAATCCTGGTGACATGCTATACAATTAATTATTTTATTGAGAACCTAAGAATTTTTTTTAATCTCATATTTTGGTCCATTTTCAGTGTGAACGCGACAGACAAACAATAAAAACATTACCTGCACAATGAGTAACAGGGGAACAAAACATAGAACCATATCACTTCCAATAATATAATGTTAAGTCCACTGTAAGGTCCTGGGGGATAAACACATGTTAAACCTGGACTGATACGAGGGTGGAGAGGTATCTCGACGTTACAGATAGGGTGACGTGTGCTCCTCTGTATAACCGCTCTGTAGTGCTGAGGGTGACACGTGCTGCTCTGTATAACCTCTCTGTAGTGCTGAGGATGACACGTGCTCCTCTGTATAACCGCTCTGTAGTGCTGAGGGTGACACGTGCTGCTCTGTATAACTGCACTGTAGTGCTGAGGGTGACACGTGCTGCTCTGTATAACCGCTCTGTAGTGCTGAGGGTGACACGTGCTGCTCTGTATAACCGCTCTGTAGTGCTGAGGGTGACACGTGCTCCTCTATATAACCGCACTGTAGTGCTGAGGGTGACACGTGCTCCTCTATATAACCGCACTGTAGTGCTGAGGGTGACACGTGCTCCTCTGTATAACCGCCCTGTAGTGCTGAGTGTGACACGTGCTCCTCTATATAACCGCACTGTAGTGCTGAGGGTGACACGTGCTGCTCTGTATAACCGCTCTGTAGTGCTGAGGGTGACACGTGCTCCTCTGTATAACCGCTCTGTAGTGCTGAGGATGACACGTGCTCCTCTGTATACCCGCTCTGTAGTGCTGAGGGTGACACGTGCTGCTCTGTATAACTGCTCTGTAGTGCTGAGGGTGACATGTGCTCCTCTGTATAACCGCTCTGTAGTGCTGAGGGTGACACGTGCTCCTCTGTATACCCGCTCTGTAGTGCTGAGGGTGACACGTGCTGCTCTGTATAACTGCACTGTAGTGCTGAGGGTGACACGTGCTCCTCTGTATAACTGCACTGTAGTGCTGAGGGTGACACGTGCTCCTCTGTATAACCGCTCTGTAGTGCTGAGGGTGATGTGCTCCTCTGTATAACCGCTCTGTAGTGCTGAGGGCGACAAGTGCTCCTCTATATAACCGCACTGTAGTGCTGAGGGTGACACGTGCTCCTCTGTATAACCGCTCTGTAGTGCTGAGGGTGACATGTGCTCCTCTATATAACCGCACTGTAGTGCTGAGGGTGACACGTGCTCCTCTGTATAACCGCTCTGTAGTGCTGAGGGTGACACGTGCTGCTCTGTATAACTGCACTGTAGTGCTGAGGGTGACACGTGCTGCTCTGTATAACCGCTCTGTAGTGCTGAGGGTGACACGTGCTCCTCTGTATAACCGCTCTGTAGTGCTGAGGGTGATGTGCTCCTCTGTATAACTGCTCTGTAGTGCTGAGGGTGACACGTGCTCCTCTGTATAACTGCACTGTAGTGCTGAGGGTGACACGTGCTGCTCTGTATAACCGCTCTGTAGTGCTGAGGGTGATGTGCTCCTCTGTATAACTGCACTGTAGTGCTGAGGGTGACACGTGCTCCTCTGTATAACTGCACTGTAGTGCTGAGGGTGACATGTGCTGCTCTGTATAACCGCTCTGTAGTGCTGAGGGTGACGTGTGCTCCTCTGTATAACCGCTCTGTAGTGCTGAGGGTGACACGTGCTCCTCTGTATAACTGCACTGTAGTGCTGAGGGTGACACGTGCTCCTCTGTATAACCGCTCTGTAGTGCTGAGGGTGATGTGCTCCTCTGTATAACCGCTCTGTAGTGCTGAGGGCGACAAGTGCTCCTCTATATAACCGCACTGTAGTGCTGAGGGTGACACGTGCTCCTCTGTATAACCGCTCTGTAGTGCTGAGGGTGACATGTGCTCCTCTATATAACCGCACTGTAGTGCTGAGGGTGACACGTGCTCCTCTGTATAACCGCTCTGTAGTGCTGAGGGTGACACGTGCTGCTCTGTATAACTGCACTGTAGTGCTGAGGGTGACACGTGCTGCTCTGTATAACCGCTCTGTAGTGCTGAGGGTGACACGTGCTCCTCTGTATAACCGCTCTGTAGTGCTGAGGGTGATGTGCTCCTCTGTATAACTGCTCTGTAGTGCTGAGGGTGACACGTGCTGCTCTGTATAACCGCTCTGTAGTGCTGAGGGTGATGTGCTCCTCTGTATAACTGCACTGTAGTGCTGAGGGTGACACGTGCTGCTCTGTATAACCGCTCTGTAGTGCTGAGGGTGATGTGCTCCTCTGTATAACTGCACTGTAGTGCTGAGGGTGACACGTGCTCCTCTGTATAACTGCACTGTAGTGCTGAGGGTGACATGTGCTGCTCTGTATAACCGCTCTGTAGTGCTGAGGGTGACACGTGCTGCTCTGTATAACCGCTCTGTAGTGCTGAGGGTGACGTGTGCTCCTCTGTATAACCGCTCTGTAGAGCTGAGGGTGACACGTGCTGCTCTGTAGAACCGCTCTGTAGTGCTGAGGGCGACATGTGCTGCTCTGTATAACCTCTCTGTAGTGCTGAGGGTGACACGTGCTCCTCTGTATAACCGCTCTGTAGTGCTGAGGGTGACACGTGCTCCTCTGTATACCCGCTCTGTAGTGCTGAGGATGACACGTGCTACTCTGTATAACCGCTGTGTAGTGCTGAGGGTGATGTGCTCCTCTGTATAACTGCACTGTAGTGCTGAGGGTGACGTCTGCTGCTCTGTATAACCGCCCTGTAGTGCTGAGGGTGACACGTGCTCCTCTGTATAACCGCTGTGTAGTGCTGAGGGTGATGTGCTCCTCTGTATAACTGCACTGTAGTGCTGAGGGTGACACGTGCTCCTCTGTATAACCGCTCTGTAGTGCTGAGGGTGATGTGCTCCTCTGTATAACCGCTCTGTAGTGCTGAGGGTGACACGTGCTCCTCTGTATAACCGCTCTGTAGTGCTGAGGGCGACACGTGCTCCTCTGTATAACGCTCTGTAGTGCTGAGGGTGACACGTGCTCCTCTGTATAACCGCTCTGTAGTGCTGAGGGTGACATGTGCTGCTCTGTATAACCGCTCTGTAGTGCTGAGGGTGACATGTGCTGCTCTGTATAACCGCTCTGTAGTGCTAAGGGTGACATGTGCTGCTCTGTATAACCGCTCTGTAGTGCTGAGGATGACACGTGCTGCTCTGTATAACCGCTCTGTAGTGCTGAGGGTGACACGTGCTCCTCTGTATAACCGCTCTGTAGTGCTGAGGGTGACACGTGCTCCTCTGTATAACTGCACTGTAGTGCTGAGGATGACGTGTGCTACTCTGTATAACCGCTCTGTAGTGCTGAGGGTGATGTGCTCCTCTGTATAACCGCTCTGTAGTGCTGAGAGTGACACGTGCTGCTCTGTATAACCGCTCTGTAGTGCTGAGGATGACACGTGCTCCTCTGTATAACGCTCTGTAGTGCTGAGGGTGACGTGTGCTTCTCTGTATAACGCTCTGTAGTGCTGAGTGTGACACGTGCTCCTCTGTATAACGCTCTGTAGTGCTGAGGGTGACACGTGTGCTCCTCTGTATAACCGCTCTGTAGTGCTGAGGATGACATGTGCTCCTCTGTATAACCGCTCTGAAGTGCTGAGGGTGACACGTGCTCCTCTGTATAACCGCTCTGTAGTGCTGAGGGTGATGTGCTGCTCTGTATAACCGCTCTGTAGTGCTGAGGGTGATGTGTGCTGCTCTGTATAACTGCACTGTAGTGCTGAGGGTGACACGTGCTCCTCTGTATAAACCGCTCTGTAGTGCTGAGGGTGATGTGTGCTGCTCTGTATAACTGCACTGTAGTGCTGAGGGTGACACGTGCTCCTCTGTATAACCGCTCTGTAGTGCTGAGAGTGACATGTGCTGCTCTGTATAACGCCCTGTAGTGCTGAGGTGTGGTGCAGACCTGCATATTTTCCCCAGCGCTCCTGCACTTACCTGCTGCAGCGTGTACTGCAGGAGTTCCAGATCACTGGTGATGGGCGTCTGGAGCTGGGGAAGGGACGAGGCGTCCATCATCTCTCCTTCATCGTCTCCCAGATCTTCAATGTCATCGTCTGCGCCCTCCAACTCCGCAAACTTTGCCTCCAAATCTTGGATCTTCTTTTCCAGCAGTGGAGACTGTTCTTTTTGGGGAACGATGGGTTTCCTAAGAAAACAAACAGATTATCATTCTCCTCGCTCACCACCAATTGTATCTATATTACATGATGTCGGTAAGAACGGAGAGGAGGAACGTCTGATGAGCAGCCACCAAAATCACTCCCTGGTGTGAACACGCACTGACTAGGAGCAACTCCAGAATATAGTCAGGGTGGCAGTGACGGGACGCGGGGAGACAGGAGCCGGCAGTGACGGGACGCGGGGAGACAGGAGCCGGCAGTGACGGGACGCGGGGAGACAGGAGCCGGCAGTGACGGGACGCGGGGAGACAGGAGCCGGCAGTGACGGGACGCGGGGAGACAGGAGCCGGCAGTGACGGGACGCGGGGAGACAGGAGCCGGCAGTGACGGGACGCGGGGAGACAGGAGCCGGCAGTGACGGGACGCGGGGAGACAGGAGCCGGCAGTGACGGGACGCGGGGAGACAGGAGCCGGCAGTGACGGGACGCGGGGAGACAGGAGCCGGCAGTGACGGGACGCGGGGAGACAGGAGCCGGCAGTGACGGGACGCGGGGAGACAGGAGCCGGCAGTGACGGGACGCGGGGAGACAGGAGCCGGCAGTGACGGGACCGCGGGGAGACAGGAGCCGGCAGTGACGGGACGCGGGGAGCAGGAGCCGGCAGTGACGGGACGCGGGGAGACAGGAGCCGGCAGTGACGGGACGCGGGGAGACAGGAGCCGGCAGTGACGGGACGCGGGGAGAAGGAGCCGGCAGTGACGGGACGCGGGGAGACAGGAGCCGGCAGTGATTGGACGCGGGGAGACAGTAGCTGGCGGCGATTGGACGCAGGGAGACAGAAGCCGGCGGCGATTGGACGCGGGGATACAGGAGCCGGCGGTGATTGGACGCGGGGATACAGGAGCCGGCGGTGATTGGACAGTGGTTTCGCGTGATGTCACTTGAAGCCTGAGACGTGATTACCAACAGCGCTGGAACCGCAGCAAACACAGGAGGGGAGTACAGGGTCTGTTATTATCACAAGGGGAAACAAGTGGAATCAGAAGGGGCTGTCCTAGTAATGGAGAAACATGTTAGGCTCAATGTTTTGATCTTTCTACACCCTAAAAATGTTAAGAGAATTTATGGAGAGTTTAGTGTGATTCTTCCTATTTTGGTTCTATGACGGCTGGCGGGAGGAGGAAGGGGGGGGGAGGAGGACGGGGGGGAGGAGGACGGGGGGGGGGAAGGAGGACGGGGGGGGGAAGGAGGACGGGGGGGAAGGAGGACGGGGGGGGAAGGAGGACGGGGGGGGAAGGAGGACGGGGGGGGAAGGAGGACGGGGGGGAAGGAGGACGGGGGGGGAAGGAGGACGGGGGGGGGAAGGAGGACGGGGGGGGAAGGAGGACGGGGGGGAGGAGGACGGGGGGCAGGAGGACGGGGGCAGGAGGACGGGGGGGAGGAGGGAGGACGGGGGGGGGGGGGGGGAGGACGGGGGGGGGGGAGAGGAGGGGGGGGGGGGGGGGAGGAGGGCGGGGGGGAGGAGGGCGGGGGGGGAGGAGGGCGGGGAGGAGGACGACAGGGGAGGACGACGGGGGAAGGATGGAGGGTGATGCGGGAGAAGGACGGAGGACAGAGGTTGATGGGGGGGAAGGAGGTTGATGGGGAGGAGGACAAAGGGTGATGGGGGAGGAGGGACAAAGGGTGATGGGGGAGGAGGACAAAGGGTGATGGGGGAGGAGGACAAAGGGTGATGGGGGAGGAGGACAAAGGGTGATGGGGGAGGAGGACAAAGGGTGATGGGGGAGGAGGACAAAGGGTGATGGGGGAGGAGGACAAAGGGTGATGGGGGAGGAGGACAAAGGGTGATGGGGGAGGAGGACAAAGGGTGATGGGGGAGGAGGACAAAGGGTGATGGGGGAGGAGGACAAAGGGTGATGGGGGAGGAGGACAAAGGGTGATGGGGGAGGAGGACAAAGGGTGATGGGGGAGGAGGACAAAGGGTGATGGGGGAGGAGGACAAAGGGTGATGGGGGAGGAGGACAAAGGGTGATGGGGGAGGAGGACAAAGGGTGATGGGGGAGGAGGACAAAGGGTGATGGGGGAGGAGGACAAAGGGTGATGGGGGAGGAGGACAAAGGGTGATGGGGGAGGAGGACAAAGGGTGATGGGGGAGGAGGACAAAGGGTGATGGGGGAGGAGGACAAAGGGTGATGGGGGAGGAGGACAAAGGGTGATGGGGGAGGAGGACAAAGGGTGATGGGGGAGGAGGACAAAGGGTGATGGGGGAGGAGGACAAAGGGTGATGGGGGAGGAGGACAAAGGGTGATGGGGGAGGAGGACAAGGGTGATGGGGGAGGAGGACAAAGGGTGATGGGGGAGGAGGACAAAGGGTGATGGGGGAGGAGGACAAAGGGTGATGGGGGAGGAGGACAAAGGGTGATGGGGGAGGAGGACAAAGGGTGATGGGGGAGGAGGACAAAGGGTGATGGGGAGGAGGACAAAGGGTGATGGGGGAGGAGGACAAAGGGTGATGGGGGAGGAGGACAAAGGGTGATGGGGGAGGAGGACAAAGGGTGATGGGGGAGGAGGACAAAGGGTGATGGGGGAGGAGGACAAAGGGTGATGGGGGAGGAGGACAAAGGGTGATGGGGGAGGAGGACAAAGGGTGATGGGGGAGGAGGACAAAGGGTGATGGGGGAGGAGGACAAAGGGTGATGGGGGAGGAGGACAAAGGGTGATGGGGGAGGAGGACAAAGGGTGATGGGGGAGGAGGACAAAGGGTGATGGGGGAGGAGGACAAAGGGTGATGGGGGAGGAGGACAAAGGGTGATGGGGGAGGAGGACAAAGGGTGATGGGGGAGGAGGACAAAGGGTGATGGGGGAGGAGGACAAAGGGTGATGGGGGAGGAGGACAAAGGGTGATGGGGGAGGAGGACAAAGGGTGATGGGGGAGGAGGACAAAGGGTGATGGGGGAGGAGGACAAAGGGTGATGGGGGAGGAGGACAAAGGGTGATGGGGGAGGAGGACAAAGGGTGATGGGGGAGGAGGACAAAGGGTGAAGGGGAGGAGGAGAAAGGAGGAGGACGGAGGGTGATGGGGGAGGAGGACGGAGGGTGATGGGGGAGGAGGACGGAGGGTGATGGGGGAGGAGGACGGAGGGTGATGGGGGAGGAGGACGGAGGGTGATGGGGGAGGAGGACGGAGGGTGATGGGGGAGGAGGACGGAGGGTGATGGGGGAGGAGGACGGAGGGTGATGGGGGAGGAGGACGGAGGGTGATGGGGGAGGAGGACGGAGGGTGATGGGGGAGGAGGACGGAGGGTGATGGGGAGGACGACGGAGGGTGATGGGGGAGGACGACGGAGGGTGATGGGGGAGGACGACGGAGGGTGATGGGGGAGGACGACGGAGGGTGATGGGGGAGGACGACGGAGGGTGATGGGGGAGGACGACGGAGGGTGATGGGGGAGGACGACGGAGGGTGATGGGGGAGGACGACGGAGGGTGATGGGGGAGGACGAGGAGGGTGATGGGGGAGGAGGACACACCACAAATGTTTTACCTGAAATAATAAATTTCGTCATCCACCACTTTGGCTGACAGTGAGAACCTCTTCAGCCCCTTGAACCTCTTCATCTGTTTGTCGCTCTCGTTTGTAGCGGCTCTCGCACAGCAGGACGTCGTTCTCGGGGATTTCCGTTGGACGGCAAGAAAGGAAATCCTTGAAGGATAGAACGCCGCACTTTCCTAGAAAAGACAAGAAAGTGGTAGAAACTATCAAAGGAAAGGAGTCTCTGCCCTCCCAAATTCTATAACCCTACAGGGGACTTCACACCTCTATATACATCATACTTTCTTTAGTTTTGTATGGATATTAAAGCTCCTCGGTGCACCTTTAGTGTGGCCAAGCGCTCTCTGTACCATACAGTCAATCAGCGTGCATCGCACCAACCCCTCAGCTTCATTGCTTGCAGCCTGATGTGTCGGACCTGAAACTCCTTGCTATAAGCAAGAAAGTGCTGTCAATCAAAGTTCGCTGAATACAGATTAGGGGGTGGAATGGTGCACTGAGCCCTTGGCCACACCAGGGGTGCACTGACCAGCCCTCATATCATGAGTGTATCTCGCTCTAGGAAGACCATTGACGAGTCTGGGACTTGAAGGTAACAAAACCATATGGATCACAGGTCTATAATTTGTATTTAAATGTATATACTTTCTTTTGGTGCTGCAGGGGTTAAGGAATTTTTCCTAGTTGTTCTTTGTAAGCATTAATCTCAGGTGTAGTTTTGTGGCGACCACTCCCCTCCTCTATAAAAAGTCACGTGTCTTACCATCTGGCGCCAGTGATAGATTCTCTTTCTAGGCTGATCACTTTGGAAGGAGCCAGTCCCTGTAAGAAGCTGAGGAGTTGTGACGCTTCTGTCTGCAGTGTTCTGCTGCAATTGTGGGTTTTGAGGTTTATCCTTTTTGTTTCTATGTTCCATCTGTTTGTCTCTGTTACATTGTGTCTCATTACTGCAGTAGTGTCCTCACCAGCCTGCACACTAACCAGGGTGTGTTCAGGGTCAGTGAGGGATTACACATGTGTCAGGACCCACATAGGGACATTAGGGAGAAAAGGGCACAGACTCAGATGAGTCAGGAGGTGACCCCTCTCCTATCACCAGGGTCTTCCCTGCAAACAATCCTGATTATCACGTATGTGTTGCGTCGCACACTGGGTGTCTGTAGGCCCCCAATGTGACACCTCATATACATAACCACTGGCATACCCACCTAATATACAGGTCATAGGACAGGCCGGCACACCCACCTAATATACAAGTCATAGGACAGGCCGGTACACCCACCTAATATACAGGTCATGGGACAGGCCGGTACACCCACCTAATATACAGATCATGGGACAGGCCGTTACACCCACCTAATATACAAGTTGGTACACCCACCTAATATACAGATCATGGGGCAGACCGGCGTACACACCTAATATACAGGTCATGGGACAGGCCAGTACACCCACCTAATATACAGGTCATGGGACAGGCCGATACACCCACCTAATATACAGATCATGGGGCAGACCGGCGTACACACCTAATATACAGGTCATGGGGCAGGCTGATACACCCACCTAATATACAGGTCATGGGACAGGCCAGTACACCCACCTAATATACAGGTCATGGAACAGGCCAGTAAACCCACCTAATATACAGGTCATGGGACAGGCCAGTACACCCACCTAATATACAGGTCATGGGGCAGGCCGATACACCCTCCTAATATACAGGTCATGGGACAGGCCAGTAAACCCACCTAATATAAAGGTCATGGGACAGGCCGATACACCACCTAATATACAGGTCATGGGACAGGCCGGTACACCCACCTAATATACAGGTCATGGAACAGGCCAGTAAACCCACCTAATATACAGGTCATGGGACAGGCCAGTAAACCCACCTAATATACAGGTCATTGGACAGGCCGGTACACCCACCTAATATACAGGTCATGGGACAGGCCGATACACCCACCTAATATACAGGTCATGGGACAGGCCTGTACACCCACCTAATATACAGGTCATGGGACAGGCCAGTAAACCCACCTAATATACAGGTCATTGGACAGGCCGGTACACCCACCTAATATACAGGTCATGGGGCAGACGGCGTACACACCTAATATACAGGTCATGGGGCAGGCTGATACACACTCCTAATATACAGGTCATGGGGCAGACCGGCGTACACACCTAATATACAGGTCATGGGGCAGACCGGCGTACACACCTAATATACAGGTCATGGGGCAGGCCAATATACCCACCTAATATACAGGTCATGGGACAGGCCGGTACACCCACCTAATATACAGGTCATGGGACAGGCCAGTAAACCCACCTAATATACAGGTCATTGGACAGGCCGGTACACCCACCTAATATACAGGTCATGGGGCAGACCGGCGTACACACCTAATATACAGGTCATGGGGCAGGCTGATACACACTCCTAATATACAGGTCATGGGGCAGACCGGCGTACACACCTAATATACAGGTCATGGGGCAGACCGGCGTACACACCTAATATACAGGTCATGGGGCAGGCCAATATACCCACCTAATATACAGGTCATGGGACAGGCCGGTACACCCACCTAATATACAGGTCATGGGACAAGCCTGTACACCCACCTAATATACAGGTCATGGGGCAGGCCAGTACACCCACCTAATATACAGGTCATGGGACAGGCCGTTACACCCACCTAATATACAGGTCATGGGACAGGCTGGTACACCCACCTAATATACAGGTCATGGGACAGGCTGGTACACCCACCTAATATACAGGTCATAGGACAGGCCGGCACACCCACCTAATATACAAGTCATAGGACAGGCCGGCACACCCACCTAATATACAGGTCATGGGACAGGCCGGTACACCCACCTAATATACAGATCATGGGACAGGCCGTTACACCCACCTAATATACAAGTTGGTACACCCACCTAATATACAGATCATGGGGCAGACCGGCGTACACACCTAATATACAGGTCATGGGACAGGCCAGTACACCCACCTAATATACAGGTCATGGGACAGGCCGATACACCCACCTAATATACAGATCATGGGGCAGACCGGCGTACACACCTAATATACAGGTCATGGGGCAGGCTGATACACCCACCTAATATACAGGTCATGGGACAGGCCAGTACACCCACCTAATATACAGGTCATGGAACAGGCCAGTAAACCCACCTAATATACAGGTCATGGGACAGGCCAGTACACCCACCTAATATACAGGTCATGGGGCAGGCCGATACACCCTCCTAATATACAGGTCATGGGACAGGCCTGTACCCACACTAATATACAGGTCATGGGACAGGCCGGTACACCCACCTAATATACAGATCATGGGACAGGCCAGTACACCCACCTAATATACAGATCATGGGACAGGCCGGTACACCCACCTAATATACAGGTCATGGGGCAGACCGGCGTACACACCTAATATACAGGTCATGGGGCAGGCTGATACACCCACCTAATATACAGGTCATGGGACAGGCTGGTACACCCACCTAATATACAGGTCATGGGACAAGCCTGTACACCCACCTAATATACAGGTCATGGGGCAGGCCAGTACACCCACCTAATATACAGGTCATGGGGCAGGCCAATATACCCACCTAATATACAGGTCATGGGACAGGCCGGTACACCCACCTAATATACAGGTCATGGGACAAGCCTGTACACCCACCTAATATACAGGTCATGGGGCAGGCCAGTACACCCACCTAATATACAGGTCATGGGGCAGGCCAGTACACCCACCTAATATACAGGTCATGGGGCAGGCCTCCTCTAGGTTACTCAAGAACACTTCTTTCTTGTAGAACATCTTGGTTGGTTCATGAATCGTCTCCTCGGGGTGAATAAATATTGGTCCAAAGAAATACGCTGCCCCGTCCCGGAGCCACATTTTTTCGATCCTAAAAGAAGAAAGACAGCCGAGTCTGAACAGGTCCACGTCTATGGGCAGGTTCAGATTTAGTGAAGCCAAACAACAGGCATAAAGGGTTAACGGGGCTCATCCACCAGAGACTTGACAGTAATAATGGTAACTGTAGTCCTTTAAATGGCAACAAGAGCTGACAAAATAAATAAAGGAGCAGCACAGTCCTATGAGATCATGAAAGCGGGAAAAGAAATGGCACAAACGTGGTGGACAGGGGACTATCCTCCAGTAATGTCCTCCCTCCAGGCCTCCTCACCTGCCCACTCTCTGCCTCACTAATCCATGGGACTATCCTCCAGTAATGTCCTCCCTCCAGGTCTCCTCACCTGCCCACTCTCGGCCTCACTAATCCATGGGACTATCCTCCAGTAATGTCCTCCCCCCAGGTCTCCTCACCTGCCCACTCTCTGCCTCACTAATCCATGGGACTATCCTCCAGTAATGTCCTCCCTCCAGGCCTCCTCACCTGCCCGCTCTCGGCCTCACTAATCCATGGGACTATCCTCCAGTAATGTCCTCCCTCCAGGCCTCCTCACCTGCCCACTCTCGGCCTCACTAATCCATGGGACTATCCTCCAGTAATGTCCTCCCTCCAGGCCTCCTCACCTGCCCACTCTCGGCCTCACTAATCCATGGGACTATCCTCCAGTAATGTCCTCCCCCAGGCCTCCTCACCTGCCCACTCTCGGCCTCACTAATCCATGGGACTATCCTCCAGTAATGTCCTCCCTCCAGGCCTCCTCACCTGCCCACTCTCGGCCTCACTAATCCATGGGACTATCCTCCAGTAATGTCCTCCCTCCAGGCCTCCTCACCTGCCCACCTCGGCCTCACTAATCCATGGTACCATCCTCCAGTAATGTCCTCCCTCCAGGCCTCCTCACCTGCCCACTCTCAGCCTCACTAATCCATGGGACTATCCTCCAGTAATGTCCTCCCTCCAGGCCTCCTCACCTGCCCACTCTCAGCCTCACTAATCCATGGGACCATCCTCCAGTAATGTCCTCCCTCCAGGCCTCCTCACCTGCCCACTCTCCGGCCTCACTAATCCATGGGACTATCCTCCAGTAATGTCCTCCCCCCAGGCCTCCTCACCTGCCCACTCTCGACCTCACTAATCCATGGGACTATCCTCCAGTAATGTCCTCCCTCCAGGCCTCCTCACCTGCCCACTCTCGGCCTCACTAATCCATGGGACTATCCTCCAGTAATGTCCTCCCCCCAGGCCTCCTCACCTGCCCACTCTCGACCTCACTAATCCATGGGACTATCCTCCAGTAATGTCCTCCCCCCAGGCCTCCTCACCTGCCCACTCTCGGCCTCACTAATCCATGGGACTATCCTCCAGTAATGTCCTCCCTCCAGGCCTCCTCACCTGCCCACTCTCGGCCTCACTAATCCATGGGACTATCCTCCAGTAATGTCCTCCCTCCAGGCCTCCTCACCTGCCCACTCTCGGCCTCACTAATCCATGGGACTATCCTCCAGTAATGTCCTCCCTCCAGGCCTCCTCACCTGCCCACTCTCGGCCTCACTAATCCATGGGACTATCCTCCAGTAATGTCCTCCCTCCAGGTCTCCTCACCTGCCCACTCTCGGCCTCACTAATCCATGGGACTATCCTCCAGTAATGTCCTCCCTCCAGACCTCCTCACCTGCCCACCCTCGGCCTCACTAATCCATGGGACTATCCTCCAGTAATGTCCTCCCTCCAGACCTTCTCACCTGCCCACTCTCGGCCTCACTAATCCATGGGACTATCCTCCAGTAATGTCCTCCCTCCAGGTCTCCTCACCTGCCCACTCTCGGCCTCACTAATCCATGGTACCATCCTCCAGTAATGTCCTCCCTCCAGACCTCCTCACCTGCCCACCCTCGGCCTCACTAATCCATGGGACTATCCTCCAGTAATGTCCTCCCTCCAGGCCTCCTCACCTGCCCACTCTCGGCCTCACTAATCCATGGGACTATCCTCCAGTAATGTCCTCCCTCCAGGTCTCCTCACCTGCCCACTCTCGGCCTCACTAATCCATGGTACCATCCTCCAGTAATGTCCTACCTCCAGACCTCCTCACCTGCCCACCTTCGGCCTCACTAATCCATGGGACTATCCTCCAGTAATGTCCTCCCTCCAGGTCTCCTCACCTGCCCACTCTCGGCCTCACTAATCCATGGGACTATCCTCCAGTAATGTCCTCCCTCCAGGTCTCCTCACCTGCCCACCCTCGGCCTCACTAATCCATGGGACTATCCTCCAGTAATGTCCTCCCTCCAGGTCTCCTCACCTGCCCACTCTCGGCCTCACTAATCCATGGGACTATCCTCCAGTAATGTCCTCCCTCCAGGTCTCCTCACCTGCCCACCCTCGGCCTCACTAATCCATGGGACTATCCTCCAGTAATGTCCTCCCTCCAGGTCTCCTCACCTGCCCACTCTCGGCCTCACTAATCCATGGGACTATCCTCCAGTAATGTCCTACCTCCAGACCTCCTCACCTGCCCACTCTCGGCCTCACTAATCCATGGGACTATCCTCCAGTAATGTCCTACCTCCAGACCTCCTCACCTGCCCACTCTCGGCCTCACTAATCCATAGGACTATCCTCCAGTAATGTCCTACCTCCAGACCTCCTCACCTGCCCACTCTCGGCCTCACTAATCCAGGGAATATCCTCCCAGGTCTCACACTGCCCACTCTCGGCCTCACTAATCCATGGGACTATCCTCCAGTAATGTCCTCCCTCCAGGTCTCCTCACCTGCCCACTCTCGGCCTCACTAATCCATGGGACTATCCTCCAGTAATGTCCTCCCCCAGGTCTCCTCACCTGCCCACTCTCGGCCTCACTAATCCATGGGACTATCCTCCAGTAATGTCCTCCCTCCAGGTCTCCTCACCTGCCCACTCTCGGCCTCACTAATCCATGGGACTATCCTCCAGTAATGTCCTCCCCTCCAGGTCTCCTCACCTGCCCACTCTCGGCCTCACTAATCCATGGGACTATCCTCCAGTAATGTCCTCCCTCCAGGTCTCCTCACCTGCCCACTCTCGGCCTCACTAATCCATGGGACTATCCTCCAGTAATGTCCTCCCCCCAGGTCTCCTCACCTGCCCACTCTCGGCCTCACTAATCCATGGGACTATCCTCCAGCAATGTCCTCCCTCCAGGTCTCCTCACCTGCCCACTCTCGGCCTCACTAATCCATGGGACTATCCTCCATGTAATGTCCTCCCTCCAGCCTCCTCACCTGCCCACTCTTGGCCTCACTAATCCATGGGACTATCCTCCAGCAATGTCCTCCCTCCAGGTCTCCTCACCTGCCCACTCTCGTGCCTCACTAATCCATGGGAGTATCCTCCAGTAATGTCCTCCCTCCAGGTCTCCTCACCTGCCCACTCTCTGCCTCACTAATCCATGGGACTATCCTCCAGTAATGTCCTCCCTCCAGGCCTCCTCACCTGCCCACTCTCGGCCTCACTAATCCATGGGACTATCCTCCAGTAATGTCCTCCCTCCAGGCCTCCTCACCTGCCCACCTCGCCTCACTAATCCATGGGACTATCCTCCAGTAATGTCCTCCCTCCAGGTCTCCTCACCTGCCCACTCTCGGCCTCACTAATCCATGGGACTATCCTCCAGTAATGTCCTCCCTCCAGGCCTCCTCACCTGCCCACTCTCGGCCTCACTAATCCATGGGCTATCCTCCAGTAATGTCCTCCCTCCAGGTCTCCTCACCTGCCCACTCTCGGCCTCACTAATCCATGGACTATCCTCCAGCAATGTCCTCCCTCCAGGTCTCCTCACCTGCCCACTCTCGGCCTCACTAATCCATGGGACTATCCTCCATGTAATGTCCTCCCTCCAGGTCCTCCTCACCTGCCCACTCTCGGCCTCACTAATCCATGGGACTATCCTCCAGTAATGTCCTCCCTCCAGGTCTCCTCACCTGCCCACTCTCGGCCTCACTAATCCATGGGACTATCCTCCAGTAATGTCCTCCCCCAGGCCTCCTCACCTGCCCACTCTCTGGCCTCACTAATCCATGGGACTATCCTCCAGTAATGTCCTCCCTCCAGGCTCCTCACCTGCCCACCCTCAGGCCTCACTAATCCATGGGACTATTCCTCCAGTAATGTTCCCTCCCTCCAGGTCCTCCTCACCTGCCCACTCTCTGCCTCACTAATCCATGGGACTATCCTCCAGGTATGTCCTCCCTCCAGGCCTCCTCACCTGCCTCACCTCCACTCGGCCTCACTAATCCATGGGACTATCCTCCAGTGTAATGTCCTCCCCCAGGCCTCCTCACCTGCCCACTCTCGGCCTCACTAATCCATGGGACTATCCTCCAGTAATGTCCTCCCTCCAGCCTCCTCACCTGCCCACTCTCGGCCTCACTAATCCATGGGACTATCCTCCAGTAATGTCCTCCCTCCAGGCCTCCTCACCTGCCCACTCTCGGCCTCACTAATCCATGGGACTATCCTCCAGCAATGTCCTCCCTCCAGGTCTCCTCACCTGCCCACTCTCGGCCTCACTAATCCATGGGACTATCCTCCATGTAATGTCCTCCCTCCAGGCCTCCTCACCTGCCCACTCTCGGCCTCACTAATCCATGGGACTATCCTCCAGCAATGTCCTCCCTCCAGGTCTCCTCACCTGCCCACTCTCGGCCTCACTAATCCATGGGACTATCCTCCATGTAATGTCCTCCCCCCAGGCCTCCTCACCTGCCCACTCTTGGCCTCACTAATCCATGGGAAGTCAGTAATGTCCTCCCTCCAGTCTCCTCACCTGCCCAACTCTCTGCCTCACTAATCCATGGGACTATCCTCCAGTAATGTCCTCCCTCCAGGCCTCCTCACCTGCCCACTCTCTGCTCCATCTTCTAGCAATCCAATCCAGGGACTATCCTCCAGTAATGTCCTCCCTCCAGGCCTCCTCACCTGCCCACTCTCGGCCTCACTAATCCATGGGACTATCCTCCAGTAATGTCCTCCCTCCAGGCTCCTCACCTGCCCACTCTCGGCCTCACTAATCCATGGGACTATCCTCCAGTAATGTCCTCCCTCCAGGTCTCCTCACCTGCCCACTCTCGGCCTCACTAATCCATGGGACTATCCTCCAGTAATGTCCTCCCTCCAGGCTCCTCACCTGCCCACTCTCTGCCTCACTAATCCATGGGACTATCCTCCAGTAATGTCCTCCCTCCAGGCCTCCTCACCTGCCCACTCTCGGCCTCACTAATCCATGGGACTATCCTCCAGTAATGTCCTCCCTCCAGGTCTCCTCACCTGCCCACTCTCGGCCTCACTAATCCATGGGACTATCCTCCAGTAATGTCCTCCCTCCAGGCCTCCTCACCTGCCCACTCTCGGCCTCACTAATCCATGGGACTATCCTCCAGTAATGTCCTCCCTCCAGGTCTCCTCACCTGCCCACTCTCGGCCTCACTAATCCATGGGACTATCCTCCAGTAATGTCCTCCCTCCAGGTCTCCTCACCTGCCCACTCTCGGCCTCACTAATCCATGGGACTATCCTCCAGTAATGTCCTCCCTCCAGGCTCCTCACCTGCCCACTCTCGGCCTCACTAATCCATGGGACTATCCTCCAGTAATGTCCTCCCTCCAGGTCTCCTCACCTGCCCACTCTCGGCCTCACTAATCCATGGGACTATCCTCCAGTAATGTCCTCCCTCCAGGCCTCCTCACCTGCCCACTCTCGGCCTCACTAATCCATGGGACTATCCTCCAGTAATGTCCTCCCTCCAGGCCTCCTCACCTGCCCACTCTCGGCCTCACTAATCCATGGGACTATCCTCCAGTAATGTCCTCCCTCCAGGTCTCCTCACCTGCCCACTCTCGGCCTCACTAATCCATGGGACTATCCTCCAGTAATGTCCTCCCTCCAGGCTCCTCACCTGCCCACTCTCGGCCTCACTAATCCATGGGACTATCCTCCAGTAATGTCCTCCCTCCAGGCCTCCTCACCTGCCCACTCTCGGCCTCACTAATCCATGGGACTATCCTCCAGTAATGTCCTCCCTCCAGGTCTCCTCACCTGCCCACTCTCGGCCTCACTAATCCATGGGACTATCCTCCAGTAATGTCCTCCCTCCAGGCCTCCTCACCTGCCCACTCTCGGCCTCACTAATCCATGGGACTATCCTCCAGTAATGTCCTCCCTCCAGGTCTCCTCACCTGCCCACTCTCGCCTCACTAATCCATGGGACTATCCTCCAGTAATGTCCTCCCTCCAGGCCTCCTCACCTGCCCACTCTCGCCTCACTAATCCATGGGACTATCCTCCAGTAATGTCCTCCCTCCAGGTCTCCTCACCTGCCCACTCTCGGCCTCACTAATCCATGGGACTATCCTCCAGTAATGTCCTCCCTCCAGGCCTCCTCACCTGCCCACTCTCGGCCTCACTAATCCATGGGACTATCCTCCAGTAATGTCCTCCCTCCAGGTCTCCTCACCTGCCCACTCTCGGCCTCACTAATCCATGGGACTATCCTCCAGTAATGTCCTCCCTCCAGGCTCCTCACCTGCCCACTCTCGGCCTCACTAATCCATGGGACTATCCTCCAGTAATGTCCTCCCTCCAGGCCTCCTCACCTGCCCACTCTCGGCCTCACTAATCCATGGGACTATCCTCCAGTAATGTCCTCCCTCCAGGTCTCCTCACCTGCCCACCTCGCCTCACTAATCCATGGGACTATCCTCCAGTAATGTCCTCCCTCCAGGTCTCCTCACCTGCCCACTCTCGGCCTCACTAATCCATGGGACTATCCTCCAGTAATGTCCTCCCTCCAGGCTCCTCACCTGCCCACTCTCGGCCTCACTAATCCATGGGACTATCCTCCAGTAATGTCCTCCCTCCAGGTCTCCTCACCTGCCCACTCTCGGCCTCACTAATCCATGGGACTATCCTCCAGTAATGTCCTCCCTCCAGGTCTCCTCACCTGCCCACTCTCGGCCTCACTAATCACTAATCCATGGGGACTATCCTCCAGTAATGTCCTCCCTCCAGGCTCCTCACCTGCCCCTCTCGCCTCACTAATCCATGGCTATCCTCCAGTAATGTCCTCCCCAGGTCTCCTCACTGCCCACTCTCGGCCTCACTAATCCATGGGACTATCCTCCAGTAATTGTCCTCCCTCCAGGTCTCCTCACCTGCCCACTCTCGGCCTCACTAATCCATGGGACTATCCTCCATGTAATGTCCTCCCCCAGGCTCCTCACCTGCCCACTCTCGGCCTCACTAATCCATGGGACTATCCTCCAGCAATGTCCTCCTCCAGGTCTCCTCACCTGCCCACTCTCGCCTCACTAATCCATGGGACTATCCTCCATGTAATGTCCTCCCCTCCAGGCCTCCTCACCTGCCCACTCTCTGGCCTCACTAATCCATGGGACTATCCTCCAGAATGTCCTCCCTCCAGGTCTCCTCACCTGCCCACTCTCGGCCTCACTAATCCATGGGACTATCCTCCATGTAATGTCCTCCCCCCAGGCCTCCTCACCTGCCCACTCTTGGCCTCACTAATCCATGGGACTATCCTCCAGTAATGTCCTCCCTCCAGGTCTCCTCACCTGCCCACCCTCAGGCCTCACTAATCCATGGGACTATCCTCCAGTAATGTCCTCCCTCCAGGCCTCCTCACCTGCCCACTCTCGCCTCACTAATCCATGGGACTATCCTCCAGTAATGTCCTCCCTCCAGGCCTCCTCACCTGCCCACTCTCGGCCTCACTAATCCATGGGACTATCCTCCAGTAATGTCCTCCCTCCAGGTCCTCCTCACCTGCCCACTCTCAGCCTCACTAATCCATGGGACTATCCTCCAGTAATGTCCTCCCTCCAGGTCTCCTCACCTGCCCACTCTGGCCTCACTAATCCATGGGACTATCCTCCAGTAATGTCCTCCCTCCAGGTCTCCTCACCTGCCCACTCTCGGCCTCACTAATCCATGGGACTATCCTCCAGTAATGTCCTCCCCCCAGGTCTCCTCACCTGCCCACTCTCGGCCTCACTAATCCATGGGACTATCCTCCAGTAATGTCCTCCCTCCAGGTCTCCTCACCTGCCCACTCTCGGCCTCACTAATCCATGGGACTATCCTCCAGTAATGTCCTCCCTCCAGGCCTCCTCACCTGCCCACTCTCGGCCTCACTAATCCATGGGACTATCCTCCAGTAATGTCCTCCCTCCAGGTCTCCTCACCTGCCCACTCTCGGCCTCACTAATCCATGGGACTATCCTCCAGTAATGTCCTCCCTCCAGGCCTCCTCACCTGCCCACTCTCTGGCCTCACTAATCCATGGGACTATCCTCCAGTAATGTCCTCCCTCCAGGTCTCCTCACCTGCCCACTCCTCAGCCTCACTAATCCATGGGACTATCCTCCAGTAATGTCCTCCCTCCAGGTCTCCTCACCTGCCCACTCTCGGCCTCACTAATCCATGGGACTATCCTCCAGTAATGTCCTCCCTCCAGGCCTCCTCACCTGCCCACTCTCGGCCTCACTAATCCATGGGACTATCCTCCAGTAATGTCCTCCCTCCAGGCTCCTCACCTGCCCACTCTCGCCTCACTAATCCATGGGACTATCCTCCAGTAATGTCCTCCCTCCAGGTCTCCTCACCTGCCCACTCTCGGCCTCACTAATCCATGGGACTATCCTCCAGTAATGTCCTCCCTCCAGGTCCTCCTCACCTGCCCACTCTCGGCCTCACTAATCCATGGGACTATCCTCCAGTAATGTCCTCCCTCCAGGTCCTCACCTGCCCACTCTCGGCCTCACTAATCCATGGGACTATCCTCCAGTAATGTCCTCCCCCAGGTCTCCTCACCTGCCCACTCTCGGCCTCACTAATCCATGGGACTATCCTCCAGAATGTCCTCCCTCCAGGTCTCCTCACCTGCCCACTCTCGGCCTCACTAATCCATGGGACTATCCTCCAGTAATGTCCTCCCCCAGGCCTCCTCAGGCCTCCTCACCTCCCACTCCTCGCTCACTAATCCATGGTTCCTCAGGCTCTCCAGCTCACCTGCACCTCGCCTACTATCCATGGCTTCCTCCATAGTCAGCTCTCACCTGCCCACTCTCGGCCTCACTAACCATGGGACTATCCTCCAGTAATGTCCTCCCTCCAGGCTCCTCACCTGCCACTCTCGGCCTCACAATCCATGGGACTATCCTCCAGTAATGTCCTCCCTCCAGGCTCCTCACCTGCCCACTCTCGGCCTCACTAATCCATGGGACTATCCTCCAGTAATGTCCTCCCTCCAGGCTCCTCACCTGCCCACTCTGGCCTCACTAATCCATGGGACTATCCTCCAGTAATGTCCTCCCTCCAGGCTCCTCACCTGCCCACTCTGCCTCACTAATCCATGGGATATCCTCCAGTAATGTCCTCCCTCAGGTCTCCTCACCTGCCCCCTCGCCTCACTAATCCATGGGACTATCCTCCAGTAATGTCCTCCCTCCAGGCTCCTCACCTGCCCACTCTCGCCTCACTAATCCATGGGACTATCCTCCAGTAATGTCCTCCCTCCAGGCCTCCTCACCTGCCACTCTCGGCCTCACTAATCCATGGGACTATCCTCCAGTAATGTCTCCCTCCAGGCCTCCTCACCTGCCCACTCTCGGCCTCACTAATCCATGGGACTATCCTCCAGTAATGTCCTCCCTCCAGGCTCCTCACCTGCCACTCTCGGCCTCACTAATCCATGGGACTATCCCAGTAATGTCCTCCCTCCAGGCTCCTCACCTGCCCACTCTCGGCCTCACTAATCCATGGGACTATCCTCCAGTAATGTCCTCCCTCCAGGTCTCCTCACCTGCCCACCTCGGCCTCACTAATCCATGGGATATCCTCCGTAATGTCCTCCCTCCAGGTCTCCTCACCTGCCCACTCTCGCCTCACTAATCCATGGGACTATCCTCCAGTAATGTCCTCCCCAGGCCTCCTCACCTGCCCACTCTCGGCCTCACTAATCCATGGGACTATCCTCCAGTAATGTCCTCCCTCCAGGCTCCTCACCTGCCCACTCTCGGCCTCACTAATCCATGGGACTATCCTCCAGTAATGTCCTCCCTCCAGGTCTCCTCACCTGCCCACTCTCGCCTCACTAATCCATGGGACTATCCTCCAGTAATGTCCTCCCTCCAGGCCTCCTCACCTGCCCACTCTCGGCCTCACTAATCCATGGGACTATCCTCCAGTAATGTCCTCCCTCCAGGCCTCCTCACCTGCCCACTCTCGGCCTCACTAATCCATGGGACTATCCTCCAGTAATGTCCTCCCCCAGGCTCCTCACCTGCCCACTCTCGGCCTCACTAATCCATGGGACTATCCTCCAGTAATGTCCTCCCTCCAGGCCTCCTCACCTGCCACTCTCGGCCTCACTAATCCATGGGACTATTCCTCCAGTAATGTCCTCCCTCCAGGCTCCTCACCTGCCCACTCTCGGCCTCACTAATCCATGGGACTATCCTCCAGTAATGTCCTCCCTCCAGGTCTCCTCACCTGCCCACTCTCGGCCTCACTAATCCATGGGACTATCCTCCAGTAATGTCCTCCCTCCAGGTCTCCTCACCTACCCACCCTCGGCCTCACTAATCCATGGGACTATCCTCCAGTAATGTCCTCCCTCCAGGTCTCCTCACCTGCCCACTCTCTGCCTCACTAATCCATGGACTATCCTCCAGTAATGTCCTCCCTCCAGGCCTCCTCACCTGCCCACTCTCGGCCTCACTAATCCATGGGACTATCCTCCAGTAATGTCCTCCCTCCAGGTCTCCTCACCTGCCCACTCTCGGCCTCACTAATCCATGGGACTATCCTACCAGTAATGTCCTCCCTCCAGGCCTCCTCACCTGCCCACCCTCGGCCTCACTAATCCATGGGACTATCCTCCAGTAATGTCCTCCTCCAGGCCTCCTCACCTGCCCACTCTCGGCCTCACTAATCATGGGACTATCCTCCAGTAATTGTCTCCCTCCAGGTCTCCTCACCTGCCCACTTCGGCCTCACTAATCCATGGGACTTGATGATACACATCCCGACCTTCAGCCACATGTCATTGTACACGCAGCTGCTCGTAATAGTAGCAGCCGGTTCCCACTGGCATTTCGACGGAGAATCTTCCTTTTCTGGAAAAAAACAATAAAGTAAACAGAATATTGTTCACATTCTGTGCTGACGTCACATCGACAGCGCTGCAGCTAATAAATGAGACCCTCAGCTCTGCTAGAGTTTATGGGAAGAGCTGCTGAGATATTGATCACAGTGCTGACGTCACATCGACAGCGCTGCAGCTAATAAATGAGACCCTCAGCTCTGCTAGAGTTTATGGGAAGAGCTGCGGAGATATTGATCACAGTGCTGACGTCACATCGACAGCGCTGCAGCTAATAAATGAGACCCTCAGCTCTGCTAGAGTTTATGGGAAGAGCTGCGGAGATATTGATCACAGTGCTGACGTCACATCGACAGCGCTGCAGCTAATAAATGAGACCCTCAGCTCTGCTAAAGTTTATGGGAAGAGCTGCGGAGATATTGATCACAGTGCTGACGTCACATCGACAGCGCTGCAGCTAATAAATGAGACCCTCAGCTCTGCTAGAGTTTATGGGAAGAGCTGCTGAGATATTGATTACAGTGCTGACATCACATCGACAGCGCTGCAGCTAATAAATGAGACCCTCAGCTCTGCTAGAGTTTAGGGAAGAGCTGCTGAGATATTGATCACAGTGCTGACGTCACATCGACAGCGCTGCAGCTATAAATAAGACCCTCAGATCCACTAGTTTATGAGAAGAGCTGCTGAGATATTGATTACAGCAGTGACGTCACACCGACAGCGCTGCAGCTAACGAGACCCTCAGCTCTGCTAGAGTTTATGGGAAGAGCTGCTGAGATATTGATTACAGCGCTGATGTCACATTGACAGAGCTGCAGCTAATAAATGAGACCCTCACATCCACTAGAGTTTATGGGAAGAGTTATTGACTCATTGACAGTGCTTATGTTACATCAACAGCGCTGCAGCCAATAACTCATCAACTCTTCCCATAAACTCTAGCAGAGCTGAGGAGATCATTCATTAGCTGCAGCGCTGTCGATGTGACGTCAACACTGCAGACAATAGCGGATACTGGAAGCAGCAGATGAGACTCAGCACTGGACCTGGGGAGGGCAAGTTAAGCCTTTTTTTTACTTTTTAAAACAAGCTGCAGTCAAGGGACAAGGACTTTTCGATGCTGGAAAACCCCTTTAATGACGCAATCTCACCTAAGGTTCCTCCTAACTGAACAAAGAGGGACAATGACACGAACCTTCTCCAGGCAGATTGTGATGTCCTCGTCCTTGATGTCCTCCATGTTTTCGGAGGTGGCATCTTCATCCACCTTATCTTTATGTGCAAACACTGAGGCCACCCTCACCACCGGCAGAGGAATGTCTCTGGGCCGGAACCGCACCGAGCTCACGGGCATGGTCCACAGCTTAATCTTCTTGAAGGATTTGGTTTTGGCAGAGTAGCGCGATTCGCACACGTACACGTCCTCGTCTCTGAAGCTGTCGGGGCAGAGCTTGAAGTATTCCTGATCGAAAACAATCACAAATCAACTAGAGACGACAACTTCCGACACCGCGAGCAGACGCCCGGCCAAGCATGGAGCAGACGCCCGGCCAACCACGGAGCAAACACCTGCCGCCATGGCGCAATTGCCCGGCCAACCACGGAGCAAACACCCTGCCGCCATGGCGCAATTGCCCGGCCAACCAACAGAGCAGACGCCCGACGCCGCCAACCAACAGAGCAGACGCCCGGCCAACCAACAGAGCAGACGCCCGGCCAACCAACAGAGCAGACGCCCGGCCAACCAACAGAGCAGACGCCCGGCCAACCAACAGAGCAGACGCCCGGCCAACCAACAGAGCAGACGCCCGGCCAACCAACAGAGCAGACGCCCGGCCAACAACAAGCAGACGCCGGCAACCAACAGAGCAGACGCCCGGCCAACCAACAGAGAAGACGCCCGGCCAACCAACAGGAGAAGACGCCCGGCCAACCAACAGAGAAGACGCCCGGCCAACCAACAGAGAAGACGCCGCCAACACAGAGCGGCCCCAACCAACAGAGCAGACGCCCGGCCAACCAACAGAGCAGACGCCCGGCCAACCAACAGAGCAGACGCCCGGCCAACCAACAGAGCAGACGCCCGGCCAACCAACAGAGCAGACGCCCGGCCAACCAACAGAGCAGACGCCCGGCCAACCAACAGAGCAGACGCCCGGCCAACCAACAGAGCAGACGCCCGGCCAACCAACAGAGCAGACGCCCGGCCAACCAACAGAGCAGACGCCCGGGCCAACCAACAGAGCAGACGCCCGGCCAACCAACAGAGCAGACGCCCGGCCAACCAACAGAGCAGACGCCCGGCCAACCAACAGAGCAGACGCCCGGCCAACCAACAGAGCAGACGCCCGGCCAACCAACAGAGCAGACGCCCGGCCAACCAACAGAGCAGACGCCCGGCCAACCAACAGAGCAGACGCCCGGCCAACCAACAGAGCAGACGCCCGGCCAACCAACAGAGCAGACGCCCGGCCAACCAACAGAGCAGACGCCCGGCCAACCAACAGAGCAGACGCCCGGCCAACCAACAGAGCAGACGCCCGGCCAACCAACAGAGCAGACGCCCGGCCAACCAACAGAGCAGACGGCACCGGCCAACCAACAAGCAGACGCCCGGCCAACTAACAGAGCAGACGCCCGGCCAACTAACAGAGAAGACGCCCGGCCAACTAACAGAGAAGACGCCCGGCCAACTAACAGAGAAGACGCCCGGCCAACTAACAGAGAAGACGCCCGGCCAACTAACAGAGCAGACGCCCGGCCAACCAACAGAGCAGACGCCCGGCCAACCAACAGAGCAGACGCCCGGCCAACCAACAGAGCAGACGCCCGGCCAACCAACGGAGCAGACGCCCGGCCAACTAACGGAGCAGACGCCCGGCCAACTAACGGAGCAGACGCCCGGCCAACTAACAGAGCAGACGCCCGGCCAACTAACAGAGCAGACGCCCGGCCAACCACAGAGCAGAAGAGACGCCGTCCTCACCTTCACAAACATCACCACGCACTTGCCGAGGATCTTGTTCACCGGCACCTTGTTGTAGTAGTCGCTCTTGAACACTTCTTTTTGTAGGAATTTCCGAGTGGCCAGATGGAAGGTTTCCTTAGGACGATAGAACCAGCAGCCGTACAGCCACTTCTCACCTGAAAACAACACTCCAGGAGGTGAGGAATTATATTACCTCCCGAATATAGAACTAAAGTCTGCAAAAATGTCATGAGTTATTTTGCTTTAGTTTATATCGATGTATGACAGCTGTAGCGGAGGTGACGCTCTGGATAGCAAATGCAGCAATATTTATAATAGAAAATCAATACTTGTTATACATAGAGGAGACTGTAAAGGGAATCTGTCCGCAGGACTTTGTTGTTTAATCTGAGATCAGCATTAGGTAGAGGCTGAGACCCTGATTTCAGAGATGTGTCACTTACTAGGCTGTGTGCTTTTGCTACAATACAATGAGTGTTTTATCAGCAGTAGATTATCACTGCCCGGACTAGGTGCCGTGTGAGACCTGGACCAACCACGTCTCCAGAGATAATTAGCAGCTCGCTGTCTATAGACAATGTACACAGAAAGGCTAAGGTGTTCAGGTATCTAACCTCTACTACATCTAAGAACAATGAGTATCAGCAGGAGATTATAACTAACTAGCTGCCCGAGTGCATTCTGGTCCAACTCTGCCCCCATTACTGTCTAGGGGCTCATCAGGGGTGGGGCCAGGGGCAGCTTTCTGGGCTCTGCTGCATCTAAAACTTGTGACTATATTACACGTGTTGAAACCACATAACAAAGTGATACATTGGAATCAGGGTCGCTTCTTACATTATGCTGCTCTCAGGTGAAGTAGCAAAAACAGGCAAAGATTCAATTTAAAGGGATTGTCCAGTTCAAAGATACCGATTAATGAGTGAATAACCGGACTTTACAAAGCTTTTCAGAGTTCAGGTTTGGAGTTTGGGTGGTGTAGGTACACAAACCCCTGTAACGAGCATCTCTGTGCTCGGGTACACTCACTGGAGGGAGCATCGCTGTGCTCGGTACACTCACTGGAGGGAGCATCGCTGTGCTCAGGTACACTCACTGGAGCGAGCATCACTGTGCTCAGGTACACTCACAGGAGGGAGCATCACTGTGCTCAGGTACACTCACTGGAGAGCGAGCATCACTGTGCTGAGATACACTCACTGGAGGGAGCATCACTGTGCTCAGGTACACTCACAGGAGGGAGCATCACTGTGCTCAGGTACACTCACTGGAGTGAGCATCACTGTGCTCAGGTACACTCACTGGAGCGAGCATCGCTGTGCTCAGGTACACTCACTGGAGTGAGCATCACTGTGCTCGGGTACACTGACTGGAGCGAGCATCACTGTGCTTGGGTACACTCACTGGAGCGAGCATCGCTGTGCTTGGGTACACTCACTGGAGCGAGAGTAACACTATGCTTGGGTACACTCACTAGAGAGAGCACTGCTGTGCTTGGGTACACTCACTGGAGTGAGCCTCACTGTGCTTGGGTACACTCACTGGAGAGAGCACCGCGTGCTCGGGTACACTCACTGGAGGGAACATCACTGTGCTCAGGTACACTCACTGGAGAGAGCACCGCCGTGCTCAGGTACACTCACTGGAGTGAGCATCACTGTGCTCAGGTACACTCACTGGAGGAGAGCACCGCTGTGCTCGGGTACACTGTATGTCCCCTTGTTTGCATGCAGTCATTTTGACACAATCACTGTTTTCTCTGAACACTGACCACATCAAAGTTGACTGTACAGGGAAAGAAAAACAAATTCACAGTGAAGTGATGCGATAGCTGACATTCTAATGTTCTGGAAAGCTATAGCTGGCAGTTTACTGTTCTGGAAAGCTATAGCTGGCAGTTTACTGTTCTGGAAAGCTATAGCTGGCAGTTTACTGTTCTGGAAAGCCATAGCTGGCAGTACAGATCAGATAACAGTGGTTAACACCCATCTTGGGCCGACTGCTCTTTCTATGGTCAGATTGTTTTTGTTTTCCTTCCTAAAATAATAAGGAAAGACCACTCCTGTGTTCTGTACCTGCGTTGTCCTCCCAGAGGCGCTCGATGCAGACAATATGCGGCTGCAGATTGGCCTCCGCAGGCTCCACGTACACATAGTCTCCCACGTGGTACATGCTGTTCTTAAAGCTGCAGTCCTGGCTGTAGGTTCGATATTGTCCAGACTGGCCGGAAACGCCACCGGGGTCTTCACTTCTTTCAGCTTGTTGGCAGGAAGGATAAAGGAATCGTGTTATGATCGTGTGTAAAGTACTAAAATGTTTCGTAATAATGAATCAATTTTTTATACTCTTACTAACAAATTATGGATTTTGGACCTCGCTCTCCCCAGGTCCAGCTGTGTCTTCTGATGTCTATGATCTGAAGCACTGACGTCAGGTTGACAGCGCTGCGGCCAATCAGTGTGGTCTGAGTGGACCTTGTGAGCCGCCGAGCTTTACACTGGGGACAGAGCTGGACCCGGGTAGGGAGAGTAAAGCACAATTTGGTTAAACACGTTGACTAATAAAACATCCTGCAGTGAGCGCCCTCTAGTGGTGATGTCGGATAGTCAGGATATTTTTTTCCTGGGTGTCCGTGGCGGGGCTTTGGAACCACGAAACTGAAACACGTAATAATGGTGCAAGGCAATAAGCGGGCGGCCGTACCTCTCTTCTCCTCCTCTCTTTTCACCTTGTCTTCTTCTAGTTCTTTCGGCAGCTTTTCTTTCTTCTCCTTCTCGACGTCGTTGTGGAGGTGTTTGGTCGTGTAGCTCAGGGCTGGAGACAGGAGGATCTCGCCGTTCTTACACAGCTCATCCCGGATTTTAATAAAAAACTGCTGAAGCTCCACCGAGTCCTCGTAGATTTCAGAGTCCGTCCTTAGTAGGAAACAAGGTAAGAAGGTAATGAGCGCACTGAGGGCACGCGGGATTATACCGGTCAGGGGAGGGGGATCTAGCACCGCTTACTTCTGACATGGCTCCAATGGCCTCATTTAATGACTCGACAAGTGCCCGATACGTGCTGGTGTTAAGAGAGCCCTTCCGCTAGCGTGAAAAGAGCCCCTTTCACCGGAGTGCACAAGCCCTTCCCAGGGAGTCAGGCGAGCCCCCTCCCAGGGAGTCAGGCGAGACCCTCCCAGGGAGTCAGGCGAGACCCTTCCAGGGAGTCAGGCGAGCCCTTCCCAGGGAGTCAGGCGAGCCCTTCCCAGGGAGTCAGGCGAGACCCTCCCAGGGAGTCAGGCGAGCCCCCTCCCAGGGCGTCAGGCGAGCCCTCTCCCAGGGCGTCAGGCGAGCCCTCTCCAAGGGCGTCAGGCGAGCCCCCTCCCAGGGCGTCAGGCGAGCCCCCTCCCAGGGCGTCAGGCGAGCCCTCTCCAAGGGCGTCAGGCAAGCACCTCCCAGGGCGTCAGGCGAGCCCTTCCCAGGGAGTCAGGCGAGACCCTCCCAGGGAGTCAGGCGAGACCCTTCCAGGGAGTCAGGCGAGCCCTTCCCAGGGAGTCAGGCGAGCCCTTCCCAGGGAGTCAGGCGAGACCCTCCCAGGGAGTCAGGCGAGACCCTTCCAGGGAGTCAGGCGAGCCCTTCCCAGGGAGTCAGGCGAGCCCCCTCCCAGGGCGTCAGGCGAGCCCTCTCCAAGGGCGTCAGGCGAGCCCTCTCCAAGGGCGTCAGGCGAGCCCCCTCCCAGGGCGTCAGGCGAGCCCCCTCCCAGGGCGTCAGGCGAGCCCCCTCCAAGGGCGTCAGGCAAGCACCTCCCAGGGCGTCAGGCGAGCCCCCTTCCAGGGCGTCAGGCGAGCCCCCTTCCAGGGCGTCAGGCGAGCCCCTCCCAGGGCGTCAGGCGAGCCCCTCCCAGGGCGTCAGGCGAGCCCCCTTCCAGGGCGTCAGGCGAGCCCCCTTCCAGGGCGTCAGGCGAGCCCCCTTCCAGGGCGTCAGGCGAGCCCCCTCCCAGGGCGTCAGGCGAGCCCCCTCCCAGGGCGTCAGGCGAGCCCCCTTCCCAGGGCGTCAGACGAGCCCCCTCCCAGGGCGTCAGGCGAGCCCCCTCCCAGGGCGTCAGGCGAGCCCTCTCCAAGGGCGTCAGGCAAGCACCTCCCAGGGCGTCAGGCAAGCACCTCCCAGGGCGTCAGGCGAGCCCCCTCCCAGGGCGTCAGGCGAGCCCCCTTCCCAGGGCGTCAGACGAGCCCCCTCCCAGGGCGTCAGGCGAGCCCCCTTCCCAGGGCGTCAGACGAGCCCCCTCCCAGGGCGTCAGGCGATCCCCCTCCCAGGGCGTCAGGCGAGCCCTCTCCAAGGGCGTCAGGCAAGCACCTCCCAGGGCGTCAGGCAAGCACCTCCCAGGGCGTCAGGCGAGCCCCCTTCCAGGGCGTCAGGCGAGCCCCCTTCCAGGGCGTCAGGCGAGCCCCTCCCAGGGCGTCAGGCGAGCCCCCTTCCAGGGCGTCAGGCGAGCCCCCTTCCAGGGCGTCAGGCGAGCCCCCTTCCAGGGCGTCAGGCGAGCCCCCTCCCAGGGCGTCAGGCGAGCCCCCTCCCAGGGCGTCAGGCGAGCCCCCTTCCCAGGGCGTCAGGCGAGCCCCCTCCCAGGGCGTCAGGCGAGCCCCTTTGAAAGGTGTAACTGAGCCCCGCTGCTGGCATAAAACGATGCCCCTCCGCCGGCGTGAAACGATGCCCCCATCACCGATGTGCGCGAGTACCTCCGCCAGCGTGAAACAAGCTCCGCTCTATGATTGGATTCCCCTTTAATTTCAGAGTCTTTACATCATATAACGCACCTAGAGATGAGCGCTTCTTATGGACAGCCCCCGATATAGCGGCCATATCAACATTCGGCACCAGCTGTATCGGACCCCTGCCAGTCGCCTCCTATTTGCCAGAATCCAGGGCTCCACTTTTCATTAGCCGACCGGGGCGATGTCATTCTTGTGGCGTGACATGGTGCCAGGTAAGTGCCGGCAGGTAGTTGGCGAATAGCAGGGTGCCGAAAATGGTCCTGGCAGCTTCATCGGGAGAATCTATTAGATCATCACACTTAACAAATCTTATGTCAGAATGAATTTAGCCGTAATGCGACCTCAGAATCCAATGATATTACAGGAACTAGCACAGCTGCTGCAGAATCTCTTTCAAACTAATCTTCCCCTTCACTTTGGAAAGAGGTCCTGCATCAGCTGGAGTATCTTACAAAGTTTGGTATTTGGTCCCAGCTGTTGCAGGGTCTTTGAGAAGAAGGAGGAGTTTTGTGTAATAACTGGTCTATCTTAAAGCCTTCCCTGCTGCGGAACATCTTTGTTATTGGAAAGCAGAGCTTTATGGTTGTTAATGGATAAAAATCACCACCTAGGGGAAAGAGGTTAAATCCAAACCTTGGGGAAAGATATAAAATCCCCACCTAGGGGAAAGATGTAAAATCCCCACCTAGGGGAAAGATGTAAAATCCCCACCTAGGGGAAAGATGTAAAATCCCCACCTAGGGAAAGATGTAAAATCCCCACCTAGGGGAAAGATGTAAAATCCCCACCTAGGGGAAAGATGTAAAATCCCCACCTAGGGGAAAGATGTAAAATCCCCACCTAGGGGGAAAGATGTAAAATCCCCACCTAGGGGGAAAGATGTAAAATCCCCACCTAGGGGGAAAGATGTAAAATCCCCACCTAGGGGGAAAGATGTAAAATCCCCACCTAGGGGGAAAGATGTAAATCCCCACCTAGGGGAAACATGTTATATCCCCACCTAGGGGAAACATGTTATATCCCCACCTAGGGGAAACATGTAAAATCCCAACCTGGGGAAAGATGTAAAATCTCCACCTAGGGGAAAGATGTAAAATCCCCACCTAGGGGAAAGATGTAAAATCCCCACCTAGGGGGAAAGATGTAAAATCCCCACCTAGGGGGAAAGATGTAAAATCCCCACCTAGGGGGAAAGATGTAAAATCCCCACCTAGGGGGAAAGATGTAAAATCCCCACCTAGGGGGAAAGATGTAAAATCCTTACCTAGGGGGAAAGATGTAAAATCCTTACCTAGGGGAAAGATGTAAAATCCTTACCTAGGGAAAAGATGTAAAATCCCCACCTAGGGGAAACATGTTATATCCCCACCTAGGGGAAAGATGTAAAATCCCAACCTGGGGAAAGATGTAAAATCTCCACCTAGGGGAAAGATGTAAAATCCTCACCTAGGGGGAACATGTAAAATCCCCACCTAGGGGGAAAGATGTGAAATTCTCACCTAGGGGAAAGATGTAAAATCCCCACCTAGGGGAAAGATGTAAAATTCTCACCTAGGGGGAACATGTTATATCCCCACCTAGGGGAAAGATGTAAAATCCCCACCTAGGGGAAACATGTTATATCCCCACCTAGGGGAAAGATGTAAAATCTCAACCTGGGGAAAGATGTAAAATCTCCACCTAGGGAAAGATGTAAAATCCCCACACTTACCGATTCATTCGCCGAGCTCTTTCCAGCACCTCGAACATTTGCTCCTGGAAGAGGTCCAGCCTTCGGTAACGATTATTTTCCACATTTTTTCGGATAATCTCGAAAGTCAGCGGAGGTCTCTTTGGAAATCTGGGATCGACGGCAGGGATTTCGGCCAGAGAGTCGCTGTAACATCGCCCTTCATCGTCTTGATGGCTCATCATGGACACAAAGAGGTTGTGAATCAGCTCCTGGATGAGCAGAGTGACATTGGGGACGTGCGAGTCCTCGTCTCCCTCGATGTCCCTGCGCGTCTCCAGCAGGACCTTGTGCAGGACTAAGGCGTCCTTGTAGATCAGGGACTCCGGCTCGTTGTAGGTGCAGGCGTTATTGAACATGACGATGAAGTCCTCGCACATGGCGTCTATGTCCTGGTACTTGTTGGCCATGATGTGACTCCGGATCTTCTCCATGTCGATCGGCCTCTTGATGGTCACGTAGTAGTCTGGGAGCTCGGAGCGGGACGGGAGGCGCAGGAAGATGGCGCTCAGACGCCGGCCGCGCTTGTCCGTGTAGTTCTTCACCGCTTCGTACACTTCATTCAGCTTCTGCTGCATCGGGCTCAGATATTTGGTTTTCTTAGGAGAAATTCCACTTTTTCGACCTAAAGAAGAGATTTTGGAGAACGGTCACATGAATGATCACACACAGATATAATGTATCCGCTGCAGCCCATCACTGATCCCACCACCATGTAACACATGACTGCCTGCAGCGGTCACATGAATGATCACATCCAGAAATAATGTATCCGCTGCAGCCCATCACTGATCCCACCTCCATGTAACACATGACTGCCTGCAGCGGTCACATGAATGATCACATCCAGAAATAATGTATCCGCTGCAGCCCATCACTGATCCCCCTCTATGCAAAACATGACTGCCTGCAGCGGTCACATGAATGATCACATCCAGATATAATGTACCCACTAGAGCTCATCACTGATCCCACCTCCATGTAACACATGACTGCCTGCAGCGGTCACATGAATGATCACATCCATAAATAATGTACCAGCTGCAGCTCATCATTGATCCCACCTCCATATAACACATGACTGCCTGCAGCGGTCACATGAATGATCACATCCATAAATAATGCACCCGCTGCAGCCCATCACTGATCCCACCTCCATATAACACATGACTGCCTGCAGCGGTCACATGAATGATCATGTCCATAAATAATGTATCCGCTGCAGCCCATCACTGATCCCACCTCCATGTAACACATGACTGCCTGCAGCGGTCACATGAATGATCACATCCAGAAATAATATACCCGCTGCAGCCCATCACTGACCTCACTGATCCCATCTCCATGTAACACACGACTGCCTGCAGCTATCATGTGAATTACATCACTTTGACAGCTCGTTAAACAGATGTGCTGCAGATCAGGCTGTTAATCAAAGTGCCGCTACATGTTTACAAACACTATAATGTATATTTACAAGTGATCCTAGCTCCGCCCCTATGACTGAAAGCCGGCAGCTCCCAGGAGGAAAGAATTTATTTTCTCCTGGTAGCCACCGGGCAACATTGTAACACTGATTTACCTACAGATTAACCCTATATCTGCAGGTATGTTTCTCAAACAGACAGGTCCCCTTTAAGGGTGTTTGACTTTGATGCACTGACTTCTGTTTCCCCACCGGGGGGGTCAGTCACTCCATCAGACTAAGGAGGGGCACAGGTCACTCACTCAGTTTCAGTTTAGGAGACGCCATATCTTCATCATCCGGTAAGTTGCCGAGTTCCTTCCTCTTCTCCTTGAGGATCTTCTCCAGGAGGTGCGCGTCATTGTAGACCTGATGGACAATATACACAATATAGATGTAGATCTGCTGACATACAGGGTTTCATACGTTGCAGATCTGCAGACGTTCAGTCATTGATGAGGCTGCAGTCGCTCCCCGTCATGTTCTGCTCCAGAATATACACAATGCACTTAGATATCATTAGGAAAGCTGCTGCCAGCACCTTCCATATCACCAGGCTGAAGGTCTTTTGACCGGTTCCTAGGTCTGGCTATTCCATAATTAAAGGGAATCTCGCAGGCTTTCTCTATGTAATCTGTGAGCAGCATGATGTAGAGTCTGAGAGCCTGATTCCACCAATGTGTCACTTATTGGGATGTGTTTTACTACTTCAATAAAAATCAGTATTTTATCAGCAGGAGATTATCACTACGTAACTAGATGTTTTGTGCTTCCTGGTCCAGCCCCGCCTCCAGCACTGATTGACAGCTACTTAAGTATGTCCAGTGTAAACAGAGAGCTGCCAATCAGTGGTCTGGGCGGCGTTATACACTGGAAACTACCAGATGTACGGGCAGAAAGCTGCCAATCAGTAGTGCAGGCGGGGTTATAGAGAAAGCTTCCAATCAGTAGTGTGGGCGTGGTTATACGAGTAAAGCTGCCAATCAGTGGTGTGCGCAGGGTTATACACTGGATGCTGCCAATCAGTGGTGTGGGCGAAGTTATACACAGATAGCTGCCAATCAGTGGTGTGGGCGGAGATATACACAGGAAGCTGCCAGTAAGTGGTGTGGGTGGGGTTATACACAGAAAGCTGGCAATCAGTGGTGTGAGCAGGGTTATACACAGAAAGCTGCCAATCTGTGGTGTGGGGGGGGCTTAGACACTGGAAAATGCCAATCAGTGGTGTAGGTGGGGTTATACACAGAAAGCTGCCAATCAGTGATGTGGGCAGGGCTGTACACTGGAAACAGCCAATGAGTGGTGTGGGCGGTGTTATACACATAAAGCTGCAAATCAGTGGTGTGGGTGGGGTTATACACAGAAAGCTGCCAATCAGTGGTGTGGGCGGTGTTATACACAGAAAGCTGCCAATCAGTGGTGTGGGCGGTGTTATACACATGAAGCTGCCAATCAGTGGTGTAGGTGGGGTTATACACAGAAAGCTGCCAATCAGTGGTGTAGGTGGGGTTATACACAGAAAGCTGCCAATCAGTGGTGTAGGTGGGGTTATACACAGAAAGCTGCCAATCAGTGATGTGGGCAGGGCTGTACACTGGAAACAGCCAATGAGTGGTGTGGGCGGGGTTATACACATAAAGCTGCAAATCAGTGGTGTGGGTGGGGTTATACACAGAAAGCTGCCAATCAGTGGTGTGGGCGGTGTTATACACATGAAGCTGCCAATCAGTGGTGTGGGCGGTGTTATACACATGAAGCTGCCAATCAGTGGTGTGGGTGGGGTTATACACAGAAAGCTGCCAATAAGAGATGTGGGCATGGCTGTACACTGGAAACAGCCAATGAGTGGTGTGGGCGGTGTTATACACATGAAGCTGCCAATCAGTGGTGTGGGTGGGGTTGTACACTGGAAGCAGCCAATCAGTAATGTGTAATGGGCGGGGTTATACACAGCTCAAAATCAAGCTCTGCTACATCTGCAGCAGAGAAAACTATGGCAACCGCTGCTCCCAGTAAACTGAGTGATACATTTCTGGAATCAGGGTCTCTGTCTCTACATCATGCTGCAGATCTGTGTGTATGGATGTTAGGTCTTTACAATTTAGGCCTAGTTTTGGATCTCCATTATCAGTTATTGCATTCCTGTAAAGCAGCAATAATATGCATGCACTGACCCCCGTGCGACAGTCTGCCCGTCCCCCTTAGTAGCCCCTCGCACTTAGTGTGCCCACTCCCCTTAGTAGCCCCTCGCCCTTAGTGTGCCCCTCCCTCTTAATAGCCCCTTGCCCTTAGTGTGCCCCTCCCTCTTAATAGCCCCTTGCCCTTAGTGTGCCCCTCCCTCTTAATAGCCCCTTGCCCTTAGTGTGCCCGTCCCCCTTAGCAGCCCCTTGCCCTTAGTTTGCCCCTTCCTCTTTGTAGCCCCTCGCCCTTAGTGTGCCCATCCCTCTTAGTAGCCCCTCGCCCTTAGTGTGCCTGTCCCCCTTAGTAGTCCCTTGCCCTTAGTGTGCCCCTCCCTCTTAGTAGCCCCTTACCCAGGCAGCACTCACAGACACGTGTTCCAGGACACGTTGGGCTTGACACAATCTTACCCGTGAGCCTTCCTCATTATAGTGCCAGGCGTTGCGGAACATCAGCTTCATGTCGTCCATCATGGCGTCCTCGGTGGAGTATTTGTCGCTGCGGATGTTGTGCTCGATTGTTTTCAGGTCCATGGGCTCCAGAATGATCTTATAATAATCCGGATAGTCTTTTTTGGATGGTTTGAACATGAATAGTTCACAGAGGCGCCGGTTGCTCATGGGCTCTCGAGCCTCCAGGACGGCGTTGAACAAAATCTTCATCCTTTGTTTCCGAACATTCTTTTTGCTAAATAAAATTAATTCGGTGGTTACTGACAAATCGTTACAAATAGGGAGACAACAAGTCAGGGGCCAAAGTGGTCTCAAATCACCAAATTTGCCATATTTGTGGCTTAAAGGGAATATGTCAGCAGATTTTTTCTATGTATGCAGAGGACAGCAAGCTGTAAGGGTTAAAAAAACAAAAGTCATCTGTGCCATTGTCCAACATGCCCACTGCTGTTGACTGACACCTCACAGTCAATGCACAATATCTATAAAGAGCCTCGTGTGGGCAGGGCAGCTCACTGGCTATAGACATTGTATATACAGAGCATAGTATGGGCGGACACAGCTCTATGTCTATAGACATTGTACATACAGAGCATGGTGTGGGTGGGGGCAGCTCTCTGTCTATAGACATTGTATATACAGAGCCTGGTGTAGGCCGGGGCTGCTCTGTCTATAGACATTGTATATACAGAGCCTGGTGTAGGCGGGGGCAGCTCTCTGTCTATAGACATTGTATATACAGAGACTGGTGTGGGCAGGGGCAGCTCTGTCTATAGACATTGTATATACAGAGCCTGGTGTGGGTGGGGCAGCTCTCTGTCTATAGACATTGTATATACAGAGCCGGGTGTGAGCGGGGGCAGCTCTCTGTCTATAGACATTGTACATACAGGGCCTGGTGTGGGCGGGGGCAGCTCTCTGTCTATAGACATTGTATATACAGAGCCTGGTGTGGCCGGGGGCAGCTCACTGTCTATAGACATTGTATATACAGAGCCTGGTGTGGCCGGGGGCAGCTCACTGTCTATAGACATTGTATATACAGAGCCTCGTGTGGGCAGGGGCAGCTCTCTGTCTATAGACATTGTATATACAGAGCCTGGTGTGGCCGGGGGCAGCTCACTGTCTATAGACATTGTATATACAGAGCCTGCTGTAGGTGGGGGGGCAGCTCTGTGTATAGACATTGTACATACAGAGCTGGTGTGGGCGGGGGCAGCTCTGTGTCTATAGACATTTTATATACAGAGCCTGGTGTGGGTGGGAGCAGCTCTCTGTCTATAGACATTGTATATACAGAGCCTGGTGTGGGCGGGGGCAGCTCTCTGTCTATAGACATTGTATATACAGAGCCTGGTGTGGACGGGGGCAGCTCTCTGTCTATAGACATTGTATATACAGAGCCTGGTGTGGGTGGGGGCAGCTCTCTGTCTATAGACATTGTACATACAGAGCCTGGTGTGGTCAGGGGCAGCTCTCTGTCTATAGACATTGTATATACAGAGCCTGGTGTGGGTGGGGGCAGATCTATGTCTATACAATGTCTATAGACATTGTATATACAGAGCCTGGTGTGGGCAGGGGCAGCTCTGTCTATAGACATTGTATATACAGAGCCTGATGAGGGCGGGGGCAGCTCTCTGTCTATAGAGATTGTACATACAGAGCCTGATGAGGGCGGGGGCAGCTCTTCCAGCTCAGCTACATGCCTGAACAAAATGCTTTGATTGTGTGGGAATGGCTGCAGCCAGTAATATAAGTGATGCATCGCTGGATTCAGAGTTTCTTTGCCTACAATATCCTGCTCAGATGAGGTAGAAAAAACCTGCTGAAAGGATTCCCATTAAATGTAAAATAGAAACTAAAAGGACAGAAAAAGTTTAGGGAAGAATATCTGGTCTATTTTAGAGGAGTAAAATGCTGGGGACAGGTTCAATTAAAAGAAATCACCTAATCTGTTTTGCACCTGGCAGAAAACGGTCATACGACATTAAAGGAGAACCAACCAGCAGGTTTTACCGCTATAAAGTGAAGCCACTCCAATGATTCCATGTTTGACTGCAGAGAAAAGTGTCATAAAACTCCTGGAAAACAGGGCAGCAGATGATTGATGTGTACAGCACTGCATCATTTGGGGTTGTTGTTTTTTTTCCTCCCCTGTGGGCATGCCTTTTTGGCTGTAGGCCAAACCCTCCCCCCTCCCTCTCATCTCTCTCAGTTTCTGTCTCCTGCTCACTGTCACTATACTCCAGCCATAGGGTGTCTGACAAAACTATTTGTAGAGATGAGAGGGAGGGGATAAGGGTTCGGTTTACAGCCAAAAGACATGCCCACAGGGGAGGAAAAAAAACAAACAAAAAAAACAACAACCTAAAATAGTGAGGCAGTGCTGCACACATCAATCATCTGCTGCCCTGTTTTCCTGGAGTTTTATGACACTTTTCTCTGCAATCAAACATGGAATTATTCAAGTAGAAGTCTAATTGCATTCAGTATCTCAGAGCCTGTAAGGCACCGGCTTCACTTTATAGCCCTAAACCCTATTGGTTGGTTCCTTTAACCTTTATAGACATTGATAGAAACCTAAATAGTGACACTGTGCTGCACACATCAATCATCTGCTGCCCTGTTTTCCAGGAGTTTGATGACACTTTTCTCTGCAATCAAACATGGAATAATTCAAGTAAAGGTCTGATTGTAGTCAGTATACCAGAGCCTGTAAGGCACTAGCTTCACTTTATAGCCCTAAATCCTGCTGGTTTGTCCCTTTAAGTCTATTGAGACGTTCACTTTTCCTCTACCTTTACTTCCAGGACTTCAAATCATTGTTACATTTCCTAATTAATAATCTCTCTTTATCCAGTTCATCAGATGTAGGCGCTTGATCTGCTGATCTTCTGCACAGATGTCATAATCAGAGATGAGCGCATGGATGTAACAAGGATCTAATTTGAGACAAGTCTTGTGAAATTCGCAGGCCCTGGTGAAATCTGAGCAATCTGCGCTTCGATTCTCGGAGATCAACAAACAAAATGCCCGAGACCTTTCTCCACATTGCATTAATTACAGGCTGCAGACATGATCACAGGCTGGATGGTGTGCAGCCGTCACATCTCACTGTATCATGTGCTCATCAGAGAGACACTATCAGAGGCTGCATAAAAGCCAAGGCAAGGATTGAAGCAGCCATTCAGGGGTGATTCAGGATAGTGATAAGACGTCAGAGCTCAGCAACAGAGACACAAAGGGAAAGTCCCAACACATTGGACAATAGTCCAGGCAGTCATGTGTTGTACAACTGCAGCAGTGAGGAAGATGAAAGCACTAGCCTGTGAGTAATACAGAGTCAAATGAAAGAGAGGAGAAAAATAAGGGGAGAAAAAGAAGGGGAGAAAAAGAAGAAGAGGAGAAAAAGAAGAGGAGAGAAAGGAGAGAAAAAGCAGGGGAGAGAAAGGAGAGAAAAAGCAGGGGAGAGAAAGGAGAGAAAAAGCAGGGGAGAAAAAAGCAGGGGAGGAAAAGAAGGGGAGAAAAAGCAGGGGAGAAAAAAGCAGGGGAGGAAAAGAAGGGGTGAAAAAGAAGAGGGGGAAGAAAAGGGGAGAGAAAGAAGGGGAGAGAAAGAAGGGGAGAGAAAGAAGGGGAGGAAGAGAAGGGGAGAAAGAGAAGGGGAGAAAAAGAAGGGGAGAAAAAGAAGGGGAGGAGAAAAGAAGGGGAGGAGAAAAGAAGGGGAGGAGAAAAGAAGGGGAGGAGAAAAGAAGGGGAGGAGAAAAGAAGGGGAGGAGAAAAGAAGGGGAGGAGAAAAGAAGGGGAGGAGAAAAGAAGGGGAGGAGAAAAGAAGGGGAGAAAGAGAAGAGGAGAAAAGAAGGGGAGGAGAAAAGAAGGGGAGGAGAAAAGAAGGGGAGGAGAAAAGAAGGGGAGGAGAAAAGAAGGGGAGGAGAAAAGAAGGGGAGGAGAAAAGAAGGGGAGGAGAAAAGAAGGGGAGGAGAAAAGAAGGGGAGGAGAAAAGAAGGGGAGGAGAAAAGAAGGGGAGGAGAAAAGAAGGGGAGGAGAAAAGAAGGGGAGGAGAAAAGAAGGGGAGAAAGAGAAGGGGAGAAAGAGAAGAGGAGAAAAGAAGGGGAGTAAAGAAGGGGAGTAAAGAAGGGGAGAAAAGAAGGGGAGTAAAGAAGGGGAGAAAAGAAGGGGAGTAAAGAAGGGGAGAAAAGAAGGGGAGTAAAGAAGGGGAGAAAAGAAGGGAAGAAGGGGAGTAAAGAAGGGGAGTAAAGAAGGAGTAAAGAAGGGGAGTAAAGAAGGGGGGAAAAGAAGGGGAGAAAAGAAGGGGAGAAAAGAAGGGGAGAAAAGAAGAGGAGAAGAAGAAGAGGAGAAAAAGAAGAAAAAGAAGAGAAAAGAAGAAGAGAAAAGAAGAAGAGGAGAAAACAAGAAGAGAAAAGAAGAGGAGGAGAAAAAAGGAGAAAAAAAGAGAGGGATGAGAGTGCAGTGGCAGCGCAGCATCTGAATAAGGCTACGTTCACACATTTGCGTATTTTGCTGCGCTTTTTGCCGCGTTTTTCGGCAGCGCAAAAAAGCACAGCAAAATACGCAGGGGCTTTCACACACTGCGCTTTCTTTCCCCCAGAAAGCGCAGTGATGTCACAGAGGGGAGGAAGAATCCAGCTTCCTCCTCCCCTCTGTGACAGCTGCGACCGCCCCATTAGACTTCACAGTGTTAATAAACACTGTGAAATCTAAATTAAACAAAAGCAAGTGTGTGAAAAATAAAAAACAATGAATGCTTCACCTCTCCGACGCCTTCTCCCGGTGTCTGGTGCCTTCTGCCGCTCTCCGGTGTCCGGTTCTAAGTGAGATCTCTTCTCACAGGACCTGTGGTGATGTCAGAGGGGGGCATTCCCGAGGCGGTCCCATCGCTGATTGGCTGCTCGCGGTCATGTGGTATCACATGACCGCGAGTGCCCGGGAACGCCCCCCCTCTGACGTCACCACAGGTCTTGTCAGAAAAGATCTGACTGAACCGGGGATCGCACAGCGGGAGAAGGCGTCGGAAGGTGATGTATTCATTCTTTTTTATTTTTCACACACTTGCTTTTGTTTAATTTAGACTTCACAGTGTGTATTAATACACTGTGAAGTCTAATGGGCGGCCACAGCTGTCACACAGGGGAGGAGTAAGCAGGATTCTTCCTCCCCTCTGGGAGAATACGCAGTAGTAGCTGCGTAAACAATTGACATATCAATTGTTTATGGAGCTGCGTTTTCTCCCGGAAAACGCACTGCGTATTTTTACGCAATGTCTGCACTGCAAAGTGAATTTCCCATTCACTTTGCTGGCAGACAAAAAGCACATTGCGTATTTTGAAAAGCGCGCGTAAAAAAACGCGGCAAAATACGCAATGTGTGAACGCAGCCTTACAATGACACATTTTCCTTTCTTCATTTACAATGCTCTAGAAGGCAAAAGCTAAACAACACAATATTATTTTTCTTACTTAACAGCAATCTGTGAGCTCCAGGTCAGCCCGTGCTGCTCCTCACAAGTCACTGCACAGAGTTCATTCTCTTTTGTGAGTGGGGAATAATAGCTTTTTTTATTTCTTTTCCCCATAAAATACAACATAAAAGTCTCTAAAATCAGCTATTCTAGGGGTTGTCTCCTTTTAAATTATCTTATTTGTTGGTTATAAAAACAAACAAACAAACGGCGCTTTACTTATTATCCTCAGGTCCATCTCCGTCTCCCCTATCCGGCTGTGTAATGTGAGCGCACCATGTCGGGCTCAGTGCTGATCTCTGCACCATCACAGACATTCAATACGAAGGGAGAGAAGGCTGGAGAGAGCCCAGACCTGGAACATTTATCCACCCAAAGGCATTGTTTAGAAAATAAAGAAACATTAGAAAAAATAATGTATAATGGCTAAATTAGTGAGCGGGTCCAATCATAGTCCCAGAATTAGAATATTGAGATCCAGGGTTATGCTAGAAATCAGACCTCACTCCAACCGCTATAGGAACCCAGGAAAGCCAGGAGTTCCTCGTCACAGATTTTGGGGCAGCTGAAACACTGCTGTGAACCACATTCCATTATCCTCCCTCCCCAATAGGATACAGAATTCAAGCTGTTAAGGATTCTGTAAGTTTCTTCCTTTTTATTTTAGAACCGTTTTGCATATTTGTATGTCACTTTTTATTTCCATTATAATCTTTTTCTTGTAAGCACTGTACCTTTTATACTAAAGATTAAAACTTTAATAAGTTAGAACCTTGTATTCTCTAAAGAACCCATAATCCTAGAGAAGGTGCAATCTTGTTGATTGTCTGATAGTCTTAGTTTAGAGGGACATCATCACCCCAAATCCAATGAGTGGTGGCAGCGTGAGTGAAGCAGGGTGCACGGTCTGAGTCAGGGCGTGATTGATACTCCGGTTCAGCCTAGGACAGAGGTCGAGTGCTGGATTGAGTGAGAGGAGACAGATTAACCCTTCTAGGTGCAACCCCAAGTCACGTGCTGAGAAGTGAGTACGTGAGCCATATGCAGTGCGCCATAAAGTATCATCTGCAGCTGACTGCTATTTTATTGACGTCCTTCCATTGGAATGTGTTGACGATACAGGCGCTCTCTTGCACACTTCACTGGAGGAATGCAACTGTGTGTTCCTAGTGTTAGTGCCACGGCTGAGTGCTGCAGATCAGTACAATTTAAGAACATTATTGCCATTATAAACAGTAATAGGACCGCAAAACTCCAAAAATAACAGTCGTACCACATTGAGAGGTGCCGCTCCATCATTGCTTTTGGGTCTTTCATTCTAACTGACCTTTTGCTATTTAATTTGCACCTTATTCATCAAGAAAATTGCATTTCTGCATTTGGCCTAAATTTGCTGCAAGATAAAAAAAAAAATGCAAATGCTGAATCAGGGCCGTAATAGTTTGCCCGCAGGATTCTGCTTCTGTGATGATTCCTGACATTATTCGCAGCGTTCCCGTCCCCCTATCTGAGGATAAAGGATCCACATCCACAACGATTGAGCAGGACGCAGGCCTACAGCCTCCAGCCGGATGACAATGGATGCAGACATGCCGGAGATTCCAGCGGAGGGAAACCTACCTCTTCCTCTTGGAGCTGCCGGTGTCGGAGGTGGCGGAGGAGATCATGCTGTCGCCGTCCTCTATGTCGAGGTCTCGGCGAGCCAGCTCTTTCTTTTTCGCCTGAAATAAAGAAGAAATCTCCAGAGTCAGCCTCGCTCTGCCAAACGTTCCCAGAATACATGAATATTAAACAGCTGCATAGATCAGTTTCACTCGGAAAGGAAAAAAAATAAAAGAGCTACAACTGGTGTCGATGGATAAATATTAAAAGCGTCGCAGATCTGCCATACAAAGGATGGGAACATTTATGTCTCATCAGGTGCAACATTGACGAGCGCCTGGCATCAAATATTGGACTGTGTGTATTGTGCCTCACCGCCGGCTGCAGGCAAAACCATAGAAAGCTCCAGCCTGATCGGGGAGAGAATACAAAAAGTGGGATATCTATCAATATAAAGACCTCCGCCACAAGGTAAGGCCTCCGCCAAAATACCCATCACAAGGTAAAGGCCTCTGCTACAAGGTAAAGACCTCCGCCACAATACCCATCACAAGGTAAGGCCTCTGCCAAAATACCCATCACAAGGTAAAGGCCTCTGCTACAAGGTAAAGGCCTCTGCCACAAGGTAAAGGCCTCCGCCACAAGGTAAAGGCCTCCGCCACAAGGTAAAGGCCTCCGCCACAAGGTAAAGGCCTCCGCCACAAGGTAAAGGCCTCCGCCACAAGGTAAAGGCCTCCGCCACAAGGTAAAGGCCTCCGCCACAAGGTAAAGGCCTCCGCCACAAGGTAAGGCCTCCGCCACAAGGTAAGGCCTCCGCCACAAGGTAAGGCCTCCGCCACAAGGTAAGGCCTCCGCCACAAGGTAAGGCCTCCGCCAAAATACCCGCCACAAGGTAAAGGCCTCCGCCACAAGGTAAAGACCTCCGCCACAAGGTAAAGACCTCCGCCACAAGGTAAAGACCTCCGCCACAAGGTAAAGACCTCCGCCACAATACCCATCACAAGGTAAGGCCTCTGCCAAAATATCCATCACAACCTACAGGCCTCCGCCCCGCCACAAGTTAAAGGCCTCCGCCACAAAAGGCCTCCGCCACAAAAGGCCTCCGCCACAAGGGTAAAGGCCTCCGCCACAAGGGTAAAGGCCTCCGCCACAAGGTAAAGGCCTCCACCACATTACCCATCACAATGTAAAGGCTTCCACCACAAGGTAAAGGCCTCCACCACAAGGTAAAGGCCTCCACCACAAGGTAAAGGCCTCCACCACAAGGTAAAGGCCTCCACCACAATATCCATCACAAGGTAAAGGCCTCCGCCACAATATCCACCACAAGGTAAAGGCCACCACCGCAATATTCATCACAAAGTAAAGGCCTCCGCTAAAATATCCATCACAAGGTAAAGGCCTCCGCCACAATATCCATCACAAGGTAAAGACCTAGTCTACAATATCCATCACAAAGTAAAGGCCTCCGCCACAATATCCATCACAAAGTAAAGGCCTCCGCCACAATATCCATCACAAAGTAAAGGCCTCCGCCACGATATCCACCACAAGGTAAAGGCCTCCGCCACGATATCCATCACAAAGTAAAGGCCTCGCCACGATATCCATCACAAAGTAAAGGCCTCCGCCACGATATCCACCACAAGGTAAAGGCCTCCGCCACGATATCCACCACAAGGTAAAGGCCTCCGCCACGATATCCACCACAAGGTAAAGGCCTCCGCCACAATATCCATCACAAAGTAAAGGCCTCCGCCACAATATCCATCACAAAGTAAAGGCCTCCGCCACAATATCCACCACAAGGTAAAGGCCTCCGCCACAATATCCACCACAAGGTAAAGGCCTCCGCCACAATATCCACCACAAGGTAAAGGCCTCTGCCACAAAATCCATCACAAGGTAAAGACCTAGTCTACAATATCCATCACAATGTAAAGGCCTCCGCCACAATATTTATCAGAGGGTAAAGGCCTCTGACACAATAACCATCACAAGGTTAAAGCCTCCGCCAAAATATCCATTACAAAATAAAGGCCTCCGTCACAATATCCATCACAAGGTAAAGGCCTCCGCCGCAATATCCATCACAAGGTAAAGACCTAGTCTACAATATCCATCACAATGTAAAGGCCTCTGCCACAATATTTATCAGAGGGTAAAGGCCTCTGACACAATAACCATCACAAGGTTAAAGCCTCCGCCAAAATATCCATTACAAAATAAAGGCCTCCGTCACAATATCCATCACAAGGTAAAGGCCTCCGCCGCAATATCCATCACAAGGTAAAGACCTAGTCTACAATATCCATCACAATGTAAAGGCCTCCGCCACAATATCCATCACAAGGTAAAGGCTTCCGCCGCAATAACCATCACAATGTAAAGGCCTCCGCCACAATATCCATCACAAGATAAAGGCCTCCGCCACAATATCCATCACAAGATAAAGGCCTCCGCCACAATATCCATCACAAGGTAAAGGCCTCCGCCAAAATATCCATCACAATGTAAAGACCTAGTCTACAATATCCATCACAAGGTAAAGACCTAGTGTACAATATCCATCACAATGTAAAGGCCTCTGCCACAATATTTATCAGAGGGTAAAGGCCTCTGACACAATAACCATCACAAGGTTAAAGCCTCCGCCAAAATATCCATTACAAAATAAAGGCCTCCGTCACAATATCTATTAGGCTGCGGCGCAAACATTTTTATAGCTGTGCAGATGGTGAAGCCTCAACTATTATCAATAAAGGGAGAATCCGGTCATATGATGTTGAGGTCCGACCATCAGGACGAGTCCAACACCAGGCACCAGCACCCCCACCACTGTAAACACTGAGCTTAGCCACACTGCGTAGCTCAAAGTAGCAGCTGCTGCCAAATGCCACAGATCAGATCCTATCATAAGCGTAGCAGCTGCTGCCAGGTGCTGCAGATCAGCTACTGTTCGAATTGTAGTAGTCGCTGGTGAATGCCACAGATCAGCTCCTGCACTAAGTGAATCAGTCGCTGTCGAGTGCCGCAGATCAGCTCCTGCTCTAAGTGTAGCAGCCTCTGACGAGCGATGCAGATTTGCTCCTGTACTAAGTGAATCAGTTGCTGCCAAGTACAGCAGATCAACTTCTGCTCTAAGTTCAGCAGCTGCTGCCGAGTGCCGCAGATCAGCTACAGTACGAAGTGTAGTGTCCGCTGCTGAGTGCCGCAGACCAGCTCCTGCTCTAAATGTAGCGCTCTCCTCTGTGGAGACACGGGGGTCAGTGGGTGCTCTCCTCTGTGGAGACACGGGGGTCAGTGGGTGCTCTCCTCTGTGGAGACACGGGGGTCAGTGGGTGCTCTCCTCTGTGGAGACACGGGGGTCAGTGGGGGCTCTCCTCTGTGGAGACACGGGGGTCAGTGGGGGCTCTCCTCTGTGGAGACACGGGGGTCAGTGGGGGCTCTCCTCTGTGGAGACACGGGGGTCAGTGGGGGCTCTCTCCTCTGTGGAGACACAGGGGTCAGTGGGTGCTCTCCTCTGTGGAGACACGGGGGTCAGTGGGTGCTCTCCTCTGTGGAGACACGGGGGTCAGTGGGTGCTCTCCTCTGTGGAGACACGGGGGTCAGTGGGGGCTCTCCTCTGTGGAGACACGAGGGTCAGTGGGTACTCTCCTCCTCTGTGGAGACACGGGGGGGGGGGTCAGTGGGTGCTCTCCTCTGTGGAGACACGGGGGGGGGGGTCAGTGGGTGCTCTCCTCTGTGGAGACACGGGGGGGTCAGTGGGTGCTCTCCTCTGTGGAGACACGGGGGTCAGTGGGTGCTCTCCTCTGTGGAGACACGGGGGTCAGTGGGTGCTCTCCTCTGTGGAGACACGGGGGTCAGTGGGTGCTCTCCTCTGTGGAGACACGGGGGTCAGTGGGTGCTCTCCTCTGTGGAGACACGGGGGTCAGTGGGGGCTCTCCTCTGTGGAGACACGGGGGTCAGTGGGGGCTCTCTCCTCTGTGGAGACACGGGGGTCGGCGGGTGCTCTCCTCTGTGGAGACACGGGGGTCAGCGGGTGCTCTCCTCTGTGGAGACACGGGGGTCAGCGGGTGCTCTCCTCTGTGGAGACACGGGGGTCAGTGGGTGCTCTCCTCTGTGGAGACACGGGGGTCAGTGGGGGCTCTCCTCTGTGGAGACACGGGGGTCAGTGGGCGCTCTCCTCTGTGGAGACACAGGGGTCAGGGGTGCTCTCCTCTGTGGAGACACGGGGGTCAGTGGGTGCTCTCCTCTGTGGAGACACGGGGGTCAGTGGGTGCTCTCCTCTGTGGAGACACGGGGGTCAGTGGGTGCTCTCCTCTGTGGAGACACGGGGGTCAGTGGGTGCTCTCCTCTGTGGAGACACGGGGGTCAGTGGGGGCTCTCCTCTGTGGAGACATGGGGGTCAGTGGGTGCTCTCCTCTGTGGAGACACGGGGGTCAGTGGGGGCTCTCCTCTGTGGAGACACGGGGGTCAGTGGGTGCTCTCCTCTGTGGAGACACGGGGGTCAGTGGGTGCTCTCCTCTGTGGAGACACGGGGGTCAGTGGGTGCTCTCCTCTGTGGAGACACGGGGGTCAGTGGGTGCTCTCCTCTGTGGAGACACGGGGGTCAGTGGGTGCTCTCCTCTGTGGAGACACGGGGGTCAGTGGGTGCTCTCCTCTGTGGAGACACGGGGGTCAGTGGGTGCTCTCGTCTGCTGGCCCAGCAGCCTTTCGAAAGACAACGTTGACCAGGGCTCATCCCAACTAAACGCTCGAGCTCCTTACCCATGGGTGGACACTACTCAGAAAACACAGGGTGAGGGAACCACAATATTAAGACTTTATTGGATCCCCAAACAATTAACAGCATAACACACAATGTAACAGTCAGCAGAGTCTCACCCTTCCGCTGGCTCACCAGGGATTAGAATATTCGTGCCTCAGAGCTTCCAGGGCTGTTTACTCCAAACCAGCAGCACCCCGCTTTTGGCTGGCACCCACCCAGAAAGGAATAATGCCAGATTTAGGAAGTCGAGTCAGCCCAGCAAAGTCTGTAGCCAGGTGACTGGATTGTCCCAACCTGCGTGGCTTCCTTATGTAGTGTAGTGAAATATGTATCTCAGGGACTGGACACTAGACCAGTGAGGGGTAAAATCCCATGTCCATCCACAAGAGGTCACAACCTGATATATATAAGCACACACGAACTCCACAGTCACAATGACTCCAGTCTCCCCAGGGGGCATCCTGCCAGCAGGGCAATACATTCACACATATTGGGAGCCTCATTGTGATTGATGCTCTCTTTCAGCATAGGACAGAGGTTGAGTGATGGATTGAGTGAGGGGAGATAGATTAACCCTTACAGGCGCAACCCCAAGTCACGTGCTGAGAAGTGGGTACGTGACATGTAGCCTTTGCTATCCCAGCCGAATCCTAACATACGATGCTGAAGTCCATGTGGTAATATAATCCAGATTCTGATCCCCTTGGTCAGCACCGAAGTGCCTAGGCCTGGGATTATGGCCTGCCAATCGGATCCGTAGATCCTAGTTTAGCAGCATGCATCATGTCTCATGCACCTCTAGTCGAGACCAAAATCCCTAGACTGAGGCCACAAAACAAATCACTCTGGTTAATGAACAGGTCTGCTTATATCCCCCCTGACCACTCAGTTCAAACACTGGGAACTTCACGAATGGTTGGCTAAGACTGTGCTCTCATCGGCTAGATTTCAAGCCGCATACATAATATCTCTAGTAGTATTGCATTGGTGGCAGGGGGACTCAAAGACATAATTTACATGGAATCTAGCAGTACACATAGTAATACAATGAGAGGTTAGCACAATTAAGTTCTCTGAGCATCTGACCTTCTCTGACAAAGGTGTGAAAGAATTACATTACAAACGTTAAACACTATCAGGCTCCTAAAAGCACAATGTAGGAAACAAAATACACATATTGTCTGGCTACATAAGAAACCATCATATGCTATACATTAAGAGAGTCCATGTCGTCACAGGCGCTACATAAAGCAAAAAGCATAATAATAATAACAATAATAATAACAGATATTGAACTTCTTTCTCCATTGATATAGCTATAGGACGGCTTGTTTTCTGTGGAGTGATTTATCTTTTTGGAGGACTCCATTCATTTTACTGCATAATGTGTGAACACCGGTCCAATAAATTCTAAGTCCAGTTAAACTGAGAAAAAATACAATTACGCCGTTATTTTTTTAGAGTTTATTTTTTACGGTGTTCATTGAGTTGTAAACATGACACAGAGACTGGATTGTCCAGGTCTGCACCATTACGGTGATAGCAAACTTGTGAATACACAGAAATGAGCAGTAAGAGAGAATCCGCCAATCACAGGAGGATCAATATCATCGCAACAAGAACTGATACAACCAATACAGTGCAAGGGACAATTGTATGTAAGGTGGATTGAGGTCAGTGGGAGAAAATCATAATCTTGTAGTTGTGACACCTTTTAATGGCAACAAAAATATAAAAGATGTTACAAAGCAGCGAGCTCTCGAGACTGCTGACATCTCTTCATCAGGCATGGTAAGTCTATGTTACATAGCGAGCTCTCCAGACTGCTTCCATCTCTCCATCAGGCATGGTAAGTCTATGTTACATAGCGAGCTCTCCAGACTGCTGACATCTCTTCATCAGGCATGGTAAGTCTATGTTACATAGCGAGCTCTCCAGACTGCTTCCATCTCTCCATCAGGCATGGTAAGTCTATGTTACACAGCGAGCTCTCCAGACTGCTCACATCTCTTCATCAGGCATGGTAAGTCTATGTTACATAGCGAGCTCTCCAGACTGCTTCCATCTCTCCATCAGGCATGGTAAGTCTATGTTACACAGCGAGCTCTCCAGACTGCTCACATCTCTTCATCAGGCATGGTATAATAAAATAAAATAAGTGATACTACAAAGTGAGCTCTGGAGACTGCTCATGTCTCTTCATCAGGCATGGTACGTCTATGTTACACAAAGAGCTCTCCAGACTGCTTACTCTCTTCATCAGGCATGGTATAACAAAATAAAAAAAGTGATAATACAAAGTGAGCTCTCCAGACTGCGGACATCTCTTCATCAGGCATGGTAAGTCTATGTTACACAGCGAGCTCTCGAGACTGCTGACTTCTCTTCATCAGGCATGGTATAATAAAATAAAATAAGTGATACTACAAAGTGAGCTCTGGAGACTGCTTATGTCTCTTCATCAGGCATGGTATAACAAAATAAAATAAGTGATGTTACACAGCGAGCTCTCGAGACTGCTTACCTCATCAGCCATGGTAAATCTGATGAAGAGATGTAAGCAGTCTCGAGACCTGGCTTTGTAACATCACTTCTTCTATTTTATTATACCATGCCTGATGACGATGTCAGCAGTCTCCAGAGCTCACTTTGTAACATCATTTATTTTATTTTACTATACCATGCCTGATGAAGAGATGTCAGCAGTCTGGAGAGCTCGCTATGTAACATAGACTTACCATGCCTGATGAAGAGATGTCAGCCGTCTGGAGAGCTCGCTTTGTAACATAGACTTACTATGCCTGATGACGATGTAAGCAGTCTGGAGAGCTCGCTGCTTTGTAACATCTTTTATTACATTTTTGTTGCCATTAAAGGTATCACAACTATACGATTATTATTTTATTTTTCCCCACTGAGAGCAATCAATCTTTTTCCATCTAGCAACACGGGACCAAACCTATATTTTTTTTGTAAGGTAGAGTAGCAATTTCTACACAATAAGTGGAACCGAGGCAGATCACAGATACAGTCTGTAAATATTTACCAAGAGCCCATACAGATGGTAAATGCTGTGAGCACCATTACACCCAGACTCGCGTTTCACATCCAGCATTTTCAAGGGATAATCCCCATCATTTCACCACATACTGAGTTGTGCTAGGTCTATTTACTAGTAGATTTCAAACTTCTCTGGTTTTTTTCTTGTATCCCCAGGTTTATGCTCCCCCATCTGAGAGCATTAGGATATAGGTGAAGAGACCCTGATTACCATGATGTCACTTACTGGGTTGCAGCTTTGATAAAACGTTTTATCCGTTGGAGATCTACCGTTTTTCTGAACACTGAGCTGTCTATAACCCCACCCACACCACTGATTGACCCCTGTCTGTCTATAACCCCACCCACACCACTGATTGACTCCTGTCTGTGTATAACCCCACCCACACCACTGACTGACCGCTGTCTGTCTATAACCCCACCCACACCACTGATTGGCAGCTTTCTATGTGTAAACCTGTTTACACCACTGATTGGCATCTTTCTGTGACGGCCGCTCTCTGCCCTCCTCTGCGTGACGAGTGACGGCCGCTCTCTGCCCTCCTGTGTGTGACGAGTGACGGCCGCTCTCTGCCCTCCTGTGTGATGAGTGACGGCCGCTCTCTGCCCTCCTGTGTGACGAGTGACGGCCGCTCTCTGCCCTCCAGTGTGACGAGTGACGGCCGCTCTCTGCCCTCCAGTGTGACGAGTGACGGCCGCTCTCTGCCCTCCAGTGTGACGAGTGACGGCCGCTCTCTGCCCTCCAGTGTGACGAGTGACGGACGGTCTCTGCCCTCCAGTGTGACGGCCGCTCTCTGCCCTCCAGTGTGAAGAGTGACGGCCGCTCTCTGCCCTCCAGTGTGACGAGTGACGGCCGCTCTCTGCCCTCCAGTGTGACGAGTGACGGTCGCTCTCTGCCCTCCAGTGTGAGTGACGGCCTCTCTCTGCCCTCCAGTGTGACGGGTGACGGACGCTCTCTGCCCTCCTGTGTGACGAGTGACGGACGCTCTCTGCCCTCCTGTGTGACGAGTGACGGACGCTCTCTGCCCTCCTGTGTGACGAGTGACGGACGCTCTCAGCCCTCCAGTGTGACGAGTGACGGCCGCTCTCTGCCCTCCAGTGTGACGAGTGACGGCCGCTCTCTGCCCTCCAGTGTGACGAGTGACGGCCGCTCTCTGCCCTCCAGTGTGACGAGTGACGGACGGTCTCTGCCCTCCAGTGTGACGGCCGCTCTCTGCCCTCCAGTGTGAAGAGTGACGGCCGCTCTCTGCCCTCCAGTGTGACGAGTGACGGCGCCGTCTCTGCCCTCCAGTGTGACGAGTGACGGTCGCTCTCTGCCCTCCTGTGTGACGAGTGACGGTCGCTCTCTGCCCTCCAGTGTGACGAGTGACGGACGCTCTCTGCCCTCCTGTGTGACGAGTGACGGACGCTCTCAGCCCTCAAGTGTGACGAGTGACGGCCGCTCTCTGCCCTCCAGTGTGACGAGTGACGGCCGCTCTCTGCCCTCCAGTGTGACGAGTGACGGGCGCTTTCTGCCCTACAGTGTGATGAGTGACGGCCGCTCTCTGCCCTCCAGACACAAACGCACGCACACACAGACAGAACGCACGCACACACAGACACACACAGACACACACACACAGACACAGACAGACACACACAGACGCACACACAGACGCACGCACACACAGACGCACGCACACACAGACGCACGCACACACAGACGCACGCACACACAGACGCACGCACACACAGACGCACGCACACACACTTTCTCTCCCTCCACAGCAATCCCACACTGAGCTCTGGTGATTTAGAGTTCGAGTTCGGTACCGTAAGATCCTGCGCACCATGTCACAGGCTAAGTCACATGGGACGCAGGTCCTGGAAGATCGATAAACACAGCATCTGAGGGTGCATGGAGGAAGAAATCACATGAGCTTGACGTGGGATGATTGGGGAGGGCGAATATTGCTTCGTTTTTGCAGCAAAAACAGATCAAGAAAAAACAGCATTTCACAAGTCTCCTAGACTTTGCTGCCTGGCAAAAACTGATCTGTTTTTTTCAGCACAAAAAATGGATCACCAAACCCTGTGGATGCACATAGCCTCAGTGTATCAATTAGTCATTGTTTTCCCTAGCAGTAATGCATGGCCATATTCCAATATTCACTGTTTGCATATAACGCTGCTTTCACATCTGCGCTATCTGCAGATCCGGTAAACTTGAACGTTTGATCTTCAGCTTTGCCTGATCCGGCAGAATTTCGCCTTTTTTTGCAAAAAGCAGATGCGGCACATGTGCGCCAAGGTTGTGCTAGTGCTAATGCATTGTAAAGGGACCTCCGGGCATGTGCGTAGACTCACTGTTCCCCCGAGATCCCCCACTTTCAGTGCAGCTAGCAGCGGTTTTGGTCCAGAGCAGGAGGTGCCAGAAAACTGTCAAAAGCGTAACATGTACACACATCAGCACAAGTGCAACCTTGGCGCACATGTGCCGCATCTGCTTTGTGAAATCATCCTGAGCGTCTCCGAGAGCAGCTGTGCAGTGAGAACCATTCATCCTTCAGATGTGCATTAAAACGTGGCTCACCTTCCGGCAGTTAATCCTCATTACGTGGCTTGTTGTGGCTTCCATTGTGCTCGGTTTAGAGCATTGTATCAGTGTAACCCTAGAAGAAGCAGCTCTACAGCGACGTGCACTTGTGTCCAGTTACATAAACGCTGACTATAAGTGACCATGAACGTAGACTTTATCGGGCCAGTCACATCCCCCTTGGTCAATGCAAACTGCACACGAGTGAAGGAGCTGCCTCTGTTCTCGTCCATAAACCAAATGATATCTCTATGAAAATCAACGTTTATGGATTGTCTGAGGTGAGAACAGCAAGCGTCCAAGATACAGCTGTGATGTGGCTGCTCCATCAGAATGGGTCATGAACATGGAGGTCGGTGGCCGACGTCAGGCTGAATCTCAGCAGATTGCTGCTTGTGCCTGACCCCAACGATCTACAGGGAAGTGATCAACTGTTCAGTCCTAGACGATCCCTTTAAAGGGAACCAACCAGCAGGATTTAGGCCTCACAGGCGTCACATTGAAGATCTTTGGGCTCAGCTCTGTCCCTTACAGTCGCATGGTCGTGACATCACTACAGGTCCCTCCGCATTATGTGCGTTTCTGCATTAGTCAATATATTACACTGCACGGGGCACAGCTACGTTTTAATCACTGCAAGACTGAAGAGGACTAACATGGACGATTCCTGCTGATTATCCGCCCCGATGACTGTCTGTGCAGGTACCGAATACAAACATCTGAGCAACTAAACTGCTTTTCATGATAAATACATGGATTTTTTTATTTTTTTTAACCAGGTTACTGATCCCCAGTGCATGATCTAAATAACATTGAGGGAGGTTTAGAAATAAAAAGGGGATTTTTGTGTACTCACCGTAAAATCCTTTTCTCTTAGCCTCTAATTGGGGGACACAGCACCCATGGTCCTGTGTCCCCCAATGAGGCGAAGGAGAAAAAAGGACACAACAGGTTCCCTTTAAACTTCATCCAAATGATAGACACTTGTGAAGAAGCATAAGTGAAACGTGCGTCGGGATTCATCCCTCTAGTTCATCACACAGCACTAATCCATTATGGGTGAGGCTCCATATTTGAAGAGTATTTCCCGTCTATAGACCTATGTTTTATGGTAGTTACTTTTGAAACCGGCACATCTGCACTTTACACTTTAGCCAGTGTTGTAACCTGAAGCTCATGGGAGACTACAGAGCAGCGTAAGGCAGCTAAAATCGGTCATAACTACAACAGATGCAGGGGTTGCAACCGGGCCCTGGTGCCTAGGGGGCCCTTTGACCTATAGAAAAAGACTAATGCTTTCAAAGATTTGCAATAATTGGGGGGATTTGCAATGGGGCCCCCCTATTACTGCAAATCTTTAACAGCAATAGTCTTTTTCTATAGGACTTTTGGGACCCCCTGGGCTTCAGGGCCCAGCTGTGGTTGCAACCCCTGCACCTATTGTAGTTACGCCCGACTTTAGCTGCCCTTGGTCTCCCATCTAGGATACATAGCTCCTGTATATGCTCTATACTGGTAAGGAACATACTTCCAGTCTCCAATAGTGTTTATTTCCACAGTCTGTACATACTTAGGAGTTTAGTCTAAATTTCACTAAACCATCCGTACAATAAGGGAAAAAAGTAATATTTCTAATTTGATATCATGTATATTGGGCCAAACCTACTCCCTTATTTCTGTGAATATCATTCTATAGCAGGAGCTTTACTGGTCCTGTAATGATAATCTCCTGTTGATAAAATAGTGATTTTATGAAAACTACATTAATACGACCAGTAAGTGACATCGCTGGAATCAGGGTCTGTGTCCCTACATTATGATTACATGAGAACCTGATGACGGTTTTCCTTTAAGTGCTCTGGGTGTGACAGAGTGCTCACCGATACATTTGCATTAGTTGTACATTTCTCTTAATTCAGAGCGGATACAAAGATTCCTTATAAAATCAATGCACAGATCAGGACCAAATATGATCTATCACTCGAAAACAGACCAATCCAAAGTAAAAATATTACACAGATTATGTTATGATCATCATAGAAAACCCACAATAATAAAGGCTGGAAAATAAACCTGATCCTCTCCCTCCGGTTACATCAGCCGATTCTCTAAACCAAAGTACAATCGTATCTGATAACAGAAGCCGCCATCATCCTCCGTCCACAGAGATCCTCATCCAAATCACAGAATAATTAGAGAGACTAATCTCGTCAGTGACGGCCGGAAATAATCCAATCACAACACAGGACAACGGCCGGCGGGTTACAACAGCACACGTGTGGATTTACACAGAGTACTGGTGTCTGTACAAATATGGGCCTGAGCCACACAACCGAGAACACAAGAAAGGATAACACAAGGGGGATGGAGCAGCAAGGAGGGGCGGCAGGGGCGACAGAGCGGCAGGGGGGACGGAGCGGCAGGGGGGACGGGGGCAAGGAGGACGGGGCGGCAGGGGGAACGGGGCGGCAAGGAGGACAGAGCGGCAGGGGCGACAGAGCGGCAGGGGGACAGAGCGGCAGGGGGACAGAGCGGCAGGGGGGACAGAGCGGCAGGGGGGACAGAGCGGCAGGGGGGACAGAGCGGCAGGGGGACAGAGCGGCAGGGGGGACAGAGCGGCAGGGGGGACAGAGCGGCAGGGGGGACAGAGCGGCAGGGGGGACAGAGCGGCAGGGGGGACAGAGCGGCAGGGGGGACAGAGCGGCAGGGGGGACAGAGCGGCAGGGGGGACAGAGCGGCAGGGGGGACAGAGCGGCAGGGGGGACAGAGCGGCAGGGGGGACAGAGCGGCAGGGGGGACAGAGCGGCAGGGGGGACAGAGCGGCAGGGGGGACAGAGCGGCAGGGGGGACAGAGCGGCAGGGGGGACAGAGCGGCAGGGGGGACAGAGCGGCAGGGGGGACAGAGCGGCAGGGGGGACAGAGCGGCAGGGGGGACAGAGCGGCAGGGGGGACAGAGCGGCAGGGGGGACAGAGCGGCAGGGGGGACAGAGCGGCAGGGGGGACAGAGCGCGGCACCACAGAACGCTTTTTCTGCCATGCAGCACAGTCCGCCACGTGTACGGACAGCCTTGGTGAACAGCATGATGGTCAGCAGGGGCCGCTCATCTCACCCTCTTTCATCACTTACACTATATATATGTATTGTGGTATTCGTCGGCCTCTCACCTGCATCAGCTGCTGCAGTTTGAACACTCGCTTGTAGATCGCTGAGTTCGGGACGTTGTAACGTTTCGCGTTCTCAAACATCATATTGAGGTCGGTCTCCAGCTGCTCCAGACTGTCATAGTCCTGATTCTTCAGTTTAGTTCTGTAAAAAATATGCAAGACGTCAGTAACTAGTAATTGTGGAAACACATGAGTTAAAGGGATCCGGTCACATTGTAGATGTGGTGATCTGTGATCTATGATGAGGAGGAGAAGTGGAGAAGAAACTTATATTTTATTCAATGAATTCCCTGGTGTCTGTATGTATAAGAGTCCAGTGGGCGGAGCTACTCAGTGATTGCTGGTTGCAGCGGGGGCCGAGAGGAGGGGCGCGCATGGCCCGGGGGCCGAGAGGAGGGGGCGCGCATGGCCCGGGGGCCGAGAGGAGGGGCGCGCATGGCCCGGGGGCCGAGAGGAGGGGCGCGCATGGCCCGGGGGCCGAGAGGAGGGGGCGCGATGGCCCGGGGGCCGAGAGGAGGGGCGCGCATGGCCCGGGGGCCGAGAGGAGGGGCGCGCATGGCCCGGGGGCCGAGAGGAGGGGCGCGCATGGCCCGGGGGCCGAGAGGAGGGGCGCGCATGGCCCGGGGGCCGAGAGGAGGGGCGCGCATGGCCCGGGGGCCGAGAGGAGGGGCGCGCATGGCCCGGGGGCCGAGAGGAGGGGCGCGCATGGCCCGGGGGCCGAGAGGAGGGGCGCGCATGGCCCGGGGGCCGAGAGGAGGGGCGCGCATGGCCCGGGGGCCGAGAGGAGGGGCGCGCATGGCCCGGGGGCCGAGAGGAGGGGCGCGCATGGCCCGGGGGCCGAGAGGAGGGGCGCGCATGGCCCGGGGGCCGAGAGGAGGGGCGCGCATGGCCCGGGGGCCGAGAGGAGGGGCGCGCATGGCCCGGGGGCCGAGAGGAGGGGCGCGCATGGCCCGGGGGCCGAGAGGAGGGGCGCGCATGGCCCGGGGGCCGAGAGGAGGGGCGCGCATGGCCCGGGGGCCGAGAGGAGGGGCGCGCATGGCCCGGGGGCCGAGAGGAGGGGCGCGCATGGCCCGGGGGCCGAGAGGAGGGGCGCGCATGGCCCGGGGGCCGAGAGGAGGGGCGCGCATGGCCCGGGGGCCGAGAGGAGGGGCGCGCATGGCCCGGGGGCCGAGAGGAGGGGCGCGCATGGCCCGGGGGCCGAGAGGAGGGGCGCGCATGGCCCGGGGGCCGAGAGGAGGGGCGCGCATGGCCCGGGGCCGAGAGGAGGGGCGCGCATGGCCCGGGGGCCGAGAGGAGGGGCGCAGGCCCGGGGGCCGAGGGGGGCGCGCATGGCCCGGGGGCCGAGAGGAGGGGCGCGCATGGCCCGGGGGCCGAGAGGAGGGGCGCGCATGGCCCGGGGGCCGAGAGGAGGGGCGCGCATGGCCCGGGGCCGAGAGGAGGGGCGCGCATGGCCGGGGGCCGAGAGGAGGGGCGCGCATGGCCGGGGGCCGAGAGGAGGGGCGCGCATGGCCGGGGGCCGAGAGGAGGGGCGCGCATGGCCGGGGGCCGAGAGGAGGGGCGCGCATGGCCGGGGCCGAGAGGAGGGGCGCGCATGGCCGGGGGCCGAGAGGAGGGGCGCGCATGGCCGGGGGCCGAGAGGAGGGGCGCGCATGGCCGGGGGCCGAGAGGAGGGGCGCGCATGGCCGGGGGGGAGAGGAGGGCGCGCATGGCCGGGGGCCGAGAGGAGGGGCGCATGCGGGGCGAGAGGAGGGGTGCGGCGGGGGAGGGAGGCTCCTAAACCTAAATGCTTTGATAGTGTGAGAATGGCTGCAGCCAATAATCTATGTGATACAGCATTGGATTCAGGGTCTCTTTGCCTATACATTATGTTATTGTCAGATGAGATAGCAAAAACCTGCTCACAGATTCTTTTTAAAGGGAACCTGTCATGAGAACTTTCATGTGAATAAACCATACCAGTAAGATGATTACGGTCAGACACGATTCCCCGGCGCTTACCTGATCTGCTGTAGAGACACCGGGTTCTTGATCTGCTGGTAATAATCCGGATATTTCTTCTTTGATGGGAGGTGGAAGAAGGGTTCAGCGATCAGTTGACCCTGGTTATTCCGGCAGGATCTGACGGTCTCGTAAAGCTGATATAAGGGGCTGGAGATGTCCATGAAGGAGGTGACGCTTTCCCCCTCTGACTCTCCTTCTTCATAGCGGATGGAGGACGCTGCTAAATAAATAGAACACGGAATGTTATTATCCTCAGCGGATGCAGAGAGACAGCAGACACGACATGAGCTCGGATCACGTCACCGCCACATGTTAAATGCAGCTGTCAGAGACTGACAGCGGGCTGTAACTGGTTACCAGCCACCAGCAGATCTCGGATCCACCAGCGACTGTTGGAAGCACATGATTAAATCTTCCATCAGGTGCGCGGAAAGAAAAAATCCCAGGGTTTTGCTGTATATTAACCCCATCTGCAGCCTCTGTGCAGCATGTCAGCACAGAGGCAGCAGATGCGGCTAATAAGCCAGTTTCTGCAGGGTTAACCTGCTGTTTGTGTGGTGCCAGCATGTGTCCACACTCCCTGGACACATGCTGACATGACACACTGGTTGTGCAGAGGTCAATAGAACGTGTATCTCAAAGCCAGCAATTGTCGGCTTTTAAAAATACACAGAAAATGCCGGCAGTGGTACTGTATGCAATTTGCGTACAGTACATTGGTTCAGTTTCCTGTCAGGAGCTGTCCGAGGTGCTGTACGCACATTGCGTCTGAAGCTATTTTTAATGCACATGCGTGCGACTATCACACCATGTGCTGTATGGGTGCGAGATTTTCTCGCACCCGTCGACTTTCATTGTCCACTCGCGCAGGGAAATCGTGAGCCACCGCAGCATGCTGCGATTGAACATGTATTTCCCTCGCAATGTGAGGAACTCGCACTAATGGGACCAGTATCATTTAATGATACTAGTCTGTATGCAATGTGAGTCTCCCTTGCATTACACTCGCGCGAGGAACACGGACAATGTGCCTTCATCCTTACACACGCACATGTGGTATATACCAGCCGGTCTCCTCTTTACACACACGTGTGGTATATACCAGCCGGTCTCCTCTTTACACACACGTGTGGTATATACCAGCCGGTCTCCTCTTTACACACGCACGTGTGGTATATACCAGCCGGTCTCCTCTTTACACACGCACGGGTGATATATACCAGCCGGTCTCCTCTTTACACACGCACGTGTGGTATATACCAGCCCGTCTCCTCTTTACACACGCACGGGTGATATATACCAGCCGGTCTCCTCTTTACACACGCACGTGTGGTATATACCAGCCGGTCTCCTCTTTACACACGCACGGGTGATATTATACCAGCCGGTCTCCTCTTTACACACGCACGTGTGGTATATACCAGCCGGTCTCCTCTTTACACACGCACGGGTGATATATACCAGCCGGTCTCCTCTTTACACACACGTGTGGTATATACCAGCCGGTCTCCTCTTTACACACACACACACACGCACGTGTGGTATATACCAGCCGGTCTCCTCTTTACACACGCACGTGTGGTATATACCAGCCCGTCTCCTCTTTACACACGCACGGGTGATATATACCAGCCGGTCTCCTCTTTACACACACGTGTGGTATATACCAGCCCGTCTCCTCTTTACACACACGTGTGGTATATACCAGCTGGTCTCCTCTTTACACACGCACGGGTGATATATACCAGCCGGTCTCCTCTTTACACACGCACGTGTGGTATATACCAGCCGGTCTCCTCTTTACACACGCACGTGTGGTATATACCAGCCGGTCTCCTCTTTACACACGCACGTGTGGTATATACCAGCCCGTCTCCTCTTTACACACGCACGGGTGATATATACCAGCCGGTCTCCTCTTTACACACACGTGTGGTATATACCAGCCCGTCTCCTCTTTACACACACGTGTGGTATATACCAGCCGGTCTCCTCTTTACACACACACGTGTGGTATATACCAGCCGGTCTCCTCTTGACACACGCACGTGTGGTATATACCAGCCGGTCTCCTCTTTACACACACGTGTGGTATATACCAGCCCGTCTCCTCTTTACACACACGTGTGGTATATACCAGCCGGTCTCCTCTTTACACACACACGTGTGGTACATATCAGCCGGTCTCCTCTTGACACACGCACGTGTGGTATATACCAGCCGGTCTCCTCTTTACACACGCACGGGTGGTATATACCAGCCGGTCTCCTCTTTACACACACGTGTGGTATATACCAGCCCGTCTCCTCTTTACACACGCACGTGTGGTATATACCAGCCGGTCTCCTCTTTACACACACACACACACATGTGTGGTATATACCAGCCGGTCTCCTCTTTACACACGCACGTGTGGTATATACCAGCCGGTCTCCTCTTTACACACGCACGTGTGGTATATACCAGCCGGTCTCCTCTTTACACACGCACGGGTGGTATATACCAGCCGGTCTCCTCTTTACACACGCACGGGTGGTATATACCAGCCGGTCTCCTCTTTACACACGCACGGGTGGTATATACCAGCCGATCTCCTCTTCAGTTCCTCAAGCTCCCGCAGTTATAGGACCTTCGATGAGTATATCTTGACCAAGAGATCACCAAAGGTCCTTACGGAGCCTTAACTTCGGCATAGAAAGATTGGGGTCCCAAAAGAGAGTGGAGGGCCTGGGTGGTTTCCCAGTTTGCCCCACCCCCAGACTGACTATAACTGGGGCTTATTTTCGGGGGTACGCTGTAGTTCTGTATTTGGAAGTTTTACCCTGTAGAGAGGCGTCCTCCTCGCTCTCGGAGCCGTACTGCAGCGCCATTGTGATGGCCGACAACCGATCTCCTTGTGCTGGACGCTTGTTCCTACAGAAATTGGATAAGTGTAATAAGGAGTCGTTATATGTAGACTGATCCCAAGAATAAGGGCAGAGACACACTATGTGAGCTCCATGCAAGAGTCTCATGCATCTCGCATGAGTCACCCAGCCCCTGCCTCTCTGAATGGGAGTTTGGAGCTGCATGGAAACACAATCAGCTCTACGCTCCCATTCAGAGAGCCAGTGGCTGGGCGACTCATGCAAGATGCATGCGAGACACTCGCATGCAGCTCGCATAAGTGTGTCTCTGCCCTAACACTAATGTCCTCTCCAGATGCCCACGCCTCCTCCAATGAGTCTCCGCTGATGCTCCTGGTGCTGGCGGTGGAGCTGATGTCACTGAGACATCCTGACAGCCAATCAGTGACCTCAACAGCTCTAAGGACAGTGTCCCATCTACAAGGAGCTCACTGCCAGACCCTGGAGACTCGCTGGTGGACGGTGAGCAGAGAGGGTCATTTTTTCCCTTACTTTATATAACAGGCTGTGTTCGGGGACCAATATTTTCTGAATGGTTCAGGACAAAAAGGGTCTGACAATATAATTAATCACCAAAAATGCAAATTAAATATGTAAAAACTAAGACTTAACCGCCCCCTCCCCTGTAGGACACACATTATGTCTCATCTAATTTGTCCTCACCTGCTGCGGAGGCTGGATTTCGAGTACTCCGTATACTCCAGCTCTGACTTTTTTAGTGCAAACAATTTCTTTATGGTGTTGGCGTCCTAAGAGAAAGCAACATTAGAATATATGCAAACGTGATTCATCTCAAAGCAAAAACTGCAATAATTAAAAAAATATATAAATAAAAATCATATACTGCAAGTCATAAAGGAGAAAACAGACCGAGCATAATAATGCATCACTCACCTTGAAGACCTGGGATCCCGGCTCATTATAGGTCTTGGCGTTCTTTGCAAGTAGATCAATATCCTTGGCGATGGCATTTACGTTTTTATAATGTCCTGACTGCAAATGGAAGACATAAGATGTCGTCACCCTCTACAACGGGCCCCGGCGCCCTCTACAACGGGCCCCGGCGCCCTCTACAACGGGCCCCGGCGCCCTCTACAACGGGCCCCGGCGCCCTCTACAACGAGCCCCGGCACCCTCTACAACGAGCCCCGGCACCCTCTACAACGAGCCCCGGCACCCTCTACAACGAGCCCCGGCACCCTCTACAACGAGCCCCGGCAGCCCTCTACAACGAGCCCCGGCACCCTCTACAACGAGCCCCGGCCCCTCTACAACGAGCCCCGCGCCCAGACCCTCTACAACGAGCCCCGGCGCCCTCTACAACGAGCCCCGGCACCCTCTATAACGAGCCCCGGCACCCTCTACAACGAGCCCCGACACCCTCTAGAATGACCCTCAACTTCTAAAATGAGCCTCATTATCTTCTAAAGAGAGCCCGTCATCCTCTAAAATGAGCCCTGCCACCCTCTACAATGAGGCAGCGGTCTGCCGTGCTCTTGGTGACCCACCTGGATCCTTTGGGAGATCGTCTTCAGATCAATTGGATCCTTTATTATGGCGTAGTAATCTGGGTAATGCTGAAAAATACAAAATGTAAAATTACAATTAATTGCTAAAAAGGTAAAAATAAAAATTAACATGAAAACATTTCACTTGATATTAATGGATGTCCGGGACTTTTGATGGCCATCAATCTCTGATAGGTGGTGCGGTGACACCCGGCCCGCCCCAGCCATTCAGCTGATCTTGGTGCCGTCCATACCTGTCACCGGATTAGTGGCTGCGTCGTTACTGCGCATGCGCCCTATTGATTCCAATAGAGGGTGAATATACAGCAACTTGAGCCCAACTGGCCAACACCAGGAACAGCTGATGGGTGGGGGCGCCGGCGGTTACACCCTGCCGATTGATGATCTATCTAATAATAAGCATCAATGTTAAAGTCCTGGGCCGCCCCTGAAAGATACCCAGCCCAGGCTTTGTCTCTATTTAGTAAAGACTTTTTAGGGAATGAGATTGACGTTCCACTCTTAAGGTACCTTTACACGTCGCAACATTGCATGCAATTTCACTTGCAACTTACTGGTTGCAGTGAAATCATGGACACATTGTTACATTTGTACACAGCAACAAGATAGAACAATGTGTCCATGATTTCAATGCAACCAGCAAATTGCCAGTGAAATTGACTAGCAATATTGCCGCGTGTGACGGTACCTTTACTCCAATTGTTCCCCTTTCAATGTTTACAGGGCAGAATGCTGCACGTTATGCTGTGACTGCACCCAATTCTGCAGCCCGGCAGCATCTGAGTTGCAGTACCAGGTCTGGCCACTATGAGACATTCAGCGCTGTCATTAATCAAAGTGTGAGGCAGTGACAGGCGTCAGGTATGAAAGTCGCTATGTATCCCCCTGAATGTGTGTAGAAACCTACTGGAGTGTTAGGTTAACGACTACGGCTGTCAATGAAACACAAAATAACAGGATGTGAACTTGGTTTTTAGGAAAACCTGTTTGGGGCTTTCATTTTTGGAGACATCTGTAGGATGGTAGTGGGACGGATCTCTCCCTTCAGCCCGGGACTTGCAAATGGCCCCGATTCCTATTTAATCCTGTAGAAAAATGAAGGGTGGGTCTAAGTTGTGATCAAGATTGCAGAGCAGCAGGTTTAGTGTGAACCTAACACAGACCAAAGCCAAAGACATTGTAGTGGACCCTGCACCTGGGATTCCTACAGTGGTGCAGGTGTCAACCGGACATCCATATAGGAAGGTGAAGCGGCTGAAGGTATCCAAGTCTATGGCTCTGGACTGTGTTAGGCTTGCACAGAAACTGCTGCTCTGCATCCTTGATCGCAAGTGATACCCACCCTGCCCATTGCTGCAAGTTAAATAGGAATCGTGGCCATGGGCCAATTGCAAGACAATGGCTGGAGGGAGAGATTCGTCCCACTACCATCCTTCAGATCTCTCAAAAAGAAAAACCCTAAAATAGGTTTCTTTGAAGACTTGGTCAAACAGGCCGGCCAACTTCACACTTTTATTTTGTGTTGAAGCTGTGACTAAAAAAAACAGTCCAGTGGGTTTAGCAAGTTTCCATACACATTGTGGGGAATTCATAGTGACCTTCACATGTGGCCACTGTCACCGCCTCACACCAGGCTGAAAAATAAAAACTATTCAATAACTAAAACCTAAATCTCTGTGATCACAATCCATATGCCAGAACCAATAGGGAGGCGAGAAACGCGTAAGAATAAAGTACACCTGTTGAAACCAGTGTTCCAGCTTCTGGTTTCATTCATTCAGCAGCGCGGATCCCGAGACACTTCGTCCCAATATAACTATATGCCAGAACCAGGCATATTAGGGGTCACAGAGGGGATTTAGACTGGATATATTAACAGACTCCTATATGTCCACTATATCTGGTAGGTGCCGTCGTCATCATCGCTGCGGGTGCCGCCGCCGTCAAGATCGCTGCGGGTCCGCCGCGTCAAATCGCTGCGGGTGCGCCGCCGTCAAGATCGCTGCGGGTGCCGCGCGTCAAGATCGCTGCGGGTGCCGCCGCCGTCAGATCGCTGCGGGTGCCGCCGCCGTCAAGATCGCTGCGGGTGCGCCGCCGTCAAGATCGCTGCGGGTGCCGCCGCCGTCAAGATCGCTGCGGGTGCCGCCGCCGTCAAGATCGCTGCGGGTGCCGCCGCCGTCAAGATCGCTGCGGGTGCCGCCGCCGTCAAGATCGCTGCGGGTGCCGCCGCCCTCAAGATCGCTGCGGGTGCGCCGCGTCAAGATCGCTGCGGGTGCCGCCGCCGTCAAGATCGCTGCGGGTGCCGCCGCCGTCAAGATCGCTGCGGGTGCCGCCGCCTCAGATCGCTGCGGGTGCCGCCGCCGTCAAGATCGCTGCGGGTGCCGCCGCCGTCAAGATCGCTGCGGGTGCCGCCGCCGTCAAGATCGCTGCGGTGCCGCGCCGTCAAGATCGCTGCGGTGCCGCCTCATGATCGCTGCGGGTGCTGCCATTGCTGCGGTCATCATCGCTGCGGGTGCCACCGCATGATCCCTGCAGGTGCTGCGGTCATCATCGCTGCGGTGCGCGTCATGATGCTGCGGGTGCAGCATGGCGATCCCCTTCACGTCAGATCACTTACCATTTTGAAGGAACTTTCTGGAACCAGTTCACTGATCAGCCGGCCGTTCGGATCTGCACGACGTTATAGACTCCAGCAACTGTTCCAAGATCGGCCTCAAATAATTCTGTGATGTCTAGAAGCAAACAAACAAAATATATTAATTTTGCACTAATTTTATTATTACTATTTGTATTTGGGGTTCACTTAAAGAAATAATAAGTGACCGTCTGACCATAAACACATAAAAACAAGAATCTGATCTGAGTATTTTTCTGGATATACGGTCCAGACCTCCAACTAAAAAACATGGAAATTAAAGGGGAAGTCTGAGAGATAATGTTTCAGCACTGTCCCTGCCCTCCTACATGATGAAGCAGAGCCGGGCACTACACTTGTAGGATCTATAGATCACTTATAAATCAATAAAATCATATCTGCTCCTCAGCTCTCACCCCTCCCTCAGGGGACAGAGACATTCAGTCCTGCATAGTGATAAAGAGTCAGGGGACAGGAAGCTACCAAGCTGATATGGGGAGGGGAGACCATGGCAGTGCTGAATCAATCAATGCAGTGCTCTGCCTGTGCTCCTAGCCTGATACATGGCAGCACACATTATGCACCATCATATCATTGTACAGCAGAGGATCACAGCGTGTATTTATATCTGCTTCGTGACATGATTGCTAGTAGAAGGGAGAACATTCCTTTCAAACATTACATAGGCTGGTATATCAGAAACATGATTGTAGTGTGACCATGGGTCTGGCGGCTGTGCAACCTGTTCATACAGAAGCATGAGGGGGCGGGAATGTAGGATGATCCTGGAGTGTCCAGGGTTCACGCCCCCGCCATGCCCCCTGTTCATACAGAAGAATGAGGGGGCAGTAATGTAAGATGATCCTGGGGGGCCCAAGGTCCACACCCCCTGTTTATACAGAAGTATGAGGGGAAAGGAATGTAGGATGATCCTGGAGCCCCCAGGGTCCACGTCCCTGACACCTCCTGTCACTGCTGCACCATGAGGATGAATTTCTCTGTCCCCTGAGGGAGGGGTGAGAGCTGAGGAGCAGATATGAATTTATTGATTTTTAAGTGATCTATAGATCCTAGAACTGTAGCGCCCAGCTCTGCTTCATCAAGCAGGAGGGCAGGGACAGGACGAAAAATTATCTTGGAACAACATCTTGGAACCGGAAATCATTTGTACACTTTTATATTTTTCCAGTGACTGCGCAAGAGCCGACCGCACACGCGAAGAGCCGACCGCACACGCGAAGAGCCGACCGCACCAATGACATGAACAGGACGAGACGGAGGAGGATTCAGGTTTAGAAGGACAGTGGAGACGAGTCTCCTGCAGCCAGCGCTCCCTGATCACTCACCTCGGCCTCTGGGGTGGCAGCGTCCATCGTATCCTCTTCATCATCATCGTCATCCTCACAGTCGCCCTTCTGAATAAACTCATTCCGAGTGCGCAGATAAAGATCCCACAGCTTACAGGCCGCCTTATATTCTGGAGTATCAGACTGGAAGGAGTGAACAAAAATCAACTATTTATATTAAATAATAAAATATTATCCTATACACACATTTATATATAACTACATATTCTTCCAGCTGGTGTCACTAATTACTTAGAGCCGCACCTTTCCTATTTCCCCTGATGGAGCTGTATAGCGGCTTTTTTCCTGGGGCTAAAAAGGGGATTTTGGTTCTCACCGTAAAATCCTTTTCTTGAAGCCTCTATTGGGGGATCGAGGACGACCTTGGCTGTGTCCCCCATTGAGGAGATAAGTGACGTTTTTACTGATTCCACTTTGGGATAAATATGACGTTTTGATCACTTTGTATTGATGACCCCAAAAACAACACGTCTGGGCTTTTTATTATTCCGGCCCCTCACACTCACCCTATAGCGGGTCTATCAGGGAGGGGGGGGGAGCGGCCCCTCCCACTCAGGTCTACCGGGGAAAAGCGACCCCTCACACTTGCCTTATAGTAGGTCTATCGGTGGGGTGGGCCTCTCACACTCACCTTATAGCAGGTCTATCAGGGAGGGGGGAGCTGCCCCTCACATTCACCTTATAGTAGGGTCTATCGGTGGGGTCCAGCCCCTCACGCTCAGGCCGGCCCCTCACGCTCAGGTCTATCGGGGGGAGCGGCCCCTCACACTCACCTTATAGTAGGTCTATCGGTGGGATGCGGCCCCTCACACTCACCTTATAGTAGGTCTACCAGTGGGGTGCGGCCCTCACACTCAGGTCTATTGGGGGGAGCGGCCCCTCACACTCACCTTATAGTAGGTCTATCGGTGGGATGCGGCCCCTCACACTCACCTTATAGTAGGTCTACCAGTGGGGTGCGGCCCCTCACACTCAGGTCTATTGGGGGGAGCGGCCCCTCACACTCACCTTATAGCAGGTCTATCGGTGGGATGCGGCCCCTCACACTCACCTTATAGTAGGTCTACCAGTGGGGTGCGGCCCCTCACACTCAGGTCTATTGGGGGGAGCAGCCCTCACACTCACCTTATAGCAGGTCTATCGATGGGGTGTGGCCCCTCACACTCACCTTATAGCAGGTCTATCGGTGGGGATGTGGCCCCTCACACTCACCTTATAGTAGGTCTATCGGTGGGGTGTGGCCCCTCACACTCACCTTATAGTAGGTCTATCGGTGGGGATGCGGCCCCTCACACTCACCTTATAGCAGGTCTATCGGTGGGGATGCGGCCCCTCACACTCACCTGATAGCAGGTCTATCGGTTGGGATGCGGCCCCTCACACTCACCTTATAGTAGGTCTATCGGTGGGGATGCGGCCCCTCACACTCACCTTATAGTAGGTCTATCGGTGGGGATGCGGCCCCTCACACTCACCTTATAGTAGGTCTATCGGTGGGGATGCGGCCCCTCACACTCACCTTATAGTAGGTCTACCGGTGGGGTGCGGCCCCTCACACTCAGGTCTATCGGTGGGGTGCGGCCCCTCACACTCAGGTCTATCGGTGGGGTGCGGCCCCTCACACTCAGGTCTATCGGTGGGGTGCGGCCCTCACACTCAGGCCTATCGGTGGGGTGCGGCCCCTCACACTCACCTTATAGTAGATCTACCGGTGGGGTGCGGCCCCTCACACTCAGGCCTATCGGTGGGGTGCGGCCCCTCACACTCACCTTATAGTAGGTCTTGGCGTTCTGGAACAGCAGCTGGAAGTCGGCGGTCAGCAGCGACACCTCGTCGTACTCGTCCATCTTCAGCTTCTGTTGGATTTTCATCAGGTCGATCGGCTGAGAAATAACGTTGTAATAATCCGGCTGATTCCTGGTGACCAGAAACATTTCATGTAAGGAGACGAATCCTTATAAAGTCATAAGACGATGACATTTATCTCTAGAAACGATAAAAAGACTATTTTTTTGGGACCAAAAATAAAAGTGCGTCTGTAGATGAGATAACAAGGAATGAACGCGATGCAGGAACGGTCAGAACGTTGCAGTTTCTCTTGTAACTTTTATTGAGGCCGATCATCAGGTTCAGAGCGGTCGGGGCCTTCATCATCATCGCATCATCTGCAAGTCGGGGCCGTCATCGTCATCATCTGCAGGTTACAGAGGGAGCCGCCTTCCTCTATCGGATTTTTCGGACTATATGACTTAATTTCCCCCCCCAAAATCTGGGAGTGGGGATGGGTGTGCATCTAACCAGACATAGTATACCAGGGGTCGCGAGGTCACAGGAGGCAGGGTCGGGTCACTGCTGCAGGACATCAGCGGTGGCACCAGTGGGGCGATGCTGTGAGTCTGAGAAGAGGGGGTGTCATGGTGGCACGAGGAGGGGGCGCTATTGATCTCCCAGCAGTAGATGCAATGGACTTCACGAACATGGCAGCAAAAGTGGTGTAAGTGCAGATTGAGATCTTGGCTCTCTGCAACACCCCCCCTCATCCCAGCCTACGGACCACGACATCGCCCCCCACTGGTGCCACCACGACACCCCCTCCTACCAGCCCAGGCTCAACAGCATTTTCCCCCACCTTTGCCTCTGTGATACCCCTTCCTTCCAGCCCAGGGTCCACAGCATCACCCCCCACTTTTGCCTCTGTGATACCCTTTCCTTCCAGCCCAGGTCCACAGCATCACCCCCCACTTTTGCCTCTGTGATACCCTTTCCTTCCAGCCCAGGGTCCACAGCATCACCCCCCACTTTTGCCTCTGTGATACCCTTTCCTTCCAGCCCAGGGTCCACAGCATCGCCCCCCACTTTTGCCTGTGTGATACCCTTTCCTTCCAGCCCAGGGCCCACAGCATAGTCCCCCACGTTTGCCTCCGGGACACCCCCTCCTCCCAGCCCAGGGTCCACAGCATCGCCCCCCACGTTTGCCTCCGGGACACCCCCTCCTCCCAGCCCAGGGTCCACAGCATCGCCCCCCACGTTTGCCTCCGGGACACCCCTCCTCCAGCCCAGGGTCCACAGCATCGCCCCCCCACTTTTGCCTCTGTGATACCCTTCCTTCCAGCCCAGGGTCCACAGCATCGCCCCCCCCACTTTTGCCTCTGTGACCCCCTTCCTTCCAGCCTATGATCCGCAGCATTGCCCTACTGGTGCTCCAGGGACACCCATCCTCCCAGCCCAGGGCCCGGAGCATTGCCCCACTGGTGCCGCCACCGACTACCTGCAGCTGCGACTCTGCATCCTGTGCCCCCGCTCCACTGCCGGCCCCTTTAAGCTACACTCATACAATAACACAGGCAACAAGACGGACCTCCCCCATTTTATCATTAAAAAAATCTTTTTTTCCTCCTGTAAATTTGGGGTGCATCTTATGATCTGGTGCAAACAATACATCATTTGTCAGTCAAAACCTAAGAAAACTTACACGAACACACACTCTGCTGCAAATAAGTAAACAGCAAAAGTGCTCAAAAGTAACACAGGGGACTTAGTGCACACAGGTTACCAAACAATCCACCCCACCCCGGCACGGTAACCCCATTAAGGACGATCCTACACTCTCATATTAACACCTCACCGTGTGTCAGACCCGACCTCAATGTGAGTAAGGGCAGAGAGGGATTTACTTATTTCAGCTGGTTTTTTTGTAGACGGGGATCAGCTCTTTTTATAGTTTATTCATTTATTGGCCAGTGTGAACTCGCTCTTATATGTGTATATGCTCTGTGTACCAGCTCATGTTTTCGGAGCTCTTTATATCTTGTAGTCATGTTTAGGGCATCGTCATTACAGTGAACGATGATCACTGCGGTCCCATAATCAGCTCATTGGTGGAGGGACGCCTGAATTTGGACAAGCACCAATCTGCCGATCCAAAGCCAGAAAATCCCTATAATTACTATGGACGGGCGATGGTGATCTGGTGGGGAGGATCATGCCGGAACCGATAGTAATTATTGATTGTTACCAAAAATCAGAGTGTACAATCGTCAATGTATCCGGAACCTAAAGCCCCACAGAGGGGCGTCAGGAGGGTCAGCGATGGGTAACGTCCAGTAAAGTTCCTGACCTGCGTTTCGGGGCCCGGATGAAGAGCTCGCACAGGATCCGCCCCTGCTCGTCCTTGTAGTCCCGGACGGTGTTGTAGAGTTCATGGCAGACGGCGATCTGAGGACACAAACACAGAACAGATCGTCTATATATCTGTAATGATCGCAGATGGTGACGAGCGGCCGGTGATGAGCAAGTGGTGAGAGCCGGGCAGTGATGAGCAAGTGGTGACGAGCGGGCAGTGACAAAGCGGTGCATGACAAGCGGGCAGTGATGACAAGTCGTGACAAGCGGGCAGTGACAAGCGGGCAGTGAAACAAGTGGTGACAAGCGGGGCAGAGGTGACAAGCGGGCAGTGATGAGCAAGTGGTTCATGAGAGGGTGACAGCGGGCAGTGACGAACAAGTGGTGACAAGCGGGCAGTGAAAGCGCAGTGATGAGCAAGTGGTGACAAGCGGGCAGTGAGAGCAAGTGGTGCATGAGCGGGCAGTGACAAGCGGCAGTGATGAGCAAGTGGTGTCGAGAGCAGGCGACAGTGGATAAGTGGGCATAACAAGGGAGCAAGACAGGCAGGTGTACAAGCGGGCAGTGACAGCAAGTGTGAAGCGGGCAGTGACAAGCGGGCAGTGAAAGAGGCAGAGGGACAAGCGGGCAGTGACGAACAAGTGGTGTCAGAGCAGGCAGTGACAAGGCAGGGCAGTGAGAGCAAGTGGTGACGAGCGACAGTGACAAGCAGACAGTGAAAAGCAAGACAGTGACAAGCAGAGCAGTGAAAAGGGGCAGATGACAGTGACAAGCAGACAGTGACAACAGACAGTGACAAGCAGACAGTGACAAGCAGCAGTGAGAGCAAGTGGTGACGAGCGGGCAGGTGATGCGGGGCAGAACAGGAGATGAAGCGGGCAGTGATGACAAGTGGTGACAGCGGGCAGTGATGAGCAAGTGGTGACGAGCGGGCAGTGACGAGCGGCGGTGCAGTGGCACGAGCGGAGCGCAGTGATAGCGAAGTGGTGTGAACGGAGTGGGTAGTAACGAGCGGCACTGCCATGTGCGAGAGCTCGAAACAAGGAGTCAGACTCACTAATGGGACAGACTCGAGTACAGAGTAAAATGGAAGTCAATGGGAAGATCTTCTGTAAAGATGTTCAGGTTCTTCCATTACACTCGGTTCATGAGTCGCACCGACTCCTCATTTTAAGCACCTGAGCATGGCAGTGCCCACTCATCACCCCACTCACTCAGCACCACCCGCTCATCACCCCTGGGCATTGCAGACACTCACCGGATCCACATTTGCCACGTTGGCGAGCCGCCTCCTCTTCCGGCCGGAGTTCGGGGTGCTCGTCGTGTGCGGGGAATCGTCGAAGTCTCCTCCGCTGACGCTGCTGGACGGGGACGTGGCTCTGCGCCTCTTAGAGATCATGGGTTCAATATTGTCCTACACAGAAAACAGAGAAATATGAGGTAATAGTCCCCAAGGGGATACACCGTGGGAGTAGTAGTCCTGGGGGTGATACACTGGGGGAGCAGTAGTCGTGGGGTGATACACTGGGGGAGTAGTAGTCCTGGGGGGGATACACTGAGGGGAGTAGTAGTCCTGGGGGGATACACTAGGGGAGTAGTAGTCCTGGGGGATACACTGAGGGGAGTAGTAGTCCTGGGGGGGATACACTGGGGGAGTAGTAGTCCTGGGGGGATACACTGAGGGGAGTAGTAGTCCTGGGGGGATACACTGAGGGGAGTAGTAGTCCTGGGGTGATACGCTGGGGGGAGAGTAGTCCTGGGGTGGATACACTGGGGGGAGTAGTATTCTGGGGGGATACACTGAGGGATGTATTAGTCTGGGGGGGATACACTGGGGAGTAGTAGTCCTGGGGGGATACACTGAGGGGAGTAGTAGTCGGGGGGGGAAACACTGAGGGGAGTAGTAGTCCTGGGGGGGGGATACACTGAGGGGAGTAGTAGTCCTGGGGGGATACACTGAGGGGAGTAGTAGTCCTGGGAGGTGATACACTGAGGGGAGTAGTAGTCCTGGGGGGGATACACTGGAGGGAGTAATAGTCCTGGGGGGGAATACACTGAGGGGAGGAGTAGTCCTGGGAGGAAACACTGAGGGGAGTAGTAGTCCTGGGGGGATACACTGAGGGGAGTAGTAGTCCTGGGGGGATACACTGAGGGGAGTAGTAGTCCTGGGAGGATACACTGAGGGGAGTAGTAGTCCTGGGAGGATACATGAGGGGAGTAGTAGTCCTGGGGGATACACTGAGGGGAGTAGTAGTCCTGGGGAGATACACTGAAAGGAGTAGTAGTCCTGGGGGGATACACTGGGGGAGTAGTAGTCCTGGGTTGATACACTGAGGGGAGTAGTAGTCCTGGGGGTGATACACTGGGGGGATAGCAGTAGTTCCTGGGGGTGATACACTGGGGGAGTAGTAGTCCTGGGGTTGATACACTGGGGGGAGTAGTCAGTAATTCCTGGGGGTGATACACTGGGGGGAGTAGTAGTCCTGGGGTGATACACTGGGGGAGTAGTAGTCCTGGGGGGATACACTGAGGGGAGTAGTAGTCCTGGGGGTGATACACTGAGGGGAGTAGTATCCTGGGGGGGATACACTGAGGGGAGTAGTAGTCCTGGGGGGATACACTGAGGGGAGTAGTAGTCCTGGGGGGATACACTGAGGGAGTAGTAGTAGTCCTGGGGGTGGGGGGGATACACTGAGGGAGAGTGGAAGTAGTCCCTGGGGGGGATACACTGAGGGGGAGAGTAGTCCTGGGGGATACACTGAGGGGAGTAGTAGTCCTGGGGAAACTGGGGAGTAGTAGTCCTGGGGGATACACTGGGGGGAGTAGTAGTCCTGGGGGATACACTGAGGGAGTAGTAGTCCTGGGGGTGATACACTGAGGGGAGTAGTAGTCCTGGGGGTGATACACTGGGGGGTAGCTAGTCCTGGGGGTGATACACTGGGGGAGAGTAGTCCTGGGGGTTGATACACTGAGGGGAGTAGTAGTCCTGGGGGGATACACTGAGGGAGTAGTGGGTCCCTGGGGTTGGGAGTAGTAGTCCTGGGGGATACACTGAGGGAGTAGTATCCTGGGGGGATACACTGGGGGTAGTAGTAGTCCGTGGGGGATACACTGGGGGAGTAGTAGTCCTGGGGGGGATACACTGAGGGAGTAGTAGTCCTGGGGGATACACTGAGGGAGTAGTAGTCCTGGGGGGATACACTGGGGGTGAGTAGTCCTGGGGATACACTGGGGGAGTAGATCCTGGGGGATACACTGAGGGGAGTAGTAGTCCTGGGGAGATACACTGAAAGGAGTAGTAGTCCTGGGGGGATACACTGGGGGGAGTAGTAGTCCTGGTGTTGATACACTGAGGGGAGTAGTAGTCCTGGGGGTGATACACTGGGGGGAGCAGTAGTCCTGGGGGTGATACACTGGGGGGAGCAGTAGTCCTGAGGTTGATACACTGGGGGGAGTAGTACTTCTGGGGGGATACACTGGGGGGAGTAGTAGTCCTGGGGTTGATACACTGGGGGAGTAGTAGTCCTGGGGGGATAAACTGAGGGGAGTAGTAGTCCTGGGGGGGATACACTGAGGGGAGTAGTACTTCTGGGGGGGATACACTGAGGGGAGTAGTAGTCCTGGGGGGGATACACTGAGGGGAGTAGTAGTCCTGGGGGGGATACACTGAGGGGAGTAGTAGTCCAGGGGGGGGGGGAATACACTGAGGGGAGAAGTAGTCCTGGGGGGGATACACTGAGGGGAGTAGTAGTCCTGGGGGGGATACACTGAGGGGAGTAGTAGTCCAGGGGGGGGGGGGGATACACTGAGGGGAGAAGTAGTCCTGGGGGGGATACACTGAGGGGAGTAGTAGTCCTGGGGGGATACACTGAGGGGAGTAGTAGTCCTGGGGGGGGATACACTGAGGGGAGTAGTAGTCCTGGGGGGATACACTGAGGGGAGTAGTAGTCCTGGGGGGGATAAAATGAGGGGAGTAGTAGTCCTGGGGGGGATACACTGAGGGAAGTAGTCCTGGGGGGGATACACTGAGGGGAGTAGTAGTCCTGGGGGGATACACTGGGGGGAGTAGTAGTCCTGGGGGGATACACTGGGGGGAGTAGTACTTCTGGGGGGGGGATACACTGGGGGAGTAGTACTTCTGGGGGGGATACACTGGGGGGAGTAGTACTTCTGGGGGGGGGATACACTGGGGGAGTAGTACTTCTGGGGGGGATACACTGGGGGGAGTAGTACTTCTGAGGGGGGGATACACTGGGGGGAGTAGTACTTCTGGGGGGGGGGGGATACACTGGGGGGAGTAGTACTTCTGGGGGGATACACTGGGGGGAGTAGTACTTCTGAGGGGGGGGATACACTGGGGGAGTAGTACTTCTGGGGGGGGGGATACACTGGGGGGAGTAGTACTTCTGGGGGGATACACTGGGGGGAGTAGTACTTCTGGGGGGGGGATACACTGGGGGGAGTAGTACTTCTGGGGGGGATACACTGGGGGGAGTAGTATTCTGAGGGGGGGGGATACACTGGGGGGTAGTAGTCCTGGGGGGATACACTGGGGGAGTAGTCCTGTGAGGATGAATGGGATAACGTGCTGCTGCCAGTGATGAACGGAGCAGCAGACAATAGATGGCAGCCCCCGGCTCAGGCTCAGGCTCACCCCCCCGGGTCACTCTCCCTCCTCCTTCCCTCTCTCCCTTCACTCACTGAGCGCCGCCGCCATCCGGACAGGCGCTGTCGCTGCCACGCAGGAGCCGCCAGGGCTGCAGCCGCTCCGGTACCGCACACAGAACAGGGGAGGACCAGGCCGCGACTGCCGCACCGCCGCCGACCACCAGAGGGCAACAGAGGGGCGGGGCCACAACCTAACAGCAACAGGTGGGCGGGGCGTACAGCGTGATCGCTGTAACTGCCTAAAGAGGGGGCGGGGCTACTGTGCATTGGGGGCGGGGTTGTCTATCTCTGCCGCCCCCTTTCCGCCGGACACTGCCGCTAACACTCTGCCCCGCCCACCGCTCAGGGACGTCACATCCGGGCGCGGGCTCAGCGGTGAGGCGGAAGTGACGTCGTGCTCGGGGCCGCGCTCTCTCTCTTTTCGCACGTGGTGGTGAGAGGAGCCGCAGCCATGAAGCGTCCGAGTAAGTGACGGGGAGACCGGGGGTGAGCGGCCGGTACTGGCGGTGTATGGAGGGTCCAGCACTAGGTGACCCCCGATCAATCACTCAGGGACTCCACACACAATATACCGCGTGTTCTCCTGATATTACATGACCTTGTTCTGTCACATGACCGCTGCAGCCAATCAGTGGCCTCATGGAGTACAGAAGGGTAACTAGTGATTGGCTGCAGCGATCATGTGACAGAATGCAGCTGTTCCAGTGGGTTACATAAGTTTGTCACATGACTGCTGCAGCCAATCAGTGGCTGCTCATGGAATATTGACAGTAACTGCTGATTGACTGCAGTGGTCATGTGACACAATTTAACATAACGCACTGGGAACCACAGCATGCTGTCATGTGACCACTGCAGCCAATCAGGCAGCTTTCTTCACTTCTGTAAGAGTAGGCACTGATTGGCTGCAGCAGTCACATGACACAATGCTGCTCTTCCCATTGGGTTACATTAAAACAATTTTCTGTCTTCCTTCAGTATTATGTATTGAGCAGCTGCTGATTGGCTGCAGCGGTCATGTACAGTTTATTGTATCCCATCGCGAACAGCACCAATCAGCGGCCTTTTTTACAGAATACTGGAGGAGGCGGCTGATTGGCTGCAGCGGTCACAATTGACAGATCGATGTTATGCAACTCACTAAGAACAGAAAGCGTTCACTGCTGTGGAGAGACGTCGCTGAGGGGGGGGAGGGGCAGAGGGAGCTGAATGTGAGTCAGAATGAAGTGTCTTCTGGGGGAAAGTGTGTACAGGCTTATGGTGGGGAGAGATGGGCTGGTGGGGGTCAGTATCTGACAGTAGGTGCCCCCAGCAGCTCTCTGATTATACACGGCTCATCCAGCCTGTACTACAGGGAGAGACGCTCCCACAAGAGAAACGTACATTAAAAATGGGAAATAGAGCCATTTCTCCCCCTCACTGACCCCTCCCCCGCCTGTGCGGCTCCGCTCTGCACAGAACCTGATGGCAGCGATGGGAGGTTTATCTTCCTGATTGATACCAGTCTGGACTAAACGTCTTACATTCATCTGATGTTGTATTTTTCCCTCCAGAGTTGAGGAAGGCGAGTAAGCGCATGTCCTGCAGCAAACGCTACAAAATCCAGAAAAAGGTGAGTGTGAAAGCCAAGACCATAAGGGTCTGTGCCCACAGGACGTTTTTTGATCAGTCCTGAACGCAGCAAAACCTGAGGATCCTAGAGTCCTTGACAGGAGAAATGCTATGATCTTGTCTGCGTTTTTACTGCGTTTTTTGATGCTGCGTTTTTCCAGCGTTTTTCCCATTGACTGCACCAAAAATGCAAAAAGAATTGACATGTCCATCCTTTGCTATCCGCACCGAAAACGCAGGTATTTGACAGTTCTTGACACTTGCAAAACCAATGTGTGTGCACAGCGTTTTGTAAAACACATTGGTTTTGCTGGGAAGCCCAACCGCAGGAACAGATTAGCATAAATTACCATAAAACCAATGGTTTTCTGCATGCGGAAAACGCAGGAAAACCGCGGCAAAAACGCCCTGTGGGCACATACCCTAAACGTAAAGGGAGATTGTCATAAGGAAATCTCAGCAGGAGGGGGGAGGGGAAGGAAGAGCTCAACCGTGATGAGGTCATGAGTCAGAGGAGCCTGGAGGGGTTGGATCTGTAGAAGGATCTCACTGACAGATCTACTGTTGACTCATTCTGCAGTCTGTGCTGTGATATAGGGCCACATCACACACACAGATAATTGTGCAGAGATTGTTGGCAGATCTCTGGTTGCAGTGAAATCATGGACACATTGCTCTATTTTGTTGCTGTGTACAAATGTAACAATGTGTCCATGATTTCACTGCAACCAGAGATCTGCGAACAATCTCTGCACAATTATCTGTGTGTGTGACGTGGCCCTTACAGAGATCGTAGAAGCCAAGAGGTCCGAAACTTAACTTTGGACAATGCATTCACTCCTGAATGGACCCAGGTGGGAGATTCCCGCTGCCCGAACTATGGACGGCGACAACCGAGTGCTGATGATGCGATTTGTGGTGTAGAGAGCAGCGCTGCTCGTCATGCGCTGAGTGGGAATTGTCTTAACCTGAATCACTTTAGTGCAGCCGCCAGTTGTGCTGAGATTATGGGACATTGCACAGCTTTTTACACCACAGTCCTGGATGAATCTGGGCCGGTGCGCATTGCATGACTGGTCCGGGGTCACAACACAATAGAGGGAAATCGTCCGGTCTGGGGTCAGCCCTCATCCAGTGTCTATAGCTATGGATCTCTTGATCAACGGGAGGTGGGAAGACACTGCCAGGGCCTGCACCGGACTAGTCACCAACACATAAAGTGCCAAAGTCATGGGACTTTGACACTTCAGCACCCTGAATCCATTGAGATTTTTATATACAGGATCAGGTTTTACGTAAGGTAGGTTAGGGACTGTTCTGATATGGGTCACCTTGACGGCGGTAGAACGGCTTTGTATACATGTTTTCTGGTCATCATAATGGGAGACCCAGACAATGGGGTTTAGGGCACTGCCCTCCGGAGGTCACACTAGGTACTAAAAGTTTGTAGACACCGCCTCCTCCGCTTATAAACCCCCACCGTAGGAGACATCCTCAGTTTTAAACTTAGTGTGCTCGGAGGATCACGCTTTGCTTGCACTTCACTGCATTCTCACAGCTTACGTGATGGCGTATGAAGACAAGGTAAAAAGGTTCCAGTCGGGACCTGCGACAGCCTCCCCGCTCACCCTTGTGGAACACGCTGGTGGAGGTACCGGAGGGCCTAGAGCCTGGACACTTTGTGTTCTCCCGGTACGCTGTTGCGCTCCTTTCCATCCCTCTCTGGGGGGCTCTGGAGAGTGGGAGATGGGAGCCTTGCACAGCTCCGCTCCGTCCGAGGCCTCCCTAAATGGTGCTTACAGACCGGACTGGAGCCAGCCCAGTCCGAGGCCTCCCTAAATGGTGCTTACACTCCGGACTGGTGCTGCACCCCCGTCCGAGGCCTCCCTAAATGGTGCTTACAGACCGGACCGGCACTGAGGCACTCTGTGTCTCCTGTGTGCCTGGGGGTAGTGTCTGGCACTTTATGTGGCCTGACACTCAGACCGCGCGTTACCCTCGGGTCCGCGGTTCTGCGGGTGTACCCTGTGCTGGGGTCACCCTGGCTGACCGCCCTGTGTGTCACAGGGGCTGAGGCCGTGGGCTGCGGATGTTTGTTTTGTGCATGCAGTCTGTGTATAACATTTTACACTTTTTCCCGCGCTGCGGGCTCCGGCTCCCTCATGCTGAGGCTGCTTGGAGGATGGGAAGCAGCCCGTGCGGTGACGTCATCGATGGGCGTGTGTGTGTGTTTCCCGCGTGTCTTCGGCGCCGCCCACAGTTTCACTGTCGGCGGCCATCTTTACCCTCACTTCCCGGTTGGGATTTGTATGCAGCGTGCGCCTGCACTCCAAAGGGGAGACCGGAAACAGTCGCGGAGGTCACACACACCGCTTCCTCATACCGCTTTACTGCGGTCGGTAAGCCACCGGGACTCCCGGTTTTGTTGTCTGCAATTTGGCTTATCTTCCCCTACTGTGGCGATGTCCTCAGCTGGGAAGCGTGCTGCTAAGGCGGCAGAGACCACCATTACCTGTGCTACATGCAATGGAACACTGGTGGAGGGGTCCTGCAATAACTGCGGACGCCCAGAGGCCCGGGCTGGCACTGCTGAGTCAGCAGCTCCGGTGCTATACCCTGAGGTTCAGGTGATCTCAGGGCCATGGGAGACTCAGAATAAGATCAATGAATCTCTGTTGTCCCAGCTGTCCTCCATGTCGCAGTCCCTGGAGGCACTTAATAGGAGACTGGATAGCCCAGCTACTCCGTCCAGTTACCCCCGGGTGTCTCCCTCTTCTGCTGTGAGACCCCTTAAGCGGGCTCGTCGTGAGGAGTCACCCGAGCTCCAGGCTCTCTGAGGAGGAGCGTTCCTCTGATGGTGAGGACGATGATGGGGGTTCAAATTTCGGGTCTGTGTCTATATCTGAACCACCAGACGGGGTGGAGGATCTGGTGTCCTCTATCAACGAGACCTTACGTCTCGTGACACCCCCTGAGGAGGTGACGGTGCACCCGAAGGAGGTCTATCAATGGCTGCGGCCAGAGGCTAGACCAAGTGGCTCCTTCATGGACCACACTAACTTTGGAAGGGTGGTTAGAGCTCCCAGGTTACATCCTGGGCGGCGTTATGTCCGTAAACCCAAGGACAATCGCTTCCCTTCTCCCAGGAGGTGCTACAGGAGTGGTCACAGTCCCCGAAGGTGGACGCTTCCATGACCAGGATTGCTGCACGCTCCCTATTCTCTGCCTCTGATAGCTCCTCGCTGAAGGATGCGACTGATAGACAGGTCGAGCAGCTCGCCAAGTCTTCCTATGAGGCTGTGGGGTCTTCATTTGCCCCTAATTTTGCCACGGTCTGGACCTTACAAGCGATTACTACCTGCTTGGATGGTATCTCTGACCTGGCAAGATCCAGTCCAGAGGTCCTAGCACTTACCGAAAGGGCAAGGGCCTATGCGGACTACGCCAGGACGGCGACTCTGGAAACTGCCACTCGCTCAGCTGTGGCTTCGGCCAATGCTATAGCGATCCGCAGGTTGTTGTGGCTGCGTCTTTGGGACTCAGATGCCACATCCAAGAAGATTCTGCAGAATCTTCCGTTCTCTGGTGACAGGCTTTTTGGCACCGAACTGGACAAGCTGATAAAGGATTCTGCTGAGTCTAAGATACCGCAGAATAAGCCTAAGCCACGGTATACCGTTAAAAGGAACCCAAAACAGTGGTCCTTTCGTTCCAGCTCGCAGTCATCAGCACCGTCCGCTCGCACGGACCGAGGGGGAAAGCCCGCTTCTCAGTGGCGCTCTAAGAGTCGTCCAAAGAAGCCGGCGGGGGCGGCAGCCGCCACCCCCAAACCCGCCTCTAAATGACTCGCTCTCTCATCCTGCCTCCCCACAGGTGGGGGGCCGCTTGTCTCGCTTTCAGGACAAGTGGCTACTTCACGTTCAAGATCAGTGGGTTCGAGACGTGATCTCGCGAGGGTACAGGATAGAGCTGACGTCAAAGCCGATACCCCGATTCCATCGGTCGGTCCCATCACCAGAAAAGGCTCAGGCTTTTTACCAGGTGTTGGAGGGTCTCCGCAGAGACGGAGTGGTGGTCCCGGTGCCTTCCGGAGAGAGGTTCAGGGGTTTTTACTCCAACCTCTTTATCGTCCCGAAGAAGGACGGATCCTTCCGCCCAGTACTGGACCTGAAGTTGTTCAACCATCACGTGTTGGTTCGGAAGTTCCGTATGGAATCACTGCGCTCCGTGATCGCAGCTGTGTCACAGGGAGACTTCCTAGCGTCCATAGATATCAGGGACGCTTACCTTCACGTACCCATTGCACCGGCTCATCAGCGCTGGTTGCGATTCGCAGTGGGGGAAGAACACTTCCAATTTGTGGCGCTGCCGTTCGGGTTGGCCTCGGCACCGCGGGTGTTCACAAAAGTGATGGCCTCCATGATGGCTCTCCTGCACATGCAGGGACATGCCGTCATTCCCTATTTAGACGACCTGCTGATCAGGGCGCCATCAGAACACCTCTGTCAAGAGAGCCTGGATGTGACCATGCGGTCTCTGGAACAGTTCGGTTGGCTCCTCAATATTCAGAAGTCAACGCTAGTTCCGACCCAGTCTTTGACATATCTGGGCATGGACTTCAACACAGCCTCAGCCCTGGTGTCTCTGCCACGAGTCAAACAGATGGCGATCCAATCAGGAGTGCAAGCAGTCCTCCTGTCACCACAATCATCCCTACGGGTGTTGATGAAGCTGGTGGGTCGCATGGTGGCAGCAATAGAGGCGGTGCCGTTCGCACAATTTCGCCTCCGTCCTCTTCAGCTGGAGATTCTTCGCCGATGGGACAAGAGAGCGATCTCTCTGAATCGGCTGGTGACCCTTTCCCTACCGACCAGGGACTCCCTGCAGTGGTGGCTCCAGCCACGTCACTTGTCTCGGGGCCGGTCCTTCATCAAACCGTCATGGTTAGTGGTGACCACCGACGCCAGTCTGAAGGGCTGGGGCGCGGTGTTCTTACACTACAGGGCTCAAGGCCTCTGGACTCGGTCGGAGTCGACGTTGCAGATCAACGTGCTGGAGATCAAGGCGATCTATCTGGCACTCCTGGCTTTTCAGAGATTCCTCTCAGGACAACCCATTCGGGTTCAGTCCGACAATGCGACGGCCGTCGCTTTATATAAATCATCAAGGAGGAACCAGGAGTGCAGAGGCGCTGGCCGAAGTCCACCGCATCCTATCCTGGGCGGAGGACAACAACTGCCTGATCTCCGCAGTTCACATCCCAGGGGTCGAAAACTGGGAGGCCGACTATCTGAGCCGGCAGGGGATGGACGCCGGAGAGTGGTCTCTTCATCCAGACGTCTTCCAGGACATCTGCAGCAGATGGGGCACTCCGGACGTGGATCTGATGGCCTCACGGCTGAATCATCAGGTTCCACAATACATGGCGAGGTCATGGGACCCCCAATCTCTGGGAGCGGACGCCCTGATCTTGACTTGGTCCAGATTTCATCTGCCGTATGTGTTCCCGCCTCTGGCTCTGATTCCCAGGGTGCTGTGGAAAATCAGGTCGGAATGCAGGGTAGCCATTCTAGTGGCTCCAGATTGGCCCAGGAGGTCCTGGTATCCGGACCTGTGGCAAATGTCAGGCGGACACAGATGGGCTCTTCCAGAACGCGCAGATTTACTCGCGCAAGGCCCATTCTTCCACCTCAATTCCAGGGCCCTCAGATTGACTGCATGGCTCTTGAGGCCTGGCTGCTGACATCCAGAGGATTCTCTCCTACAGTGGTTGCCACTATGAATCGGGCTAGGAAGCCAGTTTCCAGGAAGATGTACCACAGGACGTGGAAAATCTTTTTTACCTGGTGTGCCTCTGGTGGACGGTCTCCGTGGCCCTTGTCCATCCCGACGTTGTTGGCTTTCCTACAGTCGGGTTTGGAATTGGGATTATCCCTTGGCTCTTTGAAAGGTCAAGTATCAGCATTGTCAGTGCTGTTTGACAGGCGATTGGCGCTCCTCCCGAAGGTCCGTCAATTTCTGCAGGGGGTGTCGCGGATGGTTCCGCCCTACAGGAGACCTCTGGACCCTTGGGACCTTAACATGGTCCTGGCGGCATTGCAGAAACCGCCGTTTGAGCCTCTGAGGGAGGTTTCTCTATCTCGTCTATCCCAGAAAGTGACCTTTCTGGTGGCGATTACATCTCTGAGGAGGGTCTCAGAATTGGCTGCACTATCGTGCAAGTCACCCTTTCTGGTGGTTCACCAAGACAAGGTGGTGTTGCGTCCACGGCCAGAATTCTTGCCGAAGGTGGTTTCAACTTTCCACCTGAACCAGGAGATTGTTCTCCCATCATTTTGCCCCGCTCCCGTTCATCAGGTTGAACGCGACCTCCATACTCTGGATCTCGTGAGAGCTATACGCATTTATGTGTCCAGGACCGCCTCCTTTAGGAGTTCGGATTCCTTATTTGTTCTTACGACAGGTCGCTGTAAGGGGTCCGCGGCGTCGAAATCGACATTGGCCAGATGGATTAAGGCTTCCATCCAGGAGGCTTACCGGACTTCTGGTTTGCCTCTCCCGGTGGGATTGAAGGCTCACTCTACCAGAGCCGTAGGTGCCTCCTGGGCTTTGCGACATAGAGCGTCTGCTCTACAGGTGTGTCAGGCGGCCACTTGGTCCAGCCTGCACACTTTCTCTAAGCACTATATGGTGCATGCCCATGCCTCTGCGGATGCAAGTTTGGGCAGGCGGGTTCTCCAGGCGGCGGTTGCCCACCTTTGAAAGGGAACCATGTGTTATCCGTCTTGTTGAGGAACTCTTCCCGCCCTGGGGTATTGCTTTAGGACATCCCCATTGTCTGGGTCTCCCATTATGATGACCAGAAAAAAGAGAATTTTGTTTACGTACCGTAAATTCTTTTTTCTTTAATCATCAATGGGAGACCCAGCACCCACCCAGTTGTTCCTTTGCATGTTTTTGCATTTGCTCTGTTCTCTGTTGAGACAGTGTTTACCGGGTTGTTGAACCGTTTGTACACGGCATTCTTCCCGATGTTTCGGGTGTGGTTTATTTCCTCCTCGCAGCTTGTAGACCAAACTGAGGATGTTCCCTGCGGTAGGGGTTTATAAGCGGAGGAGGCGGTGTCTACAAACTTGTAGTACCTAGTGTGACCTCCGGAGGGCAGTGCCCTAAACCCCATTGTCTGGGTCTCCCATTGATGATTAAAGAAAAAAGAATTTACGGTACGTAAACAAAATTCTCTTTTTTGCAGAAAACGTATTAACTAAGTTCCCTGTTACTAACACTCTTCTCACTACCACTTGCTTTTTACTTTTATTTGTTACATCACAGTATTTTTAGACTGTTTTTGTGATTTACTCTTTTGGTGGTGTGAACGCGGTCTTACAGACCTGTTCGCTTTGTGCATTGGCTCAGCTGTATGTATCTAGTCACCAGCACACGTGCTCTCCGGCTTTACAATAACTTTGAACAGTAAAGGGAAAGTGTCTGCTGCCCGTAGGGATCAGGAGAGATCCAGCAACACTAAGTATAATAGATTGACAAATCCCTAATATCCTGGTACAGTCAATGATGGAGACGCAGCTCCTGAATCATTACACGTGATGGTTGTGGTCACTGAAGACCCTCACGGTCTAATGAGGTCTCGTATAAGTCTTCTTTCATAGTAGATGCAGCTGAGATCCTCCAGATCTGCAGATTAATAAAGCGTCGTCTCTGAAGATTCTTGTGACCGCACCCAGCGTGACCGCACTGTGACGTGGTTCTGGAGACGGGTCAGACCAGGCGATCCTTATAACTAAGAATCCTTTTCTTCTAGGTCCGAGAACATAACCGGAAAGTCAAAAAAGAAGCGAAGAAGAAGGGGATACACCGGAAGCCGAAGAGGGACATCAGCATCCCCAACGACGCGCCCTTCAAGGAGGACATCTTACGGGAGGCGGCGCTGCGGAAGCAGAGGGTCAGTACGAGACGCCGGAGCCTGCACGTCCCTCCATAGACGATGTCCCATACATTGAATGTTGGTTCAGTTCGTCACCTGTCACCTTTTTTTTTTTCTTCCTATCTGTTGACCCCCAAATCACCGACCCCCAGAGAGAAGAGCTGAAGAAACAACAGAAGCTGGACAGACAGAAGGAAGTGGCCAAGAAAAGACAACTGGAGAAGGAGAAATCCGAGAAGAAGCCGCGGGAGGTGAAGGTACCTGATCTCTGCAATCCGCGGCTTTACTCCATCTTGTGGGTTTTGCAGTTCGGTTTAATTCGTCTCATTTTTCTCCCAGGAAAGAAGAAAATCCGTCACAAAAGCAAAGAAACCGGCGCCGAAGAACCCGACACTATCACTGTGCAGAGAAGTGAACAAGGTACAGGGATGGGACAGGGGGTGTATGGGGGGGGGCATACATGTGGGTGGATACAGGGTCGCAGATGGTGGCAGCACGGCAGACTACAGGCCTGAGGCCGGGTGTCGCAGCGATGCGATACAGGCACCAGTGATCTCCGGTCAGTAGACGCCATGGTTGCGGAGGCAGCGCTTGCAGGTACAGGGATGGGACAGGGGGTGTATGGGGGGGGGCATACATGTGGGTGGATACAGGGTCGCAGATGGTGGCAGCACGGCAGACTACAGGCCTGAGGCCGGGTGTCGCAGCGATGCGATACAGGCACCAGTGATCTCCGGTCAGTAGACGCCATGGTTGCGGAGGCAGCGCTTGCACAGGCTGAGATCTCGGAGAAGCGACATCTCAATCTGTGCATGCGCCGCCCCCACAACCATGGCGTCTACTGATCGGAGATCACTGGTGCCTGTATCACGTCGCTGCGACACCCGGCCTCAGGCCTGTGGTATGCGGTGCAGCCGCCATCTGCGACCCTGTAACTTATATCCAGGGTTATAAACCTGACTCCAGATTTTAAGTGTGACCCCCCCCCCCCTATTTGTAATATCCAATAATTTTATCCCTATATCCTTCCTCTAAATTTGGGGAGCGTCTTATAATCCGCAAAATACTGTATCTCACCCATTCCGTCGGAGCTCGGTAAAAGCTCAGACACGTGACTGACGCCTCCATCTCTGCCGGCAGGTGATTGCGGCGGCCGACGTGGTACTGGAGGTGCTGGACGCCCGGGATCCTCTGGGCAGCCGGTGTCTGCAGGCGGAGCGCGCCGTGCTCCAGGATCCCAACAAGAAGCTCCTCTTTGTGCTCAACAAGATCGGTAAATAATAACAATAATCTTTATATAGCGCCAACATATTCCACAGCACTTTACATGTAAATGTCACATGTGAGAATAATGAGGCCGGAAACTGAGAAATGAGGAAAATTCACTGAGTCCGATGTCATCATGACGACGTCAGATCCAACTCTGATCTCAGCTGGCACAAATAATCAGAAAGATCTGCTGACTGTGATCGTAGGGGCTGAAGAGCCTAAACCAGCACATGTACAATGCAGGGGAAGAGAATCTGTGTATATTATCTGTGCAAGACAGAAAACAAGCCCGACGTTTCGCCTGTGTGCAGGCTTCATCAAGGTGCAGCTAAATGCAAAACACAAAAAGATGATGGTAGTACAAAAAAACCACAAAGCTCGTGTACCTTATCATGTAGAGAACCCGGCATTGCCCAAATTACAATAATAAATGGGTGGAGCTAACTGGAGAGGGTGGAGCCATGTGCACCCAGGGGTCGGGGTTAGGAAGTGGCTCTGCTTGGGTTACAATTAGGAGGTGTCTCTAACTGGAGAGGGTGGAGCCATGTGAATGTCAAATTCTGATGGGACGGGGCCATGTGCGTTATAAAGGGGTTGGAGCCATTCATTTGGCAAACTGAAGGGGGTGGAGCCACATACATTATGGGTATCATGTACCTTGATGAAGGTTTAATACAGGCGAAACGTTGGTCCTGGTTTTCTGTCTTGTTTGGGTCTGATAATAAATTAGTATAAGATTCTAACCTCTTGTATTAAATCAGTGCTAAAATGTCACACACTGCGGACCAGAGCCAATGACACCAATGGTACCGGAGAATTTGGGTTTTGTTTTTTATCTAATCTACAATGTCTCGTTCTAGATCTGGTGCCCAAAAACAATGTGGAAAGGTGGCTGCAGTTCCTGAACAAGCAGCTGCCGACCGTCGCCTTCAAGTGTTCTGCACAAGTTCAAGAAAAGAGTCTGGTAAGTGTTGTGCACAAACTGTGTATTACTGCCGGTGCGGGGGACGGGGAAGAAGTTGCGGTGGCGTTTATGGATAGTATAGCAGTGATGGGTGAAGTTGTGGTTACGTTGATGCGTGGGGTCGCAGTGATGGGTGGCGTTGATGGGTAGTGTCGCAGTGATGGGTGAAGTTGTGGTTACATTGATGGGTGGAGTCGCAGTGATGGGTGGCGTCGCAGTGGCGTTGATGGGTAGTGTCGCAGTGATGGGTGAAGTTGTGGTTACGTTGATGGGTGGTGTCGCAGTGATGGATGGTGTCGCGGTGGCGTTGATGGGTGGTGTCGCAATGATGGGGGTGTCACAGTGATGGGTGAAGTTGTGGTTACGTTGATGGGTAGGGTCGCAGTGATGGGTGGTGTTGCGGTGGCGTTGATGAGTGAAGTTGTGGTTACGTTGATGGGTGGGGTCGCATCGATGGGTGATGTTGCTGTGATGTCTGCATTGTTAGTGCTGAGTGATGAACCGTCTCTTCTGACTCTTTGATGAGTACAAGATCCAACTCTGAATCCAGCACTGATCAGGTTGAGTCTCGTGATCTCGGAGACTTCTACCCTCTTACCTGACCTTTTCCTTTTCTCATGTCGGTTGCAGCCGGTGGTTGGAAAGAAGACGCCGAATCCAAACTGCATCGACATCTCTAAAGGGACGGTGTCCTACGGAGCCGCGACCCTGATCAAGGTCCTCCACAGCCTGCGCCCCGCGGGGACCGACATGGTGAAAGTCGGCCTGATAGGTAAGAGCGCACCGAGGCCTGTGCCTAAAGGGGTTATGCACCAGGGAAATGTATCAATTGCTGGTTGGATATAATCATTTTCTGTACTCGGCCCCGGTATATGTGGAGACATGAGGAAAACGCTAACAGTCTGATGTCTGATGACCGTCAGATCCAACTCTGATCTCCTCACACCTCGTCTCCTATGATTGATGTCGTTTTGCCATTATCCATACTGAGGTCTTTGTTGTTTTGTGTTTTAGGCTTCTCGAATGTAGGAAAGAGCAGCTTAATTAACACATTGAAGAAGCACAAAGTGTGTAACGTCGGGGCGCTAAGAGGGACAACAAGGTGAGAATCCGGCGGGATCAGGGGGTCAACCTCGAGACTTCCCAGCTGCTGGGAAACCAACTCTGGACATGCTGACATGCTGGGGGTTGTAGTTCTACAAGGAGACCTCTGATTAATGGCACGAGCTGTGTATGATGAGCACCTGGAGCTGACGTCCCCGTGGAGCGTCCCATCAATCCAACGCTGAACCTCGTGCCAGTTCTTCACCTCGCTGATTCTCTTTCTTGCTTGCGGACTCTACCGATTTACTCATTTTACCCTCAGGATAATGCAAGACGTGAAAATAGACGAACAGATCAAGATGATTGACAGCCCGGGCCTGGTGGTGTCTCCGGATAACCCGCCCGTCGCCGTCTTCATGAGGAGCGCCGTCCAGAATGATGATGACGACGGTCTGGACAACGTGGAGAAGATCTTGCAGCTCTGCGATAAACAGCAGGTGAGAGGTCGGCATCATGGCAGGAATCAGTCCTCCCCTCCATTGCTGTACTCCTGTATCTCTGATGGGGACTCATCAGATCAGGACTGCGGCCGTTGGACCGGACGGGTGTGGGATTGAGGTTTTTTCCTGAACTTTAAGGATTTCATCAAAGTTTTAACTGCAGAAAACTGGTGTCAAAGTTTCCCCAAAACATTGCAACTGTAGGCGCAGCATGTCTGGCAAGACACTCATGGGGGGGGCACCAAATACATTAAGGGGGGTATTTGGGCTTTTACAAAAAACAAATATGGCTAAGCACTAGCAGGCGGATAGTTACTCTGTACCTGTTGTCCCCGGTGCTGTTCTTCGATCTTAGATGGCTTCTACCGGCGATTCTGCAGCTTCCACTGACGTTGCATCAACAAAGAGGCGACTACCCTGAGTCGTAACTATTGACAGCCGACTCCTCCAGTTAGGTAGCGCGGAGCTGGCTGTCGATCAGCGTGATGTCGGCGGTCCTGCCCCTTCTACAGAGCAGAGTGGGAAAGAAGCCGCTGCTGTGTATTGCCGGTCGGAGCTGTCAGTGACCTCTGTGAGGGCGGTGAACAGCGCTGAGTACACCCGGCAGATAGAGAACAACTCACCGCCTGTTGATGCTTAGGCAGATTTATTTAATAAATCCCGGCTATACCCTTTCCGCAGTGTGTGCCTCTTCCAGAGTGCAATACACCAGGGGGTATCATATATGGACCCCAAAATATTTTAACTGTTGTCCCATCAGGTAGGAGACCTCTATTCTTATCATCTCACAGTGTCCTCTATGCCAGGTTATAACATGTTACAACATGTCACCAATGAGGACCGGGGCTCCCAACAACCGTAGGGTGATGCCGTTCTGTGGCTACCGGCTGCGGTCATTCACCGACATCACCTAACGTATTTTGTGGATTATAAAACACATCACAAATGTAGAAGCGGAAAATAGTAAGAAAAAAATAATTTTTAATGTTAAAATGGAAGCCTGACTTGTACTCATAGTCTGTCTTCTACTCCGAATGAAGCTTACGGGGGAATCCTGGGGAGTGGAGTCACAGAAGGCAGGGACGCCGCTGCAAGAAGTCTGCTGCGGGCCCTGGGCTGGGAAGAGGGGGTGTCATAGAGGTGCCAGTGGGGCTGGGAAGAGGGGGGTGTCATAGAGGTACCAGTGGGTCTGAGAAGAGGGGTTGTCATAGAGGTGCCAGTGGGGCTGAGAAGAGGGGGTGTCATAGAGGTACCAGTGGGGCTGAGATGAGGGGGTGTCATAGAGGTACCAGTGGGGCTGAGATGAGGGGGTGTCATAGAGGTACCAGTGGGGCTGAGAAGAGGGGGTGTCATAGAGGTACCAGTCGGGCTGGGAAGAGGGGGTGTCATAGAGGTACCAGTGGGGCTGGGAAGAGGGGGTGTCAGAGGTACTAGTATGGCTGAGTAGAGGGGGTGTCATAGAGGTACCAGTGGGGCTGGGAAGAGGGGGTGTCAGAGGTACAAGTGGGGCTGAGAAGAGGGGGTGTCATAGAGGTACCTGTGGGGCTGGGAAGAAGGAATGTCATAGAGGTACCAGTGGGGCTGGGAAGAGAGGGTGTCCTAGAGGTGCCAGTGGGGCTGAGATGAGGGGGTGTCATAGAGGTACCAGTGGGGCTGGGAAGACGGGGTGTCATAGAGGTACCAGTGGGGCTGGGAAGAGGGGGTGTCAGAGGTACTAGTATGGCTGAGTAGAGGGGGTGTCATAGAGGTACCAGTGGGGCTGGGAAGAGGGGGTGTCAGAGGTACTAGTATGGCTGAGTAGAGGGGGTGTCATAGAGGTACCAATGGGGCGATGCTGTGGTGCTGGGAGAAAGGGGTGGCTTTTTTTATTTTAATCTAATCTATCCCCAGCGTGGTTTCGGCAGACCTTGTATTATTCATCTTAACAACTGGGAAAATTGTAATTTTTCATAGTTAATTCTTTACCCCTATATTCGCTGTCCTCACCTGGCTGCGTCCTATTACCAAGGGCTTTGTATCATTGGATAAGTGACGTCACTCTTACCTCCTCCTTTTGCAGATGATGTTGCGGTATAATATTCCAGACTATAGGAATCCACCTGAATTCCTGGATTTACTCGCTCATAAACGAGGATTTTTGCAGAAGAAAGGAGTCGCCGACCTGAAGGCGGCAGCACAGCTCTTCCTGACCGATTGGATGGGGTGAGCGGAACCTTATGTGGCGTCTTGTTACGTAGGATGAAAGAAGACCTCGGTCCATCGAGTTCCACCTCCCTCCACCATTACACATTCTGTCACTAAATAATCTAGATCCAAATGTTCTGTACTGAGGAATCCTCCGGCCCTTCTATGAAAGCTGTTATAGTGTTGCCACCTCTGTTACAGTGTTGCCACCTCTGTTACAGTGTTGCCACCTCTGTTACAGTGTTGCCACCTCTGTTAGTGTTGCCACCTCTGTTACAGTGTTGCCACCTCTGTTACAGTGTTGCCACCTCTGTTACAGTGTTGCCACCTCTGTTACAGTGTTGCCACCTCTGTTACAGTGTTGCCACCTCTGTTACAGTGTTGCCACCTCTGTTACAGTGTTGCCACCTCTGTTACAGTGTTGCCACCTCTGTTACAGTGTTGCCACCTCTGTTAGTGTTGCCACCTCTGTTACAGTGTTGCCACCTCTGTTACAGTGTTGCCACCTCTGTTACAGCGTTGCCACCTCTGTTGTACTGTCCACCATTACTACATCTTGTGGTTGGCATCCGACCGTCTGACTGCTCTAACTGAAGAACCCTTTCCCATGTATGTGCCGAAACCTCCTTTCTCGGCCCTCTCTGGGGGCCGCTATCCCTCGTAATAAGATGTAACCCTTCTCTTTCCCTAGAGCCAGACTTTGCTATTACACGCGGCCTCCGCCATCCTTCACCTCTCCCATCAGCAGCGATCAGACGTCTGCAATGAAGGCGGCCGTCAACGTCAAAACCCTTAATGCGGAAAATAAAGGAAATATTAAAGGTACGTCGCTGTTTATGCAAGAAAAACTTGTTTAAACTAAAATGAAATGTGAACAATGACCTTGTGACGTGGACGGGGCCGCAGGTTCTGATGACCGTTCTGTCTTTTCTTGTATAGCTGTGAGAAATCCGACTCCGGCCAACAGCATCCCTTTCCATTTCTCCCAAATAACCAATGGGATTATTGATGAAAAGGAAATCCAAGAGCGAGGACAAGACCACAAGCCGCAGAGTGAGGAGGAGGAGATGGAGGAGGAGGAGGAGAAGATCGAGGCCGAGGATGATGGTGACGATGAGGCAGGTTATCATAGTTATCATAGATCAGCCGGGGCCGCACTGCTAGAGACTGTTGGGTCAGCACCGGCCACGGGAGCTTGTGGGGCAATGAAATACAGAGGAGTCTTGGAGATAGGAGTTAGATTTTAATTGTAAAAACATAGTTTAATAATTTATTATTGTTTTTACAGAAAAAGACCCCGGAGGTGGAAGAAGCATCAGGTATGGGTTATGTTTCTTCGTTGTGTCTGCCTATAATGCTCTTCATTGTGCGTCTAGGTCAGGGCGCAGGCAGACGGCCGTATAAATCAGGGCAAGATCAGAACGTAGAGCACGGACCGGCCAGAGGCTCACTTATATATCTATGACAGTCTGGTCAGGAGAGTCGCTGGAGAGTCCTTGTGCTGTATTGTGATCTCGCTATATCTGTGCACTAATGGACTGGCCAGAGGCTCTCTTGTATATCTATGACAGTCTGGTCAGGAGAGTTGCCAAACAGCCCGTGCGCTGTGTTCTGATCTCACTCTATACGTCTGCATGCGCATTCACGGACCGACCGAGGCACTCCTATAGATCTATGACAGACTGGTCAGGAGAGTCGTCGGACAGTCCGTGCTTTGTTCTGATCTCACTCTATACGTCTGTGCACTCACGGACTGACCGGAGGCTCTCCCATATATCTATGACAGTCGGGTCAGGAGAGTCGCCGGACAGTCCGTGCTTTGTTCTGATCTCAGTCTATATGTCTGCACGTGCACTCTCGGACTGGCCGGAGCTCTCCCAACCAGTGCGTGACTGCTCTATATATTCTATGAGGACACAAATGGACACATAAGAATCCGATATTGCAAGAAATTCCTATATTCTACCTCTTGGGCGGTCCCAATGCGTGTTTCGCATTGACTTCTTCAGGGGTGACATCAACTTCACTCCACTTAGACCTTGTGTGTCCTACATTTACAAGGTGCCTGATAGTCCAATATGGAGCTGTGGGATGAGCGCACATGGAGTGAGGCCTGGACCTTTACAGCTGATACTTTTTATTAAATTATACTTTATTTCTATAAAAATGACCATGAAAAGATATTTTAGTTGTACGTAACATTGGAGTCCTGTTCCTTTGTGTGTACAGAATATGTTTATAGTATAGAAGTGTGTGTGTGTGTGTGTGTATATACATATATATATTTTCTTTCCAGCACCTAGAGAAGCGGCTGTGAAATCCATCAGCTTTGATAAATCCTCGGCCGCCGATGACGACTACGACTTCAATGCCGATTTTCACTGAAGCAGGAGGAGGATTCGGTCTCTTCTGTCCTCGGAGCTCGGGTTTATCCTCCTCTGTATAGAGAGATCGGCGATCAGTGATGTGGATTCTGTGAATCTTTGTTTATTCTGTAGATTTGTCTCCTGTGTAATAAATAATTCTATATCCAAATGTCTGATTTATCCTGACTGCACCGGACCGGTCATCACATTTACAGGTTGATGACTATACTGCGATCAGGAGGCAGAAACAAGAGACTTAAAGGGAACCTGTCACCCAAAATCACCTTCCTAACCTGTTAATACCTGTCCCTGTACAGGTCAGGAAGGTGATTTTGGGTGACAGGTTCCCTTTAAGCAGGATTTTTCTGATCATCATAATGGGAGACCCAGACAATGGGGTTTAGGGCACTGCCCTCCGGAGGCCACACTAGGTACTACAAGTTTGTAGACACCGCCTCCTCCGCTTATAAACCCCTACCGCAGGGAATATCCTCAGTTTTAAACTTAGTGTGCTCGGAGGATCACGCTTTGCTTGCACATCACAGCATTCTCTCAGCTCACGTGATGGCGTATGAAGACAAGGTAGGTCCCGGTCGGGGACCTCCGGCAGTCTCCCTGTTCACCCTTGGGGAACACACAGGTTGAGGTACCGGAGGGCCCAGAGCCTGGACACGTGGTGTCCTCCCGGTACGCTGTCGCTCTCCTTCCCATCCCCCATGGGGGCTCTGGAAAGTGGGAGATTGGAGCCTTGCACAGCTCCGCTCCGTCCGAGGCCTCCCTAAATGGTGCTTACAGACCGGACTGGAGCCAGCCCAGTCCGAGGCCTCCCTAAATGGTGCTTACACTCCGGACTGGGCTGAACCCCCGTCCGAGGCCTCCCTAAATGGTGCTTACAGACCGGACCGGCACTGAGGTACCCTGTGTATCTCCGGTGTGCCTGGGGGTAGTGTCTGGACCTTATGTGTTCTGACACTCAGACCGCGCACAACCCTCGGGTCCGCGGTTCTGGCGGTGTACCCTGTGCTGGGGTCCCCTTGGCTGACCGCCCTGTGGGTCACAGGGGCTGCGGCTGTGGGCTACAGATTTTTGTCTACAGCCCGGGGTATAGTGTTGGCACGATACCTCCCGCGCTGTGGGCTCCGGCACCAGATTTACTAAGATGGCTGCCTGGAGAGATGTGGAGCAGCCCAGGGGATGACGTCATCGCTGGGCGTGTGTGTGTGCTTCCCGCGTGTTTTCTGCACCGCCCATAGCTTGTCCGGCGGCGGCCATTTTCCCCTCACTTCCCTACTGGAATTGATTGAGTGCACTACTGCATTTCCGGGGAGACCGGTCATAACCCTCGCGGAGGCCACACACACACCGCTCCCCTCCACCGCATTGAAGCGGTCGGTAAGCCACCGGTGTACCGGTTTCTGATTGGCTTATTTTCCCCGGCTGTGGGTATGTCCTCAGCAAGGAAAAGTGCTGCTAAGGCAGCCAGTACCACCACTACCTGTGCTACATGCAACGGGACACTGGTTGGGGGGTCCTGCAATAACTGCGGACGCCCAGATGCCTGGACTGATAGTGCTGAAACTGCAGCTTCGGTGCTGTACCCTGAGGTTCAGGTGATCCCAGGGCCATGGGAAACGCAGAATAAGATTAATGAATCTCTGTTGTCCCAGCTGTCCTCCATGTCGCAATTCCTGGAGGCACTGACGAGGAGGCTGGAAAGCCCAGCTGCTCCTTCAAGTTACCCCCGGGTGTCACCCTTTTCAACCGCGAGACCCCTTAAGCGGGCTCGTCGAGATGACTCACCCGAGATCCAGGCTCTCTCTGAGGAGGAGCGTCACTCTGATGGTGAGGACGATGATGGGGGTTCAATACTTGAGTCTGTGTCCGAATCACCAGACGGGGTGGAGGATCTGGTGTCCTCCATCAACGAGACTCTACATCTCGTGGCACCCCCTGAAGAGGTGGAACTCCACCCGAAGGAGGTTTATCAATGGCTGCAGCCAGAGGCTCGCTCATGTGGCTCCTTTATGGACCACACTAACTTTGGAAGGGTGGTCAGAGCTCCCAGGATTCATCCTGGGCGGCGTTATGTCCGCAAAGCTAAGGACACTCGCTTCCCCTTCCCCCAGGAGGTGCTTCAGGAGTGGTCGCAGTCCCCGAAGGTGGACGCTTCCATGACCAGGATTGCTGCACGCTCCCTTTTCTCTGCCTCTGATAGCTCCTCATTGAAGGATGCGACTGATAGACAGGTCGAGCAACTCGCCAAGTCTTCCTATGAGGCTGTGGGGTCTTCATTTGCCCCTAATTTTGCCACGGTCTGGACTCTGCAGGCGATCACTTCCTGCTTGGATGGTATCACTGACCTGGCAGGGTCCAATTCAGAGGTCCTGGCGCTTATCGATAGGGCAAGGGCCTATGCGGATTACGCCAGGACAGCGACCTTGGAAACTGCCACTCGCTCAGCTGTGGCCTCGGCCAATGCAGTTGCGATCCGCAGATTGTTGTGGCTGCGTCTTTGGGACTCAGATGCCACATCTAAGAAGATTCTGCAGAATCTTCCGTTCTCTGGTGACAGGCTTTTTGGCACAGAGCTGGACAAGCTGATAAAGGATTCTGCGGAGTCTAAGATTCCACAGAATAAGCCTAAGCCACGGTATACTGTTAAAAGGAACCCAAAACAGTGGTCCTTTCGCTCCAGCTCGCAATCATCAGCATCGTCCGCTCGCACAGAGAGAGGGGGCAAGCCCTCTACTCAGTGGCGCCCCAAGGGTCGCCAGAAGAAGCCGACGGGGGCAGCAGCTGCCACCCCCAAACCCGCTTCCGCATGACTCGCTCTCTTGTCCTGCCGCCCCACAGGTGGGGGGCCGCCTGTCACGATTTCAGGACAGGTGGTTACTCCACGTTCAAGACCAGTGGGTCCGAGACGTAGTCTCGCGCGGTTACAGGATAGAACTGACGTCACGACCGGCGCACAGATTCCATCGGTCTGTCCCATCCCCAGAAAAGGCGCAGGCTTTTTATCGGGTGTTGGAGGGACTCCGCAGAGACGGAGTGGTGGTCCCAGTGCCTTCCGGGGAGAGGTTCCGGGGTTTTTACTCCAACCTCTTTATTGTCCCGAAGAAGGACGGCTCTTTTCGCCCGGTTCTGGACCTCAAGTTGTTCAACCATCACGTGTTGGTTCGGAAGTTCCGCATGGAATCCCTGCGCTCCGTGATCGTGGCTGTGTCGCAGGGGGACTTCCTAGCGTCCATAGATATCCGAGACGCTTACCTTCACGTGCCCATTGCACAGGCTCATCAGCGCTGGTTGCGATTCGCAGTGGGGGAAGAACACTTCCAATTTGTGGCGCTGCCGTTCGGGTTGGCCTCGGCACCGCGGGTGTTCACAAAAGTGATGGCCTCAATGATGGCTCTCCTGCATGTGCAGGGTCACGCCGTCATTCCCTATCTGGACGACCTATTGGTCAGGGCGCCATCGGAACACCTTTGTCGGAAAAGCCTGGAGGTGACCATGCAGTCTTTGGAGCAGTTTGGGTGGCTTCTCAATATCCAGAAATCAACCCTGGTTCCAACCCAGTCTCTGACGTATCTGGGCATGGATTTCCACACGGACTCTGCTCTGGTGTCTCTGCCGCGAGCAAAACAGCTGGCGATCCAGTCAGGAGTACAAGATCTCCTCCTGTCACCACCCTCATCTCTACGGGTTTTGATGAAGCTGGTGGGGCGCATGGTGGCAGCGATAGAGGCGGTGCCTTTCGCGCAGTTTCGCCTCCGTCCTCTCCAGCTGGAAATTCTCCGCAGGTGGGACAAGAGGACGATCTCTCTGAATCGACTGGTGGTTCTTTCGCAACCGACCAGAGATTCACTACAGTGGTGGCTTCAGCCAAGTCACCTGTCACGGGGCCGGTCTTTCCTCAAACCGTCATGGTTAGTGGTGACCACTGATGCCAGTCTGAAGGGCTGGGGTGCGGTGTTCTTACACCACAGGGCTCAAGGACTCTGGACTCCGTCGGAGTCGGCGTTGCAGATCAACGTGCTGGAGATCAAGGCGGTCTATCTGGCGCTCCTGGCTTTTCAGACATTCCTGTCAGGACAACCCATTCGGGTTCAGTCCGACAATGCGACGGCCGTCGCCTATATAAACCATCAGGGAGGGACCAGAAGTGCTCAGGCCCTCACCGAAGTCCACCGCATTCTATCCTGGGTGGAGGACAACGACTGCTTGATCTCCGCAGTTCACATCCCAGGGGTCGAGAACTGGGAGGCCGACTATCTAAGCCGGCAGGGGATGGACGCAGGAGAGTGGTCTCTGCATCCGGACGTCTTCCGGGACATCTGCAGCAGATGGGGCACTCCGGACGTGGATCTGATGGCCTCACGGCTGAATCATCAGGTACCTCACTACATGGCGAGATCGTGGGACCCTCAGTCTCTGGGGGCGGATGCTCTGATCCTGTGTTGGTCCGGTTTCCAACTTCCATATGTGTTCCCTCCTCTGGCTCTGATTCCCAAGGTTCTGTGGAAAATCAGGACGGAGTGCCGCGAAGCCATTCTGGTGGCACCGGACTGGCCCAGGAGGTCCTGGTATCCGGATCTGTGGCAAATGTCAGGCGGACACCGGTGGGCTCTTCCAGACCGCGCAGATCTTCTCGCGCAAGGCCCTTTCTTCCACCTCAATTCCAGGGCCCTCAGATTGACTGCATGGCTCTTGAGGCCTGGCTTCTGACATCCAGGGGGTTCTCTCCTACAGTGGTTGACACTATGAATCGGGCTAGAAAGCCTGTATCACGGAGGATTTACCACAGAATGTGGAAAATCTTTTTCGCCTGGTGTGCTTCTGGCGGACGTTCACCGTGGCCCTTGTCAATTCCGACTCTGTTGGGTTTCCTGCAGTCGGGTTTGGAGTTGGGGTTATCTCTCAGCTCCCTGAAGGGGCAGGTATCAGCGCTTTCAGTGCTGTTTGACAGGCGCTTGGCGCTCCTTCCGAAGGTCCGTCAGTTTCTGCAGGGGGTGTCCCGGGTGGTCCCGCCATACAGGCGACCGCTGGACCCTTGGGACCTTAACATGGTTCTGGCGGCCCTGCAGAAACCGCCGTTTGAGCCACTGAGGGATGTCTCCCTCTCTCGTCTGTCCCAGAAAGTGGTCTTTCTGGTAGCAATTACATCTCTGAGACGTGTTTCAGAATTGGCTGCACTGTCGTGCAAGTCACCCTTCCTGGTGGTTCACCAAGACAAGGTGGTGTTGCGCCCGCGAGCAGAATTCTTGCCGAAGGTGGTTTCCACTTTTCACTTGAACCAAGAGATTGTTCTTCCATCATTTTGTCCCGCTCCTGTTCATCAGGTTGAGCGCGACCTCCACACTCTGGATCTCGTGAGGGCTGTACGCATTTATGTGTCCAGGACGGCCTCCTTCCGGAGTTCGGACTCTTTGTTCATCCTTACGGCGGGTCGCTGTAAGGGGTCCGCGGCGTCAAAATCGACCTTGGCCAGATGGATCAAGGCGCCCATTCAAGAGGCCTACCGTTCTACGGGTATGCCTCTCCCGGTGGGCTTGAAGGCGCACTCGACCAGAGCCGTTGGTGCTTCCTGGGCTTTGCGACATCGTGCCTCTGCTCTGCAGGTGTGTCAGGCGGCCACGTGGTCCAGCCTGCACACTTTCTCTAAGCACTATATGGTGCATGCCCATGCCTCTGCGGATGCAAGTTTGGGCAGGCGGGTCCTCCAGGCGGCGGTTGCCCACCTTTAAGGGGGACCGCGTCTTTAAACATTTTGTGAGGAACTTTTCCCGCCATGGGGTTTGCTTTAGGACATCCCCATTGTCTGGGTCTCCCATTATGATGATCAGAAAAAAGAGAATTTTGTTTACGTACCGTAAATTCTTTTTTCTTGAATCATCAATGGGAGACCCAGCACCCACCCAGTTGTTCCGTTGGATGTTTTTTTCCTTGGACTGTTCCCAGTTGGGACAGTGTTGTTTTGCGGGTTGTTAGACCGTCGGTACACGGTCTTCCCGATGGTTCGGGTGTGGTTGTCTCCTCGCAGCTTATGGACCAAACTGAGGATATCTCCTGCGGTAGGGGTTTATAAGCGGAGGGGGCGGTTACTACAAACTTGTAGTACCTAGTGTGGCCTCCGGAGGGCAGTGCCCTAAACCCCATTGTCTGGGTCTCCCATTGATGATTCAAGAAAAAAGAATTTACGGTACGTAAACAAAATTCTCTTTTTTCTGTGTAAGCTGAGGACATCCTGCTGTAAGGGTTAAATAGCAAAAAAAAAAAAGGGGGTCTGTGCTATTGTTTGCTTAAACTAAAAGCTTGATCACCTGGGGATTATCTCGATAGGTGGTTAGTTTACAAACAGTACAGTTGCGGCTCCAGTGTGGTGTAAGCAGCCGGGACGGCTCATCCGCATCGCCCCTATTTCATGTTCCTTTCCTGGGTCTGTCCGCACGCTAGCTACGATCCAGCAGTCGCAGGCTTTTTTGGGTTCCCTCCAGGCTCCCTAGCCCTAGTACGACGGCCTTCTTTTCACTGCGCCGGAGGTTGGGTCCTGGACATAAAGACCCCGCACCACTGCGTGGTTTGCGGTTGGAGGATGCAGCGTCCTGGCCACTTCAGCAGAATCCGGCGCTCTGTTTTTGATCTGGTCCCTCAGTATCCCTGCTAATCCGAACACACCGGGACTCCTTCCTCTCACCATGGTGTATGGCCTAGGACCCGAGCTTGCCTCATTACGGCAAAGGCCGCCGGGTCCGGGTACTCTCAGTCCTGTTTGATGGTCTCTTCCTCTCCAGACTCACTAACTCCTTCTCCTTTCTGAGCTGGACTCCCACTTCACTCACACTGACTGACTTCCCACAGGGGTTATTTTGTTCTTCCTCTCGGGGTGGTCTCCTTCCCCACCGCGTCCTCCTCTAACTTTCCACCCTTCACCTTGCTCCTCCCGCTATCCCGTTGCTGGGCATAGAGTCACTAGTCTTAGGATCGGGAGTGTGTTGGGTGTGTGTTTGGGGTAACTAATTTACCAATCCCGGCTGCTGCGCCTTCTAGTGGCGACTGGTCCGCAGGGGCGCCACACTTCCCTTGCCAAGACACCGGTTTCAATGGCTACTCCAGGACTGGAACAGTGTCGTCGAGCCCCCTTAGGTGCGCCTTTCTTTCACTGGGTGTTTCCTTCTCTCAGCGCCTTCGCACACATAGCTCGGCTACCGCCAGACACAGGCGTTTACAGGCACCGCTTCCTAGTACCTCGCCTTAGTGCAGCAGTCTTCTCCGAGATGTGTCGGATAGTGAGCCACAACTCAGAGTCTGTGACCTCCGGATTAGCGGTTCAGGCTTGCAGCTGCCGCGCTCAGGACCGGTCCCTGTGTCTTCCACCAGCCTCTCTGCTCCTCATGTCATCCATAGGGCTCCTGATCATAGAATGCCCCCCTTATCTAATACAATGCACCTCATTCATAGGGCTCCAAATCATATACTGCACCTCATCCATAGGGATCTATATTATATAATGTACACCATCCATAGGGCTCCAGCTTATACAATGCACACCATCCATAGGGCTCCAGATCATATAATGCACCCCATCAATAGTGATCCATCTCATACAATGCACCTCATCCATAGAGCTCCAGATCATACAATGCACCCCATCCATAGAGCTCCAGATCATACAATGCACCCCATCCATAGGACTTCAGATCATATCATGCACCCCATACATAGGGTTCAATCTCTTATAATCTGGAGCCCTATAAATCGGGTGTATTATATAATGCAACCAACAAAAGGGCTCCATCTCATACAATGCACCCCATCCATAGGGCTCCAGATCATATAATGCACCCCATCCATAGTGCTCTATATCATACAATGCACCCCATCCATAGGGTTCCAGATCATATAATGCACCTAATCCATAGTGCTCTATATCATATAATGCACCCCATCCATAGGGCTCCTCATGCAATGCACCCCATCCATAGGGATCCATCTTATACAATGCACCCCATCCATAGGGCTCCATATTATATAATGCACCCCATCCATAGAGCTCCATATCATATAATGCACCCCACCCATAGGGCTCCATCTCATATAATGCACCCCCATCCATAGGACTCCATCTCATATAATGCACTCCATCTATAGGGCTCCATCTCATATAATGCACCCCATCCATAGGGCTCCATATCATGCAATGCACTCCATCCATAGGGCTCTAGATTATACACAATGCACTCCATCCATAGGGCTCTAGATTATACACAATGCACTCCATCCATAGGGCTCTAGATTATACACAATGCACTCCATCCATGGGATTCCATATCATACAATGCACCCCATCCATAGGGCTCTATATCATATAATGCATCCCATCCATAGGGTTCCATCTCATACAATATACACTATCCATGGGGCTCCAGATCATACTATGCACCCCATCTATAGGGCTCCAGATCATACAATGCACCGGGCTCCTGGTGGTGCCTGGTGCTGCCGGGCCCCTGCTGGTGACGGGCGCCTGGTGCTGCTGGGTACCTGGTGGTGCCAGGTGCCTGGGGGTACCTGGGTCTGCCGGGTGCTTGGTGCTGCCAGGTGCTGAAGACTGGGAGCCGTTGAGGAAGAAGCTGCCGGGTGTCGGGTACCTGGTGCTGGGGACCGGGAGCCACAGAGGAAGAAGCTGCCGGATGCCTGGTGCCGGAGATTGGGAGCCGCAGAGGAAGAAGCTGCTGGGTGCCTGAGACCAGGAGCCGCAGAGGAAGAAGCTGCCGGGTGCCTGAGACCGGGAGCCGCAGAGGAAGAAGCTGCCGGGTGCCTGAGACCGGGAGCCGCAGAGGAAGAAGCTGCAAGGTGCCTAAGACCAGGAGTCACAGGGGATGAAGCTGCCAGGTGCCGGAGACTGGGAGCCGCAGAGGAAGAAGCTGCTGGGTATCTGGTGCCGGAGACTGGGAGCCGCAGAGGAAGAAGCTGCCGGGTACCTGGTGCCAGATACCGGGAGCCGCAGAGGAAGAAGCTGCCGAGTACCTGTTGCCGGAGAGCGGGAGCCACAGAGGAAGAAGCTTCCGGGTACATGGCGCTGGAGACCGGGAGCCGCAGAGGAAGAAGCTGCCTGGTGTCAGGTGCCGGTGAGCGGGAGACTGGGAGCCATAGAGGAAGAACCTGCCTGGTGCCGGCAAGCGAGAGACCGGGAGCCGCAGAGGTAGAAGCTGCTGGGATCAGGAGTGTGGAGTCAGGTAAGGCACTGTTAGAGCCGAAGATAGCAGCCTGGGGGGGGACAGAGTGGGATGGATGAATGAATGGATGGGGCGACCTGGAAGAGGGGCAGAATGGAATGGATGGGTGGTGGGGGGGCAGCATGGAAAAGGGAGAACGGGATGGATGGATGTGGGGCAGCATGGAAAAGGGGGGGAGAAGATGGATGGATGGGGGAGAAGGTACATGGATGGATGGGGGAGAATGTACATGGATGGATGGGGGATAGAGGGAGAAGGTACATGGAACGTGGGGGGAGAAGCTACATGTATACACACACACTGATATTACATACAGAGTTCCTGTGTATAATGTCAATGGTGATCAATGCATTACCTGTTCACTAACACTATATACAGAACTCCTGTGTATAATGTCACCGATGATCACTGTATTACCTGTACACTGAAACTATATACAGAGCTCCTTTGTATAATGTCACTGGTGATCACTGTATAACTTGAACACTGACCCAATATACAGAGATTTTTTACATTTTTATTAATTTAGTATTATTTGTCACTATGTGGTGGCAATATGTGCTTTGGTCATGACATGACAGTATTTGTCCCTTGTATGAGGTATTATTCAGTCACTATGTGGTGGTAATATGTGGTCTCATGGTGTGGCAGTATTTATACCTTGTATGTGGTAGCATTTGATCACTGTGGTGGTATTATGTGCTTTGGTCATGGTGTGGTGGTATTTGTCTGGTATGTGGCATTATTTGGGCACTAGGTCGTGGTAATATATGATCTGGTCACGGTGTGGTGGTTTTTCTCCCTTCTATCTGGTATTATTGGTCTTGGTAGAGTGGATTGTGGTCGGTCATTTGTTTTATCTGATATCAATAAGGGGAACCTTCTTTATTTCCAATAGATATTAAATACTTAGATGTTTAACCCCTCCCTGTCCTGTGACACAGCAGCAGAGATGCAGTTACAGAGGTTCACCAGAGAAAGCAAGTTGAGCATTTGGTGAGATCTCACCTCAGTATTTATAAGACTTTCTACTGACTCAGATGACAAATTAGTAGTATATAATCTTATCAGAATAACATGGTTCCCATTGCTAATCCAGACCACAGCTCCACTCGTGACCAGACCTGGTATCATGAACTTTTGCGGCCACAATGTGATTGTTCCAAGTCCAAAACTCACTGTACATTGCATAGTCCAAATGCATAGGGCGGCATTCAGAACGGCATGGTACCACAACAAGCAACTTGCAAGAAATGTAATAAGTTCCAACTTGCTTGACAACTTGCTTGATGTGGTACCTTGCAGGTTACAATGCTGTCCCATTCTCTAGCAAATTGTAAAAAGTCGAGGCTGGATGCATTTTTTGCAAATTGCCTGTGGCAGGTTACAACATCAAGTCATTCATTTGGATTATAATGTGATGTAGCAGCAGAATACAGCGGCGCAGCTTCTGCCGAATTCATGCTCCTCAGACTGTCGACTCAGGTAGATCCTGAAGAGACCGATCTAATGGCTCATTCTTTCTCCGATTCCAACGTCTCAAACTAATCAAACACTGAGTGCGGTATTATCTGTGGCATAATTTAAAGGTGCAGACACCCTGCTGGTACATAAAGAGGCCCAGGAAGAGCGCCTAAACTTTATGGGTGCCGTACTATGATTGACCACTCTTCATAGTTCAATACAGTCATATGAATTCAAGAGAATCTGTCAGCAGTTTTGGCTATGTGATCTTAGAGCAGCATGATTTAGAGGCAGAGACCTGGATTGCAGTGATGTGTCACTTACTATGCTGTGTGCTGCCGTGTCAGTGTTTTATCAGCAGGAGATTATCAATACAGGACTAGGGGTCTTGTGCTTCATTAGTCCTGCTGCTCTGTATAATCACACCCTCACCACTGATTGGTAGAAGCATGCAAATCAGTGGTGTGGACGGGGTTATACACAGGAAGCTGCCAATAAGTGGTACAGGCGGGGTTATACAGAGAAATCTACCAGTGTGGGCGGGGTTATACACAAATCAACCAGTGGTGTGGATGGGGTTATACAGAGAAAGCTGCCAATCAGTGGTGTGGGCGGGGTTATACACAGCTCTGCTAGATCTGCAGCAAAGAAAACTGTGATTTTAATCACAACTGCAGCACCCAGTAAACTAAGTGACACATTGCTGGAATCAGGGTGTCTGCCCCTACATTATGCTGCTGTGAGATCACATAGCTAAAACCTGCTGAAAAATTACATTTAACTCTTACAAATTGTTGTTCAAAATTGCTGGGAAGGACTGCAGTTCTGTAAGGTTTTTTTTTTTATGGAAAATCTGCAACATGGATTAAGATTGGAACAAATCTCATCCACAATCTTGTGTTACATCTTCTAAGCAGAAATTGACCTGTGATGCAGATTTTTCAAAACTCAATTTTTATTGCAGATTTTCCACATTGAGTTATCAGGGAAGACGACCTGCAGCAAACCTTGATTGTTGCATATCTGTAGCAAAATCCATACGGCAAAGATTAATGAATGATTAATAAATATTAATAATTTATTAATATAATTTAGATACTGCGCTACGGTGTGCTGAAAAATATGCAAAAAGAAAAATTTGCACCTAAAGGGGTTCATGCCAGCTGTCCTGCAGAAAATGTCAGGCTTTTGCTAATTTTTTTGCATGTTTTTATGCAGGCAATAGTGCGATATCAAAATAAAATGAATGATTCATAAATATTAATTTATTTTATAAACTGTGCTATTGTCTGCAGAAATATATGCAAAAATAAATAGCAAAAAGTCTGATATATTCTGGAGGAAAACTGGCATGAACCCCTTTAGATGCAATTTTTCTTTTTGCATATTTTTCTTCGTATAATACCACAGTAGCTAAAATAAATTAATGATTAATAAATATTAATTTAGTAATCACTAATTTATTTTAGATGCTGTGGTATTATCTGAAGAAAAATATGCAAAACAAATTGCAAAAAGCCTGATATTTACTGCAGGACAGCTGGCATGAACCCCTTTAGGTGCATTTCTTATTCTTTTTACAATAGGTTTTCACTAATTCTACAACACACACAGATTTTAAAAACTTCACACTAAATACATTTTCCTTTTTATTCCTATTTACTTTGACATCCGGCAGTGGTTATTTTCCATTAGTGGATTTCAATACGATGAGAAGACGCAGGATGGCGGTTTTAATTGAAATTCTTACGGATTATATGTATTGTAGAGAATGTCGTCATACAGTAACTGAGTGAATGTGTCACTATATTCATCTGCCTCCGGAGGACTCCTATATACCCACACATCGCTATACATTGTACGTGCAAATAAATGTAACAAATATTAGATTTCTGATCTATAAATTGATCACTGGACCAATAATGATATTTACTGGTCATGACACTTATGAAGTGAAGGATATAGAATATTCCTTATGCTCAAATATACAGAAAGAGCGGAAAAACCTTATAGTAGAAAAACTGAACTTTCTACAGCCCAAATTAAAGTGACCCCTCTGCTGGCGTAATGGATCCATCTATAGGATTTGGAGAATTTGTATTTGTCCCCGATGTCCTCAATGATACAGAACCTGCAGATGTGTTTGGGATCAAACTTCTTAAGGCTTTGAGATTTTACATAGAACTGCAGGTAAAACGTGTGATATCACAATGAGTTGCATTCAGCAAGCAAAGTATATTAGATTAGCGGGTTTAAAGGGGTTGTCTACTTTGATACCTCTCAAACCAGCTCCTTCCCACTCGGTAGCCTTCAACCCAACTCAGTGGACCCCCACCCATCACAGTGGACCCTTAACCATCTCGGTAGACTCCGACCCTTCTCGGTAGACTCCAACCCATCTCGGTAGACTCCGACCCTTCTCGGTGAACCCCATAATCACAGAGGACCCTAACCTATCTCGGTAGACTCCGACCCTTCTCGGTGAACCCCCACTCATCATAGAGGACCCTAACCCATCTCGGCAGACCCTGACCCTTCTCGGTGAACCCCCACTAATCACAGAGGACCCTAACCCATCTTGGTAGACTCCGACCCTTCTCGGTGAACCCCCACTCATCATAGAGGACCCTTACCCATCTCGGCAGACCCGACCCTTCTCAGTGAACCCCCACTCATCATAGAGGACCCTTACCCATCTCGGCAGACCCCGACCCTTCTCGGTGAACCCCCACTAATCACAGAGGACCCTTACCCGTCTCGGCAGACCCTGACCCTTCTTGGTGAACCCCCACTCATCATAGAGGACCCTTACCCATCTCGGCAGACCTCGACCCTTCTCGGTGAACCCCCACTAATCACAGAGGACCCTTACCCATCTCGGTAGACTCCGACCCATCTCGGTAGACTCGACCCATCTCATTAGACCAGTGGACACACCAACTATGTACAAAGTCCTGCTTCCCCTGTGGGATGTCATGTCAGTGTGTGATCTATCAACAGCTCTGAGCGCTTACAGCAGTCACATTTTGTTCATAATGAATAGAACAGGTGTAGGATACCCTCCTGGAATCAGCACATGTGCAGTCAGCGGCCCGGCTCACCTCCCCCCACAGAAGTGACTGGAGCCAGAATATCCCTCTAATGTACTAAAAATTAGGGAATTTCAAGGCATTTCCTATTTAAATGGGACAGGGCTTAACGCTCACTACACAAACACTAGGATATCATTAAATGCACAACTAGAGTATATGAAAAGCCTAAATGTAATTATAGAATTAAAATGACCAAAAGTAAAATACAATACAAATGCTGCTAGAAATTACAGGCACCTGGACTAAATATACCCAGCTATAATGTATGTATCATGTAACAAAAACAGAGACTACATGGATCAAGTTCAGACATATGTAACTGTAATCCTATTCATTATAATGTAATAAGAGAGCGTACATGTGAAGACTTACATGAAGCTGATGGTATCGCCAGGCCCCTGACGAAGAGGCAACAAAACAAAACGTGCGTTGGGGCGGCAGGGCCCTAGTGACACCATCAGGTTAATGTAAGTCTTCACATGTACGTTCTCTTATTATATTATGACTTGTTTGCCCGGATGAATAGGATTACATGTACTTATACCTGAACTTTGTAACAAAAACAGTGACTATATGGACCAAGTTCAGGTATAAGTACATGTAATCCTATTCATTAGGGCAAACAAGTCATAATATAATAAGAGAATGCACATGTGTAGACTTACATTAACCTGATGATGTTGTCAGGTCCCTGCCGCCCCAACACACGTTTTGTTTCCTCGTCATCAGGAGACTTTGCGAGACCATCAGCTTAATGTAACTTATTCCTTATTATATTATGACTGTTTGCCCTAATGAATAGGATTACTTTAATTCACACCTGAACTTTGTCCATATAGTCATTATTTTTGTTACAAATTTCAGGTATAGGTAAATGTAACGCTATTCATTGGGGCAAACAAGTCAGAATATAATAAGAGAAAAGTTATATTAAGCTGATGGTATCAGGGCCCCTGACGAAGAGGGAACAAAACGAAACGCGCGTTGGGGCGGCAGAGACCTGGTGATACCATCAACTTAATGTAAGTCTTCATATGTGTACGTTCCCTTATTATATTATGACTGTTTGCCCTAATGAACAGGATTACATGTACATATAGTCTCTGTTTTTGTTACATGATACATACATTATAGCTGGGTATATTTAGTCCAGGAGCCTATCATTTCTAGCAGTCCTTGGATTGTATTTTACTTTTGTTAACTTTCTTTTTTTTTTGCATTTAATACACTCCCTTTGTGGATTTATTCGTATCCTCGTGTTTGTGTCATATATAATATTTGGAGATAAATTATTTGTATCACCTGGAGAAGCTGTTTGAGTATTTGGGGTTTGACAATCGTGTGATATTTCAGAATATTCCCGTAAGTTCGTCTCGGAGCCAAATGTTCCTGATGTCTGGGAAGGTGTGAAATCCTGCAGGACTGTATACGATTTACACTGACGGAGAAGAGCCGAGGTCCATTGTGGCATCTTTCTTGTAACAGAAAATAATAATAATAATATATATATGTAGCTTTCGGGTCCATATTCCTGAGATAACAGTGGCGTCCGCTCCGCCGCACAGCTCACGGTGATCCGTCCGCCTCCTTCACTTCTCTCCATCGGCTTCCGTGTGTCTCCTGATGATGGAGAATTTACCGGTGGGATCCGGAACAAACCATCGTTCCCAATTCTCAGAGTATGAAGCCGCCCGGCCCCAAGGCTTAAAATGTCCGTTCCAGTGAAGAAGCCGGGCCGCATTCACAAACTGGAAGGAATAACGCTTCCCCGTACTCGAGCCTGAAAAACACAAATACAGCAGGCAAAACAAGTCAATGTCAGTTCCTACTGTGAATAATTATATAATAAAATAAATAATAACAAAATATAATAAAATATCAAATAAAACAATAAATATAATAAAATAAAACACAATATAATGATAAATATAATAAAAAAATATAATATAATAAAATACAAAAACAAATAATAAAATATAATATACAATAGTAATATAATATAATGTCAAAAATTATTTGCAGTTTAAACTGGTTACAATGTTGCAATTTAGCTTTACTGTTTCTCTACCAATTCCGGTAATTTCATGTCTTTTTCTATATTTATGCACTTGTCAGTGATGACCCCACAATGCTGCTGATAACTGGGAACCGGTCAGATTTGTCATTTTTATTTAGATCTAAGGTCGGCTTCACACCACTGTTTTTTGTATTCGGTGTGAACCGGACAGCCCTGGATCTGATTTTGCCCCCCATGTATCCCTATGGTGCCGGATTGTGCCTATTTGGCGTCCGCTTTGCTGGTTTTCCGGGAGGATCCGGTTTTGTTCGATTTTTGCATCGGACAGACAACCGGAGTCTGCATAATTTTCTGTGTCCGATTCAAAAACCGGATAAAACTGGATCCTCCTGGACCCGGCGCCCATACCATGGGAGTCTATGGCCGCCGGATCACTCCAGATCCAGCAGAGAAACAATCAGACTTACCCAAGTGCCTGACGTGCCACATGGGGTCAATACTGGAGTGCAGCTTGTAGAACACTATGAGCAGCGGGGGGGCGGTGATGCTGCCAGCGAGGGTCTTGCTATACAATTCTTCCCTGTAATAAGAGATTAAACATGAATTAATAGTTCTGAGAAAAAGTCAAAAAGTGATGGTACATTAAAAAAGATTATTTTGTCAAGTCTCTTGTCCACTGAATACAATTAAAGAATCGATTTGTGGTTTTTTTCTGATAAATTCTCCCAAGGAGAGGTGAATAGTTTCACAAATGTATCCAAAATGAGCAGAGAATCAGACTCAAATCAGGAGACAATGTTCCTCTCCTACAGATGGAAGTTTGAACTTTACTTGACACAGATTATGGCTATTTATCATACATGTAATGTGGTGTCCTGTGTATTCTGTAGACTGGCAAGAGGAAGAGGACATAGCTGTTTATAAAGGGTTAATCTGCTCATAGGAGGACACAGCAGCTTGTAAAGGGTTCATCTGCTAATAGGAGGACACAGCAGCTTGTAAAGTGTTAATCTGCTAATAGGAGGACACAGCAGCTTGTAAATGGTTCATCTGCTAATAGGAGGACACAGCAGCTTGTAAAGGGTTCATCTGCTAATAGGAGGACACAGCAGCTTGTAAAGGGTTCATCTGCTAATAGGAGGACACAGCAGCTTGTAAAGGGTTCATCTGCTAACAGGAGGACACAGTAGCTTGTAAAGGGTTCATCCGCTAATAGGAGGACAAAGCAGCTTGTAAAGGGTTCATCCGCTAATAGGAGGACACAGCAGCTTGTAAAGGGTTCATCCGCTAATAGGAGGACACAGCAGCTTGTAAAGGGTTCATCCGCTAATAGGAGGACACAGCAGCTTGTAAAGGGTTCATCCGCTAATAGGAGGACACAGCAGCTTGTAAAGGGTTCATCTGCTAATAGGAGGACACAGCAGCTTGTAAAGGGTTCATCTGCTAATAGGAGGACACAGCAGCTTGCAAAGGGTTCATCTGCTAATAGGAGGACACAGCAGCTTGCAAAGGGTTCACCTGCTAATAGGAGGACACAGCAGCTTGTAAAGGGTTCACCTGCTAATAGGAGGACACAGCAGCTTGTAAAGGGTTCATCTGCTAACAGGAGGACACAGTAGCTTGTAAAGGGTTCATCTGCTAATAGGAGGACACAGCAGCTTGTAAAGGGTTCATCCGCTAATAGGACACAGCAGCTTGTAAAGGGTTCATCTGCTAATAGGAGGACACAGCAGCTTGTAAAGGGTTCATCTGCTAATAGGAGGACACAGCAGCTTGTAAAGGGTTCATCTGCTAATAGGAGGACACAGCAGCTTGTAAAGGGTTCATCTGCTAATAGGAGGACAAAGCAGCTTGTAAAGGGTTCATCTGCTAATAGGAGGACACAGAAGCTTGTAAAGGGTTCATCTGCTAATAGGAGGACACAGAAGCTTGTAAAGGGTTCATCTGCTAATAGGAGGACACAGCAGCTTGCAAAGGGTTCATCTACAAACAGAAGGGCACAGCAGCTTGTAAAGGGTTCATGTGCTAATAGGAGGACACAGCAGCTTGTAAAGGGTTCATCTACTAATAGGAGAACACAGCAGCCTGTAAAGGGTTAATCAGAGTCTCATAACTTATTGCTCCGAAATGTTTTAATTCTTCTAATTCTTATATTTGGGAAAGGTTTATATTGGTCTTTTACTTTATGAGATGAAATTACAAAAATGAGAGGCGCAATCTTGAATAATACCCGGTGATCTAATGGGGATATATTGTTAGTGGCGGTAATCACCACTCACCTGGACTGGTTGTGCTGTCTGTGCACAACCACGGTGTCAGCGTGTAACTGCTGATTCCAATGTATTGCCCAAGCGTCGCTGCTGCCAGCCGCCTCCTCAGGTCACGTGTTCCACCTAGGTCTTCTAACCAGGGATTTCTCTGACAACAGGGCAGGTTCTCTAACTAAGCTTCCTCACTACTGTGCAGCTCCAGCCAGATCCCATAAGGGATAATGGTAATGAAAGGCAGTAATTCTGGTATTATTTAGGAGCGCTCAGTAAAGAGAAGCAGATACCAATAATTAAAGTAGACCTGTTTATTCTGGTTTGTCCACTACGCGCGTTTCAACAGCGGCCTGCTGTCTTCCTCTGGTGAGGGTTCAAAACCCCCACCTGAGGAAGACAGCAGGCCGCTGTTGAAACGCGCGTAGTGGACAAACCAGAATAAACAGGTCTACTTTAATTATTGGTATCTGCTCCTCTTTACTGAGCGCTCCTAAATAATACCAGAATTACTGCCTTTCATTTTTTTACTTTATGAGGACTTACAGGAGGTGATAGGTCCTCTATAAGCTTACAATAACATCTGCCACACAGATTGTACAACTTTATGTATGACAAATTTTAAAAATTGCCGTTTGTGCACCAGAAATAAGTAATAGAAATCCAAAATCAGTTCCTTATTTTTCCCTGTGTCATTCTCATTAATGCACATAATTTATGGACACCTATAGTGATTTCTTTGCATGTGTGGATTGGTTGGGTTGTCACTGACATCTGGAGAGTGGAGAGAGGAGACAGAGAGGAGGAGGAGAGACATAGAGAACTTCCATTTGAAAGACTTGTAAGGAAAAAATCATCAAAGGTTTGGAGTAAGAAAGCTTGAAATGTTGCTAAAGTTTGTGCAGCGTGGAGGTGCTGGATTGCTCAGATGTTTCATCTTCCCGAATTCCTGATTGCTCTGCTACTTTACTGAGCAGCCTGTCCCAGAATCCTGCCAGTTGTACATTCTATTCAAAGTGGTGTTTGTTCTGCACTCCTGTGTCTGTCTTGTTCTGATCTTTGTTATCTGACCCTGAATTGTTGCCTTCCCTTTTGTCTGCTCCCTGTACTTGTTGTGATCTCTTGGTATTTCGACCCTTGGACCGTGATTTGAATTTTATTCTTGCTTTCCTGGAAACCTGACCGTGGACCACTGCATGACTATGTCTCTATCTACTCCCTGAATACTACAAGCAATCCTGGAAACAAGACAGACACTGGACCATTGCATGACTACGTCTCTGCCTACTCCCTGAATACTACAAGCTCTCCTGGAAACTTGACCCTGGACCGTAGCATGACTATGTCTGTCTACTCCCTGAATACTATGAGATCTCCTGGAAATCTGATCCTGGACCATTGCATGACTATTTATGTCTCTGTCTACTCCATGAATACTATGAGCTCTCCTGGAACTTGACCCCAGACTACATGACTTCCCTGCTTTCTATACTACCTGTAAGTAGTGACTGTGTCACACCCTGGCGATTAATAGTGACTAACATCACAGCTGCCTCTGATTGTAGAGTAACTCCTCCACGAGGAAAGACAGGATCTTCCTCTCTTAAACGTCCATCGGTGCTGACTCCTGGGGAAGGGCTTATTTCCATGATATAAAGCAATGCAGGCAACAAAGCGCTATGTCTAAAGTGACATCCACAAGTATCAGATGCCTAGAAATGACACCATGACTTACACAATATCCAATTCCATCCATTTCTCCAGCTGTCTGGTGATATTCTGTCGCCTCCACTCGGTGAGATTGGCTACAAAGACACCGGGATTGAAGGAGCAGGTGCTCGCCCTCATGCCCAGCTTCCGGATCGTCTCCTTCTTGTAGTCAAAATATCCAATGTAGTTATACTGAAAGAGATTAACATGGGAGGGGGTCATCATCTTCACTTATTAAAGGGATTGTCTACAACTATGTCTCTGACGCCACCAATCAGCAGATCTCTGCTCCAGTACAGGCCGATGTCTGTCAAGATCATTAATCTGTCAGTCCTGGACAACCCCTGTAACATAATAATAATAATAATAACATAACAATATGGCGGTCCTCATGTAGTCCATGCCATTAGTTCTGCATCATTGAGAACTTGTGATAGTTAGGTATTAGCTCATTATTATATATATATATTAGACGGGGCTGATTCTATCGCATTGGGCGGCTCTAGAACATGTGTGATTACATATTAGTCCAACAACTCCCACTACTAATCGCAGTGCCACTGAGGAGGATGAGGGAGCCACTGCTGTTCGCCATCCCCCTGTGCGCTCTCTCTCCTGCTGTGCACTCTCCCCATTGTGTTGTCTCTCCCCCGTTTTCTCTCTTCCCCTTGTGTACCCTCTCCCCTTGTGCTGTCTCTCCCCCCTGTGCACACTCTTTCCTCTTGTGTGGTCTCTCCCCCTGTGTGCTTTCTCCCTCCTGTGTTGTCTCTACCCCGTGTGCACTCTCTCCCTCCTGGTGCCGTCATTCCCCCATGCACTCACCCTTTGTGCTCTCTTTTCCCCCTGTGCGCTCTCTCTCCTCGTGTACTCTCTCTCTCCCCCGTGTGTGCTCTCCCCCCTCGTTGTGCGCTGTCTCACTCTCCCCTGTGTGACGTCTCTTATCCCCTATACACTTAGGAGCTGCTGCAGCAGCAGGACGGATCCGCCCCAGGGGACCCAGATGCATGTGATAATGAACGCCTGCGCTGCAGCCAGTGTCCCAGATGGCGTGTGGCCCCCATCACACATGTCCTATAGGTGGCGCTGTTTTCTTTGACTGATCAACCAAATGTGTGGGCGTCTTCCCATTCTAATTTAACTGGAAATTACACAATATCCTGTAGGTGGCGCTGTTTTGGGCACAAACGTACAGACGGACAGACTGGACAGGGCTTCTAAATAGTAGATACACACGTATATTGATTTTTGTGTGTGTTACTATTCAGTGTACGGTAATTCTGTTTGTGATCAGAAAATTGCTAAAAAGTGATAATTACCCAGGTTGAGGCGTCTGACAGCTAAATGGATCAATACTGCAAGATTTTATCTTAGTTTTTAAATTACTATATAAATAGTGCCAAGTAAAAAACACGCTGAACTTAACAAATCGTATTCGTCACTAGTTTTTGTCTTATTTTATTCCCGCTGTTCCCCTGATTATTCAGTTTTTTCTTTTTTTGCAAATCTCCCACACGGTCGCAGTCATTTGGGCCTTTTTATTTAATGCTAAGTGTTATGGTCCTTTCCTAGGGGGCGTGGTTATCAGGGCAGTTATGCAGAGCAGTAAAGACACGCCCCTGAGGATCCTGTGAGCCACACCCCCTTGAAAAATATTCACAAAAAATGCAAGAAAATAGTAACGCCCATATGTCTGTAACCTTTACACACAATCTATTCTGATCTCTGCCCTTTGTTTAATATATGTAAGAGACTTTTTTAATACACATCTAATAAAGTATAATTTTTATATGATGATTTTTTTTTGTTCACAAGTTAACCGAGCAGGACTTACCTTACATTAAATGGTTTCAGTCTGGTCCTCCCACACTAGAAACAAGGAAGTCTCTCATCTACAGGACCTGCAGTGATGTAATGAAGAGGCAGGACTGGAGCATCCCACACTAGACACAAGTTACTTGGGAAAAGGTGTATGGCGGTCCGCGCTGCCAGACTGACTCGCATCAAAGAAGACACTTGGAGATGAAGTGTTGATCAGATCCTTCTTTTATTCACCGACGCGTTTCGGTGCCCACCTGGCACTTTCATCAGGGATCCCTGATGAAGGTGCCAGGTGGGCACCGAAACGCGTCGGTGAATAAAAGAAGGATCTGATCAACACTTCATCTCCAAGTGTCTTCTTTGATGCGAGTCAGTCTGGCAGCGCGGACCGCCATACACCTTTTCCCAAGTAACCTGATGCTTTTCCACGTCTTAGTGCTTCGGTGAAGGTCCAGCAGCAGCCATCAGGATATTATTCCTAACAGGTCTTCAAACCAGTTGTGGGTGACACAACTGGATCAGGTGAGTGGACCGCCTTTGCTCACCGGGTTGCCGATTTAGTGTCTAGTGATAAGGGCACTATTGCGCCTCTTGTTCCCCACCTCCTTTTGTATTTGTCACACTAGACACAAGGAAGTCTCATCTACAGGACCTGCAGTGATGTAATGAAGAGGCAGGGCTGGAGCATCACATGACAGCACAGGTCCTGCCTCTTCATTACATCACTGCAGGTCCTGTAGATGAGACTTCCTTGTTTCTAGTGTGGGATGCTCCAGTCCTGCCTCTTCATTACATCACTGCAGGTCCTGTAGATGAGAGACTTCCTTGTTTCTAGTGTGGGAGGACCAGACTGAAAGCATTTACTGTGAGCACAACATGTAAAACCTAAGAATTAATTGTTAATGAAGTATCACTACCACTCCTATGGTGAACTACAACTCCCAGCATGCCAAAGGATATGCAGAACATGCTGGGAGTTATAGTTCTCCTTAACTTGTCATGAACGGCACCTTCTTTTCTTCAGCACTGGAGTGGTGCTTTAAATGTAAGTCCCCTCTCCTCATTCTTATACTCACCTTCTGGTGTTTTCATACGGTATTTTACCGACACCGTTCAGTTCCTGCGGCGCCATCTTCCCCTTGTAGCCCTTACCAAATTTTTTGCTTCAAATCTTTTTTCCCCTATTTTCCACCTCTAAAACCTGGTCGCCTCATAGTCAGGAAAAATCTGGTACATATAATTTTGTGATGCCCGTTATTTCCCATCACACAATCCCCCGGTAGAAGATCATCACAGCCACATGTTCCGTCCACTATAGTCCATGGCCATTGTACAGTGTGTCCTTATACCTGACTCCCGCGCCTCTGACCAGGTATTTCGAGGTGACAGAATCGCAATCTTCAGAGAACGCGGCTGCGTGTCCCACCTTTATTGGGGTTTTGTAGAGTTCTACAATATCTCCTATATGGAAGACAGATTAGAAAAAAGAAAAAATATATACAAATAAAATAATCCATCATCTACCCAATTCCATCACCAAAGATATCAATCTGGATGTCGTGTGATAAAGGATTGGCTTCACGTTATTCTTTAGTCTTGGGTGCAGCTGCTCATTTTCCATACTCCTATTTTAAATCATGACATAGTCACGGATCCGCGAGCGTTCATTTCTCTGCATATTTTCACGTGAGCCCAGAAAAGCAACATTGAGTTTTTTGGGCACGTGAAACATATGCAGAGAAAAGGATCCGTGACAATTGGATGCACAAGCGAGAGGAATTTCCCTCACCATTGAAAGCAATGGACGACAACAAAAACGGATCAGAGATGGATTGCAAAACCACAAGTGTGAACCCGGCCCTAGTGGACGGGATCGTACCCGTAGACTGAGAAACCCCGTACCTTGCACAATGATATCATCATCCAGATAGATGATCTTCTCGGCTCCAGGGACCAAATCCGGGAGGTAGAATCGTGCGAACATTAACTGAGGAGGAAGGAAAATCAGTGATGATACGACCCGGACCAAGTTATCTTATAGATGTCTTGTAAGGTTAATTACTCCACATTTACTTACTGGCTTCAAACGCTCGTCCACTCGGATTTTCCCCTCCAGGACCTGAGGATCGAAGTCCAGAATTTTATATTTGACATTTTTAAGCTTAGAGTCGGTGAGCCAAGTCCTGAGGAGGAGAAATAAAGAGGGTTAACAAACCTGTATGTGAACGTGGTCATATGTGCATTAAAAATTAAGTGAACACCTGCCCATCCCAGAATAACCTCGACCCTGGTGGACCTATGTAGGCTTAGGGAAGACCCTGGTGGACCTAAACAGGCTTGTAGAAGACCCTGGTGGAACTATGTAGGCTTGGAGAAGAAACCAGTGGACCTATGTAGGCTTGGAGGAGACCAGTGGACTATGTAGGCTTGGAGAAGAAAACTGTGACCTAGGTAGGCTTGGAGAAGACCTGGTCAGCTATGTAGGCTTGGAGAAGAACCTGGTGACTATGTAGGCTTGGAGAAGACCTCGGTGAGCTATGTAGGCTTGGAGAAGACCCGGTCAACCTATGTAGGCTTGGAGAAGACCCTGGTGCAACCTATGTAGGCTTGGAGAAGACCCTGGTCAACCTATGTAGGCTTGGAGAAGACCCTGGTCAACCTATGTAGGCTTGGAGAAGACCCTGGTCAACCTATGTAGGCTTGGAGAAGACCCTGGTCAACCTATGTAGGCTTGGAGAAGACCCTGGTCGGACCTATGTAGGCTTGGAGAAGACCCTGGTGAACCTATGTAGGCTTGGAGAAGACCCTGGTCAACCTATGTAGGCTTGGAGAAGACCCTGGTAACCTATGTAGGCTTGGAGAAGACCCTGGTAACCTATGTAGGCTTGAGAAGACCCTGGTGGAAACCCATGTAGGCTTGGCAGAAGACCCTGGTCAACTATGTAGGCTTGGAGAAGACCCTGGTACCTATGTAGGTTGTAGAAGACCCTGGAACCTATGAGGCTTGGAGAAGACCCTGGTGAACCTATGTAGGCTTGGAGAAGACCCTGGTCAACCTATGTAGGCTTGCAGAGACCTGGTCAGTTCCCATGTAGGCTTGGAGAAGACCCTGGTGACCTATGTAGGCTTGGAGAAGACCCTGGTCAACCTATGTAGGCTTGGATAAGACCCTGGTCGACCTATGTAGGCTTGGAGAAGACCCTGGTAACCTATGTAGGCTTGGATAAGACCCTGGTGAACCTATCAGGCTTGGAGAAGACCCTGTAACCTATGTAGGTTTGGAGAAGACCCTGGTCGACCTATATAGGCTTGGAGAAGACCCTGGTAACCTATGTAGGCTGAATGGAAATGATCTGTACCTAAAAGCTTGGGATACCATCGAGTCGACCTATAGGCTTAGATCCGTGGACTTGTAGGTTGATAAATAACACTTTGTGGAGCTGTAGGCTTGCAGAAGACCCTGGTGGAGCTATCTAGGCTTGGGGAAGACCCTGGTGGACCTATGTAGGTTTGTAGAAGACCCTACTGGACCTATGTAGGCTTGGATAAGACCCTGGTGGATCTATGTAGGCTTGGAGAAGACCCTACTGGACCTATGTAGGTTTGGATAAGACCCTGGTGGATCTATGTAGGCTTGGAGAAGACCCTACTGGACCTATGTAGGCTTGCAGGAGATCCTGGTGAATCTATGTAGGCTTGGAGAAGACCCTACTGGACCTATGTAGGCTTGGATAAGACCCTGGTGGACCTAAGTAGGCTTGGAGAAGACCCTGGTGGACCTATCCAGGCTTGGAGAAGACCCTGATGGACCCATCTAGATTTGGAGAAGACCCTGGTGGAGCTATCCAGGCTTGGAGAAGACCCTGATCGACCCATCTAGATTTGGAGATGACCCTGGTGGACCTATCTAGGCTTGGAGAAGACCCTGGTGGACATATCTAGGCTGCACATGATTGATCTTCCTACAGAGTGTTCATCCATCAAGTCGCCATGGCTCCAGATCCAGCTGAAGGTTGATAAATAATACTTTTTTGAGCTGTGGCGTTCTGAGATTTTTTTTTCTAGATTTTAACTCACAATATCTGTCACACATGGCTCCAATTTCACAGAAATCTAAACCTGCAATAAATAATTGAGAAAAAGTCCCAACTACCTAACCCCATTCTTGGCAGCGGTGATGGATCTACCTGAGATGTTCCTTGGTGTCATTCATAGTCACAATGTAGAAGGTGACACTGGACCGGGTGTTACTGGAAATACTGTTTATTGCTGCAATGACGCCTCCGAGGCGGCTCTCCACCGCCGTAAGGACCACAGGGATCTCCACAATGTTCTTCTCCTCTGGAGCCTCCGGGAGGAAATCAATCCGCTGAAATCCTACAGGGCCGGAATCTGGGCAAGAAACAGCCGAAAATCAGCCAAAGTCATAGAAGAAGATGTAGACGGGAGGACGTGCACACACCAGACCCAGACAGGGCAGAATACGGCTTTATTAGTGGCAGAAAATACACATTCAGTGATGATCCGGATAATGTTCTCACCTGAACTCTCCCTCTTCAGTACATCGCTCAGGCCCAGCAGATTATGATGGAGGACGATGAGGAAGATGACGGCCGCCAACACTATGATCGCTATATTCACTGGAGACACAAGGTTGTAGATGTCAGTGTGGAATATAGCGATGACGAGAAGAGTGTAAGAAACGTGAAAAGAAAGACAAGGTTTGGTTCCGTGTCGCCAGATGGAAAAAGATTGATCGCGTTTTATTTCACGGCCGCAAAGTGCCAGATCTGCCGCATCCGGCGTAACCGCACCGGACCACAAGTCCTATAGACAATGCATGGGGCTTCCTGGAACGGTTGTTAGGCGGTCGATCCGGCAGATGTGGCGCCACCTGCTGGTTCGGCTGCAAACACCAGCAAAATGCTGATGTCAAAGGGACCTTAAAATTGTCTAAAGCTCTGTGAAATGTGTGCAGAAAAACGCACTAAAAACACCAGGCTTTTTTGATGAGTTTTTCATGCATTCTGGGGTGGAGAAACGCTGAAATTCATGACCTGCTGCTGATTTATATTTGGACCAAATCTGCAACAAGCAACAAAACGTCAGGATTCTCATTGACTTTGCTGCATCAGGATCTGTCTCCGCTTTTGTGACAAAACTGCACTAAAAATTGCATCAAAAACTGCAATGAAAACGCTGCGCTGTGTGCACACGGCCTGATGGTCAAGTCTTAGTTTCTTCTCACATAACGCAAATACAGACAGTTCATACAATCTATGGTTAAGGCCTTGTTCACACTGTGCGTTTTTGATCTGTGTTTTTCTCCCATTGACGCTGCTTTCTCACTAGTGTATCTGGAATCTGGGGACGTGCAGGAAGAGCCTGAATGCCCTCAGATTCCCCAGCAATGATAAACTGGATGCATGCACACTCCATGCTGGAGCGTCCATTTCCAGATTTTACCAGGATCCGGAACTGTGTTTGCGCACTTCATAGAACACGGACTGGGAGTCTGGATGTACTGGGATCCGGAGCCTGGATGATTCCCTGTCACACAGGCCCCAGTTCAGAGATCACACGTGGTTTCCTGGATCCGGGTGGATCTGCAGCTTCACTGCTTTTTTTTCACAGAAACCAAAATTGCAACAAGATGCAGATTTTGTCTCCATGAACAATATGTGAACACCCGGATCCAGGGTGAACCGTACACAACCGGATGCACCCGCAAGTGTCTCCGGACCCAGTGAAAGTCAATGGGGCTGAAAACTGATGCAGGAGCAGATTGTGATGGGCCCACACTGATGGCGAAAAACGGCAGAGAAATAACGGTTCACTAATGGACACGGACAGACGTTCGCTAATGGACACGGACAGACGTTCGCTAACGGACACCGACAGACGTTCGCTAACGGACACCGACAGACGTTCGCTAACGGACACCGACAGACGTTCGCTAACGGACACCGACAGACGTTCGCTAACGGACACCGACAGACGTTCGCTAACGGACACCGACAGACGTTCGCTAACGGACACCGACAGACGTTCGCTAACGGACACCGACAGACGTTCGCTAACGGACACCGACAGGACGTTCGCTAACGGACACCGACAGGCGTTCGCTAACGGACACCGACAGGCGTTCGCTAACGGACACCGACAGGCGTTCGCTAACGGACACCGAACAGGCGTTCGCTAACGGACACACGACAGGCGTTCGCTAACGGACAGCGTCGACGGACAGCGTTCGCTAACGGAATCGCAAGGACGTTCTAACGGACAGGCGTTCGCTAACGGACAGCTCCGTACAGACGGCGTTCGCTAACGGACACGACAGACGTTCGCTAACGGACACCGACAGGCGTTCGCTAACGGACACGGACAGGCGTTCGCTAACGGACACGGACAGGCGTTCGCTAACGGACACGACAGGCGTTCGCTAACGGACACGGACAGGCGTTCGCTAACGGACAGGACAGGCGTTCGCTAACGGACACGGAACAGGCGTTCGCTAAACGGACACGTTCGGACAGAGGCGTTCGCTAACGGACACGGACAGGCGTTCGCTAACGGACACGGACAGCGTTCGCTAACGGACACGGACAGACGTTCGCTAACGGACACGGACAGACGTTCGCTAACGGACACGGACAGACGTTCGCTAACGGGCACGGACAGACGTTCGCTAACGGGCAACGGACAGACGGTCGCTAATGGACACGGACAGACGGTCACTAATGGACACGGACAGACGTTCACTAATGGACACAGGACAGACGTTCACTAATGGACAAGGACAGACGGTCGCTAATGGACACGGACAGACGTTCGCTAATGGACACGGACAGACGGTTCACTAATGGACACGGACAGACGGTCGCTAATGGACACGGACAGACGGTCGCTAATGGACACGGACAGACGGTCGCTAATGGACACGGACAGTCGGTCGCTAATGGACACGGACACGTTCATTCTTCTTCAGCCCCATAAACAGACCAGTAAGACGCGGCGCCTGAGCAGCATTTCTGAGAACTGATTTTCGGGGCTGGGGATCACAGGAAGGGATCTGATTTCCAGGCACAAACAGATCACAGAAAATGGATCAAAAACGCACAGTGTGAACTGACCATACACGGCCTGGGATGTTCAATTCCAGCATTAAGAAAACAATAACAAATCACTAATCTCCATAGTGATCAGTGACGTCCTCAGGGCACAGCTCACCTTTGCGGCACGACATGGCTGATCAGCGGGTTTGTTCCCTTTATAGTCAATTTTCTAACCTGCAATAAAAGAAAACAAGTCACAACCTGAACAATAAGAAGCAGAGAAAGGTCAGAACATTCCGAAGAAATCACAATCCCGATGGTCTTATCCCAGATCTGCACAGAGACGACACCACTGCTTCACCCCCTGACAATGGGACGAAGCCGCGAAACCGACAGGAACAACAGGAAGAGTGAAGGAGGAAGAGAGGAATAATAGATATAACACTTTCGGTATATACACACAGTTAACAATACATATACATATATACACAATATACAGTATATACACACATCTAATATACAGTATATATACACAATATACAGTATATACACACATCTAATATACAGTATATACACAATATACAGTATATACACATCTAATATACAGTATATACACACATCTAACACTGTATACATTACACACACTATACACACTGTACACATTACACACACTATACACACTGTACACATTACACATACGATACACACTGTACACATTAACACACGATACACACTATATACATTACACACACGATACACACTTATACATTACACACACGATACACACTGTATACATTACACACTAATACACACTGTACACATTCACACAACATACACACTTACACATCACACGATAACATATACACATTACACACACGATACACACTGTATACATTACACACACTATACACACTGTACACATTACACACACTTACCATTCACACACGATACACATTATAATTACACACACGATACACACTATATACATTACACACTATACACATGTACACAACACACACACTATAACACTTACACAACACACATACACACTGTAACATTACACACACTATACACACTGTACACATTACACACACTATACACACTGTATACATTACACACACGATACACACTGTATACATTACACACACGATACACACTGTATACATTACACACACATACACACTGTATACATTACACACACGATACACACTGTATACATTACACACTTACACATACCACACGATACAACATTACTACACACTGTACATACACACTAAACTATATACATTACACACTGTACACATTACACACACGATACACACTATATACATTACACACTGTACACATTACACACACGATACACACTATATACATTACACACAGTACACATTACATTACACACTGTAATACACACTGTACACATTACACAAGATACACACTGTACACATTACACACTACAGATTACACACTACTTACACATTACACACAGTACACATTACTACACATATACACACTGTATATCACATTACACTGTACAGATTACACACACTATACACACTGTATATACACATTACACTGTACACATTACACACACTATACACACTGTATATCACATTACACTGTACAGATTACACACACTATAACACATGTATATACACATTACACTGTACAGATTACACACACTATACACACTGTATATACACATTACACTGTAACAGTATACACACACATACACACTGTATATACACATTACACTGTACAGATTACACACACTATACACACTGTATATACACATTACACATGTACAATTACACACACATACACACTGTAATAACACAATACACACTGTACAGTTACACACACTATACACACTGTATAATTTACACATTACACACTGTAACAGATTACACACACGATACACACTGTATATACACATTACAACACGATACACATTACACACACTATACACACTGTATATACACATACACACTTACATTCACACATACACACTGTATTACACACAATTACATACACACTATACACATGTACTATACACATACACTGTACAATTACACACACTATACACACTGTATCATACACTTACACATGTCACAGATTACACACACTATACACACTGTACTACACACATTACACTGTACATTACACACACTATACACACTGTAATTAACACATTACACTGTACAGATTACACACACTATACACACTGTAATAACACTTACACTGTACAGATTACACACACATACACACTGTATATACACATTACACTGTACAGATTACACAAACATATACACACTACGATACACACATTACATGTACACACGATTACACACACATATACACACTGTATATACACATTACACTGTAACAGATTACACACACTATACACACTGTATAACACATTACACTGTACAGATTACACACACTATACACACTGTATATACACATTACACACGTAACAGATTACACACACTATACACACTGTATATACACATACACTGTACAGATTACACACACTATACACACTGTATATACACATTACACTGTACAGATTACACACACTATACACACTGTATATACACATTACACTGTACAGATTACACACACTATAACACACTGTATATACACATTACACTGTACAGATTACACACACTATACACACTGTATATACACATTACACTGTACAGATTACACACACTATACACACTGTATATACACATTACACTGTACTAGATTACACACACTATACACACTGTATATACACATTACACTGTACAGATTACACACACTATACACACTGTATATACACATTACACTGTACAGATTACACACACTATACACACTGTATAAACACACTATACACTGTAACATTACACACACTATACACACTGTATATACACATTACACTGTCAATTACATAACACACTATACACACTTAACATCAATATATACACATTCACACTGTATACACAATTACACACATGTACAGATATACACACTATACACACTGTATATTACACATTACACTGTACACTATTACACACTATACACACTGTATATACACATTACACTGTACACATTACACACACTATACACACTGTATATACACATTACACTGTACAGATTACACACACTATACACACTGTATATACACATTACACTGTACAGATTACACAACTATACACACTGTATATACACATTACACTGTACAGATTACACACACTATACACACTGTATATACACATTACACTGTACAGATTATACAACACTTATACAACACTGTAATAACACACTTACACTGTACAGATTACACACACTATACACACTGTATATACACATTACACTGTACAGATTACACACACTATACACACTGTATATACACATTACACTGTACAGATTACACACACTATACACACTGTATATACACATTACACTGTACAGATTACACACACTATACACACTGTATATACACATTACACTGTACAGATTACACACACTATACACACTGTATATACACATTACACTGTACAGATTAACACACTATACACACTGTATATACACATTACACTGTACAGATTACACACACTATACACACTGTATATACACATTACACTGTACAGATTACACACACTATACACACTGTATATACACATTACACTGTACAGATTACACACACTATACACACTGTATATACACATTACACTGTACAGATTACACACACTATACACACTGTATATACACATTACACTGTACAATTACACACACTATACACACTGTATATACACATTACACTGTACAATTACACACACTATACACACTGTATATACACATTACACTGTACACATTACACACACTATACACACTGTATATACACATTACACTGTACACATTACACACACTATACACACTGTATATACACATTACACTGTACACATTACACACACTATACACACTGTATATACACATTACACTGTACAATTACACACACTATACACACTGTATATACACATTACACTGTACAGATTACACACACTATACACACTGTATATACACATTACACTGTACAGATTACACACACTATACACACTGTATATACACATTACACTGTACAGATTACACACACTATACACACTGTATATACACATTACACTGTACAGATTACACACACTATACACACTGTATATACACATTACACTGTACAGATTACACACACTATACACACTGTATATACACATTACACTGTACAGATTACACACACTATACACACTGTATATACACATTACACTGTACAGATTACACACACTATACACACTGTATATACACATTACACTGTACAGATTACACACACTATACACACTGTATATACACATTACACTGTACAGATTACACACACTATACACACTGTATATACACATTACACTGTACAGATTACACACACTATACACACTGTATATACACATTACACTGTACAATTACACACACTATACACACTGTATATAACATTACACTGTACAATACAAATTACACACTGTACACATTACACTTACATACACACACTATACACACTGTATATACACATTACACTGTACAGATTACTACACACTATACACACTGTATATACACATTACACTGTACAGATTATACACACTATACACACTGTATATACACATTACACTGTACAGATTACACACACTATACACACTGTATATACACATTACACTGTACAGATTACACACACTATACACACTGTATATACACATTACACTGTACAGATTACACACACTATACACACTGTATATACACATTACACTGTACAGATTACACACACTATACACACTGTATATACACATTACACTGTACAGATTACACACACTATACACACTGTATATACACATTACACTGTACAGATTACACACACTATACACACTGTATATACACATTACACTGTACAGATTACACACACTATACACACTGTATATACACATTACACTGTACAGATTACACACACTATACACACTGTATATACACATTACACTGTACAGATTACACACACTATACACACTGTATATACACATTACACTGTACAGATTACACACACTATACACACTGTATATACACATTACACTGTACAGATTACACACACTATACACACTGTATATACAATTACACTTACAGATTACACACACAACACTGTATACACATTACACTAACGATTACAACACTAACAACTGTATATACACATTACACTGTACAGATTACACACACTATACACACTGTATATACACATTACACTGTACAGATTACACACACTATACACACTGTATATACACATTACACTGTACACATTACACACACTATACACACTGTATATACACATTACACTGTACAGATTACACACACTATACACACTGTATATATACATTACACTGTACAGATTACACACACTATACACACTGTATATACACATTACACTGTACAGATTACACACACTATACACACTGTATATACACATTACACTGTACAGATTATACACACTATACACACTGTATATACACATTACACTGTACAGATTACACACATATACACACTGTATATACACATTACACTGTACAGATTACACACACTATACACACTGTATATACACATTACACTGTACAGATTAACACACTATACACACTGTATATACACATTACACTGTACAGATTACACACACTATACACACTGTATATACACATTACACTGTACAGATTACACACACTATACACACTGTATATACACATTACACTGTACAGATTACACACACTATACACACTGTATATACACATTACACTGTACAGATTACACACACTATACACACTGTATATACACATTACACTGTACAGATTACACACACTATACACACTGTATATACACATTACACTGTACAGATTACACACACTATACACACTGTATATACACATTACACTGTACAGATTACACACACTATACACACTGTATATACACATTACACTGTACAGATTACACACACTATACACACTGTATATACACATTACACTGTATACATCACACTATACACACTGTAATATACACATTACACTGTAAGATTACACACACTATACACACATGTATATACACATTACACTGTACAGATTACACACACTATACACACTGTATATACACATTACACTGTATACATCACACTATACACACTGTATATACACATTACACTGTACAGATTACACACACTATACACACTGTATATACACATTACACTGTACAGATTACACACACTATACACACTGTATATACACATTACACTGTACAGATTACACACACTATACACACTGTATATACACATTACACTGTATACATCACACTATACACACTGTATATACACATTACACTGTACAGATTACACACACTATACACACTGTATACACATTACACTGTACACATTACACACACTATACACACTGTATATACACATTACACTGTACACTATACACACTGTATATACACATTACACTGTACAGATTACACACACTATACACACTGTATATACACATTACACTGTACAGATTACACACACTATACACACTGTATACACATTACACTGTACAGATTACACACACTATACACACTGTATATACACATTACACTGTACAGATTACACACACTATACACACTGTATATACACATTACACTGTACAGATTACACACACTATACACACTGTATATACACATTACACTGTACAGATTACACACACACTATACACACTGTATACACATTACACACACTATACACACTATATACACTGTATATATACATTACACTGTACACATTACACACACTATATACACTATATACACTATACACATTACACTGTGGTGCTCGGCGGCTCCTCCTCTTCCTCTTCATCAGTCGGATTCACATTTGCCAACTCAACATCAGCGATTTGCCAGCTGGAGGCCACGCCCCTCCCGGTCAGGTGACCAGAACCACATGACCTTATTTCCTGTGATCCGCCGGCCGCCATCTTTGTTGTGGTCACCTCTTAATATCTCTCGAGTTATTACATCTCATAAGATCTGAATATGATCAGTTTACAATGGAATATTCTGGCGCTCGGTTCCTCATGATAAGGCTGTCATGTAAAGCGATCTTCATTGAACAATATTTGCCCTAATAAATCATGGCGGCCCAGATGACTCCTCCCTCCTCCGCTTCTGATTGGTCGTCAGAAGACGTCGCGCGTTGATTAGTCAGATAGTGTCCGCCTGTGATTGGTCCCCTGTGATCAGGCAGTCTCCGGGCAACCCCGGGGGCCTGTGTGAGGTGACGCCGCCTGTGATTGGTCCCCTGTGATCAGGCAGTCTCTGGGCAGCCCCGGGGGCCTGTGTGAGGTGACGCCGCTCGGTCTCTGCTGTTTCCGGTCCCAGTTTGTTGGAGCAGCTGCCGTCATGTTGGACATATTCGCATCCATCCCGACCCAGATGGTGAGCGGGGACCTGTGTGTACGGGAGCTGTGTGTGTGGTGGTGTGTGTGTGTGTGTGTGTGTGAGAGAGAGAGAGCCGGTGTACCGGGGCCTGTGTATATATGTGTATATATGTATGTGTGTGTGTATATATATGTGTGTGTGTGTAGTATATATTGTGTGTGTGTATGTGTATGTGTGTGTGTATGTATATATGTGTGTATGTATATTATGTGTGTGTGTATGTATATATTGTGTGTGTGTGTATATATATGTGTGTGTGTATGTATATATGTGTGTATATATGTGTGTGTGTATATATATGTGTGTATGTATATATGTGTATATTGTGTGTGTGTGTATGTATATAGTGTGTGTGTATGTATATATGTGTGTGTGTATGTATATATGTGTGTGTGTATATATATGTGTGTGAATGTGTGTTATATATGTGTGTTGTATTGTGTGTGTGTATGTATATATGTGTGTATGTATATATGTGTGTTGTGTATATATATGTGTGTGTGTGTATTATATATGTGTGTGTGTTGTATGTATATATGTGTGTATGTATATATATGTGTGTGTATGTATATATGTGTGTATGTATATATGTGTGTGTGTATGTATATATGTGTGTGTGTGTATATATATGTGTGTGTGTATGTGTGTATGTATGTATGTATATGTGGTGTGTGTATGTATGTGTGTGTGTGTATGTATGTGTGTGTGTGTATGTATATGTGTGTGTGTTATGTATATGTGTGTGTGTGTAATGCTATGTGTGTGTGTGTATATACTATGTTGTGTGTGTGTATGTATATGTGTGTGTATGTATGTCATGTGTGTGTGTATGTATAATATGTGTGTGTGTGTGTTGTGTTGTATTATATTGTGTGTGTGTGTTGTATATACATATGTGTGTGTGTGTATGTATATATGTGTGTATGTATATGTGTGTGTTTATGTCTATAATGTATGTGTGATATGTGTGTGTGTGCGGGAGCCGGTTTTCCGGGGCCTGTGTGTCAGTCACATTCTGCAGTGAGGGCGAGTCTCCGCCACACGGCGGATAGGCTGCTGCGGGTCAGGGGCAGCTGATAGGCTGCAGCGGGTCAGGGGCAGCTGATGAGCTGCAGCGGGTCAGGGTCAGCTGATGGGCCGCAGCGGGTCAGGGGCAGCTTGGTAGACAGTAGAGATCAGCAGCAGATTGTAGGAGGCAGATTTACGTTTTGCAGATTTTGACCTTTCTTCATGTATTTAGTATAGAATGTGTTCAGGTTATGGAAAAATAAACTCTTTGCATAGCTTTCCTGCCTGTCTTTTGTCTCAGATGATAGAAGTCCCCTGTACCTGATATCATGCCGGGCGATGTACCCCCCCCCCCCCCCCCCTCCCCTGTTTAGCTGCCCCTCCTATGTAATCTGCAGCACATCTCCACTTACTTTACTTTTTGTATTCGCAGGACTATAAAGGTCAAAAACTTGCTGAACAGATATTTCAAGGAATTATTCTATTTTCTGCAGTAAGTATTATTTCTCCACTGTTAATCTGTCAGGTGGTTTTCTAGTACAATACTAATGGTATTTTTAAATACAGCTTAAGTAGCTCTTTCAGGATCAGTAACTTTTATTTCTGTATCTTCTCCTGTTATCTTGTTGTAAAGCTCCAGTGTCACGTGCTTCCCCGGGAGAGGGAAGCAGTGAATATTATTACATGTCTTGTATCTGGGTGGAGTTCAGAGGTCGCTCTACAGAATTCACATCAGGTACACGTTTCCTGGGTGGGTTTGTCTACATACTGTACACTCTCTACACACGTCCCCCATATATATGGACCCTCTCTGCATTGCAGAGTCTGTAGTGACCGTATTAGACCCTAACAACCTTTCCCCCTTGACTAGTGACTTCAGCTTCTCCATCCCCTTAATGATGTGAAATATTGGCTGTGCAGGACCCATCTCCTAAGCACAGGGGCTGATCTGCAGTTTTGTGCAGCAGTCACTACACTGAATGCACTTTGCTATTGAGCTGTGTTCGATGTGCACATCCCCCAGTGTTGATGCTGTTGACCTGTCATATCAGTTCTAGATACCTGGATAAACCCCTTCAAATGTAATCTCTCTGCAGGTTTTTGCTATACAATCTGAGGACCGCATGCTGTCAGATTTCAGTGATGCGTCTCATCAAGCTCTCTGTTGCTGTTTATGTATAATTATTCTTTTAGCACCAGGAGATTATCATTGCTAGGATTACTGAAGCATGTGCTTGGTAGTCTGACACACCCCCAGCTATGATTAGCATATTATTGTCTGTAGACATTGTATACCAAGCCTGGTGTGCAGTTCTCTCACCTCTGCATCAGCAGGTATATGACTATTGTATTTTAACTTTAGGTTTTGCATAGCCAAACTATGCATAAATCAATAGTGAAGGAGGATATAATAATAAAATGTATTCATTTTATATAGCGCTATTAATTCCATAGCACTTTACAAGAAACCTGTTATATGTTATTAGAGAAGTCTGAATCCTCTCCCTCTTATCATCCACTTCTTCCACTCCCTTATCATACACTCTGAACTAACTACAGTTCACTGTGGTCTCATATGACACAGCCCATTATACTCTATGGGGGGGGGGAGGAGTGGGGAGCAGGGACCACCAGCTCAGAGTGGATTGTAGATCAGAGATAGGATATAGGGCAGATTAACGACAGATGTGATGTTATTCCTCCTATACACACAGAATGGCTTATTCTGGAAGATTCTTGAAGTGTCGTTACCTTATAAATCCCCTCTTTTTAATTATCTTCCAGGTGATCGGCTTCATCTATGGATATGTGATTGAGCAGTTTGGCTGGACGGTGTACATAGTCATTGCCGGCTTTGCTGTGTCTTGCTTGGTATGTCACCTTAATGTTTAGTAGTTTCAAGAACAGAATATTTGTTTTGCTTCTGTTCTGATGATCGGATATTGGTGGTGATCAGGGGACACATGGACATGTCTGCTGTGGTGATCTTTGCACATTTTGTTGCAGTTAGGCCCCTTTCACATCAGCGTTTTGCGCTGATCGCAGCCGCTGCGGTGAACAAACCGCAACTGCCGCAATTACCGCATAACGGCGGCACTTCCGGTTCAATTGCGGCAAGCCCCATACAATGTCTATGGGGCTTGCGGTAAGTGTGCGGTATCGGCACTTGTGGCAGGTGCGGCCGCGAAAAAAACGTGGCATATCGCAGTTTTTCTGATCATCATAATGGGAGACCCAGACAATGGGGTTTAGGGCACTGCCCTCCGGAGGCCACACTAGGTACTACAAGAACTGTAGACACCGCCCCCTCCGCTTATAAACCCCTACCGCAGGGAACATCCTCAGTTTTAAACTTAGTGTGCTCGGAGGTACCACACGCTTTGCTTGCACTTCATTGCATTCTCACAGCTTACGTGATGGCGTATGAAGACAAGGTAAAGAAGGTCCCAGTCAGGGACCTCCGGCAGTCTCCCTGTTAACCTTCGGGGAACACGCAGGTCGAGGTACCGGAGGGCCTAGTGCCTGGACACACTGTGTCTCCCGGTACGCTGCTGTGCTCCTTCCCATCCCCCCGGGGGGCTCTGAGAAGTGGGAGATAGGAGCCTTGCACAGCTCCGCTCCGTCCGAGGCCTCCCTAAATGGTGCTTACAGACCGGACTGGAGTCAGCTCTGTCCGAGGCCTCCCTAAATGGTGCTTACAGACCGGACTAGAGCCAGCCCAGTCCGAGGCCTCCCTAAATGGTGCTTACAGACCGGACTGGTGCTGAACCCCCGTCCGAGGCCTCCCATGATATGGTGCTTACAGACCGGACAGGCACTGAGATACCCCGGTGTCTCCGGTGTGCCTGGGGGTAGTGTCTGACACTGAAGTGTTCATGACACTCAGACCGCGCGTTGCCTTAGGGTCCGCGGTTCTGGCGGTGTACCCTGTGCTGGGGTCACCCTGGCTGACCGCCCTGTGTGACACAGGGGCTGCGGCTGTGGGCTTCAGACTTTGTCTGTGAGCCTGGGTATTTATGTTTAATGCCTCCCGCGCTGCGGGCTCCGGCGCTTACATTACTGTAATGGCGGCCGGGAGAGATGTGGAGCGGCCCATGTGACCTGGATGGGCGTGTGTGTGTGCTTCCCGCGTGTTTCGGCTCCGCCTTCTGTTTCTACAGCGGCGGCCATCTTTTCCCCTCACTTTCCTGCTGGGATCGTTGGAGACTGCTCTGCTGCACTCCAGGGGAGACCAGGTCTTCTTTCCTCGCGGAGGCCACACACACACCGCTCCCTTCACCACCGCTGTGCAGCGGTCTGTAAGCCACCGGTTTCCGGTGTATTTTCTCCTGTTTGATATCCCCCTACCGTGGGTATGTCCTCAGGGAAGAAAGGCGCTGCTAAGGCGGCCAGTACCACCCCTGTCTGCGCTACATGCAAAGGGACATTGGTGGAGGGGTCCTGCAATAATTGCGGACGTCCAGACGCCCGGACTGTCACTGCTGAGTCAGCAGCTCCGGTGCTATACCCTGAGATTCAGGTGATCCCAGGGCCATGGGAAAAACAAAGCGAGATTAATGCTTCTCTGTTGTCCCAATTGTCCTCCATGTCGCAATCCCTGGAGGCACTAACAAGGAGACTGGATGCTCCAGCTACTCCTTCAAGCTACCCCCGGGTGTCTCCATCTTCCACCGTGAGACCCCTTAAGCGGGCTCGCCGTGATGATTCACCCGAGCTCCAGATCCTCTCTGAGGAGGAGCGTCACTCTGATGGTGACGAGGATGATGGGGGTTCAACCCTCGGGTCGGTGTCTGAACCAGCTGAAGGGGTGGAGGATCTGGTGTCTTCCATCAACGAGACTTTACGTCTCGGGTTACCCCCTCAGGAGACAACCGTTCACCCGAAGGAGGTCTATCAGTGGTTACAACCTGAAGCTAGACCATGTGGTGCCTTTTTGGACCACACTAACTTTGAAAGGGTGGTTAGAGCTCCCAGGGTACACCCTGGACGGCGTTATGTCCGCAAATCCAAGGACAACCGCTTTCCCTTTCCTCAGGAGGTGCTTCAGGAGTGGTCGCAGTCCCCGAAAGTGGACGCTTCCATGACCAGGATTGCTGCACGCTCCCTATTCTCTGCCTCTGATAGCTCCTCACTGAAGGATGCGACAGACAGACAGGTCGAACAACTCGCCAAGTCGTCTTATGAGGCTGTGGGGGCGTCATTTGCCCCGAGTTTTGCTGCGGTCTGGACTCTGCAGGCGATCACATCCTGTCTGGATGGGATTGCTGACCTAGCAGGTTTCAACTCTGAAGTCATGGCACTTACAGAGAGGGCAAAAGCCTATGCAGATTATGCCAGGACGGCGTCCCTGGAGACTGCCACTCGCTCAGCTGTGGCTTCGGCCAATGCGATAGCGATCCGCAGATTGTTGTGGCTACGTCTATGGGACTCAGATGCCACGTCAAAAAAGATTCTACAGAATCTTCCTTTCTCTGGTGACAGACTGTTTGGTGCCGAGCTGGACAAGTTGATCAAAGACTCTACGGAGTCCAAGATTCCACAGAACAGACCTAAGCCTAGGTATACTGTGAAAAGGAACCCTAAACAGTGGTCCTTTCGTCCCAGCTCACAGCCGTCAGCGTCTTCCGCCCGTGCGGACCGTGGGGCCAAACCCTCTCAGCAGTGGCGTCCCAAGAGTCGCCAGAAGAAGTCGGCAGGTACAACAGCTGCCGCTCCCAAACCCACCTCCGCATGACTCGCTCTCTCTTCCTGCCTCCCCACAGGTTGGGGGTCGCCTGTCTCAATTTCAAGACAAATGGCGACTCCACATCCAAGATCAGTGGGTTCGAGACGTAGTCTCCAGAGGATACAGGATAGAGCTGTCATCACATCCCACACACCGATTCCATCGGTCTGTCCCATCTCCAGAAAAGGCTCAGGCTTTTTATCTGGTGTTGGAGGGACTCCGCAGAGACGGAGTGGTGGTCCCAGTGCCCACTGGGGAGAGGTTCAGGGGTTTCTACTCCAACCTCTTTATCGTCCTGAAGAAGGACGGCTCCTTCCGCCCGGTTCTGGACCTCAAGCTGTTCAACCGCCATGTGTTGGTTCGGAAGTTCCGCATGGAATCCCTGCGCTCCGTGATCGCGGCTGTGTCGCAGGGCGACTTCCTGGCGTCCATAGACCATTGCACCGTCTCATCAACGATGGTTGAGATCCGCGGTGGGGGAGGAGCACTTCCAATTCGTGGCGCTGCCTTTCGGGTTGGCCTCGGCTCCCCGGGTGTTCACGAAAGTGATGGCATCGATGATGGCCTTACTGCATGCGCAGGGACACGCCGTCATTCCTTATTTGGACGACCTGCTGGTCAGAGCGCCATCGGAACACCTGTGTCAGCGGAGCCTGCAGGCGACCATGCAGTCTCTAGAGCAGTTCGGGTGGCTTCTCAACATCCAGAAGTCCACCCTGGTTCCAACCCAGTCACTGACCTATCTGGGCATGGACTTCCACACGGACTCTGCTCTAGTGTCCCTACCACGAGCCAAACAACTGGCCATCCAGTCAGGAGTACGCGAGCTACTCGAATCTCCTCATTCATCCCTACGGGTTTTGATGAAGCTGGTGGGACGCATGGTGGCAGCAATAGAGGCGGTGCCCTTCGCACAGTTTCGCCTCCGTCCTCTGCAACTGGAAATCCTCCAGAGGTGGGACAAGAGAACGTCCTCTCTGAATCAGCTGGTGGTCCTCTCCCAGCCGACCAGGGATGCTCTGCAGTGGTGGCTTCAGCCGAGTCACTTGTCAAAGGGACGATCCTTCCTGAAGCCATCGTGGTTAGTGGTGACCACCGACGCCAGCCTGAAGGGCTGGGGCGCGGTGTTCTTACACCACAGAGCTCAAGGTCTCTGGACACGTTCAGAGACAACGTTGCAGATCAACGTTCTGGAGCTCAGGGCGGTCTATCTGGCACTCCTGGCCTTTCGGGTGTTCCTATCCGGACAACCGATTCGAGTTCAGTCCGACAATGCGACGACTGTCGCCTATATAAATCACCAAGGAGGAACCAGGAGTGCACAGGCTCTAGCGGAAGTCCACCGCATTCTATCATGGGTGGAAGCCAACAACTGCTTGATTTCCGCAGTCTACATCCCAGGTGTCGAGAATTGGGAGGCAGACTATCTGAGCCGACAGGGGATGGACGCCGGAGAATGGTCTCTCCATCCGGACGTCTTCCGGGACATCTGCATCAGATGGGGGACCCCGGATGTGGATCTGATGGCCTCCCGGCTGAATCATCAGGTGCCACAATACATGGCGAGATCGTGGGACCCTCAGTCTCTGGGGGCAGATGCTCTAGTCCTGAGTTGGTCAGATTTTCACCTGCCATATGTTTTCCCGCCCCTGGCACTGATGTCCAAGGTCCTGTTGAAAATCAAAACAGAATGTCACACAGCCATTCTAGTGGCTCCGGATTGGCCGAGGAGGTCCTGGTATCCGGATCTGTGGCAACTGTCCGGCGGACGCCGGTGGGCTCTTCCAGACCGCGCAGATCTTCTCGCGCAGGGCCCCTTCTTCCGCCCCAATTCCAGGGCCCTCAGATTGACTGCATGGCTCTTGAGGCCTGGCTCTTAACATCCAGGGGTTTCTCTCCTGCGGTGGTTTCCACCATGAACAGAGCTAGAAGGCCCACGTCGCGGAAGATTTACCACAGAACGTGGAAAGTCTTTTTCGCCTGGTGCTCCTCTGGGGGACACGTACCTTGGCCTTTGTCCATTCCGACCCTATTGGCTTTTTTGCAGTCAGGTTTGGAGTTGGGCCTTTCCCTCAGTTCTCTGAAGGGTCAGGTATCAGCGCTGTCTGTATTGTTCGACAGGCACTTGGCGCTCCTCCCAAAGGTTCGTCAATTTCTCCAAGGGGTGTCTCGAGTGGTTCCGCCGTATAGGCGACCTCTGGACCCTTGGGATCTCAACATGGTCTTGGCGGCTTTGCAGAAACCACCTTTTGAGCCATTGAGAGAAGTCTCTCTCTCTTATTTGTCACAGAAAGTGGTCTTTCTGGTGGCGATTACGTCCCTGAGGCGGGTCTCTGAACTGGCGGCACTATCGTGCAAGTCACCCTTTCTGGTGGTTCACCAAGACAAGGTGGTGTTGCGCCCGCGGGCGGAATTCCTGCCAAAAGTGGTCTCCACTTTTCACTTGAACCAGGAGATTGTGCTCCCATCATTTTGTCCCGCTCCTGTTCATCAGATTGAGCGCGACCTCCACACTCTGGACCTCGTACGGGCTGTACGCATTTATGTGTCCAGAACTGCCTCCTTCCGGAGTTCGGACTCCTTGTTCGTACTGACGGCGGGTCGCTGTAAGGGGTCAGCGGCGTCAAAATCAACCTTGGCCAGATGGATCAAGGCGCCCATTCAAGAGGCTTACCGTTCTTCTGGTTTGCCTCTTCCGGTAGGCTTGAAGGCACACTCGACACGGGCTGTCGGTGCCTCCTGGGCCTTGCGACATCGCGCCTCTGCTCTGCAGGTGTGTCAGGCGGCCACTTGGTCTAGCCTGCACACCTTTTCTAAGCACTATATGGTGCATGCCCATGCCTCTGCGGATGCAAGTTTGGGCAGGCGGGTCCTCCAGGCGGCGGTTGCCCACCTTTGAAAGGGGACCGTGTATGCAAACGTCATTTGAGGAACTTTTTCCCGCCCTGGGGTATTGCTTTAGGACATCCCCATTGTCTGGGTCTCCCATTATGATGATCAGAAAAAAGAGAATTTTGTTTACGTACCGTAAATTCTTTTTTCTTGAATCATCAATGGGAGACCCAGCACCCACCCAGTGTTCCGTTGTATGTTACGGTTGATCTGTCCCCTGTTGGGGCAGTTTATCCGGGTTGTTGAACCGTCTGTTCACGGTGTCTTCCCGAGGTTTCGGGTGTGGTTTTTCTGTTGTCTCCTCGCAGCTTATGGACCAAACTGAGGATGTTCCCTGCGGTAGGGGTTTATAAGCGGAGGGGGCGGTGTCTACAGTTCTTGTAGTACCTAGTGTGGCCTCCGGAGGGCAGTGCCCTAAACCCCATTGTCTGGGTCTCCCATTGATGATTCAAGAAAAAAGAATTTACGGTACGTAAACAAAATTCTCTTTTTTTTGCGGCCGCACCTGCTGCAAGTGCTGAAACCGCACTTGCCGCACACTTACCGCAAGCCCCATAGACATTGTATGGGGATTGCCATAAGTGTGCCTCGGCCGTTATGCGGTAATCGCGGCAGTTGCGTTTTTTTCACCGCAACTGCCACGATCAGCGCAAAACGCTGATGTGAAAGTTAAGTTTTCTGTGCACAACCCCGCTCCATCCACTGATTGGCAGCTTTCTGTATACACTGTATATAGGCAGAAATCTGATTAACAAAACCAGATTTGGCATTATAACTTGTATGCTACCTTCCCCTGCAGATATCTATCCTAGGGACGGTGCAACAGCAAGTCATACTCACATAATATATTGAACAAAAAAAGAAGTTAAGTACCATGCGGTAAATTTCAGCTTTTTTTTATTCTAGAAGCTCTGGTTATTCAGCTAATTTTTATGGATAAAAACTTGTTTTTCTGTCTTGAATCACCCTCTCCATATTTATGCTTCTAGAATAAAAAAGCTGAAATTTACAGCATGGTACTTAACTTCTTTTTTTGTTCAGTAGGCAGAAATCTGCCAATAAGTGGTGTGGGTGGAGTTATACAGCACTCATGAATCTGGAGGACAACTAGGTTTACTAGTCCTCTGATGCTAAAATAGTCACTTTATCAGAACTCCAGCAATCAGCCCAGTAAGTGACATATCACTGGCATCAAAATTCTATGTTATGCTGCTCTCAGATTAGGAGGCAAAACTCAGTGACAGATTCCCTTTGAATTGATTGGCATGTATTGTTGTCAGATCTGGTACTTTAATACCCAGCAGATCTAACGTCTGGATAATCTGCTTTGTAGCAGCTCCTAAGTATTTGCTGTAAAAGTTTTTTATTTATTTTTTTAGATCCATTTATATCTTCAGCCTTCTATATTTAGACCCCATCAGAGCTCATCTCTGCACATATCTATACTCTTTCCTACCATGGATTCATCTTTGGCATCAATTTTGCCTTGGTTAGTAGTGATGAGTAGGCACTGCCCTGTGCGGGTTCTCTGTACTCAAAGCTCATGTACAGAGTATAATGGGAGTCAATGAGGAACATGGGCATCTTTCTCATTGACTTCCATTATACTCGGGTTGCATTATAAGTACTGAGCACCTGAATTAGCACTTCATTAGCTTTTTACTTCTGACAACTCAGGAATACATATATACATGTGTGTAATTGTTTAACATAACGAATGACACCCACTGCAGATGTCCTCCTTGTATTACAGCTGACTCTTCCTCCGTGGCCGGTGTATCGCCGCCATCCATTAAAATGGCTGCCGGTGCAGGACTCCGGTACAGATGACAAGAAACAGCAAGACAAGAAGTCCAAGAAGCATAAATAACTGTCTCCCCTCCCCAAGGACATGACCAATGCGGAGGACCATCATGGAGAACGGACTAGAACTTATTTGTTTTCTGCTAAGCAGAACATTGTGGTGTCAGGGTTTGTGTTCCAGGTATTGTCCAATAAAGAGGCTGCGCTGTTACTTGTATTACATGTCAATCCCTCTGTCCAGTTACATTTCTTGTGCTTTGGTTTATTTACTGCTGTTTTCCATATAAATCTGATTATTAAAGCTATTCTGAGCTGCCAGCTTTCATTTCGGGCTTAACTTTGGCGAGTGTAGATTTTATCCCATATATCATTTTTGTCTTTTTTTTAGGATAGTGAGATGTGATTCTTTCCTGTGTGATTCTCTATTAGAGGGGTTTTCCAGTGTCGGAACAAAACAGTGTAAAAAAACTAATGCTCTAACATTCAAGGGCATTCATGAAAGATTTCCGCTGACCCACGTCTATTTATCACAGGATGCTGAAACTGCACAGTGTAATGATTCTAGTCTGTATAGGTTACCTGCCAGTTTGTAACTCTGAACTGATAATGGTCTTTGTTTTCCAGGTGCTGAAGTGGTTTGAGGTGGTGATCGACCCAGTAGATACAGAGCTGTCATCATGTTCCTTTACTTGAGCGGCCGCACAACAAGGGAGACATTTAATGAGATGAAAGAGATTTATGGTGATGATTCCCATCATATGATGCAGTCAAGAACCAGCATTGTGATTACAAATGTGGTGGAAACAACCTCAGTCCGCTATTGATGAACACCACTTTCAAGCAAAGGAACTTGATGACTGCTCTGTATCCACTGGATCCATTATCACCTCACACCACTTCAGCACCTGTAAAAGAAAGATCGTTATTAGTTCAGTGTTGAAAATTGGCACGTTACCTATAGAGATGGATATCATTACACATGTGCAGTTTTGATGTCCTGTCATAAATAGAAGCAGGTCAAGGGAAATCTTCAATGAACGCCCCCCATATGTCGCCTGTTCTTTGGATGAGGCGTTTGGCATCCCGCTGATTCTCCTCAGCTGCAGGATTTGCAAGTAAGGGCAGAGATACTGTCGCATGATTCTCCCAGCCCGGCCCCTGCCTCTCTGAATGGGTGCGTGGAACTCCATAGAAACACAATTAGCTCCATGCTCCCATTTGGAGAGCCCATGGCTGGGCGAGTCATGGAAGATGCACGCAAGTAGCTTGCATAAGTGTGTCTCTGACCTAAGGCTGAGTTCACACGTCCAGCAGTCATCATTAAATAGATCCAGCTGAAACTGTTTGCAAAAAAAAAAAAAAAAAAGCGCAGAAAACTTTTTGTCTGATTTTACAAAGCTGATTTGAGCTGGATCTGTGTTTTTTTTTTTTTTAACATGGAAGTTTATGGAAAACTGATCCCTTCAACAGTCTGTTTCAAATGGAATTTTTTGGCCAATGGACGATTACTGGACGTGAACCTTAAGGTACCATCACACGTGGCAATATTGCTTGCAATTTCACTGGCAATTTGCTGCTTGCAGTGAAATCATGGACACATTGTTTCTATTTTGTTGCTGTGTACAAATGTAACAATGTGTTCATGATTTCACTGCAACCAGTAAATTGCCAGTGAAATTGCAAGCAATATTGCCGCGTGTGATGGTACCTTAAGAGGAGACTGGATAGTGTCGCTCCAGTCACAATCTATGACGCGGTGACAGCAGAGCGCTGTACATTTAAGGGTATGGGACCCCTTGGCATGAAAAAGCGATAATTTCTTTGCATGCAGTAATGTTTGTGTCTCAGGCTGATTATACACATCTGTGAAACCCGGATCACACATTATCATCTGTACACGGACCCTTCGTTTCGGCATTAACCCTTCACAGGCTTTTCTCCGATGACGTAAGGAACTTCACACAAACTCTAAAATAATATATAAAAGATTCTATATGATGATGGGACTCTCGCTGACCCCAGACAATCACACAGCGGGTTACAATCATTTAATGTTCTAAAACAAATAGAAAATTAAAGTTTTACAAAGGAGAAAATGTTTCCTCTTCTACAGTAAAGACAATGAAGATCAGTCGCACACAGGAGTCAGCTCACACTTCATCACTTGTAAAACTCTGTAGAAAATACGACAATATTAAAATATATCGTCATTATATTCCCTCAACAGAAGGAGGAAATTAGCGAGAAACCGTGTAACGAGGTCCGGTCTGAAGAATCGACCGAGCAGAAATAACTCAAAACTTTGAATTCTCCTCCAGGAACTTGAGCTGTTGAACCTTCAGGTTGTATCTGCTGAACTTCTCCCCCAGGAGCTTCTGTAACTGGAGCTGAAAACACAAAAGACCAGCTTTCATCATTACTAAGTAATCTGTGAACTGGAATTCTTCAAATGTTACGGGTAAAACTGACGGCTCTAAACAGCGTCACGTGTGGCGATATCGCTGACTATATCGCTGTAACATCACAGGTTTTGTGACGTTGCAGCGATGTCGCTACGTAAGATATGCCGCAGCGACCAGATCGCTGCGGAATGGCCAGGACCATTTTTCGGTCGCTGGTCTCCCGCTGTCACGCATACATCGGCATGTGTGACAGGGGCAACAACCAGCAATCCCCAGTCTCCACACGAGACCCTGAACGACTCTCGGCGCAGCACTGGGTGATCGCTGGTGAGTCTGCCTGTCTGGCAGCTCGCCAGCGATCACATACCGATGTTGTTCGCTGGAACATCGGTATGTGTAACCCGGCCTTTACATTGAATCTGTCAGCAGATTTTTGCTATAGCAGAATGAGAAATTGTCAGCATGATGTAAGGGCAGCGAGCCTGATTCCTGAGATTGAACACTTACTGGACTGCAGGGCAAGTTTTTATAAAATCCCTGTTTTCTCTGTGGTATATAACCCCGCCCACACCACTGATTGGCAGCTTTCTGTGTATAACCCACCCACACCACTGATTGGCAGCTTTCTGTGTATAACCCTGTCCACACCACTGATTGGCAGCTTTCTGTGTATAACCCTGTCCACACCATTGATTGGCAGCTTTCTCTATAATCCCACCCTCACATGATTGCAGCTTTCTCTATAATCCCACCCTCACCACTGATTGGCAGCTTTCTCTATAATCCCACCCTCACCACTGATTGGCAGCTCCATGTGCATCATTAGCAAGATGCCAATCTGTACTGGAGGCGGGTTACACAGATTAGCTGGACTGTCTTGCACACAACACCTAGTCCTAAATGATAAGATCCTGCCAATAAAACACTTTGTACTGAAACTACAGCAAGGTTCTGAACAAGTGACATCTCTGGAAGCTCTCTGTCTGCCTCTACAATATGCTGCTTTCAGATTAATAGCAAAAACCTGCTGACAGATTCCCTTTAATAAATAATTTGCCAGGAAATTACATTTCTTCTATGACTCCTTTTGGGAAGGTAGTTGATGACCGGGTGTTAACAATCCACTGTCAAGAGTTTAACACCACATTGGGTTTCTCTTGTTCTGAAAGATTTGGTAACAATATAGGGTTCACGTTCTCTCACCTCTTTCAGATAATCGTCCTCCTCCTCATCCATAATGTCGTACACTTCCTCCAGGAACGTTCACTCCCAGTCCCTGCACAATCTCAGTCCTCAACACTTCAATCATTCTACGGAATTTTTCTTGGACGGTTAAATTATCTAAGAAAAAAACAGAAAAATGTCAAAGAATTGTCCATCGGAATCGTGGTAAATTTAGTTTGATTTTACCCAATAAAACGCTACAAATCTGGAACTGATTCAATTAAAGGGGTTTGTTTGTCCATCTTTAATATTTTCAAAAACAGCGCAACGTTCTGTAATATGTCGATCCTCCCCCACAACCGCCGGATCCACACTGGCTCCTCCTCCACAACTGCTGGGTCCCCCGCAGGCTCCTCCACAACCGACGGGTGTGCCTCTGGCTCCTCCTCTACAACTGCCGGGTTGCCCATTGGCTCCTCCTCCACAACTGCTGGGTTGCCCATTGGCTCCTCCTCCATAACTGGTGGGTCCTCCAGTGGCTCCCCCTCTACAACTGCTGGGTCCCTTACTGGCTCCTCCTCCACAACTGCCAGGTTCTCCACTGGCTCCCCCCTCTACAACGCCGGGTCTCCCTACTGGCTCCTCCATCACAACTGCAGGTCCCTTACAGGCTCCTCAACAACCGCCGGGTCCCCACTGGCTCCTCCTCCACAACTGCTGGTCCCCCCAGGCTCCTCCACAACGACGGTGTGCCTCTGGCTCCTCTAGAACTACCAGGTTGCCTACTGGCTCCCCTCTACAACTGCTGGGTCCCTTACTGGCTCTCCTCCACAACTGCGGGTTCTCCACTGGCTCCCCCTCTACAACTGCCGGGTCCCCCACTGGCTCCTCCACTACAACTGCTGGGTCCCTCACAGGCTCCTCCACAACCGCCGGGTCCCTTACTGGTTCCTCCTCCACAACTCATGGGTCTCCCACTGGCTCCTCCTCCACAACTCATGGGTCTCCCACTGGCTCCTCTTCCACAGCTGCTGAGTCCCCAACTAGCTCCTTAACTCCTCCGCAACCGCCGGGTTCCCTACCGACTCCTCCACAACTGTCAGGTTCCCTACCGACTCCTCTCTCCACAACAGCCAGGTCCCTTACTGGCTTCTCCTCCACTCGTTCACCTGTAGGGGTTGTGTGAGACACAACTACTGAATTGGCATAATAATGGCTGCAGCAGCCCCAATACCATAGGATTGCAGACAATGGGCAAGAAGGGTTAGAACCACGAAGCCTTGTAAGGCTGGCTTCACACTGCAGTTTTTCACTGATCAGTGTCCATCAGTGTTTGTGTGCCAATACCAGGGGAGGAACTTGCAAGAGAAAAACTATAATTGAAAGATTGACCTGTTCTGAGTTTTGGAGACTCTCCTGGTTTTGGCACCAAACACTGATGGACACTGATCAGTGAAAAAACTGCAGTGTGAAGCCAGACTAAGAAGATGGAAGCAGGATCCTGGGAAAGTGATTTATTCGATGCATTTCGGAGAGGATAATCCATCAGGAAGGAATGCCCACTCCGAAACGTGTGGAATAAATCACTTTCCAGGACCCTGCTTCCATCTTCTTACAAGGTAGCATGGTATTAACCCTTCTCACCCCATTGTCTGCAGTCCTTCATACAAGGCAGCGCTGTGGCTCCCATCCCGCGGGTCTCCTCCTTGGCGACTTGTTACCATGAATCAGACACTTGTCCCCACCTGGTGTGAAGTCTTGTAAGCAGATCTCTTCTTGCTCCTCCGATTTCCTTCCGTGTAACATTAATGTGTCTCTGTATCGCTTGTTTATCCTGAATTCTTTAGGGGCGGCCGGTGGCACCTGAACGTTGTCTTTCTCCATGTGTAACGTTTCTGTCATTAGATTTACAAGATCCTTCATCTCTCCGGAATCCGAGTCTTTTCTATGAAGGAGAAGATTATTTTACTGTGACCAAGTCAGGATAAGACCATACCCGGATGTGCTCACATCATATTATATTTATGACATTTCTACTTGACTTGAGGCTTATTGGCCTTGAGAGTAGAAGAGTTCGGTGCCACGATGATCTCTTTTACTTTAGAGACTTGTGCCAGGTTTGGGTCCTCTGTCTCATTCCTGTATTGAAACCTCATTATGTGTTTCTTTCCTTTGGCAGTGTAGGATTTAATGTCAGTTTCTATTGCTGCAATACGCCTTAGTTCTCTCCCAGGTGTGGCTACTTTGTGATCACTCCCATGTCCTTTATATGGTCACATGATCTAGCATTTCTTGCTGGTGATTTAACTCCATTCCTGGCCTGCGGACCTGAAGTTAAGGTGCTACTCTGAATAAGCTGACCAAGCTGTCTGCTGCCTTGGATTGTGGCGGCAGGCGTGAAGTTGTTTTTTTGTTTCCCTGTGCATTTTCCCTTCCCTCTTGTTGTTATCATTGCAGTGGTTGGGACTACTGTTCCCGCCAGCCATCTTCCTATTTAGGGATACATCAGGGCCAGCGAGGGACTAGGTATTCTGCTCGGCGATGACTGAAAGAACCCATATAGGAAGGTAGGGAGATCAGGGCACAGCCACAGGTGAGAGCAGGAAGTGACCTCTTCCCCCGTTGTATTTGCCTCCCCAGTATTTCCCAGTCTGTTGTTGTATGTAATGTGACAGACACCGCTGGTATGTGAGCCACTGTCACGCATTATATCGGACGCTCCCTAGTCTGCGCAGTGACATTCGGTTCCACACATCTGTATACACAGTAGATGACATAATAGATGATGGTCACAGCTCACCTCCTCCACCTCTGTGCACAGAACAGGATTAGAAAACTCTCAATAAAAAACATTGAGTCTATAGGAGTCCAGACTGCCGCTTTCTCCACCGGAAAGTGGAGTCGTCACCACATCTCACAATACAAGCTGCAAACACTAATAATCAGACGTCTTAGACCTGATGAGACCGGGTTATTGCTTTACATTCCGTCTTGGGGTGGACGGATAAACTTTAATTGAATATTTGAGTCCAGAAAAGGAAGGGACGGAGATTGAGTTTAGCTTATGAATATTCTTTGAATTCTTCTGCTGAATTTAAACCTTTCAGAGTGGATTATAGCTCTCTGGAGATGGATTTCACAGTAAGTACACCAGGCTCATCAGGTCTAGAAGAATCGTAATTGGTCATTACTGTTCAGTTTTACTTAGTACTTACCTTTCTCTACAATCACCGTCTGACTTGTCTGTGGAGTTGGTGGAGGAGCTGAGATCACTCTCTGCATAAAGCCCCTGTGCACAATGTCGCCTTTCCTTTAAATACAAAGAAAAGGGCTTTACAAGAAACAACATGGCTGTAATCTGCTTACTCAAAAATGAGAAGGTCGTTCACTTAAAGGGAACCTGCTACATGTAGATATAGGGTTAATCTGCAGATTAATAGTGGTCTGAACCTTCTCAAAAGTGCTGTTCAATTTTTCGGTGTCGGGCAGTCGCAGTCACCTCAAGTAGGCGATTTGCATTCTTCCAGACACATTCTGACTAGACGTGCTCTGCCTCATTCACTTGTACTAAGCGAGGCCGCGCACATCTAGTCGTCATGTGCCGTATCTTTGCAAATCACATACTTCCTGGTACTGGAGGATCCTGACAGTGCGCACACATGGAGTGACTGCAGACTTGAACCTCAAACATGGACAACATCTTTAAACATGTATGGACTGAATTGTGTAAGGGTACCTTTACACGCCACTTATGCAGCGAGAAATATTGACGGCGATATGTCGCCCTGGAACCATCGCCGCCAGATTGCCTCCCAATTGCGGTGTGTAATTTGGGAATTTGGCGCCTGATTTCAGTGCACGCTCTGAAATCAGGCGATTGTGGCGAGGCGACATATCGCAGCCAAATTCCCAAATTACACGCTGCAATTAGGAGGCAATCTGGCGGCGATGGTTCCAGGGCGACATATCACCGTCAATATTTCTCGCCGCATAAGTGGCGTGTAAAGGTACCCTAAGAAAAGCAAAGATATTAGTTACATATCAACAGGATTCTGACAGTGCGCACACTGCACACAGAGTAACTGCAGACTTGTGAATCCTTACAGTGCACGCTGTTAGGATTCTCCGATGCCAGTCAGTCATGTGACCTCAAGTAGGCGATTTGCATTCGTCCGGACACATTCTGACTTGATGTGCTCGGCCTCACTTAATTCACTTGTTTTGAGCAAGGCTGCACACATCTAATCGGCACGTGACCACGTCTGCAAATCACATACTTCCTGGCACCGGAGGATCCTGACAGTGCGCACACTGCACATATAGGTCAACTGCAGACTTGAACCCCAAATCTGGACAACCCCTTTCAGCGAGTATGGACTCAAAGGGGTTGTGCATTACTTATCAACCTGTTATTATTTAGCCCAGGAATCCTGTCCTCCTGGTCCTGCACCGCTCCTCCGTACTCCGCTCTGCTCCTAGTAGAAGATCACCCTCAACATTTACAAGCAATGGAGGAGACAAAGTAGCTTAGGCAAATCAGAAACCTTCCTCATGTTATCACCTTTCCTCCATTGTGTCAGCACTCACCTGATGAAGGCTTGGCAATGACTGGCAGACAGGATTCGGTGCTTGTCCTCTATCCACAGCTGGGGCCGAGCGCGTTTTGACAGATGGTGCTGGAGAGACAAGAAAACACCGGACAGAAGCATTAATATTCAAGCATTTTTACTATAGATCCTGTTTGATGCTGAGGTGGGTGTAGAGGGGGATATTGAGGGTCTGACCACCTCCCGCTCTGCAGGGTAATTGTAATAAAGTGTCATGTATACACCTACACACACATATACACATCACTCAGGGATGATCGCTCCCTCATACATGACACCGGGGCGGCTTAGTGACTTTGTGGGTAGATTTCGGGGTCCGGGATATAAATTGATGACATATCAGCCCCAGTGATGAATGAATGGAAAACACTGCAGAAAGTATTGACGCTACATAAGTATAATAGACTCACTGAATGTGAGGTTTGTATGTCCCTAAAAAAATAATAATAATAATAATTATCTATATCAGAGGTCTCTCTCTCAGCTGGGGGTATATGGGCCACATTCTGTGTAGAGTTAAGTTCCATTCTTAGTAATCACATATTTTCTCTATGCCGGACATCTTTTGATCACTTTTGTATCATTTTTTGGTTGATTATTGTAAACGACATTCATTGCCCGGTTACTGCACCGGTTTTTATAGGTTGGGCTGTTATGGACGTGGTGATAAAAAACATGCAGTGGTTTTTTTTTTTGTTTATTTTAGTTTTTATATAAAACAGCATTTTCAGTGGTAAAAAACTGTCGCCTTCTTTTGAAATGTCTTAACATTTTATCTCTGCCTTGTAATATTGTCTTACAATTGGCACCATATAGTAATTTTCACCAACATCTTGCAGTAATTAACCTTTCCTGCTCACATTCTTGTAGTAATGTCCCCATTCTGATCCCTCCTCTTTTTGCAGTAATGTGCCCTGTTTTTCACATACATACTCTTCTCACCTGTCCTCCATACACACACTTTTCTACACACCTGTTCCCAGGAGCTGTGTTATATCCCACCTGTTCCCAGGAGCTGTGGTATATCCCACCTGTCCCCAGGAGCTGTGGAATATCCCACCTGTCCCCAGGAGCTGTGGTATATCCCACCTGTTCCCAGGAGCTGTGGTATATCCCACCTGTCCCCAGGAGCTGTGGAATATCCCACCTGTCCCCAGGAGCTGTGGTATATCCCACCTGTTCCCAGGAGATGTAGTCTATCCCACCTGTTCCCAGGAGCTGTGGTATATCCCACCTGTCCCCAGGAGCTGTGGTATATCCCACCTGTTCCCAGGAGCTGTGGTATATCCCACCTGTTCCCAGGAGCTGTGGTATTTCCCACCTGTTCCCAGGAGCTGTGGTATATCCCACCTGTTCCCAGGAGATTTGGTCTATCCCACCTGTTCCCAGGAGCTGTGGTATATCCCACCTGTCCCCAGGAGCTGTGGTATAATCCCACCTGTCCCCAGAAGCTGTGGTATATCCCACCTGTCCCCAGGAGCTGTGGTATATCCCACCTGTTCCCAGGAGCTGAGGTATATCCCACCTGTCCCCAGGAGCTGTGGTATATCCCACCTGTCCCCAGGAGCTGTGGTATATCCCACCTGTGCCCAGGAGCTGTGGTATATCCGTCCTGTTCCTGCATGGTCGGACACATCCAAGACACAGGGACACATATATAAGAATATCTCCGGAACATTTTTTTTAACATCCAATTGTGGAAGTGATTTTTATTCTAAGATCTATTCATTATAATGTAGAATTGTTTGTGGCACAAAACCTAAAGGCCGGTTTACACGTAGCGAGATCGCTAACGAGATCGCTGCTAAGTCACCGATTTTGTGACGGAGCAGCTACCTCGCCGGCGATCTCGCTGCGTGTGACACTTAGCAGCGATCAGTCCTCAGCCGGGAGATCGCTGATCTTTATTGAATGTCCTGGGCCATTTTTCGATTGGCGATCTCCCGCTGGCCAGGCTGCATCGCTGTGTGTGACAGGCAGACTTACCAGCGATCCCCATTCTGCGCCCGAGACCCTGACAGATCCCAATGACCGTCGGGTGTCGGTGCATCGCTGGGTGATCGCTGGTGAGATCTGCCTGTCTGACATCTCACCAGCAACCACGTAGCGACGCACCAGAGATCCCGACCAGGTTGGGTCGTTGTCGGCATCGCTGGTGCGTCGCTACGTGTAAACCAGCCTTTAAAGTAATAATTAAACAGCACTTTAGTTGGTGGACAGCCCCTTTAAGCTTTGTATAGGTGACCGTCCTGTACGGATCATTATTTGGCCTCCGTCCCGGCCCCGATGTCATTCACATAGACTAATCCACCATAACCCTGCAGATCAGATCTCACCAGATAATGAGATTTCTTCTTGGGATTGTTTCAATCGTCGTCTTTCTCTTGCTGATAACGGACGATGATCCTATCAACAGGAACACACAACAAACGTTATACCGGAAATAAACAAAGTATAACAATATACACAATATATCATATATATATGACCTTGTATATACATGACCCCGTACATACATGACATCATATATACATGACCCCGTACATACATGACCACATACATACATGACCCCGTACATACATGACCCCGTACATATGACCTCATACATACACGACCTCGTACATACATAACCTCATACAGTGCCTACAAGTAGTATTCAACCCCCGCAGATTTAGGTGGTTTGATAAGATGCCAATAAGTTAGAGCCTTCAAACTGCAAACGAGAGTAGGATTTATTAACAGAAGCATAAATCTTACACACCAAAAAGTTATGTTGCTCAGTTGAATTTTAATACATTTTAAACATAAAAGTGTGGGTCAATTATTATTCAACCCCTAGGTTTAATATTTTGTGGAATAACCCTTGTTTGCAATTCCAGCTAATAATGGTCTTTTATAATGGTGGGTTTACACACACCAATCATTGTATCCAATCTCTGAACCAATCTCTGGTTGCAGTGAAATCATGGACATATGGTTCCATTTTGTGGCTGTGTACAACATGGAGCAATCTGTCCATGATTTCACTGCAACCAGAGATTGGTTCAGAGATTGGATACAATGATTGGTGTGTGTAAACCCACCATAAGACCTGATCAGGCCGGCACAGGTCTCTGGAGTTATCTTGGTCCACTCCTCCATGCAGATCTTCTCCAAGTTATCTAGGTTCTTTGGGTGTCTCATGTGGACTTTAATCTTGAGCTCCTTCCACAAGTTTTCAATTGGGTTAAGGTCAGGAGACTGACTAGGCCACTCCATCACCTTGATTTTTTCCCTCTTGAACCAGGCCTTGGTTTTCTTGGCTGTGTGCTTTGGGTCGTTGTCTTGTTGGAAGATGAAATTACGACCCATCTTAAGATCCTTGATGGAGGAGCGGAGGTTCTTGGCCAAAATCTCCAGGTAGGCCGTGCTATCCATCTTCCCATGGATGCGGACCAGATGGCCAGGCCCCTTGGCTGAGAAACAGCCCCACAGCATGATGCTGCCACCACCATGCTTGACTGTAGGGATGGTATTCTTGGGGTCATATGCAGTGCCATCCAGTCTCCAAACGTCACATGTGTGGTTGGCACCAAAGATCTCGATCTTGGTCTCATCAGACCATAGAACCTTGAACCAGTCTGTCTCAGAGTCCTCCAAGTGATCATGAGCAAACTGTAGACGAGCCTTGACATGACGGTTTGAAAGTAAAGGTACCTTACGGGCTCGTCTGGAACGGAGACCATTGCGGTGGAGTACGTTACTTATGGCATTGACTGAAACCAATGTCCCCACTGTCATGAGATCTTCCCGGAGCTCCTTCCTTGTTGTCCTTGGGTTAGCCTTGACTCTTCGGACAAGCCTGGCCTCGGCACGGGAGGAAACTTTCAAAGGCTGTCCAGGCCGTGGAAGGTCAACAGTAGTTCCATAAGCCTTCCACTTCCGGATGATGCTCCCAACAGTGGAGACAGGTAGGCCCAACTCCTTGGAAAGGGTTTTGTACCCCTTGCCAGCCTTGTGACCCTCCACGATCTTGTCTCTGATGGCCTTGGAATGCTCCTTTGTCTTTCCCATGTTGACCATGTATGAGTGCTGTTCACAAGTTTGGGGAGGGTCTTAAATAGTCAGAAAAGAGATAATTAATCCACACATGTGAAGCCCATTGTTCTTTGTGCCTGAACTACTTCTTAATATTTTAGGGGGACCAAACAGAATGCTGGTGGTTTGAGGGGTTGAATAATAATTGCCCCACACTTTTATGTTTAAAATGTATTAAAATTCAACTGAGCAACATAACTTTTTGGTTTGTAAGATTTATGCTTCTGTTAATAAATCCTACTCTCGTAAGGCTCTAACTTATTTGCATCTTATCAAACCACCTAAATCTGCAGGGGGTTGAATACTACTTGTAGGCACTGTATATACATGAACTCATACATACATGACATCGTATATACATGACCTCGTACATACATGACCTCGCAGTGACATTCTGCTAAAATCAGGACTATGTGTTCATCTATAGCATGACGAGTGACATGTACCTGAGCCGGCTGAGTGCTGGGCTGTGGCCCCCCGCCCGGTCTGGTCCTCTCAGGACTGTGGAGGGATTTTGGAGCCGGTCGCTCTTGTATGGCGGGTGGAGAAGGTAGCGGTCTTGGGCAGACCGCGGGAATCTAGGAACACAAGTGCTGACACGTTAGGCACAAAAACACCGGAATCACCTGGATCGTCCCTTTCCCGAGATTAATTTTTCTTTATCCATCAAAAATATCATATTCTGTAGAGAACAATCACTGTCACCATTATGTGATCACCCCCCCCCCCCCCCCCATCCTTCTCGGGGAGACCCTGACTGCTCCATGTGATCAGCAGAACGGTCAGGACGCTCTTCTGGGCAGGTGGTCAATCATCGCCATGTGGTCATATTTGTCTCCTGCATTGTCAATGCCAGAGCAGAGTCCAATCCACTAGGCCCAAGGTATGAATTAAAAGGGTTGTCCTCTTTCATTAATCTTCTGCCCGCAGTGGATTACTTCAGTAAGGTTAAGGCCCTCCAGTGCTGGTTTGGAGAGTTGGGGTGTCTGTCCTGTGGGTGGCCATCTGATACTATTGGTAGTATGGGCGTCATGAATAGGCTGCAAGCTGTACACTGTGCACTACACGTACCTGTGCGAGTAGGGCCCTGTACAAGCCCCATCTGTGTGCATTCATAATACTGGGAAACCAACTACTCCATGAATAGTAGCTTGTGAGTAGTGATTTCATCAGTATTTGCACAAGTCCCTGCATTTATCATGGGGTCTGCGGCATCTGGCAGGGCATTATCACTGTGTCTTGATGTCACTGATCCCAGTGTTTGTCCGCAGTGATCACCCGCTATCCGCTGAGCCCAGTGTTTTGCCACAGTGATCACCCACTATCCGCTGAGCCCAGTGTTTGTCCGCAGTGATCACCCGCTATCCGCTGAGCCCAGTGTTTGTCCGCAGTGATCACCCACTATCCGCTGAGCCCAGTGTTTGGCTGCAGTGATCACCCGCTATCCGCTGAGCCCAGTGTTTTGCCACAGTGATCACCCGCTATCCGCTGAGCCTAGTGTTTGGCCGCAGTGATCACCCGCTATCCGCTGAGTCCAGTGTTTGGCTGCAGTGATCACCCGCTATCCGCTGAGTCCAGTGTTTGGCCGCAGTGATCACCCACTATCCGCTGAGCCCAGTGTTTGGCCGCAGTGATCACCCGCTATCCGCTGAGCCTAGTGTTTGGCTGCAGTGATCACCCGCTATCCGCTGAGCCTAGTGTTTTGCCACAGTGATCACCCACTATCCGCTAAGCCCAGTGTTTGGCTGCAGTGATCACCCGCTATCCGCTGAGCCCAGTGTTTTGCCACAGTGATCACCCGCTATCCGCTGAGCCTAGTGTTTTGGCCGCAGTGATCACCCGCTATCCGCTGAGTCCAGTGTTTGGCTGCAGTGATCACCCGCTATCCGCTGAGTCCAGTGTTTGGCCGCATGATCACCCACTATCCGCTGAGTCCAGTGTTTGGCTACAGTGATCACCCACTATCCGCTGAGCCCAGTGTTTGTCCGCAGTGATCACCCGCTATCCGCTGAGCCCAGTGTTTGGCTGCAGTGATCACCCGCTATCCGCTGAGCCTGGTGCTTTGGCTGCGGTGATCACCCGCTATCCGCTGAGCCCAGTGTTTTTGCCACAGTGATCACCCACTATCCGCTAAGCCCAGTGTTTGGCTGCAGTGATCACCCACTATCCGCTGAGGCCTAGTGTTTGGCTGCAGTGATCACCCGCTATCCGCTGAGCCTAGTGTTTTGCCACAGTGATCACCCACTATCCGCTAAGCCCAGTGTTTGGCTGCAGTGATCACCCGCTATCCGCTGAGCCCAGTGTTTTGCCACAGTGATCACCCGCTATCCGCTGAGCCTAGTGTTTGGCCGCAGTGATCACACCGCTATCCGCTGAGTCCAGTGTTTGGCTGCAGTGATCACCTGCTATCTGCTGAGCCCAGTGTTTGGCCACAGTGATCACCCATATCCGCTGAGCCCAGTGTTTGGCTGCAGTGATCACCCGCTATCCGCTGAGCCCAGTGTTTTGCCACAGTGATGATCACCCGCTATCCGCTGAGCCTAGTGTTTGGCCTGCAGTGATCACCCGCTATCCGCTGAGTCCAGTGTTTGGCTGCAGTGATCACCCGCTATCCGCTGAGTCCAGTGTTTGGTGCAGTGATCACCTCCTATTCGCTGAGTCCAGTGTTTTGGCTGCAGTGATCACCCGCTATCCGCTGAGCCCAGTGTTTGGCTGCAGTGATCACCCGCTATCCGCTGAGCCTAGTGTTTGGCTGCAGTGATCACCCGCTATCTGCTGAGTCCTAGTGTTGTGGCTGCAGTGATCACCCGCTATCCGCTGAGCCCAGTGTTTTGCCACAGTGATCACCCACTATCCTCTGAGCCCAGTGTTTGGCTGCAGTGATCACCCGCTATCCGCTGAGCCCAGTGTTTTGCCACAGTGATCACCCACTATCCGCTGAGCCCAGTGTTTGCCGCAGTGATCACCCGCTATCCGCTAAGCCCAGTGTTTGTCCGCAGTATCACCCGCTATCCGCTGAGTCCAGTGTTTGGCCGCAGTGATCACCCGCTATTTGCTGAGCCTAGTGTTTGGCCGCAGTGATCACCCGCTATCTGCTGATGCCAGTGTTTGGCTGCAGTGATCACCCACTATCGCTGAGTCCAGTGTTTGGCTGCAGTGATCACCTGCTATCTGCTGAGTCCAGTGTTTGGCCGCAGTGATCACCGCTATCCGCTGAGTCCAGTGTTTGGCTGCAGTGATCACCCGCTATCCGCTGAGTCCAGTGTTTGGCTGCAGTGATCACCCCTATCCGCTGAGTCCAGTGTTTGCGCAGTGATCACCCCTATATGCTGAGCCCAGTGTTTGGCTGCAGTGATCACCCGCTATCCGCTGAGCCAGTGTTTTGCCGCAGTGATCACCCCTATCCGCTGAGCCCAGTGTTTGGCTGCAGTGATCACCCGCTATCCGCTGAGCCCAGTGTTTGCCGCAGTGATCACCCGCTATCCGCTGAGTCCAGTGTTTTGCCACAGTGATCACCCACTATCCGCTGAGCCCAGTGTTTGGCTGCAGTGATCACCCGCTATCCGCTGAGCCCAGTGTTTTGCCACGGTGATCACCCACTATCCGCTGAGCCCAGTGTTTGGCTGCAGTGATCACCGCTATCCGCTGAGCCTAGTGTTTGGCCGCAGTGATCACCCGCTATCCGCTGAGCCTAGTGTTTGGCTGCAGTGATCACCCGCTATCCGCTGAGCCCAGTGTTTTGGCGCACAGTGATCACCCGCTATCCGCTGAGCCCTGTGTTTTGCCGCAGTGATCACCCGCTATCCGCTGAGCCTAGTGTTTGGCCGCAGTGATCACCCGCTATCCGCTGAGCCTAGTGTTTGGCTGCAGTGATCACCCGCTATCCGCTGAGTCCAGTGTTTGGCCCAGTGATCACCCACTATCCGCTGAGCCCAGTGTTTGGCTGCAGTGATCACCGCTATCCGCTGAGCCCAGTGTTTGGCTACAGTGATCACCCGCTATCCGCTGAGCCTAGTGTTTGGCCGCAGTGATCACCCGCTATCCGCTGAGCCTAGTGTTTGGCTGCAGTGATCACCCGCTATCCGCTGAGCCCAGTGTTTGCTGCAGTGATCACCCGCTATCCGCTGAGCCCAGTGTTTGTCCGCAGTGATCACCCGCTATCCGCTGAGCCCAATGTTTGGCTGCAGTGATCACCCGCTATCCGCTGAGCCTGGTGTTTGGCTGCAGTGATCACCTGCTATCGCTGAGCCCAGTGTTTTGCCACAGCCCTATCCGCAGCCCAGTGTTGCCGCTGTGATCACCGCATCCCTGACCAGTGTTTGGCTGCAGTGATCACCCGCTATCCGCTGAGCCTAGTGTTTGGCCGCAGTGATCACCCGCTATCTGCTGAGCCTAGTGTTGGGCTGCAGTGATCACCCGCTATCCGCTGAGCCCAGTGTTTTGCCACAGTGATCACCCACTATCCGCTGAGCCCAGTGTTTGGCTGCAGTGATCACCCGCTATCCGCTGAGCCCAGTGTTTTGCCACAGTGATCACCCCCACTATCCGCTGAGCCCAGTGTTTGTCCGCAGTGATCACCCGCTATCCGCTAAGCCCAGTGTTTGTCCGCAGTGATCACCCGCTATCCGCTGAGTCCAGTGTTTGGCCGCAGTGATCACCCGCTATTTGCTGAGCCTAGTGTTTGGCCGCAGTGATCACCCGCTATCTGCTGAGCCCAGTGTTTGGCTGCAGTGACCACCCACTATCTGCTGAGTCCAGTGTTTGGCTGCAGTGATCACCTGCTATCTGCTGAGTCCAGTGTTTGGCCGCAGTGATCACCGCTACCGCTGAGTCCAGTGTTGGCTGCAGTGATCACCACATCGCTGAGTCAGTGTTTGGCTGTAGTGATCACCCACTATCCGCTGAGTCCAGTGTTTGGCCGCAGTGATCACCCACTATATGCTGAGCCCAGTGTTTGGCTGCAGTGATCACCCGCTATCCGCTGAGCCCAGTGTTTTGCCACAGTGATCACCCGCTATTCCGCTGAGCCCAGTGTTTGGCTGCAGTGATCACCCGCTATCCGCTGAGCCCAGTGTTTGGCTGCAGTGATCACCCGCTATCCGCTGAGTCCAGTGTTTTGCCACGGTGATCACCCACTATCCGCTGGAGCCCAGTGTTTGGCTGCAGTGATCACCCGCTATCCGCTGAGCCTAGTGTTTGGGCCGCAGTGATCACCCGCTATCCGCTAGCCTAGTGTTGCTGCAGTGATCACGCTCGTGAGCCGTGTTTTGCCACAGTGATCACCCGCTATCCGCTGAGCCCTGTGTTTTGCCACAGTGATCACCCGCTATCCGCCGAGCCTAGTGTTTGGCCGCAGTGATCACCCGCTATCCGCTGAGCCTAGTGTTTGGCTGCAGTGATCACCTGCTATCCGCTGAGTCCAGTGTTTTGGCCGCAGTGATCACCGCTATCCGCTGAGCTAGTGTTGGCTGCAGTGATCACCTGCTATCCGCTGAGCCAGTGTTTGGCTACAGTGATCACCCGCTATCCGCTGAGCCCAGTGTTTGGCGCAGTGATCACCCGCTATCCGCTGAGCCTAGTGTTTGTCTGCAGTGATCACCCGCTATCCGCTGAGCCCAGTGTTTGGCTGCAGTGATCACCCGCTATCCGCTGAGCCCAGTGTTTGTCCGCAGTGATCACCCGCTATCCGCTGAGCCCAATGTTTGGCTGCAGTGATCACCCGCTATCCGCTGAGCCTGGTGTTTGGCTGCAGTGATCACCCGCTATCCGCTGAGCCAGTGTTTTGCCACAGTGATCACCCACTATCCGCTAAGCCCAGTGTTTGGCTGCAGTGATCACCCGCTATCCGCTGAGCCTAGTGTTTGGCCGCAGTGATCACCCGCTATCCGCTGAGCCTAGTGTTTGGCTGCAGTGATCACCCGCTATCCGCTGAGCCTAGTGTTTTGCCACAGTGATCACCCACTATCCGCTAAGCCCAGTGTTTGGCTGCAGTGATCACCGCTATCCGCTGAGCCCAGTGTTTTGCCACAGTGATCACCCGCTATCCGCCGAGCCTAGTGTTTGGCCGCAGTGATCACCCGCTATCCGCTGAGCCTAGTGTTTGGCTGCAGTGATCACCCGCTATCCGCTGAGCCCAGTGTTTTGCCACAGTGATCACCTGCTATCCGCTGAGTCCAGTGTTTGGCTGCAGTGATCACCCGCTATCCGCTGAGCCCAGTGTTTGGCTGCAGTGATCACCCGCTATCCGCTGAGCCTAGTGTTTGGCCGTAGTGATCACCCGCTATCTGCTGAGCCTAGTGTTTGGCTGCAGTGATCACCCACTATCCGCTGAGCCCAGTGTTTTGCACAAGTGATCACCCACTATCCGCTGAGCCCAGTGTTTGGCTGCAGTGATCACCCGCTATCCGCTGAGCCCAGTGTTTTGCCACAGTGATCTCCCACTATCCGCTGAGCCCAGTGTTTGTCCGCAGTGATCACCCGCTATCCGCTGAGTCCAGTGTTTGGCCGCAGTGATCACCCGCTATTTGCTGAGCCTAGTGTTTGGTCGCAGTGATCACCCGCTATCTACTGAGCCCAGTGTTTGGCTGCAGTGATCACCCACTATCTGCTGAGCCCAGTGTTTGGCTGCAGTGATCACCTGCTATCTGCCGAGTCCAATGTTTGGCCGCAGTGATCACTGGCTATCCGCTGAGTCCAGTGTTTGGCTGCAGTGATCACCCACTATCCGCTGAGCCCAGTGTTTGGCCGCAGTGATCACCCGCTATCCGCTGAGTCCAGTGTTTGGCTGCAGTGATCACCCACTATCCACTGAGTCCAGTGTTTGGCCGCAGTGATCACCCACTATCCACTGAGTCCAGTGTTTGGCCGCAGTGATCACCCACTATCCGCTGAGTCCAGTGTTTGGCCGCAGTGATCACCCACTATCCGCCGAGTCCAGTGTTTGGCCGCAGTGATCACCCACTATCTGCTGAGCCCAGTGTTTGGCTGCAGTGATCACCAGCTATCCGCTGAGCCCAGTGTTTGGCTGCAGTGATCACCCGCTATCCGCTGAGCCCAGTGTTTGGCTGCAGTGATCACCCGCTATCCGCTGAGCCCAGTGTTTGGCCGCAGTGATCACTCACTATATGCTGAGCTCGGTCTTTGGCTGCAGTGATCATCTGCGCTACAGCTTGTCAACAACACCGGCGCTGCAGCGGAGCCGTATCACTGGAGCAGGAGAGGAGCTCAGTTTTTTATTTTCACCCAATGCAAGTCAATAGGACTGAAAACCCTATTCCTATGAAAGTAAACCCAGTCTCCATATTCTGTTCACACTTTCACCTGCTCGGACTGTGAGGACAATTCTCTCATCTTGTGTCTTCGCTGTCTGGATAAAGATGGTTCAAATACAGAATTATGGGGCTGGATTTCAAGTATTGCAGATACTCGATCCTGCAACAAAATAAGAAGGTGAAAGCCTGTTACTGGGTCATATCATTTCTAAAGGGCTTTTCTGGGATTCTACAATGTTAGGATGCCACTTACAGAACTAATAAAGTGCAGCTGCCCCCACTGCATTTACTGTCACATCCATAGTGCGGCCGCCCCCACTGCATTTACCTGTCACATCCATAGTGCGGCCGCCCCTTCATTTTGCTGATTGGTGCTGGATCAACCTTGGGTCCGTGATCAATATCAAATCCCAAAAACTCAAATATAATCTGTCTTTGTACAATAATTCTCATCACAGTCAAATGGATTTTAAATGGATTATAACACAATGTCATGCATCTATGATAGGTGATAAATGTACAATCGGAGGAGATCAGACCTCTGTGATCCATGCTTGAATCAAGTAAGCACATTACCACTGCTCTCATAATGGGGACAGGACGCTCTTGTTCCCAAAATTGGGGGTGGAGGGTGGGGGTGAACAGTTCAGCCGTCACTCATCATGCATTAATCACCTATCTTGAGTGTTGTTGATAGAATAACTCCTTTAAACCCTTCCCAAAATATAATGTACATTTGAGGGTCATATGTTGGGTTCCCTGTTTTAATTCAAGCTCAGGAGCTGAGCATGCATCGCAGTCAGCAGACATTGCCTGTATTATACAGTCATCACCTGTGTCTGATAGCAGAATGTGGAGCTGAGAAAAACCTGCTGCAATCAACCCTTGGGTGCTGCAGTCAACCCCTTGGGTGCTGCTGACATCCACTTGGGTGCTGCTGACATCCACTTGGATGCTGCTGACATCCACTTGGATGCTGCTGTCATCCACTTGGATGCTGCTGACATCCACTTGGATGCTGCTGTCATCCACTTGGATGCTGCTGTCATCCACTTGGATGCTGCTGTCATCCACTTGGATGCTGCAGTCAACCACTTGGATGCTGCAGTCAACCACTTGGATGCTGCAGTCAACCACTTGGATGCTGCAGTCAACCACTTGGATGCTGCAGTCAACCACTTGGATGCTGCAGTCAACCACTTGGATGCTGCAGTCAACCACTTGGATGCTGCAGTCAACCACTTGGATGCTGCAGTCAACCACTTGGATGCTGCAGTCAACCACTTGGATGCTGCAGTCAACCACTTGGATGCTGCAGTCAACCACTTGGATGCTGCAGTCATCCACTTGGATGCTGCTGACAACCACTTGGATGCTGCAGTCAACCACTTGGATGCTGCAGTCAACCACTTGGATGCTGCAGTCAACCACTTGGATGCTGCAGTCAACCACTTGGATGCTGCAGTCAACCACTTGGATGCTGCAGTCAACCACTTGGATGCTGCAGTCAACCACTTGGATGCTGCAGTCAACCACTTGGATGCTGCAGTCAACCACTTGGATGCTGCAGTCAACCACTTGGATGCTGCAGTCAACCACTTGGATGCTGCAGTCAACCACTTGGATGCTGCAGTCAACCACTTGGATGCTGCAGTCAACCACTTGGATGCTGCAGTCAACCACTTGGATGCTGCAGTCAACCACTTGGATGCTGCAGTCAACCACTTGGATGCTGCAGTCAACCACTTGGATGCTGCAGTCAACCACTTGGATGCTGCAGTCAACCACTTGGATGCTGCAGTCAACCACTTGGATGCTGCAGTCAACCACTTGGATGCTGCAGTCAACCACTTGGATGCTGCAGTCAACCACTTGGATGCTGCAGTCAACCACTTGGATGCTGCAGTCAACCACTTGGATGCTGCAGTCAACCACTTGGATGCTGCAGTCAACCACTTGGATGCTGCAGTCAACCACTTGGATGCTGCAGTCAACCACTTGGATGCTGCAGTCACCACTTGGATGCTGCAGTCATCCACTTGGATGCTGCAGTCAACCACTTGGATGCTGCAGTCAACCACTTGGATGCTGCAGTCAACCACTTGGATGCTGCAGTCAACCACTTGGATGCTGCTGTCATCCACTTGGATGCTGCTGCTAATCTCTACAGCCCTCAGCCTGGGAGTAGCGTCGATCCATGTGCCCTCCTTGTGATGCGCCGATGTGTTGCTTTGGCAGCCGGGGGTTTCTTGAAGATTTCTGTGCCTGCCATTGAGATATATACTGTGATATAGAATTAAAGTCATAAGACGATCACAGTTTCAAATCCCCCAGTAAGACTAAAAAATATAGTTAAATTAAAAAAAATATATATACATATAAAGAAAAAAAGATGGAAAAAAAATCTATAAAAATTTGAATCCCCCTTTTCTTCCATATAAAAAAAGAACAAACATATTTCGTTTGGCCACGTCTGTAAGAGCTCAATCTATCAAAATATAAAATTAATTAACCTGATCTGTAGATGCTGTAAACAAGGATACCATGGGTGTATGCTGCTGCCATGGCATTGTGTCCCCCGTTGAAGGCGCAGAAAAAGACATTTTACGATGAGTGCACAAAAATGTTCTCTATCGCTTCATTGGGGGACACAGGACACCATCGTTGTATCCTGCTGCCATGGTATTCTGTGTCCCCCATTGAAGGCGCAGAGAAAGAGGGGAGTACACAAAAATCCTTTTTTCTCTATCTCTTCATTGGGGGACACAGGATACCATGGGTGTATGCTGCTGCCATGGTATCTTGTGTCCACCAATGAAGAGATAGAGAAAAAAACTTATGTCTTTTGGAAAAAAGAAAAGAAGAAGTGAGAGTGCAAGAACGGTAATTTGCCACTTGGGAATGAGTTAAATACAGAATAATGAGTGTTATACGTACGGGTTCTGTAACGGGCACAAATGGCTCCAGGAGCCGCTCTGTAGAGTCCAAAGGTCCCTACAAGAAAATACAAACAAAGGATTTAATGCCAAGATGTTAAAATATTCCTAATTATATCATTAAGGTTTACCGGGTGTTTAACCCCTTCCTGACATGTGACATACATCCACCTCACTCATGTGATATAGGTGTATGGGATAAACCCATCTGAGCTGTACAGTAATTCCTAATCCTTCCTCCGATCAGGATGTGAATTCCTTAAATTAAAGCCGGGAGTCGGCAATTTTTCACTGTATTGTATAAGTTTACTTTGTTATACCAAATTCCTGCGTATGTTATTAATCTCATTGTTTGTAAACTGTTTAATAATCCTAATATAATTACAGTTTATAAAAAAAGCTGATACTAAATCTTGAATATATATTTGGTGAACAGATATAATGGAAAACGTGTCACTGCCCGAGTATTGGAATCCAATGTAATGTATCAATGTGGTGTGAATTTAGAGGGATATTTATATAAGAGAATTCCAACCTAAAATCAGAGATCTATGCCAAATATAGAAGAATATGTATCTAAATTGGAACATCCATACGTGCTATCTAAACAAATGAGTTTCAATTACAAAAAAGAAACAACATTTCAGCTAGAAAGAAGAGAAATGATCATTGAGAAGCTAAAACGTCTGTTCTTTTGTTGTATAAAAGAGGAAACACAACATGCAGCTGATGACTGGTGTTACCTGGTCGGGCTGATTGCCGCCTTCGCCCCCCGGCTGGAGCAGTTTCATGGTGTCCTCCTCATCCTCCATACTTGCAGGCGTCCCCTCCGGCGATATGTTATGCTTCATGTTGGAATTTGATGCTGGTGGCGGTTTTCCTTTGACGTTCGGCTCTTTGCGGCCCTTCGGTGTCACTTTACCTGGCGGCTCCCTGCAGTCGGGTATCGGATGTGGATCGCACGCTGCTCTTTTGTCCTCGGGCAGGACACTGATATCCACTTTGCTGAGGGTTGAAATAGAAGCCGCCGTATTGTCCATGTGCGGGAGGTCGGGAGGAGGCGGAGGAGTCGCGGACGATCTCTTCTTTACTGGACTTTTCCCTTTATTCTGAGTAGGAAATTGACAATTCTGCGTTAGAACGAACGTTCCCTTATGCCTAAAAGGAGATTGGAGGAAGAAAACAGATTTGCATTATTCCTAGTGACCGGTTTGATTCACTTTGGCCTTTGGTAAAGTATAAGAAACCTGATCTGGGTCATTTACAGAAGAGATTCAGTTACACTTAGAAGATGAGCGTCACATAAACCCTACGTTGTAGGTAACGAGCCGCTCGCTTCATGTGTGATGTGTGTGAGATGAGATTATCACCGCACAGGAGGGCACTGGAAAAAAATAAAAATAAAATAAAGTAAAAATAAATTTAAAAAATAAAATAAAAAAAAACATTTTTCTCCTTAATTCTTTAAGGCCTTGGAGATTCTTAATTTTTGTGCTTTCAAGTGGGATAAAATGGTGAAAAAGCCAAAAAAAAAAAAAAAAAAAGACAATTCAACCACGTTTTTTTTTTTTGCTGGACTTCTTGGTTTACGTTAAACAAAATTCAGAAACTTCTGAAAAGAAATAAGGCCAAAGGCCCCAGCAGCCAAAGTGACTCATTGGCTACCCATGATCGTGCCTTCTGGGATAAAATGGGGGTCTTTGGGAGTACACTGGCATACAGGCCATATAAATGCTGATCTCAGTGATTAACAGCAGCATGTCAATGGTTAACAGCAGCGATCAGAGCAGATGTTGGCTGTGTAACACCACTGCTATCTGCCATCTGTGAAGGAGTTCAGCTCCTGAGCCCACTATATGCACACTGCAGTGGTCTGTATGGAGATCACAAGTCAATAAGGGGTTAAGTCATAATAAATGTGGGACTCCATAATGGCCAAGGAATCCGTAGTCATTAGTGAGCAACGTCTTATTCAACACATTTTCTTTATGTGCAACCAAAAATGATTGTTATATATGTCACCATGCATAGGATATACGATGAATGTATTACCACTGGGGTTCAGGTGTTTAGACCCCTACTGTTCCTGAGACCCCTGTGTGATCGGAGACAAGAGCTGTCCTCATCGTTACTCCATTGTCATACCTGCTCCATTCACACAGGGGCTCTGGGATCCCCAGTACACGACCAGTGAGCGTCCCTGAGGACAATATATTAGGCAATGAAACAATATATAAGAAAACAGATACAGAAAGTGATGATGAAGATGAGATCTCTCATTCTAATACTTTACAGTTGGAAATAAGGAACAAAAACAAACAACAACTCAAACAATTTCAAAACTAAAGAGATGAACATAGAGCATGATAAAAAAGAAAAACGTTACCCCTTTATGGCGTCTCCGTTCCTCGGGGGCGGTCTCGGCTCGCTCTTCATGCTCAGGCTGGTCCACAGTTTTTGGGACCTCGCTGTGACTGGAGTCCTTTGATTTTTTTCGGCGCTTCATTTGTTTTCTTTAAAAAAATATAACTAGTTAGAGAAGCCACAGCTTACTCCTTATTGTACAGGTAAACGTGTTCAATAGACTTATGGGAATGTTCAGCCCGGTCTTCCACCATCAGTAAATGTCCGGACAAGAGAGAGGACAATGCCTCTGTTCACACTGTGCTTCGTGTATGTGTTACTGCACATACAGTACCTACAAGTAGTATTCAACCCCCTGCAGATTTAGGTGGTTTGATAAGATGCAAATAAGTTAGAGCCTTCAAACTGCAAACGAGAGTAGGATTTATTAACAGAAGCATAAATCTTACAAACCAAAAAGTTATGTTGCTCAGTTGACTTTTTATACATTTTAAACATAAAACTGTGGGTCAATTATTATTCAACCCCTAGGTTTAATATTTTGTGGAATAACCCTTGTTTGCAATTACAGCTAATAATGGTCTTTTATAAGACCTGATCAGGCCGGCACAGGTCTCTGGAGTTATCTTGGCCCACTCCTCCATGCAGATCTTCTCCAAGTTATCTAGGTTCTTTGGGTGTCTCATGTGGACTTTAATCTTGAGCTCCTTCCACAAGTTTTCAATTGGGTTAAGGTCAGGAGACTGACTAGGCCACTCCGTCACCTTGATTTTTTCCCTCTTGAACCAGGCCTTGGTTTTCTTGGCTGTGTGCTTTGGGTCGTTGTCTTGTTGGAAGATGAAATTACGACCCATCTTAAGATCCTTGATGGAGGAGCGGAGGTTCTTGGCCAAAATCTCCAGGTAGGCCGTGCTATCCATCTTCTCATGGATGCGGACCAGATGGCCAGGCCCCTTGGCTGAGAAACAGCCCCACAGCATGATGCTGCCACCACCATGCTTGACTGTAGGGATGGTATTCTTGGGGTCGTATGCAGTGCCATCCAGTCTCCAAACGTCACGTGTGTGGTTGGCACCAAAGATCTCGATCTTGGTCTCATCAGACCATAGAACCTTGAACCAGTCTGTCTCAGAGTCCTCCAAGTGATCATGAGCAAACTGTAGACGAGCCTTGACATGACGCTTTGAAAGTAAAGGAACCTTACGGGCTCGTCTGGAACAGAGACCATTGCGGTGGAGTACGTTACTTATGGTATTGACTGAAACCAATGTCCCCACTGCCATGAGATCTTCCCGGAGCTCCTTCCTTGTTGTCCTTGGGTTAGCCTTGACTCTTCGGACAAGCCTGGCCTCGGCACGGGAGGAAACTTTCAAAGGCTGTCCAGGCCGTGGAAGGCTAACAGTAGTTCCATAAGCCTTCCACTTCCGGATGATGCTCCCAACAGTGGAGACAGGTAGGCCCAACTCCTTGGAAAGGGTTTTGTACCCCTTGCCAGCCTTGTGACCCTCCACGATCTTGTCTCTGATGGCATTGGAATGCTCCTTTGTCTTTCCCATGTTGACCAAGTATGAGTGCTGTTCACAAGTTTGGGGAGGGTCTTAAATAGTCAGAAAAGGCTGGCAAAAGAGATAATTAATCCACACATGTGAAGCTCATTGTTCTTTGTGCCTGAACTACTTCTTAATACTTTAGGGGGACCAAACAGAATGCTGGTGGTTTGAGGGGTTGAATAATAAATGACCCTCTGAATTAACTTTTAACGCTTTAAAAAAAAAAAAAAAAAAAAAAATCTTTTTGGCTGCAGTGCATTTCCCACTTCCAGGCTGATCTACAGTCCAAATGTCACAATGCCAAGTTAATTCCGCATGTGTCAACCAGCTAAATCTGCAGGGGGTTGAATACTACTTGTAGGCACTGTATACTGAATTATCCACAGGCTACCATGTACCTGAAGGAGGAGGCCTGGACTGTGCCTTCCTATACAGTGCGTCATCACACATATAATGATCCACCTAACTGTATACTTTTTTTAAAGGAGTTTTCGGAGCTTATGACAAGATAGAAAAGCGGCTTCCAACTATGAAAGGAGACGTCATCATAGAACTGTGAGTGACACCGGCGCCGCCCCACAGTCTCTAGCACCGCCGCTAAATGAATCGTCACAATGGACTACACCGCCACTAAATGAACCGTCACAATGGACTACACCGCCACTAAATGAACCGTCACAATGGACTACTCTTTTAAGCCTATCTGAACAGTAGGATTAGGGAAGGAGCCAGGAATTATCACAAGTTCATTGTTTTTTTATTAATGCAGGCATGTCTGCCAGCGCATGGCGACGGGCAGTGGACTCGCGCTGCCGGCTCTGCGTCTGCTTGCAGCATATTAACAGTGATGACATTTTATACTGTTGGTATAGATCCACAATAACATTACTACTTACAGTTTTGTGTTATCCAAGAAAAACTTAATGTGTTGTTTGATGAAAGTCTTTCGCAGGATCTGATTGGTTGTCGGCCTCCTCTCAGGCTGTCGGCTTAACATCGTGCTGATCAAATCCCTCAATTCATTACTGTAATCTTTAGGCATTGGAGGTAGCTGGAGATAAAAAGATAAATGATGTTCAAGGCTGATATTATATGCAGAATTTATTTACACATGATCCAGAGCCAATCCAATGTGTAAGGGGACGGCCGGAGTGAGGGGGACGGCTGGAGCCAGGGGGACGGCCGGAGTGAGGGGACGGCCGGAGTGAGGGGGACGGCCGGAGTGAGGGGGACGGCCGGAGTGATGAGGGGACGGCCGGAGTGAGGGGGACGGCCGGAGTGAGGGCGACGGCCGGAGTAAGGGGACGGCCGGAGTAAGGGGACGGCCGGAGTAAGGGGACGGCCGGAGTAAGGGGAGTAAGGTGACGGCCGGAGTAAGGGGACGGCCGGAGTAAGGGGACGGCCGGAGTAAGGGGACGGCCGGAGTAAGGGGACGGCCGGAGTAAGGGGACAGCCAGAGAAAGGATTGGGCTTGTGAAAATTCAACATGTCTGATCCATAACACTTAGGAGAAAGCATAAAACAAGTAAGGTCAGTTGCTTGGCTGATAATTGTGGGGCAATATTAAAGTAATATATTGTTACAGTTTTCTGACTGAGCACCCTTCCCCGATAGCCAGTCTAGTCTACCATGTCTAGTTCACCATCTTGCTGTAGTCAAGCTCCCAGCCACACACATACATGCAGGTTATAATTGCACTCAGAGGCACATCCTCATATGCATTTGTACCGCAGACAGAGGCAACAAGGTCAGGGACCCGATAGATATGAGAGCACCTTGGCGCAGGTTATCGGGCTTACATGCAATGGCCAATGCATCAGCTAAGATTCTCATTTTTTCATTGTGTATCCTGAAGCAGTTTCTGCAATGTTAATTTTCCTCATCCAAATTTGCATTAGTTTCCTATATGACAGTCATTCATACCTTAGCCATTATGTCATGTAATGTTTAGTGTGCAGCGGATAGTAATTGTGAGGCAGACAGGGAAGCCATCACATCACAAGTGTCTGGCCAGTTATAGAGAACAAAGGTTAACATTTTTCAATGAGCTTCTTCTGCCAAAACAAGTTAATAAAAAAAGTGAACATTTTTTTTAAACCCATTTTTCTATGGTACAACATGAGAGAGTGATGGCGAACAGTCTCCCATGCAACCAAAAACAATTGTTTCCATAAGGAGCACTCTAGTATGATGAGGCGCTGCCTGGTCCAGGGGTACGGCATATATTTAGTGCCCCCTAGTGCATGAACAGTTTACTCTCCGAGGGTCCACCAGGGGCTTCTCCAAGCCTAGATAGGTCCACCAGGATCTTCTCCAAGCCTAGATAGGCCCACCAGGGTCTTCTCCAAGCCTACATAGGTCCACCAGGGTCTTCTCCAAGCCTACATAGGTCCACCAGGGTCTTCTCCAAGCCTACATAGGTCCACCAGGGTCTTGTCCAAGCCTACATAGGTCCACCAGGATCTTCTCCAAGCCTAGATAGCTCCACCAGGGTCTTCTCCAAGCCTAGATAGGTCCACCAGGGGCTTCTCCAAGCCTACATAGGTCCACCAGGGTCTTCTCCAAGCCTACATAGGTCCACCAGGGTCTTCTCCAAGCCTACATAGGTCCACCAGGGTCTTGTCCAAGCCTACATAGGTCCACCAGGATCTTCTCCAAGCCTAGATAGCTCCACCAGGGTCTTCTCCAAGCCTAGATAGCTCCACCAGGGTCTTCTCCAAGCCTACATAGGTCCACCAGAGTCACCATTATCTTGATTGTATCAAGCCATTAGGTTGCTGGTCTTCCTCTTCACCTTGTTCCTTCTATTCTTCTAACTATGATGTCCTTCTCCAGTGATTGCTCTCTTGCTATCTGTATATTAGGGAAAAAGATTTCCATGCTCCAACCAAAACTCATTATCGAGAAGATCTTGTATTTAGAGAACACAGGGTTCTTCCATGATGGGAAGTAACATCTCAGCAGTCAGAAACACCCTAAGGCTCTGTCCAGACCTGGTTGGCCACTTTATGTATGGCAATCAACCTTCGAGAGAGCAAAGCCAACAAGGGCCACAAGTCAAAATGTCGACCCAAGAGATTTCTCCTTTGGTAGAATGGAGGCTGTCACCCAATGACGTACATGTTTTCCCAACATGCAGCCCCTCTGGGATATTAAAGACCATACACAGTAGGCGGTTAGGCCAATAGTTCAACCATAGCAATCTCTCCCCCACAGAAGCGCTCGCTCGACAGAACACTCCGGTGTTCTCTATGAGGGCTATCAACAGACATGTCTGGTGGTGTCTTATCTCTGGGAGAACAAAAGGACCGTCTGTCCAAAATCAGACATCCGGATCCTTAACAAACCCGACACCTTATTGTCCGGACCCTTGTAGGCATTGATTAGACTGTCAGGCAAAACCCACCAATATCAGAGGGGTCGGACGATATTAGTGTAATGTGTATGGGGGACATTAGAGTGATCAATGACTGGAACTGAATCACAAATAAGAGCTGAGATCAGGGCAATCGATTTGCTGAAGAATGAAGATATAAGACTGATAATAGTGTCAGTGACTTGTCCACAAGTTCTTGTAGGATTGGATACTGCTTAGTCCTCAATAATGGGTCTAGATTTTAGCATTGTAATGGTGTAATAAATGGGAAATTAATACATTGCTGGAAATGTAGCCACAGTTTTAGACGTTACCTTGCCTTCGATGATCCGATACACTAAGGAGTTCATGTCCTTGGCGTTGAAGGCGTGCTTCAGAGTCGCCATCTCGTACACGCAGCACCCGAGGGCCCAAACATCCGACTGCAAGATTACAGAGCAGGAGGGCAAGGGTTACTATCGTCACAGGACTTGGCCTACAAACATCTAACCTGAAGTGATGGATAATATGAACAGGGGAACAGCCAAAAAATATCATCTATGTACAGGAAAAAAGAGAATTTCATGTAAAAGAACTTAAAGGGGATCGTCTTGTGAGAACAAGATATCACCTATCATCAGGACAGGGAGGGGTCTGACAGCCGGGACCGGCATCATGGACAGAAAGAGGAGCTGTTACCCCCGACAGAATGAAACAATGACTACATTCAGCCACTGTCCATTCCTTCCCTGCGCTTGGCCGCTGTCCACTCCTTCCCTGCGCTCGGCCGCTGTCCACTCCTTCCCTGCGCTCGGCCGCTGTCCACTCCTTCCCTGCGCTCGGCCGCTGTCCACTCCTTCCCTGCGCTCGGCCGCTGTCCACTCCTTCCCTGCGCTCGGCCGCTGTCCATTCCTTCCCTGCGCTCGGCCACTGTCCATCCCTTCCCTGTGCTCGGCCGCTGTCCATCCCTTCCCTGCGCTCAGCCGCTGTCCATCCCTTCCCTGCGCTCAGTCACTGTCCATTCCTTCCCTGCGCTCGGCCGCTGTCCACTCCTTCCCTGCGCTCGGCCACTGTCCATTCCTTCCCTGCGCTCGGCCGCTGTCCACTCCTTCCCTGCGCTCGGCCGCTGTCCACTCCTTCCCTGCGCTCGGCCGCTGTCCATTCCTTCCCTGCGCTCGGCCGCTGTCCATTCCTTCCCTGCGCTCGGCCGCTGTCCATTCCTTCCCTGCGCTCGGCCACTGTCCATCCCTTCCCTGTGCTCGGCCGCTGTCCATCCCTTCCCTGCGCTCAGCCGCTGTCCATCCCTTCCCTGCGCTTGGCCGCTGTCCATTCCTTCCCTGCGCTCGGCTGCTGTGCATTCATTCCCTGCGCTCGGCCGCTGTCCATTCCTTCCCTGCGCTCGGCCGCTGTCCATTCCTTCCCTGCGCTCGACCGCTGTCCATTCCTTCCCTGCGCTCGGCCGCTGTCCATTCCTTCCCTGCGCTCGGCCGCTGTTCATTCCTTCCCTGCGCTCGGCCGCTGTTCATTCCTTCCCTGCGCTCGGCCGCTGTCCATTCATTCCCTGCGCTCGGCCGCTGTCCATTCCTTCCCTGCGCCAGTGGTGTGGACAGGGTTATACACGGAAAGCTACCAATCAGTTGTGTAGGCAGAGTTATACACTGAAAGGTACCAATCAATGGTGTGGACAGGGTTATACACTGAAAGGTGCCAATCAATGGTGTGGACAGGGTTATACACTGAAAGGTGCCAATCAATGGTGTGGACAGGGTTATACACTGAAAGGTGCCAATCAATGGTGTGGACAGGGTTATACACTGAAAGGTGTCAATCAGTGGTGTGGGCGGGGTTATACACAGAAAACTGCCAATCAGTGGTGTGGGCGGGGTTATGCAGAGAAAGCTGCCAATCAGTGGTGTGATGAAGTCCTCATGAACATAGAGGACTACATGGCAGAAGGTTTACTGGTTCTCTAGGGATAATCTCTTGCTGATAAATCAATGATTTTATCAAAACTACAGCAAATAGCCCAGTAAGTGACAAATCGCTGGAATCTGGGTCTCTATCTTTACTTTATGCTGCTGTCAGATTAGGTGGCAAAATTCTGGTGACAGATAATATGCGACACAATTTAAAGTTAATAACATATGGCAAATGGGTCAGTACCTTATAATTATATGGCTGATTAGAGAACAGCTCTGGGCTCATATAGTACGGGGTCCCGATGAGCGTGCTGGCCATGTCATACTGGTTATCCAGGACCCGGGCGATCCCCAGGTCTCCTACTTTGATGATGTTGGATTTAGTCAGGAAAATATTCTGCGTTTTCAAGTCTCGGTGCATAATGTGCAAATTGTGTAAATACTGTGAAAAGAGAACGTAAGAAGATTAATGGCGGAAAGCAAAAAGGACATTACATAAAAAGCTTCATGAATGTAACAAGAGTCATCGAGACCTCAGACTTGGAAAACAAGGGCGGGTAACCCATTCACAACCACCATCATCTTGACGGTGCTCAGTGCCGGTCCTGAGTCTACAGAAAAGTCTTCACACCGTTACATTTCAGCTCCTGCGCTCTGCCGGCCTCCCGAGAAGAGGAATGTAATTTATAATGACGTCAGTATCCTCTAATGAGTGACCGGAGGAGACAGTACTGCCACAGATCACATCCAATCCACACCGGCAAAGAAATCAAACCATAGATGTCCATAAATTATGTGTGATAATGAGAAATGACACAGGGAGAAAGAGGTGCAAGAAGCCATATAAAGTCCTGACACCAGCTGAAAGCTATCAGTAATTAGAAAGCAATCCTGCCACATAGTGATAATAATATCAGCTGGATCAACTGATGGATGATAAAAAGGCGTCTCATTACCAAGGAGCCACACAAAAAACATCTCATGATGGGGATAACCAGTGAGCCGTCTCCAGACCTTCACAACTTATTGTAAAACATACTGATGGCATTGCTTACAGAAGAATTTCTAAACTATTGAAAGTTCCAGGGAGCTCTGTTGGGCCATAATTCAGATGTGGAAAGAATATAATTGCACCATAAACCAACCACGGCCAGGTGCTCCCCGCAAGATTTCACACAGAGGAGTGAAAAGAATTATCAGAAGAGCCGAGGACTCCTGAGGAGAGACAGAAAGACCTGGAGTCAGCAGGGACAATTGTTTCACAGAAAACAATAAGTAATGCACTCCCGCTCCATGGCCTGTATGCACGCTCCTGTATGCACGCTCATGTGTGCAGGCCCCTGTATGCATGCTCCTGTGTGCAGGCCCCTGTGTGCACGCTCCTGTGTGCACGCTCCTGTGTGCACGCTCCTGTGTGCACGCTCCTGTGTGCAGGCCCCTGTATGCACGCTCCTGTGTGCACGCTCCTGTGTGCACGCTCCTGTGTGCACGCTCCTGTGTGCACGCTCCTGTGTGCACGCTCCTGTGTGAAGGCCCCTGTATGCACGTTCATCACCACACAAGACTCCATTGCTGAACATAAAGTAGGTTCAGGAGCGTCTAAAATTTGCTCAATAACATTTAGACACGTCTGTGAAATACTGGAGAATAAAGTCTGGTCAGATGAGACCAAAACTGAACTCTTTGGAGGTCTTAATGCACCATGTTTGGAGGCCAAAAGACAAATCACCGCAATACACCAACAACAGTGAATTCTGGATGTGGGTACATCATGGTGAGCAGCTGATTTTCGGCATTCGGCACTGGAAAACATATAATAGAAGGAAGGATGAATGGACAAATGTACGGAGACATTCCTGATAAATATCTGCTGCATCTACCAGGATGATGAAGAAGAAACGAGGGCGACATTTCACAAGACAAAGATCCCAAACACACAGGAGGAAGAAAATAAATCTACTAGAATGGCTGAGCCGATCACCGGAGCTGAATCCAATATAAAATGTCTGGAAGGACAGAGGAAAGCTCTGAGATCATAGAAGGATCCACGGGATCGTCAGGGGGTTAAGAGTGTTTGTGTGTAAGAATAGGCCAAAATCCCCTTGAGCAATGCAGGGACCAGTGTCCCCATACAGGAGCAATGCAGGGACCAGTGTCTCCATACAGGAGCAATGCAGGGACCAGTGTCTCCATACAATGCAGGGACCAGTGTCTCCATACAATGCAGGGACCAGTGTCTCCATACAATGCAGGGACCGGTGTCTCCATACAATGCAGGGACCAGTGTCTCCATACAGGAGCAATGCAGGGACCAGTGTCTCCTGTGAGGCAGCAACCGGGGAACCCGCTTGCAAAACGACAAGAACACGTGTTTATAAGTTTAACCAATGTCTACCCGTTTATTTTCACATATTAACAACATAACCCGGGTAGCATGTTATTAATATGTGAAAATAAGCGGGTAGACATTGGTTAAACACGTGTTTGTTGTCGTTTTGCAAGCGGGTTCCCCGTTGCTGCCTCACATATGGTGGAGAATGCGGGCAAGCCAGCCCGCTGAGTAAGAGCAATGATAACTCGGGGGTGGTACAGCCGAGGGCTGTGGTATAGTGGCACCTGATATGGATATTCTTATATGGACTATTGTGTTGGTGCACTTTAAATGGACTTGGTTGCTATGGGCAACCGCACGACGCACCCTAGCATCTGGACGGTGACCTGGCGAGGTCACGAAGACGTCGCACTCAAAGTATCGGGCGGCCCTAGGGGTCCCGAAGTCAAAGTCGGCGTGATCAAGGTTCCGGTGGCCTGAGGGGTCACGAAGTTGCCAAGACAGCGCCACATCCGGATTCTCATAGGACTCTATGAACTGTGTTTGCCCCTGCTGGTTTAAGCAAGGAGGGGGGAGGTTGGACAGGAGTCACAAGCGTACAAACCAGGAGCGGTGCCACAAGGTGTTGTATGGTGGCCCGGCTCCTATGGCAGTGTGTTCATCCCCCACTGGTCTGAACAAGGAGGGGGGAGGTTAGGACACGGTTTACCGGTGTCCTAGGTGTACAATCCGGCAGTGTGTTTAACCTTTATCCACAGGTGTGAGCAACGCTGTCGCCCGACTGGTATGGCCGTGTGTTTAACCCCTACCCAGGGGTGTAAACAAGGAGGGGGGTATGTGAGGCACCACCGGCATGATCCTCATGGCCGGGGCGCGTCACATGCAGGATCGAGGTATGATCCTGTGCACACTGGCCGGTTTGACTGATAATGCTGTGTGAACCAACTTTGGACACAGGGTTTCATGAGCCTAATGAGCGGCAGTGAGAGTGAGATGAGATCGAGGAGTCCCTAAGGAATAAGGGCTGAGTGCTGACAACCCGGAACACAGGGAGTTAACCTGAGCTGTGTGAAAGGCTGATTACCGGCAGCTAAGGGGGTGTCCATGTGGGAGTGGCTGGCACGATAAGAGGCAGCCAGCTGAGTGATTGGGTCATTCAGATTGAGATTGATTCTGGAAGCTGAGATCCTGCTGAGATTCATCCAGAGATTGCCAGCCTGAGAGCATGTGGGCTGAGAGCAGCCTGAGTGCAGAGCAGTCCAAGGCTCGGTGTGTGGAACCGGGAGCATGCTAGCTCCATGCCGGTGCCGAGGTCCGTGGTCGTGTCCGCACCTGGAGGGGGAAGCTGTGGTTGACCCGTGGACGCTAGACCGGACGTGATTCACCTCACGTCCGGGAAGGAGCCTGTGGGGATGCCTGGTGGAACCTGTGACACAGGTGGCGAGACCCGGATCCGTGCCCGGTAAGAAAAGCAGTTCCTGAATGATTGTGTGAACTGTGCACCGTGTGTGTAAATCATGTTAGGCGAATATAGACCGCCCTTGGGACCGACTCAGTGGAGTCAGTTAAAGGTCCTGATGAACCGGAATGAATGTAGCCCTTCAGGAGGCGAATGTATGTAGCCTTTGGAGGCAATCGTATGTAGTGTGCCAGGCGGGCATAGACCGCCTTTGGGTCCGAGTCAGAGTACTCAGTTAAAGGACCTGATGAAACAGAACGTGTTTAACTATGTGTATGAGGGCTTAGGTAATGGCCCTGAATGAGAGATGATGGCCTATATGTAAGACCCATGTATAATGATGTGGGGAGAGAGTGACCCAGCTAGTATGGATGATGTTGGAGGCGTTCCGTCCCTGTGGGACGAGAGGTAGGCTTGCCCTGCTGCTTGCAGAGGGTACCCGTCCCTCAACCACGACCTCTAATGGTGTGGGTGTGCCTGTGGTGCCAGACACAGGGGTAATAGGGCTCCTAGTAGGTATCGGATGAGGTTCCCGTGTACTATGGTTTGCCAGTCCCTGTAATGGGCCATGGAGGGGCCACAGTCCATGGATGTGTTATGATGGGCTGTGAGCAGGTGTGTGATCCATGGACGTTTGAATGATGAATCACATACGGTATGTAAGGTCCCGGTCAGGCAGGAATCCTGACTACGGGTGAATGTATATCATCATGCTGGGGGGGACTAAAGCCAGGCGGCAGGTACCGCCATTGGGACCCACAGGGCCCGTTGAGGCGTATGTAACGAAGGTCAGAAGCAGGGGTTAAAAGGGCTCCTAGAGTGGGGACACCATGGTTGAACCATGTGGACTCTGACCGGGACGTAGGCGGAGATGCGTCCAGGAAAGAGCCCCTTGGGGATACATGACATACCCGGTACTCAGGTTGCTCAATCCCTGTTATGAACCCGGAGGGGTCATCGTCATACTGTAACGTATGTATAGTGTAAGTAGGCCGGAGGCCGTAGCCACCACGGAAGCTGTTAGTAGAGCTCCAATGGGGACAGAGATGGTTACAGGTCCCGGGTTACTATAAGCGTTATGTGCAATATATATATTATGTAATGTTATATGTAAATGTATGATGTGTTTATGTATGGTGTTTTAAATCAATGTGATATGTGTCAAACATGCTACCCGGGTTATGTTATTAATATGTGAAAATAAACGGGTAGACATTGGTTAAACTTATAAACACGTGTTTGTTGTCGTTTTGCAAGCGGGTTCCCCGGTTGCTGCCTCACACTCCATACAGGAGCAATGCAGGGACCAGTGTCTCCATACAGGAGCAATGCAGGGACCAGTGTCTCCATACAGGAGCAATGCAGGGACCGGTGTCTCCATACAATGCAGGGACCAGTGTCTCCATACAGGTGCAATGCAGGGACCAGTGTCCCCATACAGGAGCAATGCAGGGACCGGTGTCCCCATACAGGAGCAATGCAGGGACCGGTGTCTCCATACAGGAGCAATGCAGGGACCAGTGTCTCCATACAGGAGCAATGCAGGGACCAGTGTCTCCATACAGGAGCAATGCAGGGACCAGTGTCTCCATACAGGAGCAATGCAGGGACCAGTGTCTCCATACAGGAGCAATGCAGGGACCAGTGTCTCCATACAGGAGCAATGCAGGGACCAGTGTCTCCATACAATGCAGGGACTGGTGTCTCCATACAATGCAGGGACTGGTGTCTCCATACAATGCAGGGACCAGTGTATCCATACAGGAGTAATGCAGGGAACGGTGTCTCCATACAATGCAGGGACCAATGTCTCCATACAATGCAGGGACCGGTGTCTCCATACAATGCAGGGACCGGTGTCTCCATACAATGCAGGGACCGGTGTCTCCATACAATGCAGGGACCGGTGTCTCCATACAATGCAGGGACCGGTGTCTCCATACAATGCAGGGACCGGTGTCTCCATACAATGCAGGGACCGGTGTCTCCATACAATGCAGGGACCGGTGTCTCCATACAATGCAGGGACCGGTGTCTCCATACAATGCAGGGACCGGTGTCTCCATACAATGCAGGGACCGGTGTCTCCATACAATGCAGGGACCGGTGTCTCCATACAATGCAGGGACCGGTGTCTCCATACAATGCAGGGACCGGTGTCTCCATACAATGCAGGGACCGGTGTCTCCATACAGGAACAATGCAGGGACCGGTATCTCCACACAGGAACAATGCAGGGACCGGTATCTCCACACAGGAGCAATGCAGGGACCAGTGTCTCCATACAGGAGCAATGCAGGGACCAGTGTCTCCATACAGGAGCAATGCAGGGACCAGTGTCTCCATACAGGAGCAATGCAGGAACCAGTGTCTCCATACAGGCGCAATGCAGGGACCAGTGTCTCCATACAATGCAGGGACCGGTGTCTCCATACAGGAGCAATGCAGGGACTAGTGTCTCCATACAATGCAGGGACCAGTGTCTCCATACAATGCAGGGACCAGTGTCTCCATACAATGCAGGGACCAGTGTCTCCATACAATGCAGGGACCAGTGTCTCCATACATGAACAATGCAGGGACCAGTGTCTCCATTCAATGCAGGGACCAGTGTCTCCATACAGGCGCAATGCAGGGACCAGTGTCTCCATACAGGAGCAATGCAGGGACCAGTGTCTCCATACAGGAGCAATGCAAGGACCAGTGTCTCCATACAGGAGCAATGCAGGGACCAGAGTCTCCATACAGGAGCAATGCAGGGACCAGTGTCTCCATACAATGCAGGGACCAGTGTCTCCATACAATGCAGGGACCAGTGTCTCCATACAATGCAGGGACCAGTGTCTCCATACAATACAGGGACCAGTGTCTCCATACAATACAGGGACCAGTGTCTCCATACAATACAGGGACCAGTGTCTCCATACAATGCAGGGACCAGTGTCTCCATACAATGCAGGGACCAGTGTCTCCATACAATGCAGGGACCGGTGTCTCCATACAATGCAGGGACCAGTGTCTCCATACAATACAGGGACCAGTGTCTCCATACAATGCAGGGACCAGTGTCTCCATACAATACAGGGACCAGTGTCTCCATACAATGCAGGGACCAGTGTCTCCATACAATGCAGGGACCAGTGTCTCCATACAATACATGGACCAGTGTCTCCATACAATACAGGGACCAGTGTCTCCATACAATACAGGGACCAGTGTCTCCATACAATACAGGGACCAGTGTCTCCATACAATACAGGGACCAGTGTCTCTATACAATGCAGGGACCGGTGTCTCCATACAATGCAGGGACCGGTGTCTCCATACAATGCAGGGACCAGTGTCTCCAAACAATGCAGGGACCAGTGTCTCCATACAGGAGGCGTCTGGAGCTTCGTCACCAACAAATGCTGAAGGACCAAGCATTAAATACATTTCAGTAACGTGTTCAATACTTTTTCCCTGTATCATTTCTCATTACTACACATAATACATGGTCATCTATGGTCATTTCTTTGCCTGTGTGGATTGGATGGGTTGTTACTGACATCTGGTGATAAATGTATGTCAATAGCAGCTTTAGGGGCCTTTCACACCAGCATTTCTATCTGGATCCAGACAGAAAACCGCATTTTCCGCCTAACGGCCGCACTTCCGTTGCCCTTGGGGTACGCCCCATGCATTCTCTATGGGGCTTGTGGCAAGTGTGGTATTGCCACGATCCGGCACTTGCAGCAGCGAAAATAAAACGCGGTCAGCTGCGTTTTTTTCCGTGGGCGCAACTGCTGCTTCGCGGCAATACCACACTTGCCACAAACCCCATAGAGAATGCATGGGGCGTACCCCAAGGGCAACGGAAGTGCGGCTGTTAGGCGGCAAATGCGGTTTTCTGTCCGGATCCGGAGAGAAATCCTGGTGTGAAAGGGGCCTTAGAAATATATTTACTTAGAAAACTAGTGAAGTGTTCAATACTTATTGCACCCACTGCACACTCCAAATAAAACAGGGAACCAATTTCCACATTTTATTTTGACACATTTAAAGAACAAAGAACTATAGCGGTACAAAAATAAATAACAGTAATAGGGCGATACCATACGTGCTGAGGTAAGAAGAGGCGGCTCACGCTGCTGTCTACACAGTCTATAATATCTAATACTGCAGATACCAGTGGTGATGAGGTAAGAAGAGACTGTTCACACTGCTATCCACCCTGTCTATCTGATGTAATATTGAAGATACAAAAGATGCTGAGGTAAGAAGAGGCTGCACACCCTGACTATCTGATCCAATACTGGAGATACCTGTGGTATTAAGGTAAGAAGAGACTGCTCACACTGCTGTCCACCATGTCTATATGATCTAATACTGGAGATATCAGGGGTGCTGAGGTAAGAGGCTGTTCACACTGATGCCCACTGTGTCTTTCTGGCAGAGTTTTCAGCAGGCTCATTATCTTCAGAAGTAGGATTACAATGACAGGTAACACCTCTACACAGCTGGTTAAAACAGGATCGACCAATCATGTTGGCACTGCTGACCATGTGCTCCAAGGTACACACGCTCAATAGGTACTTTACTACAAAAGATGGGATCAGAACCCTACTATCTTGGATAATGCTTACTGAAACAACACAATGTTGTCACCAGGTTTTTTTCATATGAAGTATAGCCACCACCTAAATGTTTTATATGCAGCCTTTTATTTTACTCACCTATGGGGAGGTCCGGTCTCAGGGGTGTCGCTGGTCTTGATCCTGCTCCTCCTCTCTTCATGCTTAGTGTGGATGATCCATCTTAAGTCATCCACACAGTGTCCCTCATCGTGCTCCTGCGCACATGAACCTCCGCATCCTGCCGAGGGCAGAGCAAAGTACTGTAGCGTGTGCAGGGAAAGGCCAGAGAACCTCAGCGCATGCACACTACAATACTTTACTATGCCCTCTGGATCGGACCAAACACATGGACCGGACTGCCCCATAGGTGAGCATAATATGTTACGCAGATTGACCTTGGGACATATATACAGAATTCTAGAATGTCGTATATCAGGTCTTACAGGTGGTGGCCGCATTCTATATGGGGAAAACCTGGTGACAGGTTCCCTTTAAGGTCTTAAAAAGCCTCAGTGGCTACTGTAAAAATGGCAATATTTCTCATTTTTATTTTAATAATCACTGTGATATAGAAAAATGAAAAATGTACCCTCCAGAACAAAACAAAATAGATATCTTTTTTATTTTTTACACAAAAACATCATTAATTAGCTCATTTTCTGAAGATAATGTCCCTTTAATGCTTATGAAAACCTTGTCGTGAATGAGTTAATAGATGCAGCTGAACAGATAATGGAAGCTTTGCTCACACCAGACCCCAGGTACAGAGCCGGTTTTACACGTTTGACCTTAATAGTCTGAGTATGGACCGGTCACCTGGCCTAAACTACAGTGACGTAGGAGGCAGGTCCTGTGACCTCTGACCTGGGCGCTCTGCATCTGTGCGCTTCACTCTGTGCAATTGAGTCTGTGCTGTCTGCATTTGCGCGCTCTGCACTGTGTGCTATGCTCCATGCACTCCCCTCCATACAATCCCTCTATGTGCACTCTGCTCTGTGCCCTCCAGGTCAACGCGCTCCGCCCTGCGCACTCCAGGTCTACGCGCTCCGCCCTGTGCACTCCAGGTCTGCGCGCTCTGCCCTGCGCACTCCAGGTCTGCGCACTCCAGGTCTACGCGCTCCGCCCTGCGCACTCCAGGTCTGCGCGCTCTGCCCTGCGCACTCCAGGTCTGCGCGCTCCAGGTCTGTGCTTGGACTGTGAATTTTTACATGTGTGATATGGACCTAACGTGTGACCCCATTGCAAAGCTACTGTAGAGCCAATTACAGAAAGATGAAACGTGGTGGACAGAGTGGTGAATGGGGCGCACAGAGGCATCTAAGGGCCCAAATACATTAGGAATGTATCCAGACAGACCAGACTATTCTAATTAAAGCACAGCGTTTCCCAGACTCCTGTTACTCTACCTGCAGGGCCATGGTGATCTGGAGAAACCACTCCACCACTCGGTTTTCTGGCAGAAGTTTGCCCTTTTGTTCCTTCAGTTTATGGTACAGGTCTCCCCCTTCACAGAAGCCCATGACGATGTACAGGAGGCCGTCGTCTCCCTCCCACGACTCCTTATAGGCCACAATGTTGGGATGTTTCAGCTGAGACAGTAGCTGCGCCTCCTGCTCTGCCGCTTTCCGTTTTTGGCGAGGAGCGTTCCGGAGACTCAGCTTCTTAATCACGTACTGCGAGAAAGAGGAAAACCATCAACAATCAGCAAGAAAAGAGGAAAACCATCAACCATCAGCAAGAAAACCACAAACATCAGCAGCGATCTATCGATATGTATAAAACAATCAATCCCGTATGTGCACAAGGGTCGTGTATATAATGGAGCCAGACATATATAACAGCAGCAGAGACTGAGACATCAGAACATAATATCCACGAGCAGCGGAGAAAACCTGCAGGGTAAAGTGCTACGGATTTAACCCCTTCAGGACCGGGAAATTATTTCACTTTTGCTTTTTTTTCTTCCGTTGCTTCAGAGATCCAGAACTCATTTATTCTTCTAGTCTAAACCAATCTGGGACTGGGATTTTTATTCTCTTTATAGCATTTACAATACGGGTTCATTCATTTTATAGTCTAGCCGACGTGTGCGACATCAGTAAAAGAAAAAATAAAGCAACTATCAACAGCATGGAAAACTGGTGAGCTATTGTCTCATGGGAACAGGGGCCATCGTATGGCTGATAGTGACTCTGATCTTGGCTGGACAGATATATAGGCCGTATACACACACCTCACACGTATATATGCCGTATACACACACCTCACACGTATATATACTGTAAACACACACCTCACACGTATATATGCCGTATACACACACCTCACACGTATATATGCCGTATACACACACCTCACACGTATATATGCCGTATACACACACCTCACACGTATATATGCCGTATACACACACCTCACACGTATATATGCCGTATACACACACCTCACACGTATATATACCGTATACACACACCTCACACGTATATATACCGTATCCTCACACGTATATACGCCGTATACACACACCTCACACGTATATATGCCGTATACACACACCTCACACGTATATATGCCGTATACACACACCTCACACGTATATACGCCGTATACACACACCTCACACGTATATACGCCGTATACACACACCTCACACGTATATATGCCGTATACACACACCTCACACGTATATACACCGTAATACACACACCCTCACACATATATATACAGTATACACACACCTCACACATATATATACCGTATACACACACCTCACACATATATATACCGTATACACACACCTCACACATATATAACCGTATACACACACCTCACACATATATATACCGTATACACACACCTCACACGTATATATACTGTATACACACACCTCACACGTATATATACTGTATACACACACCTCACACGTATATATACCGTATACACACACCTCACACGTATATATACCGTATACACACACCTCACACGTATATACAGTTAGGGCCAGAAATATTTGGACAGTGACACAAGTTTTGTTATTTTAGCTGTTTACAAAAACATGTTCAGAAATACAATTATATATATAATATGGGCTGAAAGTGCACACTCCCAGCTGCAATATGAGAGTTTCCACATCCAAATCGGAGAAAGGGTTTAGGAATCATAGCTCTGTAATGCATAGCCTCCTCTTTTTCAAGGGACCAAAAGTAATTGGACAATGGACTCTAAGGGCTGCAATTAACTCTGAAGGCGTCTCCCTCGTTAACCTGTAATCAATGATGTAGGTAAAAGGTCAGGGGTGGATTCCAGGTGTGTGGTTTTGCATTTGGAAGCTGTTGCTGTGACCAGACAACATGCGGTCTAAGGAACTCTCAATTAAGGTGAAGCAGAACATCCTGAGGCTGAAAAAAAAGAAAAAATCCATCAGAGAGATAGCAGACATGCTTGGAGTAGCAAAATCAACAGTTGGGTACATTCTGGGAAAAAAGGAATTGACTGGTGAGCTTGGGAACTGTAAAAGGCCTGGGCGTCCACAGATGACAACAGTGGTGGATGATCGCCGCATACTTTATTTGGTGAAGAAGAACCCGTTCACAACATCAACTGAAGTCCAGAACACTCTCAGTGAAGTAGGTGTATCTGTCTCTAAGTCAACAGTAAAGAGAAGACTCCATGACAGTAAATACAAAGGGTTCACATCTAGATGCAAACCATTCATCAATTCCAAAAATAGACAGGCCAGAGTTAAATTTGCTGAAAAACACCTCAAGAAGCCGCTCAGTTCTGGAAAAGTATTCTATGGACAGATGAGACAAAGATCAACCTGTACCAGAATGATGGGAAGAAAAAAGTTTGGAGAAGAAAAGGAACGGCACATGATCCAAGGCACACCACATCCTCTGTAAAACATGGTGGAGGCAACGTGATGGCATGGGCATGCATGGCTTTCAATGGCACTGGGTCACTTGTGTTTATTGATGACATAACAGCAGACAAGAGTAGCCAGATGAATTCTGAAGTGTACCGGGATATACTTTCAGCCCAGATTCAGCCAAATGCTGCAAAGTTGATTGGACGGCGCTTCATAGTACAGATGGACAATGACCCCAAGCATACAGCCAAAGCTACCCAGGAGTTCATGAGTGCAAAAAAGTGGAACATTCTGCAATGGCCAAGTCAATCACCAGATCTTAACCCAATTGAGCATGCATTTCACTTGCTCAAATCCAGACTTAAGACGGAAAGACCCACAAACAAGCAAGACCTGAAGACTGCGGCTGTAAAGGCCTGGCAAAGCATTAAGAAGGAGGAAACCCAGCGTTTGGTGATGTCCATGGGTTCCAGACTTAAGGCAGTGATTTCCTCCAAAGGATTCGCAACAAAATATTGAAAATAAAAATATTTTGTTTGGGTTATGTTTATTTGTCCAATTACTTTTGACCTCCTAAAATGTGGAGTGTTTGTAAAGAAATGTGTACAATTCCTACATTTTCTATCAGATATTTTTGTTCAACCCTTCAAATTAAACGTTACAATCTGCACTTGAAATCTGTTGTAGAGGTTTCATTTCAAATCCAATGTGGTGGCATGCAGAGCCCAACTCGCCAAAATTGTGTCACTGTCCAAATATTTCTGGCCCTAACTGTATACCGTATACACACACCTCACACGTATATATACCGTATACACACACCTCACACGTATATATACTGTATACACACACCTCACACGTATATATACCGTATACCCACACCTCACACGTATATACACCGTATACACACACCTCACACATATATATACAGTATACACACACCTCACACATATATATACCGTATACACACACCTCACACATATATATACTGTATACACACACCTCACACGTATATATACCGTATACACACCTCACACGTATATATACCGTATACACACACCTCACACATATATATACCGTATACCCACACCTCACACGTATATACACCGTATACACACACCTCACACATATATATACAGTATACACACACCTCACACATATATATACCGTATACACACACCTCACACATATATATACCGTATACACACACCTCACACATATATATATATACCCCCGTTATACACACCACCATTTACCATCACACACTCCGTATATATACACGTATACACACACCTCACACGTATATATACCGTATACACACACCTCACACTATATACACCGTATACACACACCTCACACGTATATACACCGTATACACACACCTCACACATATATATACCGTATACACACACCTCACACATATATATACCGTATACACACACCTCACACATATATATACGTATACACACACCTCACACATATATATACTGTATACACACACCTCACACATATATATACTGTATACCACACCTCACACATATATATACCTGTATACACACACCTCACACGTATATATACTGTATACACACACCTCACAGTATATATACTGTATACACACACCTCACACGTATATATACTGTATACACACACCTCACACGTTATATATACACTACAGTATATATCGTAAACACACTCACACGTATATAACCGTATACACACACCTCACACGTATATATACTGTATACACACACCTCACACATATATTATACCGTTATACACACACCTCACACGTATATATAACTGTATACACACACCTCACACATATATATACTGTATACACACACTACTCACACGTATTATATACTGTATACACACACCTCACACGATATATATACTGTATACACACACTACCTACACACACGATATATATACTGTATACACACACCTCACACGTATATACTACCGTATACACACACTCACACATATATATACTGTATACACACACCTCACACGTATATATACTGTATACACACACCTCACACGTATATATACCTGTATACACACACCTCACACGTATTAGTATAACACTCCCGTATACTACACACCTCACACGTATATATGCGTATACACACACCTCACACGTATATATACCGTATACACACACCTCACACGTATATATACCGTATACACACACCTCACACATATATATACTGTATACACACCCCCGCAGTCGGGCTCCGTTCTCACGTACCTGCTTCCCCTCCGCCCGGTGGGCCGCCAGGCTCACCTCCCCGTAGCTGCCCTTCCCCACCACCCGGATGACCGTGTAATCCTCCAGCCCCGCCCGCAGCCGGTTCTCCTCCTCCATCCCGGGCACGGTTTACGGCATCTCCGTTCACACACTGCGCTCCTGACCACAACTTCCGGCAGCATCGCGGTAACCAGGCAACCGGGGAGCAGAGACCGGAAGACGGCGACTAGAACAGCGAGAAACTGTGCAGTGTGCAGCCAGGGCCGCAGCGACATCTGCTGGACAAGACCGGTACTGCAGGGGGAGCGGACAGCGCTAGAACGCCGAGAAACTGTGCAGGGTGCAACCAGGGGCGCAGCGACATCTGCTGGACACGACCGGTACTGCAGGGGGAGTGACAGCGCCGGAGACACTGCCGGAGACACTGCCGGAGACACTGCCGGAGACACTGCTGTAGATACTGCCGAAGAAAGAACTGGAGACACTGCCTGAGACACTGCCGGAGGAGACACTGCCGGAGGAGACACTGCCGGAGACACTGCCGGAGACACTGCCGGAGGAGACACTGCCGGAGACACTGCCAGAGACACTACCGGAGACACTGCCGGAGGAGACACTGCTGGAGGAGACACTGCCGGAGACACTGCGGAGGAGACCTGCCGGAGACACTGCCGGAAGTGAGACACTGCCGGAGAGACACTGCCGGAGGACACTGCCGGAAGTGAGACACTGCCGGAGAACGAACTCCGGAACACGCGAGACACTGCCGAGGAGACACTGCCGAGGAGACACACTGCCGAGAGACACTGCGGAGAACAACTGCGAGACACTGCCGGAGACACTGCCGGAGGAGACACTGCCGGAGAAGAACTGGAGACACTGCGGAGACACTGCCGGAGACACTGCCGGAGGAGACACTGCCGAGAAAGAACACTGCGAGACACTGCCGAGGAGACACTGCCGGAGGAGACACTGCCGGAGACACTGCCGGAGGAGACACTGCCGGAGACACTGCCGGAGATGAGACACTGCCGGAGACACTGCCGAGGAGACACTGCCGAGGAGACACTGCCGGAGAACGAGACACTGCCGGAGGAACTGGACACTGCCGGAGACACTGCCGGAGGAGACACTGCCGAGACACTGCCGAGGAGACACTGCCGGAGACAGCGAGACACTGCCGGAGACAAGACGGAGACCTGCGGAGACACTGCCGGAGAAAGGTGGAGACACTGCCGGAGGAAAGACGGACTGCCGGAGAGAAGAGAACTGGAGACACTGCCGAGGAGACACTGCCGAGAAAGAACTGGAGACACTGCCGGAGGAGACACTGCCAGGAGACACTGCCGAGGAGACACTGCCGGAGACACTCCGGAGACACTGCCGGAGACACTGCCGAGAGACACTGCCGGAGGAGACACTGCCGGAGACACTGCCGGAGGAGACACTGCCGGGAGAAGACACTGCCGAGAGACACTCCGGAGGACACTGCCGGAGACACTGGAGCCACTGCGGAGGAGACACTGCCGGAGACACTGCCGGAGGAGACACTGCCGGAGACACTGCCGAGGAGACACTGCCGGAGAAAGAACGGAGACACTGCCGGAGACACTGCCGGAGGAGACACTGCCGGAGAAAGAACTGCGAGACACTGCCGGAGGAGACACTGCCGGGGAGACACTGCCGGAGGAGAACAACACTGCCGGAGACACTGCTGGAGGAGACACTGCCGGAGACACTGCCGGAGGAGACACTGCCGGAGACACTGCCGGAGGAGACACTGCGGAGAAAGAACTGGAGACACTGCCGGAGACACTGCCGGAGGAGACACTGCCGGAGAGACACTGCCGAGACACTGCCGAGGAGACACTGCCGGAGACACTGCCGAGGAGACACTGCCGGAGACACTGCCGGAGAGACACTGCCGGAGACACTGCCGGAGGAGACACTGCCGGAGAAGAACTGGAGACACTGCCGAGACACTGCCGAGAGACACTGCCGGAGAAAGAACTGGAGACACTGCCGGAGGAGACACTGCCGGAGACACTGCGAGAGACACTGCCGAGAGACACTGCCGGAGACACTGCCGGAGGACACTGCCGGAGACACTGCCGAGACACTCGGAGACACTGCCGGAGACACTGCCGGAAGGGAGACACTGCCGGAGACACTGCCGGAGACATACGGAGACACTGCCGAGAAAAACTGCGAGGAGACACTGCCGGGGGAAAGGAGACACTGCCGGAGACACTGCCGGAGGACACTGCCGGAGAGACACTGCCGAGACACTGCCGGAGGAACACTGCCGGAGACACTGCCGGAGGAGACACTGCCGGAGACACTACCGGAGACACTGCCGGAGACACTGCCGGAGGAGACACTGCCGAGAAAGAACTGAGACACTGCCGGGAGACACTGCCGGAGAGACACTGCCGAGAAACTGGAGACACTGCCGGAGAGGACACTGCCGGAGGAGACACACTGCCGGAGGAGACACTGCCGAGACACTGCCGAGTGAGACACTGCCGGAGGAGAACACTGCCGGAGGAGACACTGCCGGAGACACTGCCGGAGGAGACACTGCCGGAGACACTGCCGGAGAGAACTGCGAGACACTGCCGGAGGAGACACTGCCGAGACACTGCCGAGGAGACACTGCCGGAGACACTGCCGGAGGAGACACTGCCGGAGAAAGAACTGGAGACACTGCCGGAGACACTGCGGGAGACACTGCCGGAGAAAGAACTGGAGACACTGCCGGAGGAGACACTGCCGGAGAAGAACTGGACACTGCGGAGGGACACTGCCGAGAAACTGGAGACACTGACGGAGGAGACACTGCCGGAGACACTGCCGGAGGAGACACTGCCAGAGACACTACCGGAGACACTGCCGGAGGAGACACTGCCGGAGACACTGCCAGAGACACTACCGGAGACACTGCCGGAGACACTGCCGGAGGAGACACTGCCGGAGACACTGCCGGAGACACTACCGGAGACACTGCCGGAGACACTGCCGGAGGAGACACTGCCGGAGACACTGCCGGAGGAGACACTGCCGGAGGAGACACTGCCGGAGACACTGCCGGAGGAGACACTGCCGGAGAAAGAACTGGAGACACTGCCGGAGGAGACACTGCTGGAGACACTGCCGGAGGACTGCGAGACACTGCCGGAGACACTGCCGGAGGAGACACTGCCGGAGACACTGCCGGAGGAGACACTGCCGGAGAAAGAACTGGAGACACTGCCGGAGACACAGCTGGAGACACTGCTGGAGAAGACACTGCCGGAGACACTGCCAGAGACACTGCCGGAGACACTACCGCTGGGAGACACTGCCGGAGGAGACACTGCCGGAGACACTGCCGGAGACACTGCTGGAGACACTACCGGAGACACTGCTGGAGACACTGCCAGGAGACACTGCCGGAGGAGACACTGCCGGAGGAGACACTGCTGGAGACACTGCCGGAGGAGACACTGCCGGAGACACTGGGGGACACTGCTGGAGACAGCACTGCGGAGACACTGCCGGAGGAACACTGCTGGAGACACTGCCGGAGACACTACCGGAGACACTGCTGGAGACACTGCCGGAGGAGACACTGCTGGAGACACTGCCGGAGGAACACTGCAGAGGAGACACTACCGGAGGAGACACTGCTGGAGACACTGCCGGAGGAGACACTGTGGAGACGCACGAGGAGACACTACTCGGAGACACTGCTGGAGACACTGCCGGAGGAGACACTGCTGGAGACACTGCCGGAGACACTACCGGAGACACTGCTGGAGACACTGCTGGAGACACTACCGGAGACACTGCTGGAGACACTGCCGGAGGAGACACTGCTGGAGACACTGCCGGAGGAGACACTGCCGGAGGAGACACTGCCAGAGACATTGCTAGAGACACCACACTGCTGGAGATATTGTTGGAAACACAGCCGGAGGAGACACTGCCGGAGACACAATCATAGACACAGCCAGAGACACTGCTGGGGACAGAGACGGAGACACAGCCGGAGACAGACACAGCTGGAGACACATAAATAATTAGAAAAAATAGCATGGGGTAACCGTTGTTTTGGAAAACCAGCCAAGGTAAAGCTGACAGCTGTTTGCTTTACCCTAGCTGGCGATCAAAAATAGGGGGGACCCCATGTTGTTTTTTTCTTAATGATTATTTTTTGCTAAATACAAGGCTAAACACCCTTTAGTGCCACATGAAAGGCACAATGGGGTGCAATCTTAGAATATCTAGGAGAGTAGGACTTTATATACACTGTGTGCAGAATTATTAGGCAAATGAGTATTTTGATCCCATGATACTTTTTATCCATGTTGTCCTACTCCAATCTGTATAGGCTGAGAGCCAACTACCAATGAAGTAAATCAGGTGATGTGCATCTCTGTAATGAGGAGGGGTGTGGTGTAATCACATCAACACCCTATATAAGGTGTTCTTAATTATTAGGCAAATGCCTTTCCTTAGGCAAAATGGGTCAGAAGAGAGATGTGACGGCTCTGAAAAGTCCACAATTGTCAGATGTCTTGCAGAGGGATGCAGCAGTCTGGAAATTGCCAAACTTTCGAAGCGTGATCACCGGACAATCAAGTGATCACCGAACAATCAAGCGTTTCATGGCAAATAGCCAACAGGGTCGCAAGAAGCGTGAGGGCAAAAAAGGTGCAAAATAACTGCCCATGAATTGAGGAAAATCAAGCGTGAAGCCGCCAAGATGCCATTTGCCATCAGTTTTGCCATATTTCAGAGCTGCAACGTTACTGGAGTATCAGAAAGCACAAGGTGTGCTATACTCAGGGACATGGCCAAGGTAAAGAAGGCTGAAAAACCACCACCTCTGAACAAGGAACATAAGATAAAACCACCACCTCTGAACAAGAAACATAAGATACAACCACCACCTCTGAACAAGAAACATAAGATAAAACCACCACCTCTGAACAAGAAACATAAGATAAAACCACCACCTCTGAACAAGAAACATAAGATACAACCACCACCTCTGAACAAGAAACATAAGATAAAACCACCACCTCTGAACAAGAAACATAAGAAGAAAACCACCACCTGACGAACAAGTAAAACACTCTGAAGCAAGATAAAAACCACCACCTCTGAACAAGAAACATAAGATAAAACCACCACCTCTGAACAAGAAACATGAGATAAAACCACCACACCTCTGAGCAAGAAACATAGGATACAACATCAAGACTGGGCCAAGAAATATCTGAAGACTGATTCTTCAAAGGTTTTATGGCCTGATGAAATGAGAGTGACCCTTGATAGCCAGATGGATGGGCCAGAGACTGGATCAGTAAAGGGCAGAGAGCTCCACTCCGACTCAGACGCCAGCAAGGTGGAGGTGGGGTACTGATATGGGCTAGGATCATCAAAGATCAACTTGTGGGACCTTTTCGGGTTGAGGATGGAGTGAAGCTCAACTCCCGGACCTACTGCCAGTTTCTGGAAGACAACTTCTTCAAGCAGTGGTACAGGAAGAAGTCGGGATCCTTCAAGAAAGACATGATTTTCATGCAGGACAATGCTCCATCACATGCATCCAACTACTCCACAGCATGGCTGCCAGTAAAGGTCTAAAAGAAGAAAAAATAATGACATGGCCGCCTTGTTCACCTGATCTGAACCCCATAGAGAACCTGTGGTCCCTCCTAAAATGTGAGATCTACAGGGAGGGAAAACAGTACACCTCTGGGGACAGTGTCTGGAGGGAAAATAGTACACCTCTGGGGACAGTGTCTGGGAGGGAAAACAGTACACCTCTGGGGATAGTGTCTGGGAGGGAAAACAGTACACCTCTGGGGACAGTGTCTGGGAGGGAAAACAGTACACCTCTGGGGACAGTGTCTGGGAGGGAAAATAGTACACCTCTAGGCACAGTGTCTGGGAGGGAAAACAGTACACCTCTGGGGACAGTGTCTGGAGGCTGTGGTGGATGATGCACGCAATGTGGATCGTAAACAGATCAAGCAACTGACACAATCTATGGATGGAGGCTGCTGAGTGTCATCATAAAGAAAGGGGGCGATATTGGGCACTCATTTTTTGGGTTTTATTTTTGCATGTCAGAAATGTTTATTTCTACATTTTGTGCAGTTATATTGGTTACCTGGTGACAATAAACAAGTGAGATGGGAATAGATTTGTTTTTTATTAAGTTGCCTAATAATTCAGCACAGTAATAGTTACCTGCACACACAGATTCCTCCTAAGAGCCAAATCTAAAACCCCTCCAACCTCCAAAAATATTAGGCTTTGATATTCATGAGTCTTTTGGGTGATTGAGAACATAATTATGGTCAATAATAAAAATAATCCTCTACAATACAACTTGCCTAATAATTCTGCACACAGAGTAATATATATATATCTTTTTCTCTGTCCTCATTGATCATCTATCTGTCTTTGCACATCTTTTACACATAAAAATCCATTCGTTTCAATGACATGCATTTTACTCCATTACGTGTCACACGGATGTCACATGGATTACATCCGTGTGTGGCTCGTGTGCCATCCGTGCTGCCGATAAAAAACAGACTTGTCTCTGTGTGAGTCACATGAACACACGTTTGACTCACATGGACGCTCACAGGGTTTTATAACGGTCAATGAAGTAAGGTAAAAGGATGGAAATGATAGGCAAAAAGCAATCAGGGGAACTAGTCTGACTCTTAGACTGGGAGTCCCTGGCTCACCCTGTTCCCAGAATTAACTCTGAAGGTGAGGACGTCTGGGCTACCAACCTTGCCCTACGCTCCTGATCAGCCCTAGGCTAGAACCCCCTCACCTCCACACAGGGACCTGGATAAGCACAGCAACTTCTACAACATATGGAAACTTTGGGTAGACACAGCAGGAAGGCTTCAGCACACACTGCACTACACACACTGCACTAATGTCTTCACAGCTCGAGGTCTTTGCAGAGACTAAACCCTATCAGCGACATCTGCTAGTGGAAGAGGGAACTACTTAAAGGCCAGGGGTGTGTACAGTAGCGTAATCTGACACGCACCCTCACCTGAAGAGCCATAACAAATCATAGACAGGAGCAGCTTCTGACATTAACTCCTAAGTTACCAACAGGAGTTAAGCAGACCTCCTTGAGGTGTAAAACAGACATTACTTGTCCTGGAGACATGGAGGTGTGAAAAGGGCCTTGGACTGTTAGGAACAATACAGACAAAAGATGTTGAGCCCCGTAATGATAGAGGTCGCAACTGCAACGGGGCCCCAAGGTACAGGGGCCCGCTGCCCGCCAACCCCAGTGCCTTCGTCAAATGGATGTGTCCCTATGGGGTCCGTGTGTCAGGGACCCTTCTGCATCCTAGAGGCAGGCCCATCTGCCCCGCTCATTGCTTCATCTTACTATTTGCGTTCGACACACATATAGCAGACTGGTGCCGCTTCCTCCGCACTAGGAGTAGGTGGCACTTCCTGCTTTATGTGTTCTACAGTGGAACACAGGCTGACACCACCACCTCCTCCTGTGTGTTCAGTTTTAGCAGGGAGACTGAAGCAGCGGGAAAACCAGGAGAGAGAAGTACAGATTTATTTTTTTATAAGTGGGTACATTGTGGCCATGAGTATATATGGGGAGGATAGTGGGGTACATTGTACTATATGGAGCGTAGAGACTGCATTATACTATATGGATGACTTTGAGGTGCATTATACTATAGAGGACTATGAGGTTACATTATATTATATGGAGGACTATGGGTGCATTATTATATGGAGGACTATGAGGGCATTATACTATATGGAGGACTATGAGGGTGCATTATACTATATGGAGGACTATGCGGATGCATTATACTATATGGAGGGTATGAGGCTGCATTATGCTATACAGATGGGCTATGAGGCTACATTATAATATATGGAGGACTATGGGGTGCATTATATATATGGAGGGCTATGATGGGCATTATACTATATGGATATGAGGACTATGTGCATTATATATATGGAGGACTATGGAATGCATTATACTATATGGAGGGTTATGAGCTGCATTATACTATATGGAGGGCTATGAGGCTACATTATAATATACGAGGGACTATGGGATGATTATACTATAAAGGAGGGCTATGAGACTGCATTATACTATATGGAGGGCTATGAGACTGCATTATGCTATATGAAGGGCGATGAGGCTGTATTATGCTATATGGAGGGCTATGAGGCTGCATTATACTATATGGAGAATTATGGGGGGTGCATAATACTAATTGGAGAACTATGGTGGCGGAAGAAGGAACATATAAACCAGGATGTGGGACATATATACCAGGATAAGGGCCGTATTCTAGGAGAAGCACCATATAGGGCAGGATGAGTGACAGTAATACATAATGAAGGGGGAGAAGGGTCAATTCGTGAGTCTTTATAGGATGTACAATGTTACATGGGGCCTGTACATCTGACCAATGTGAGCGCAGGGGACGGGGGACCCAGGTCTATATATTGCACTGGGGCCCATTGGACTCTCGTTACACCACTGGTGAGCCCTACCCAGAGCCATCAGTAAAGCATCTTGACATCACTCATGTTTGGGGGCTTCTCATCTGTATTGGAGGCTCTTCTCATCCTTTTGCATAGAAAACATGAATAAAGAATAAGATCAGATGATCTTCCAGGAGCGACTTGTCTCAGTGGGTGTAGGGGGGTTGTTACAGGTTTTGCAGTCAGGATCAGGAGCTGCACCCCTGGACACGTTTCTATTTTAGAAAAAAAAACACAATTTTTACTTTGACCAGAAATGTCCGTGCATTTCAGTATAAGGGTGTTTGCATTCCATGTACATTACTGAGACCAAAGGTCAGGACCAGATCGCCTCAGGGTCAGTGTAACATCCAGGGTCAGAGGCTGCGCTCCTGTTATTGCAAAACTACAATTCCCAGCATGTCCTGCTTCTCTCAGACCCTTCATCCTCCCTACTTTAATGTTCTGAGATAATGACCTTTTGGGGTTTTTATTCAATCATCAACATTAACAGAAATAAACCCATGACATAGCTCCCTCTGTGTGTAATGACTCTATATAATAGATGTGGTCACTTTATGTATTGAATTACTGAGATAAAGTCACTTTTTGATGATCTGTTAATTCATTGAGCTGCCCTGGATATCGCTCTGCACTCGGATGTCATCTAAGTGCAGTCTGTAGTTTTGCACCATTGACTGTGATGGGTTTGCACCGTCTGAATTGTAGGATACCGAATCATCATGAGAGATAAAGCGCTGATCGGCTCTGGTCCATAATATGACACCGGTCCGATAACACGTCAGCTCGCCCTCATCCGTGTTACACGCCCGTGTGTGTGAGTTCTAGGAGATAGAATGTATAGAACATTCCGGGATCAATGATCTCAGTGACGGATCATGGACCGTTATCAGCAGAGCAAACAGCAAAGGTTATGTAGAATCATTTACCATTTACTTATTGAGGACCAGGACTGCGATTCTACACGTGTGATCAGGGACAATGTAATCACGTCACTCACTATTATGTCCAAAAAGCGACACAACCTCAAACAATCCTGAGTTTATTCAATATCAAATCACAAATAACAAAGGAAAATAGACATAAATGTAAAAACACTTCAAATGGCCAAGTCCAGCTATAACAATAACAATGATGGAGATACATGATGGCAAACCTCTGCCTATTGCAGGCACCAGTTACAATACAGATATATCAGTCGTGCTATTAAATGTCGCTTTTCCAAAAGAAGCCCGAAATGATTGGAATATTCATAAAACAAATAACAAGGTCGGTCCCTCTGATACTCAGATGATCAATCACTCATATTAGACCCCCTTGTATGTGTTAAGGGGGCACAGACAAATCATGCTACAAACACATACACTATATTATATATGGGATAGGAACCATATAGTATAATGCACCCCCATAGTCCTATAAATAGTATAATGCTCCCCATAGTCCTCCATATTGTATAATGCACCCCCATAGTCCTCCATATTGTATAATGCATCCCCATAGTCCTCCATATTGTATAATGCACCCCCATAGTCCTCCATATTGTAAAATGCACCCCCATAGTCCTATAAATAATATAATGCACCCCCATAGTCCTCCATATTGTATAAGGCACCCCCATAGTCCTCCATATTGTATAATGCACCCCCATAGTCCTCCACATTGTATAATACACCCCCATAGTCCTCCATATAGTATAACGCACCCCCATAGTCCTCCATATATTATAATGCACCCCTTTGTCCTCCATATAGTATTATGCACCCCCATAGTCTTTCATATAGTATAATGCATCCCTATAGTCATCCATATAGTATAATGCACCCAGAAGTCCTTCATATATTATAATATCCTCCTTCAAACACTCTATTATCACTCCACTACTAAAGAAAACATCCCTTGACCCATCCTGCACAAATAACTACAGACCAGTCTCCAATCTCCCCTTCATCTCTAAACTCCTGGAGCGCCTGGTCTACTCCCGCCTCACCCGTTACCTCTCCGCTCACTCTCTTTTAGATCCATTACAGTCTGGTTTATTCCCGCCTCAGCCGTTACCTCTCCACTCACTCTCTTTTAGATCCATTACAGTCTGGCTTCCGCCCCTTACATTCTACAGAAACTGCCCTCATCAAAGTGACCAATGACCTTCTGACAGCAAAACGTAATGGTGACCGCTCTCTGCTTATCCTTCTTGATCTCTCTGCGGCTTTTGACACTGTCGACCATCAGCTCCTACTGTCTATCCTGCATTCCATTGGCATCAAGGACACGGCTCTCTCCTGGCTCTCCTCCTATCTTTCTGACCGCTCTTTCAGTGTATCTTTTGCTGGCTCCACTTCCCCCCCTCTTCCTCTCACTATTGGGGTCCCTCAGGGTTCAGTCCTTGGCCCTCTCCTCTCCTCTTCTCTCTCTACACGGCCCCGATCGGACAGACTATTAGCAGATTTGGCTTTCAGTACCATCTTTATGCTGATGACACACAACTATACACTTCAGCCCCTGACCTTACTCCCGCTCTAATAAAAAACACCAATGACTGTCTAACCGCAGTCTCCAATATCATGTCCACTCTCTATCTGAAACTCAACCTTTCCAAAACTGAACTTCTTCTGCTCCCACCCTCTGCCAACCTCCCTAAATCTGACATCTCTCTCTCGGTGTGCGGCACCACGATAACGCCCAGTCAGCAGGCTCGCTGTCTCGGTGTTTTGATGGACACTGATCTCTCCTTCACCCCATACATACAATCTCTCACCCGCTCCTGTCGCTTGCACCTGAAAAATATCTCCAGAATTCGCCCTTTCCTCACCATGGAAACAACTAAAACCCTCACCGTGGCCCTGATTCATTCCCGCCTTGACTACTGTAATTCTTTATTAGCTAGCCTCCCCCACAGTAAGCTTTCCCCTCTCCAGTCTATCCTCAATGCAGCAGCCAGGATCACCTATCTAGCAAACCGTTACTCAGATGTTTCTGCTCTGTGCCGGTCACTGCATTGGCTGCCCGTACACTATAGAATCCAATTCAAATTGCTCGTTGTCACCCACAAAGCTATTCATGGTGCGGCACCTCCTTACCTCTCCACCCTCATCTCTGTCTACCACCCCACCCGTCCGCTTCGCTCTGAACATGACCTCAGACTAACATCGGCATTAATCCGAACCTCCCATTCCCGACTTCAAGACTTCTCTCGAGCTGCACCAAAACTCTGGAATGCTCTACCCCAAGAAATTAGGACCATCCACAACTTGCATAGCTTCAGACGCTCCCTAAAAACACACCTCTTCAGGGCGGCCTATCCTTCTCCCTAACAGTAGTCACTTAGACGTAAGATATTCATTGTTATAAGCCCCTGTACATTGTGTTCCCATCCCGTCTTAGATTGTAAGCTCCTTCCAGCAGGGTCACCTTCATTTTCTACCTTTTTTATTGTATTTCCTAAGTTGATTCTATGTTTCTTGTATGTAACTACTGTTCTGCATTACGTTTTTGTACCGTATATTTTTCTTATATGTACCGTTGTACTGTAAAGCGCTGCGGAATATGTTGGCGCTATACAAATAAAGTTTTATTATTATTATTATTATTAATGCACCCCCATGGTCCTATAAATAGTAGAATGCACCCTCATAGTCCTCCATATACTATAATGTACCCCCATAGTTCTAGAAATTGTATAATGCACTCCCTAGGTCATGCATATAGTACTATGACCATTGGTCACCAGTGTACTCCCTCCTTCATCATTGCTTTCAACTGTATCGCCATTCATGTTGCTGATACAGTTGAAAGTACAATGCAGGGTGGGTGAAGGGGGCCCCGACTTACAGGTCCCATAGTGGCCATGTGGTTGGCCGCCATTGGCTGTACATCACTGCCCATACAAACATGTGATGTGGTGCCGAGAACAATAGCAACTTATGGGTGCGCACAGTATTGTACCAATAATCCTTCTGTGCAGGTGGGACGTGTTGGGTCTAAACAGGACAATAAATCCTGTAGTGATTAAAAGAAAAAATATCTTTTGGTTGTAGATTGAGCCGATAACCACATTCCCTGTGGAGTCTATTAATGAAGCTTCTGAGGAGAGCATTGACCAGCACAACGCCGCGCTCCCCGATAACACCAGGATCCTGAGACAATGGGGACATAGACTCCAAAAGCAAAAAGTCACATTCCCAGACTTTAGTGCAGGGTAATTCCGGGTGTTCCTGCTCTATTCTCTATGAATATTGCTTCCGCTCTTCTCACTGTCTCTGTAATTCTCGCTTTCTCCTGTAGCATCAACAAGTCGAGTCTCTGCCTTTCTGCAGAGTCCATTACACCTGGAAGGAGAAGCAGAGGGAATATTATGTCTACGGCCTGGAGAATAAAGCTTACTGCGAGAACTACCCCGAAAAATGCGCCATCATGTGACCAGAGCAAGAAGAGCAGCCGAAACCCGCAGAGCCGGCAGGAAGCTCGGGGGCCGTCCTTCTCATCCACCCAGGATTATCACCTTTTACTCATGTATCGAATACCCAATTCTTGTTAATTAAGGAGAAAATTCACCAAGAACTGCAAATCTCAAATTCAAGAAATACGTTTTCATGATTTACCTGTTCCATGTCTGATAGGATCTCTGGACCCTATGGTCCTGTCTGTCATTATAAGATGGAGCGGAAAGGGTTATTTTCCTGCACTTCTCCAGCAATCAGGAACCTTATTTTTTTTGGTTTTTGGTGGAGTTTCCCTTTAAATCGTTTATTATCCAGTAATTGTGTTAATGTTTATTTTGTAATCCTGAACTATAGATAAGAACACAATGCAACTGACCAGTAATAAAAGGGAAATGCATAAACGATATTTGTGTGAATCGCGGATCTATTACCACTTTCAATAAATAATCCCCCGATATCAGACCCCACAAAGTCGTCCCCATTTAAGTGCAAAATAACTTTATTACAAGTTCTAAAACTCCTGTCAATAATAATAATAATCATCTTTATATATATAGAGCCAAGATATTGCACAGCGCTTCACAATTCAGAGAATGAATGAGAACTTGCCTCATGGAGGTGCTCTGCGGAACAGTTGCCCGCCTTCTCCGTCTGGCCCCCCACTGCCTTCTTCTGCCTATAGAGGTGCTGCGGACCCCTCCTTCTCAGCGCTGCTGTCCTCGCTCTTCGTTGCACCTTCTTAGGTTGGGTCAGTGACTTCACCGTCCATCACCGCTCACCGTCCATCACCCCTCACCGTCCATCACCACTCACCGTCCATCACCCCTCACCGTCCATCACCACTCACCGTCCATCACCACTCACCGTCCATCACCACTCACCGTCCATCACCTCTCACCGCCCATCGCCTCTCACCATCCATCACCTCTCACCGTCCATCACCACTCACCGACCATCTCCTCTCACCGTCCACCGCCACTCACCGTCCATCACCTCTCACCATCCATCACCTCTCACCGTCCACCGCCACTCACCGTCCATCACCTCTCACCATAGCTCGCCGCTCACCGTCCATCACCGCTCACCGTCCATCACCTCTCACCGACCATCTCCTCTCACCGTCCATCACCGCTCACTGCCCATCGCCTCTCACCGTCCATCGCCGCTCACCGTCCATCACCTCTCACCGTCCATCACCTCTCACCGTCCATCACCTCTCACCATAGCTCGCCTCTCACCCTCCACCGCCGCTCACCGTCCATCACCTCTCACCATAGCTCGCCGCTCACCGTCCATCACCACTCACCATCCATCGCCGCTCACCGTCCATCACCTCTCACCGTCCATCACCTCTCACCGTCCATCACCGCTCACCGTCCATCACCGCTCACCGTCCATCACCACTCACCGTCCATCACCTCTCACCGTCCATCACCGCTCACCGTCCATCACCACTCACCGTCCATCACCGCTCACCGTCCATCACCTCTCACCGCCCATCACCACTCACCGTCCATCACCGCTCACCGTCCATCACCTCTCACCGTCCATCACCGCTCACCGTCCATCACCACTCACCGTCCATCACCGCTCACCGTCCATCACCACTCACCGTCCATCACCGCTCACCGTCCATCACCACTCACCGTCCATCACCGCTCACCGTCCATCACCTCTCACCGTCCATCACCACTCACCGTCCATCACCTCTCACCGTCCATCACCACTCACCGTCCATCACCGCTCACCGTCCATCACCGCTCACCGTCTCATCACCCCTCACCGTCCATCACCGCTCACCGTCCATCGCCGCTCACCGTCCATCACCGCTCACCGTCCATCACCACTCACCGTCCATCGCCGCTCACCGACACATCACCGCTCACACGACCATCACCGCTCACCGACCATCACCGCTCACCGTACCATCACCTCTCCCCGTCCATCACCACTCACCGTCCATCACCACTCACAGTCCAGCATGTGGGCTAGTGAGACTGAAGACTGGACCGTGTGGAAGACAGGGTAATGCTGGGAAACATACTGGAAGCATTATCTACCATCCAACCCACCACCTGTTTACACTGCTCTGGCTTCAAGACTGGTGTCCCGCGCCCCCCTGTAAAGTGGGAAGTTAGGTCCCATGGATGAGTGTGTTTGTTCTTGCAGGCATAATTTCACCTGGCCACAACTTCTGCGGGCGCCATCAGCACTATGTCCACTTCCCGGCCTCTTACCATGCGCCTTGCACATTTTATATTAGGTAGATGCTATATCTGCCTGCAAACTTTCCAGTATTATTAGGTAAAAGAAAAAATCTAGCCCTGAAACAGACTTTTCTCTATAGGCGTCAGCAGCAGTATAAGTATACAAGGACTGTAAGGCAATAAGCCCTCTAATCCCAAACTATCCCTCCTCCAGCAGCTCTCCCTTTACACTGCTCCCTCTGACGTTTGGCATTGTGCTTGGTGATGTACAGGTTTACACCGCTCTATCAGACGCTCGGCAGTGTGCTTGGCACATAAAGATTTATATATGTAACTCAGGATCAGTAATGTAATGTATGTACACAGTGACTGCACCAGCAGAATAGTGAGTGCAGCTCTGGAGTATAATACAGGAGGTAACTCAGGATCAGTAATGTAATGTATGTACACAGTGACTGCACCAGCAGAATAGTGAGTGCAGCTCTGGAGGATAATACAGGAGGTAACTCAGGATCAGTAATGTAATGTATGTACACAGTGACTGCACCAGCAGAATAGTGAGTGCAGCTCTGGAGTATAATACAGGAGGTAACTCAGGATCAGTAATGTAATGTATGTACACAGTGACTGCACCAGCAGAATAGTGAGTGCAGCTCTGGAGTATAATACAGGAGGTAACTCAGGATCAGTAATGTAATGTATGTACACAGTGACTGCACCAGCAGAATAGTGAGTGCAGCTCTGGAGGATAATACAGGAGGTAACTCAGGATCAGTAATGTAATGTATGTACACAGTGACTGCACCAGCAGAATAGTGAGTGCAGCTCTGGAGGATAATACAGGAGGTAACTCAGGATCAGTAATGTAATGTGTGTACACAGTGACTGCACCAGCAGAATAGTGAGTGCAGCTCTGGAATATAATACAGGAGGTAACTCAGGATCAGTAATGTAATGTATGTACACAGTGACTGCACCAGCAGAATAGTGAGTGCAGCTCTGGAGTATAATACAGGAGATAACTCAGGATCAGTAATGTAATGTATGTACACAGTGACTGCACCAGCAGAATAGTGAGTGCAGCTCTGGAGGATAATACAGGAGATAACTCAGGATCAGTAATGTAATCTATGTACACAGTGACTGCACCAGCAGAATAGTGAGTGCAGCTCTGGAATATAATACAGGAGGTGACTCAGGATCAGTAATGTAATGTATGTACACAGTGAGTACAGCTCTGGAGTATATACTGCCTGTACACATCTCTGGCTCCTGTATACTGTGTCTCAGGTGGTGTGTGCAGTGTGAGGTGACCTCGTCCATCTTTCCCTGTTATATGACTGTGTGCAGACATTGGAGCAGACCTGTACAGAGATCACCACCCTGCACATGTGACTCAGCCATTCTTTAGCTCCTGTAGAACTACAGCTCCCATCATGCAGTGCGGCCGCTCTCCCGGGTGATGGCGGCGTCCTGCGAGTGACCCAGACACGGGGGACGTATGACGTAATCACGTCGCTCCTGACCTGCTGCTTGGGGGCGTGGCTATGTAAATTAACAGTATTTCTCAGTATTTGCGTGGTTGCTCATAGCGACCAATCAGATTCCCGCTTTCTTTTAGCATCACGAGAGCTGTTGCCTATGGCAACCTATCAGAAACCAACTTTCATTTCAAATCCTAAAAGCTGGAATCTGATTGGTTGTTACAGTCTGATGACGTCATGGAATGTTGCACATCCTATTGTGTACTATGATGTCACGCGCACTATATCAGGAGCAGAGGCCACAGGCAGCTGATTGTTCTGCAGTCTCTGGAGAGTGAGGTCAGGGCTTGTCTTCACCTTTATTCTTTCAGGTTTTTATCATTTATTTTGTTATAAATTCATTTAACCCTTGATTGTACCAGGGGCCAATGTGGCTCCATACAGATTACACATGGAGGGGCCAGTGTGGCTCCATACAGATTACACATGGAGGGGCCAGTGTGGCTCCATACAGATTACACATGGAGGGGCCAGTGTGGCCCCATACAGATTACACATGGAGGGGCCAGTGTGGCCCCATACAGATTACACATGGAGGGGCCAGTGTGGCTCCATACAGATTACACATGGAGGGGCCAGTGTGGCTCCATACAGATTACACATGGAGGGGCCAGTGTGGCTCCATACAGATTACACATGGAGGGGCCAGTGTGGCCCCATACAGATTACACATGGAGGGGCCAGTGTGGCTCCATACAGATTACACATGGAGGGGCCAGTGTGGCTCCATACAGATTACACATGGAGGGGCCAGTGTGGCCCCATACAGATTACACATGGAGGGGCCAGTGTGGCTCCATACAGATTACACATGGAGGGGCCAGTGTGGCCCCATACAGATTACACATGGAGGGGCCAGTGTGGCTCCATACAGATTACACATGGAGGGGCCAGTGTGGCTCCATACAGATTACACATGGAGGGGTCATGTGAGTGCAGCTCTGGAGTATAATACAGGAGGTAACTCAGGATCAGTA